>OY754332.1:121358246-122558246 GCA_963573305.1 Pyrrhosoma nymphula
AGTTCTGATTTAAATATGGTCAAATGTGAACACACCAAGGAAAGAGACAGCTGGCATTACCTCCCCGACTGGTATTTATAAATATGGCAGTACTCTTCATTTTCCCAAAAGCTTCATTTCCAAACATTTTAGTAGTCTCCTTAGTGAGAGCACAGGTAACAATCACAAAGTCACTTTGCATTAGTAACTGATCCAGAATCATATATACTGCATTCATCTCTGTATCATCAGCTTTCCTTGAACGACCATAGTACAAAAACTTCTTCACTCCAAAAGGCTGTAATCTCCTGGCCACTGCTCTACCAATTCTCCCAAAACCAACAATCCCTACAGTGGAGTCTTTCAGTCCCTGTCCACACATCCACATGGGGCTCCAAGATGTCCATGCTCCACTAAATATTAAAAAGTAGCCAAACATAGACTATAAGAAGGTCATATATATGAATCGACGAGTACCATTAATGACAGGAGCAAGTCTAGGACAAAGATTCAACACATCATCATATTTCATAGGAATACGTAAAACTTTGTCAAAAGTCCACTCAAGCACTTTATTGTATGACCCCAATTTTGCTTCATTCCTAGGGTCATCTTCAGGGGAATATGATAGATGTATTTGCTTACAAAAGAATTTACAGAATTCACTCAAACATTTAAATTTAGACTAGCCATTTCAAAAGTTAATCCTATCACCAGATACCAGATTTAAAAAAGGCAAATCATTGCCCATTATTGCAACCAGATGAGCAAGGATGTCCCAGACCAATTCGTATTCACTTAACTAATGCACAAACATATTGCTCTTTTCTTATAAAGGAGTACTTGACTGTATGTCCCGGAAAATGAAGGGAGGCTGCATGGGAAGAAGGAGAGAAGGTTGCTACTCTAGGAGCCTATAAACTCTCAGCACCTTCAGCCTGTCTGCTCACTTAGAAGCTCTTGCATGACCTGAGTACTGTCTTTTAAATGCATTGAACTACCAGAATCGGATTAAACTTTTACACATGATGATTTAAATTATCAACAATACAAATTTTTAAAAACATTATTAACAATTACAGTAGACCCTCAGGTTGCTACAGACCAGAAATTATAAAATTACAGTACTTTTCCAGGCCAAAATTTTCATTTTTCCAGGTTACAATATCCATTCTAACGTAAGAAAGAAAGAGCAAGTATAAGAGAAAACACATTAACGCATGCACACCATATAGTGATAACAATGTGCATTACAGTGAAATACATGAAAACTAGGTTGGTTTTGAATATATTATTACACAAAAATCCAAATCTAATCAATGGGTTATGACCACTAGCGCAACACCTCAGCCCCCTGCATACCTACAAATAGCGGAAGTGGCGAGAGTTCAAGGAGAGCATATTTTTGCATGTTCTCTCCAGCCGAGACT
The DNA here is from genome assembly GCA_963573305.1 of Pyrrhosoma nymphula. NCBI lineage: Eukaryota > Metazoa > Arthropoda > Insecta > Odonata > Coenagrionidae > Pyrrhosoma > Pyrrhosoma nymphula. Next base: position 121,359,656 of record OY754332.1, read on the forward strand.
GAAACTTGAAGGTGAGATAAAAAGATATCCTTCAATAAAATCATCTCCCCTGTCTTTACGCCCAAGATGTAAAAATCATCGCAGCTGTGCTTTTCTAATGGCGATATATAAACAAGCGAACAATGTTGTATATGTGTAAATCGTTAAAGTTGACGGTTTCTTCACGGAATTTCATGTAATTTTTAGGTACAAAATGAACAGTTGATGTGAAGATTATGCAGAAATGCTTCATTTACGATGCCCCTGGACATTAAGTACTCGATCGTATTTCAAAGTCTGCGCAGTCGGGGGACTAATTCCAATCGTATCGGCTGCTGAACCACTAGCGTATGCTTGGACTTGAACAGGAGGATTTTCCTAATGTTGTATCACCTATTTTACTTCACATAGATCCCTTTTTGAGGGCTGTTAATTTATACTAATGTTTACTTCCCCACGGTGCTTGAAATTTTCTTAAATGATAGAGGCCACAAATTTAGTACATATGTATTGAAAAAAAATAATCTTCGGTGGCGTTCACATTTCAGGAATATCTACAAAATGCTTTTCCACTTAGGTACAGATAAATCAAGTTTCTGAACCATGTGGTATAAAGAAGTTATTATTTCACAAAGTCAACAGTTTTTTACACTCAGATTTTCTACTTCAAGTATGGTAGCATTTCAGTACGTAGTTTGTTAAAAAGAAAATAGTAACACAAATGTCATTGGAATAATTTAAAAGACCCACTAAGTATTAAAAATATTCCAGTAAACACATGCACGAAACCTTAGACATTATAAGGGAACAATGTACAATGAATAGATAACATACTTGCAATTCAAGTCATGCTCAAGGGTATAATTCAATATCACCTAAGTGTCCATGTATTAACATTGTAACTGTAAGAGACTGTATAATACTAAATTCTATTTCAAACTCGACATTCACAGCAGGATGAAGTCACACTCAGGGCTACGCTTAAGGGTGTCCACCAGGTGACGTATGACGGATCAGCCTCCTGGTGAGTGGAAAAATAATTATCTATACTCATCACACAAGGAGTCACGTGGAATAAGTACAAAAAGGGTAGCAGCCCTTCCTCATATGAGTGAATGTGGACACCATAGTGGTCAGGAGAGCAACACTCACTTCACTACATGCGTTCATTGTGATACTGATTAGGACAATAGAATGAATGAAGATAACCCCTCTTAGAATTTCAAATAAATTATAAGTAGCTATTTAAAAAAATCATACTCAAGGAATTTTTACATAGGATATACAATTGGAATTGCAAGTGGATTGATCGATCACTTAATAAAGAGGCACTGAGAGGAGTAGGAGATGATTGCAATCTTATAAAAACTCAGAAGAAAAAGAGGGACAACATAATTTGGCTTATTTTAATATACAAGCGTCTAATGAAGACATCCAGAAGCCGAGTAAGACCACGGCTGAGATACATAGAGCAAATAATGAAATATGAGGAAGCAAAGAAATATGTAGAATTGAAGAGGATAACTCATAGAAGCATAGAGTGGAAAGCCGTATCAAATCAACCATAGGGTTGACGACTAGCAATGATGATAATGATGACAACGGAAGGGATTGGGATTAAACAGGAAGTTCATATAAGAGCACATTCAGAATAGACATTTCACAAAGAATGAAACATATTCTGAAGCATGTACAAAAACTACTTTAGACCAACTACCTGTATTCATTTTAATTTTTTTCAATAAGTAAAACATTCCCTTCCATTTTAATCATTAACAATTCCTGCATTTCCTATGTATCTTGGCCTCTCAATGAAAATATTTCTTCACTGTGTGAAATAACGCTTTCATAGGTAAAATCATATTTTCTCAGACATTTGAGACCTAATTAAAGAAAATTGTAAATTTTCCACAGTATATATTGTGGAAAATTACCAATTTTCTTTGATTATGATTTTCACCATGTCACGACTGAAACCACTTTTTATTGAGATCTAATACTCCCACAGAAATGGAAATAGGGCTCTCAATGGACCAGAGATTCTGCTGCTCATACCTTTCGATTTACTGACTCATGCTGGAGGTTATTATGACATGGGAGTGGCTAGCAAGGAATTGCTTGTACATACACAATCTGAGGACAAACAAATATTCTATCATCCTCAGCAGGAGTCCTGATAAAAATATATCTCCATGGTGGGTAAGCGGAGTGTCAAGGAAGGAGACTACACTCCATGAAGGGTAGTCACCATCCGCTTACCCTTCTCTTACCCTCCGTGGGGTGTAAGGGAAGGGTAGCACTACCCTTCCCTTACACTAGCTAAAAACTCCTTGGCTTACCCTCGCCCTACACTCCATGGAGTGTAAGGGAAGGGTACTGGTACCCTCGCCCTACACTCCGTGAAGTGTAAGGGAAGAGTCGCACTACCCTCGCCCTACACTCCACGGAGTGTAAAGGAAGGGTAGCGCTACCCTTCCCTTACACTCGCTGGAAACTTCTCGGATTATATTCTGCTCACCCTTGCCCTACATTCCCTGGAGTATGTGTAAGGGAATGTATGTTTCATTCCACATTTCAATGCCATTCTCAGTCTTTAGCTTTTCATGGCAGTTGGAAAAGGGCCATGAACACAGAAAAATATTAAATTGAAGGTATATTACATTCCATTCCGGAACAATTATTTATTTTTATTATTAAACTGAAACTAAATTGTCCTCTAAAGCAGCTTCATTTAGTTTTTGACGATTAAATCTGTAATTTAGGATTGAATCTGCAATACTATAGTCACCTAAAAGGTCACATCGTCATCACTGTCGAAAAGATATTTTTTGTACAATGACCAGGGGCTTTGACGTTTTCAGAACATCTTAACCAGCGCTATACTTCTTCACTAGAAATTAGCACACTTTATTAAGATTTAGACTCCGCCATGCTTCTTTGGTTCAATCAAAAATGGTCAAGTGGTATACCTGTCTCAGGCCCCATGTGCCCACAGCAGGCTAAACTTTTTCATGAGTTTCTAGGGATAGAAGGGGATTTTAAAGCTTATTCTGGGTGGTTAACGAGATTCAAGCAGCGACATGGAATTCGTGAAATTGCTATTCAGGGAGAGCGATTGAGTGGTAATGTTTCAGCCGCTGATGATTTTCGCTTGGAGTTCACAAAATACGTAAAGGAATAAGAGTTGGCACCCGCACAGAAGCTCTGTCGAGTGTTGAAACTTTGCTGAATTACATGCGACAAAATTATTTCGAATATTGCAACATAATCTCAGCCAGAAAAATAAGAACTGCAATTTAAGAAAACATAAAGAAATCAAGAAAACAGCAAAAAGTAACTTGATATTTCCGAGATTCACAATAAAAGAATGTGCTCTATTTTGATATTCACTTCGATAATGATTTATACATTTAATTCAAATACACAAGATATGCTATGGTTTTTTTATCATCAATAAGGTCCATTAAGCGCCCATTATCTTTTGTTTCAATATTTAAAAATTATTTATTAGATTAGAAAATATTTATAGATGAATGTAGAAGATTTCATGATATTCGAAATAAACAAACCGGAAAATTAGCATTTCGTTATTCACTTGTTTTCTTGGCGTAACACCTGGCAGTCAATTGTGATGGGAAATATTTTTAATCCTACTAATGCCGAATCTATATTAATATATCACATATTTTTTTCAGAGGCTCACAGTATAACAATGTTTTGTATTAATCACTTCGATTTCATACATTTACTGAAACGAAGCAAGATGTCAGTTTTTTATTATCTACGTGGTCAAGCTATGTAAGTACCCATTATGTTGTGTTTCAAGCATTAGAAGCTATAAATTAATAAATGTTTACGATATTATTATATTTCAAGAAAATAGCTATATATAGTATTTCATTAGTTATCTTGCAGTAACCGCTGCAGTCTGTTGTGTGAAATAGTTTCCATCCTACGAAGTGAAATGTCGATATCACGACCTCATTTTCCATGTTTTTTGGTTATCCATGTTTTTCGATTATCCGTGCCTCGTCATGCATCTATTAGCACGGATAATCGAGAGTTGACTGTAGTTTGAAGACCAACTGATAGATGGTGCTAGTGTCGCTATCAGCCAGCATTCTCCTGGGATTTTTGAATCAGTTTATGGTTTTAATAGTTTTAATCGTAAGTCTAATGACGCTAAGCACAATAAAGGGAAAAAATTTGGAAAGATTATCAACAACGTTAAAGGATATATCCATTAATTTGTTATTTACAAATACTTGAGGGCAATTAGTTAGCTGAAAAGCAAAGACTTTAACAGTCCTATTAAGTAACATCTGGCCATTACACATGAGTACACATTTCACCTGACAATAGGCTGCATAGTAAATTTATGTGTTAGAAAAGCAACAACGTAGAATAAAGGAGAAAATCTTGTGCATTAGTCCATGCCTCTCTGAAAACAAGCTAAATTTTACATTTATATGACAAATAATTACCATAGGAAGAGCATGAGAAAATAATTTTTCCCTAAGTTAATTTGTCGAAATAGGGAGAAATACAAAAATACAGTAGTAGCTCCATATAACGAGTAGGGCATATAACGAGAAGCTCGAATTTCCGAGGGATGGCCAAAGAACGATTTATAACCCTATGATTTAAATGTAAAACAAATTGGAATTAGCAAGGACAACAACCAGCCTCCACTGGGGTCGTTTACTATTACGAGTGGTAAATGTCTGCTTCAATCTCGGCAAACGTGCACAAACTTGTGCTCTGTCATTGGAATTATATGGCTAGCAGTATTTTTTCCGCACAATTTGATGTTCAAATTCTCATTTCGGGCATTCACGGCATGCCCGTATTCACACAAATAAATTTATCGTAAGTCCGTGCATTTCGTTGTTCTTTTGTCATCCTCCTGCGTTTTTATTAAGTTCAGTGCAACTGATACAGCATCGTGGCTGGGAAATGAAATTCATTGGATCTGAAAACTAAAATACGAATTATTAATGAATTTGAAAGTGGTGATGGGTACAAAAGCAAGATTGAGAGGTGATTTGGCATATCTTCCTCGACCTTATTCACAATTCTGAAGAATAAGGAAAAATTTGGCACGGCAGTACTTCAAGAAGGACGTCCAAGCGGCCAGGAGAACATACACAGTTAGAATCTGCCCTTTTCTTGTGCTTTTGCCAGCAAAAAGAGCAGCCTGAATTACAATATGGCCCATCGATTAAGGCAAAAGCAGAGTATCTAAGTGAGAGGCTTGGTATTGACAAGTTTAAATGTTCCGAAGTTCAATACGCTAATTGTTATGAAATCCGATTCCCTATATTTTCAGTTGTCTACGTATTGAATTGTCTTTTGTAATTGTTTCTAAGAGTATTAATATTGAAAACAGGTCAAGGATTATTCATTTCGATGTGCACGAAAGGTACATACTATAAATCATACGTCTATCTTGCAGCAGGGAGTGCAGTCAGTATTCATGGTATTCATTATCAACAAGTTCCCGCTGCTGCCCCCAGATGAAAGTACGGAAGAAAATATTACGTGTATCGTGATGGAATTCATTTCAGAACTTACAACCTTCGGAAGTTTCTGTCTCACGCTCAAAACTCACAGCAGAAACAAATAACGTATATGTACCGTGGAATATATAAAAAATAGTGAATCATAAAAATGTTGATTTGCCCTGCCACCTAGCGACCGCAACGTGCACTATCGCTATAAAAATACGCGTTTCGCGGGAGCCAATACCATATTCGTAGTAAAATGTTTCACGTCTTATCTAAAGCAGTCGATCCTTCAAAGTCCGCGTTGTGTTCCCGCTCCATGCTTACAACTGTCGTATGTGGACTTGCTTGTAAGAATTATGTTTCCATAAATTCAAGAGTATTCCACGCATAATTATTGTCATAATAACACAAACGACAGTATTCTGTTAAGGGCAAATCATAAATGCTGGTGATATTGGGCCCTATGATTCCGAAAAGCCGAAGTCAGCTGTTTTCTGAGGCAATCCTACAAACGTTGGAGTCCTCTTCTTTATTTCCACCTTTTAATTGGAGAAGATAGCAGGCCAGTGCTTGTGTGGAATGAAATCCCTGTAGGTCATATCTTGGTTATTAATTTATCTAGCATTTTCGCAAATTTTTATTAATAGAACTTTCTCCAAACCATACATCCATTTTCATACTTTTTAGAGAGGTAGGAGGTATGAAATTTTTTCTCGTTTTCAAAGTGTTTGCCATTTTTAGTCTGTTGCATTGCTAATACTTGCAGCCGCGACATATTTGGTGTACTCAAAACATTGCAGCAATAACAATACTGCAATGCGCAGTACAGTATCTGTGTCTTGAAGTATCAAAATTCGACGTTTAATATTCCAGTGTATGACCTCTAACATGGAATTTGATGTCATCGAAGGTGAATACAATCGTATGTAATTGAAGTGTTCGAAAATATGATTTTTAATAGCTATCTCAATAGAATGTTTTTGCCACTCACCAAAACTTTCCACAATAATGGCTAAATTAGCGTTACAATTGTAGAAATTAACTGTGGAGTGATTATTTAATCATCTTTGGTATTAACGAGAGTTCTATTTAGCGAGTATTTTTTCAGATTCCGAGAGCTCTCGCTATATAGAGCTTCTACTGTAATTCCTTCACACGTAAATAATTGGCCCAAAGTTCTGTTATAAACAACTAATTTTTGGCAATAAGGAAATAAGAGGAGATAGTTATTTTTTAATGCAATTAATTTATTACTGAAATAATTAATGTAACACATTGGTATATATTTGTGATCTATCACTGCCAACATATTTTATATCATTATGGTTCCACATTTACTTCATATTTAAATGACACAAGTACTATTGCTAAATATTTTAACACAAATACTAGCATAAAATATAAAATAGTATGGCAGCAAAATAGATAACTGTCACAAACCAAGGTAATAACACAACAGAAGTTTAGTTTCACATTATTAAGTACCATTGCAAATTCTAAAAGTATGTATTAAGGCATGTAACAAGGCATGTTGGCAAAATGTAACAGTTAGTTACATTTTTAAAGATTCTCAATTATAAACGAGCCATAAAATGTCTCTTTCCCTTGATAACATCATGACTGGTATAGACAAGTAAAACTCTGCAAAACTGATTACAGGAAATTTCAATTGTGAAATATCCTTGGTTGTAAAACATAAATGGTACCTCTTTAATTTTAAAGTGCAACTCCTTCATAATTGAAAAATTAATCTAAAAAATAGGTATACATCTGTGATCTATCAATGCCAACATATTTTATTACATTATTGCTTCACATTTACTTCAAATTTAAATGTAGGTTACATATAATATCTCTAACTGTTTCAACACAATTAGCATAAAATTTAAAAGTAGCATCGCAGTAAAATAGATACCTATGGATAGTTAAAAAATGGCAGCACAGAATTTCAGGCAACTAAAAAATAGGCAACCATGAAAACTTGTGCATGTATTAGTAGCTTAAGTTACAGATGAGGTTCTAGCTGCCAGTAATGAATTCACGAAACTTTGTGTATTGAAATAAACTCGGGATGATTTAAATTTCAAAAATTATTTTCTGAACTGCTAAAAAGATTATAGCCCTTTCTTTTAAGGACAAGAAAATCTTACTACAATAATTTTATTTGCCAATCAGAAAATGTGACAAAAGCATCACGGAACATAGTGAAGAGAGTGATTGGGAGAAAGCTAAAAAAACAAGGATTGGGACAGCTTATCCAATCCAAAAGAAGTCACTGATTCTCCTAACAAATACCTAGTTAATGTGCCCATTGGCGGCCCCAGGGGGCAGTACAGGCAATTGCCCCCCCCCCAAAAAAAACCCGGCGTATTTCTCTGTCATAGACAAATTAAAAACCTAAACTATTTTGTTGCTTTTTTGTTATTGAAGTTGTGGTCATTTTACTTTACATCCAGTTAAATTGCATGCAAACTAAAACTGTTTTTAAAACTACAAGCTAAAGCAAATATAAATAAAAGCAATTTTGGAATTAGTCAAGACTTGGGAGGTAATCTAAAAGGGAAATATGCATTTAGTAAAAAGTTGCTCTTCTAAAAGGCAAACTTTTGCTTCCAAACCAGTTATAACGCGCCATTTCACACATAGTTTGTTACGAATTTCCGGGACGAGGCTCTTCTATGGCTCTCTTTCTTTTTGCTGAAAATGAGGTCTAGAAGTGTGTTATGGGCGTCAAAAGTAAATTATCAGTTGGAGTTGATGATGCTCCTATCACTATTTTTAAAAAATTGATATTGCAATAATTAAACCCTTGACTTTCATTATAAATGAAACCTTCATAAATGGTGAGATCCCAGACTACTTAAAAATCTCAAAGATGAAACATTCTCAAAAAATGGGTGGAGGATGACATAAATAATTACCGCCCGGTGTCCTGACTAGTTTTTCTTAGATCCATGAGTCTTTCATGCGAAAAAGGTTCATAAATGATATCGTTAAACATAACATTTTAAATTCAGGGAACAATATGGTTTCCAAAAGGGAAAAGGCAGAAATGATGCTCAAGCTAGTTTTCTGAAAAAGATAATGACCTCTTGGGATTCCAATGAATACTCTGTTGGCATATCTTCAATGACCTTTCAAGGGCCTTCAATACAGTGGACCACAACATTCTTTTGAATAAATGTGAAGGTTATGGAACTGGAGACATTGCTCTTAAATGGCTAAAATCATATATGAAGGATAGAAAACAGATGGTGGAGATTAACAGCATAGGACCCAACAACACAGTGAGTAAATACTTATCAGTTCAGTTCCCTATGGAAATCCTAGGGCCCCTATTGTATTTATTACACATGAATTATTTTCCCAACAATTTAAAAAATGAAAACATAGTACTACAGCCAAACCTCCCTCTAATGGACACCTCCAAATAGCGGACACTTCCTAAAAACGGACACTTTTTCAATCCCCGGCAGTAGAACATGGAAACTAATGGAAATAATACCTCCAAATAGCGAACATTCTCAATGACGGACACGGACAACAGTAAAGAAAAATTTTTCCTTCAATTACCTCCATTAACGGACACTCGTGACGAGCTATTCTTTAAAAATGTCTCCTCCCCTGAACAGTAAACCTCATTTCTTGAAGGAACTCAGGTACTTTTCCAGACCAAAGCTTATCTTAGCAATTCAGGTACAATCTATTGTCCATCAAAAAGTTAGTAATTCTGCCTGTTCCCTTTCCCCTCACGGTTAACCATGATGTACCTTATTGCTGGCAAAATGAGGGCTTCTAGACCGCTTATAGTGTCAAGCTTGCTCCGTTTGCCAACTTCTGTATTTCCGTATTGTTCCCGTTCTTCTCCTCCCCCCCCCCCCCCCCATTCGTTTTGAATGATTTTAGCACTGACGCTTGCTCTAGCCTCAGTATCTCCTTGAACGTCGTAAGGTAACAATCGAAAACGTGAGGAAGTGCTTGTAAGCCTTCCATCGAAAGTATTTTGTTGCATAAAAAAATGGTTAACAAAAGAAAAAGGCTGTTTTTACGAGAGAATGTTGACATTTTGCGTGTTGGAGACCGAAAAGTTAAGTTTTCGTACAATCGGTGAAAAATTTGTAATTGGGAAGGTGCAAGTGAGTCACATGATTAAGAGCAAGGAGAGATTGATGAAAGAATGGGCTGAGGACAAAGGTGACAATGTAAAGTAGCAGTTTCCGAAATTGGACGGTTTAGTAATTGATAGTCTCACATGTGAGTGGTTTTGTAGGGCTCGATCATTTAACATTCCAGTATCTGGTCCATTCATCTAGGAAAAAGCTCTTCAAATTGTAAAAGAAATGGGAGTTTCTTACTTTGTGGCATCAAATTTATCTGATTTAATTCCATATTTTTTGATGAAATATGTAATTTTTCAATATTAAGACAAAAGATAAATTAAATATATTAACGCCTTTACATTTTAATGTACCGGCATATTTACTGCAAAGAGAAGCATGTCGTAACTTCGGCCTCTCTGTGTAGCGGACACCTCTCAATAGCGAATGATTTTTCCAGACCCAAACATGTCCGCTATTGGGAGGTTTCACTGCATATGCAGTTAAAGTTTCTAGGTTTTATAATTGATGAATCTTTGAAATGGGAAGTCCACATCAACCAAGTATTTTCTAACCTTGCAAAAAATTGTTATGTAATACAGAATCTGGCAGAAATCGTAAACACGGAAGTGTTGAAAATGGTTTACTTTGGAAATTTCCAGTCCCACTTGCACTATGGGTTAATTTTCTAGGGATCATCTCCAAATTTTTACAAAATTTTTGTAATGCAGAAGAGAATAATCAGGTGTATTGCAAAATTTATACCATCACAGCAATCCTGTAAGCCATATTTTAGGCAACTAAAAATTTTAAATTTACCTTGCCTGTACATTTATTACCTTTGTACATATGTTAAACACAGCATGAACCAGCTAACCATTTATGCACAAATGCATGGGCATAACACTTGCCAAAGAGTGGACGTGCATTTGCATTGTCATTCTACCGCAATGTTCAATAGGAGTCCATTTTATTTAGCTACTTTAATGTTTAACCATTTAAAATAAAAAATGCCCCCTCAAGGGGAACTTTTAAAATCAAAGTAATCATAAGTAAAACATAAAAAAACATAAAAATTGCTTCTATGCATCAAAATGAAATACGGCAAACAAGTGACTTGCAAGACTTTCACTCTCACTGGCTCATATGGCATATAATACCCTATCAATAGAAAAAAATTAATGTTTAAAAGATATAATCTTCTTGCTTTTCTCAATGCAAAATTTTCTTATACCTATGTGAGACATAGTTAACAAAATAATTTTTTATTTCTGCCATGTGATTTTCACAGCTTAAATCACTCACATCCGCTGCCTGTTCAACAAAAGGAAGGACTTCATTAAAAGCTTTTTCTTGTGCCCTTCCTTCTCCAGCACTGGTCTCACAACATCTAATATAAAGCGAACAACAGAAATTAGTTTTTCTGAAGGGCAAACTTTGTCCGATCCTTGTCCTTCAACTAGGAAGGAGAAATATACATCTGCCATTAATAATAATCTCTATATTGGCAACAGCCAAAGCCAATTACTGCCAATGTATTATATAAGACGAACACAAACAACCATGCCCTGGGAGGTGTTAAGTTTCTAACCAGGCGGGATTCGAACCTGCGACCTTTGGTTCGGCAGGCAAGGACTTTACCCCGTGGCCACCTGGGCCGGGCAGATATTTCTTCAAAAAGAAGATGCTGGCATGCCTCACAGGAAAATTTCTTAAGGTAGCTATTTACAAAATGGGCACAGACTTTGCGAACAGATACAACTGTAGAATCTGGCAGATGAATGACAGGTTTCTCTTTGCCAGAACATTGGGTCATACAAACTGCATCCTCTCCCTCAGGGGAAAAAAAGATGAAATGTTACCTAATAGAGAACATCCATCCTCCCTTGTATTACCTGAGGAGTGGTTTGATACCAGGTTGTTCAATAAGGCCGTTTTAAAGGATGAATGGAACTGCCTGGCGTTAGGGAAATGATTCCCTCCACAATTCTGTCGGACCACACTGAAGAAGTTCTCCAGAGGGTCCTGGTTGAAGTTTTGGGAATTCATGTGAAGAAAACCTTCTTCATCCAGTTTCTTTAAAAGCATCCTCATGCCCCTGATGGATGCCAACCACCCATCTTGAGAAGGAGGGTGAATTGCCCTCTTCCATAGAAACTCCCACAACTTCACTTTCTTCTCCATTTCAAACCAGAATTGGAGATGAGGGCTGTCATGGGTGACAGCCTTCTTCAACTCTTGCTTTTGTCCCACTCATTTTGGTAGTACTAGGAGTTAATTTAGGGAAGGACCCCATTTTTCAGTCACCTAGTATAACTTCATGCATATGCTTTAAAGAATCCAAAGGAAAAATTATTTATAACTATATTTTCGACATAATATCGTTAGTATAACATCATTATGAATCGATAAAATAATTAAGAGCATGGTCTTTTGGTCATAACTTTCTTCAAATGGGTACGAGCCATGGTAATCTAAAAATGTTAAAAGTTGCACATGATACACTAAGTAATTCTCAATCCGTCATATGTTAAACATTATTCAATTGATACCAATAGATTTCAGTTTACACCAGAGGATAGTATGATTGGCCTCATCGAATGTTATTGAGAAGTCTGTATTAATAGTATCGATTTAAATATCACTTCCGTAGGCCATCGACTGGATAGCAATCATTTATCCAGCAGACAAGCTCTGCTTCAGGTTCAAAAATTTCCTTTTCAAAGTGCTAGTTTTTCTTAAACTAGGTACACTTAATGATAAACATCCATTACATTGCTTAAAGTGAATTTTCACGACTACAATTATCTTACATGACTAATCAACCTACCTTTTCTCGACGACAGGAATCCAGTAGAGTTTACCACCAACCATCCTACACACTGTAACGTAGCATTTCTTTCTCTCCATCTTAGAAAATATACTGAGTGTCACTTGCTGACAACTGCGTCCGTTTGTCACAGCTGTAAAACACACTCCAACTTCAAAACTATATGCAGCTGTAGGGGTTCACTCACCCTAAATACTTCCTAGAAATTCTCTGACTTCACTGTCAGAAATCTTCGCCCATCGCGGTTATCCCCTCATCCCACTTGCAGGAAGGAGGAGGTGGGGGTTGCTTGTGGCGGAGTTAGTTTAGGGACCAACTGATAGATGGCCGGGAACGCAGGGGATCGCACTCCCGTAAGGCTCGATTTCGGCTGGCCATAAGTGAGTTTCAGTCCATATAATACCACATTCATGTAATTTTTACTTTGAATACTAAATAGGTAGCGCTAAATAAATCCAGTTTTATGATCATAAATCTTAAACTATCTAAAAAATCTGAATTTCAATAAATAAATAAAGTATTAGGAAGAATATATTGTTATATCTTCTTCTTGAGGATAAAATCTTTCTCCTGTTTCAGAAAATTGAAGAGCAATGGAGACAGTCCATGCAGCAATGGCAACAGTTACGTCAGCAATGGGGAAAGAATTCCAAGCATAATTGTTACATAGTTTTTGAGAAGTGCTGTACAGCCAAATGCAGTACTGCTCCATTTGAGAAACATGAGACTTTGGACAAAGTGTTAAAATTGATCAATTTCTGGTTGTTGCATTATTTAAAATCAGTTGTCGCAATGAGTTGCTAATATTGAATTGCTACACGGCCCTCTGTGTTATTTTTACTCCTTTGTGAATGTTGTGGCCCAGGTATGAGGTGTTTTAAAGGAAAAAAGGTTTTTTAATTTGTATATTCAAAAGTATTGTGTGTTTCACACATTCTTGGAAAAAGCTACAGTACTTCACAAATTTTTTGCAACATATTCACCACAGGTGCTTCATATATCCCATAATATGCATACTTCCATTGTCTTCTCCCACGGGACATACGGGGCATCCCAGGGAAGTCCCATGGCAGGTGATATGGGAATTCCCAGGGACATCCATCGGGCTTCCCTGGGACATCCCACGGAGCTGCCTGGGACTACGCAAGGTCCTGATGGGATGTCCCATATAAGTCTCTGGGCACTCCATGGGGTGTCCGTGGGACAATATGCGATTTCCCACAGAGCTCCTTAGGACTAGGCAATGGGGGCTTTCCAATTGTGCATCTGCGCTGATCTGTTGCAAACTGTTTCGGTTTTGGGGCTTTCCAATTGTCGCCGTGACGTCATTAGCGCAGCGCAGATGGAAACACATCGAGACCTGTGTTCCATATGCGCTAGCAGACGAAACTTGTGACGGCGGGGAAATGAATGTTGCAGTAGAAACAGGACTGTCTTAAGATATACCATGATTACTTGAAACAGTAATTAATAACTTGGTGTTTCATCTTTCAAGAGGTAATTTTAACCACATTTATAAAAGAGAAGTATATCCTATTTCTATTACTATGGAGTAAAGCGATACATGAAAGGCCTAAAATCCCCATATAAAATTAAGTATAAACTGCGATAATTACCACATTATTTTTGGATCAGAGACTATTGTCGGACTAAGCCAACGTCAATCTCTTTAATTTGTAACCCTATTGAAAATGCCCTATAGGAATTTTTTTTTCCCACAGTAATTTGACAATGGGAACTCGAAATTTTCCTATAGGAAATTTTTTTCCTATAGGAATTAATTTTCCTATAGGAAATAATTTTCCTATAGGAAATAATTTTCCTGTTGGAAATTTCCTATAGGAAATAATTTTCCTATAGGAAATAATTTTCCTGTTGGAAATTTCCTATAGGAAATAATTTTCCTATAGGAAATAATTTTCCTGTTGGAAATTTCCTATAGGAAATAATTTTCCTATAGGAAATAATTTTCCCATTGGAAAATAGTCTCATATACATAACCTTAAAAAAAAAACGCCACCGTTAGGATTAGATCGGGGGACCTTCAGTTCATGAGTCGCCGACTCTGACCACTACAACAACTGACAGAGTTGATGAAACACCGATCTCATAACTATAACTTTGGTATTAGTTGAGAGAGGATTGATTTTTTTAAATCCTCTCTCAACTAATGCTCTCTCCACTCTCTCAACTAATTTTAATGATTGATAGAAGAGAGAGGATGAGTTTTTTTAATTTCGAAAGAGGATTGCTGCACACCTACAGAGTCATAAGGCCGTTTTACTCGGGCACGAAATTGCACAACTTCAAACTGCATTTTTTCTCAATCGGGCGTGCAATCATTTTCGAATTAGAGCAGAAGCTATTTTGCTACCTCGCGTTCATGCATTCACGCATGCGTTCTTGCAATTCATGGCTTACCGTGTTTACACGATGCATTTACCCGCGCAAGTACGTGGCTGGACAGATGCGTGGACACATTCACCAAATTAGAACGAGCTATTTTCTGTCCACGCATTTGCGCAATTTGGAGTGTTTACACGGTGAAAATTTGATGGTGATTGTATTCACGCATCTACCCGCGCGGGTAATGCATCGTGTAAACACGACACCATGCAATTTGAAATGCACGTTCGTACTTACATCAGATTGTACGTGCCCCGTGTAAAACGCCGGACTATGACAAAGGGAGAAGAACTTCATGTGTTATGCCAGATATAGTGAGTTCCATACCCATGAATAATAGAATTAATATAGACTCCTTGTACATACCGGTGAACCATTTTTTAATGAATTTCTAACTTTTTCTTAAAAATATTTTATTGACAATAATGTTTTAATTATAAATGAAATATTGTAAAAACTTGTCTTGTATGGTGATGTATGCATTATATTTGTGAGAATGCAGAACCATTGATAAAATGAAATGTTTTCTTTTTTTTAATTTCGAATTAATTAGAATTTTTCGCACTATGGGAAACATTCTTAATGTACCTATAAGAAAAATATTTGTTCTATAGAAATATTGCTAATTCCTATAGGAAACCTTTTTCCATTGTCAAATATTCATGCTATAGGAAAATTTCTCATAACTAGAGGGTTATTTTCTCATTCCTATAGGAAAATATTCGTGCTATAGGAAATTTCTTGTTCCTATAGGAAAATATTCGTCCAATAGGAATATTTCTCGTTCCTATAGGAAAATATTCGTCCTATAGGAAAATGTTTCGTTCCTATAGGAAATTTCTCGTTCCTATAGGAAAATATTCGTCCTATAGGAAAATTCCTCGTTCCTATAGGAAAATATTCGTCCTATAGGAAAATTTCTCATTCCTATAGGAAAATTTTTTGTTCCTATAGGAAATTTCTTGTTCCTATAGGAAAATATTCTTCCTATAGGAAAATTCCTCGTTCCTATAGGAAAATATTCGTCCTATAGGAAAATTTATCATTCCTATAGGAAAATTTCTCGTTCCTATAGGAAATTTATTGTTCCTATAGGAAGCTTCATCGTTCCTGTAGGAAACTGTAATTCCTATAGGAATTCACATAATTCCTATAGGAAACCAGTGGGGCATTTTCAATAGGGAACAACTTAATATTTATATCGTCGATTTAATGTAACGAATAACGTCTTAGTGGTACCTATCAGGTACGTTTGGAAGAAGGCAACGCAGAGAGGCTCCAATTATCTGTAGAAGTGATGTATCTCATAATCGGAAATGGAAAATGTGAGCATTACTATATTCTAAAGGCCGTTTTACACGATGAAAGATTTTGTACAAACGAATGTACGTTTGTCTCAACGAAATTAGAACAGGTTCTATTTCCCGTGCAGGCATTGAGACATTCGCACAAGCGTTCATACAATTTGCCGCTTTACACGATACATTTTGCCTCATGCATGAGTTCACGGAAGAGTTTGTACAAACAAATGTACCGTGTAAAACGGCCTTAAGAAACGAAATCATAAGGTTATGGCAGGTACAGATTCAAAATGGAATTATTTAATTACGTAAACGAATATATTGTGTGATACCCATAATTCACTTGGTATATATGAATTTTTACGTTGTACATATCTACCTTCACACACAGAAAAGCGAAATCAAATATACGTGCCGTCAGTGCGGAATGGAGGGAGAAATCGGTTAACTGGTTGGACACCCATGCTTCTTCAGGAAAAAGGAAATATTTCTTGAAGAACACACGTATATATTGTACGCAGCTTACAATGTGAGGAATGCAGAAGCAAAAAATACAGGGGATAGTACTGCCGTGTCTCAGGAACCCCAAAATATTTCTGACAGAGAGTGTTCATGGTGTTATAATTGTTGTGTATACTTCATTATTTCGGTTACGCTCTTATAAGAACTATATAGTCTGTGCATTGTAGTATAAAATGTTCTGCCAGTCATTTATACATTGTTCACACGTTTTCATTCATCAGTAATGCCTCTCATTTCATCTAATTGTAATTTTAAGCCCACTTACTATAATCAATTCAAATTTACCGCGATTGTTCCGCCATTTTGGAAACACTTCAGAGCAGGTGCGTTCCAATTGTCCGTTTCAACATGCGCTCGTGTGTTTCCATCTGTTGTGATGTGGGCTAATCTGCACAAGGCAATTGGAAAGCCCCCAATGTCCTTTCGGGACATCCCTGGGGATTCCCAGGGATGTCCCACAGAGCTCCTGGGACTAGGAAAGGTCCTGGCTGGGACGTCCCTGGGGTGCCCAAGGGATGTCCCATAGGAGCAGACATAGGAAGTCCCTAGGCACTCCGTGGGACCATATGGGATTTCCCACGGGAAATAGGCTCCCTGGGAATAGGCCATGTCCTGCCGGGACATCCCAGGGAATTCCCTGGGACGTCCCGGTGCTGTGTGGGTAGGTTGCTATGTCAAACTAGCATTAAATTTAATTGAGAGTCTGAGTGTTTAATGCTACAAGTATGGTTACAATCAACACAACCAACTATCCAAAGCTCTTGGACTAGGTGGCTCTTAGATGGTGAGTTCATTCAAATGCCAGATAAGAGATAATCAACAGAAGGCAGTCAGTCGGTCAAATTTAAAGCATCATTAATCAAATTTTCATTTCAGTTTACACATTTATAAAAATGAAAAATTCCAATATGAATTTTCACTTCCAATTGAAACTTCCTCATTTCCAATATGAAATTTTGATTTCCAATATGATATGTTCGGTTCCTATTGGAAATTGACCATATCCTATAGGAAATTTTTGATTTGGAACAATGCTAGTATTGACAAACACACATATTGTCTAACCTGAATATTGATTGATTAGCCTCAAAAAATCTTCGAGAGGTCGCCAAAAGTAGGCCAACAGTTAGATCTGCCACAGAATCCGTCAGCACATCTGGAGTGTAGCCTAATTTTATTCCCCGCATTCGTAATTCTGATGTGTCCACATGATCGTATCCAACCGACATAGTTCCAATGACTCGAAGACTTGACCCTGAAAATATTGTGGTGCTTCACTATTCACCGTATGCTAATGCAATGAATTAATAGTGTCACAATCTACAAACCAGCTGTATCAACCAATTCTTTATCAATCCGGTCCGTGAGGGTACAAAATAATGCATCCTTCCCCTTAATATTTTCTAAAAGTACTGCACGTGGAACAGGAACAGGTTCCCCCCACATGGAAACTTCAGCCCTGAATTTTCCAAATAAAATGAGAACATGAGTGGAACCTATGGGTAAAAAGGTTTGGCTTGAAAATATGACTGCCACAAGTAAGACTCACCGTTCCTTTAGTAAACTGATAGCTTCTTGAGGGATATCAGGTCGGGTTACGAACACCTTGGGCTTAGACATCGTAGAAATAGTACGGAAACCAGCAGCTAATAATGACGCTTCGGTGATGAGGATAGGAGAAGTCAACTGAAGTAAAACATTTTTACCTAGCATGTTCATACTCAAGCATCGTGAAACATAACTCATTTTCTCCGAGTACTAGGACAAAATATCCATCAACTGGTACCGTTCAGCAACATTTAATGACTGATAAAAGTCTTTACGATAAAATGTTTATGACCACCATTTAATTTTTATATGGCAAAATTCACCTCTTCGTTTGAGTTGATCACTTCTTCCAACTCAATGAAATTCTCGCTAACTTTATCCAGCAATCCGAATACTTATTTCAAAAATTCTTCAGAAACAATTTTATACTGCACAATTTATTTCTTAAGGTCATTACATCCATCCAGATGGTCGTTATATAATTAGAATTCGAAGTATGGCCATGAAATTCTTACGCGCTATTTCGTTCAGAAATTTAACCTTAATTTTAATGCCCTTAACCATATTCCCTAACACCAGAGTCAATAGTTCTTTTCTATGAATATAAAATTTGCATAAAAACTTATCTTCCTTTACAAACCCACAGTTAGAAAAGCACACCACACGATGAAATAAACTATTGACTATTGATGTTAACTGTTATGAATTGAAGAACATGACAGTTCATCCAACCCAAAGATTACACAGGAATCCAACTTCCCTTTCGCTGTTTAGGTCGTGCAGGATTTAATCATAAAATTTTGACTTAAAGCATAATTAACATCAATGAGAAGAAGAACTGAAAAATAAGTTTTCCTCGTGTGTTTGTGAAAAAGATGACAGGACAAGTTCTTGCTCAAAGATTATAATACGTTGTAAAGCGCTTGACTGGAATCCTAATACAGAGCTTTAATACGTTGCTCATTCTTGCGCTCTTTGGGGCAGTGTCGAAAGCAGAAGTTAGAAACATATGACGGGAGGATTGATATTCCCCCCTCCGCCCCCCTCATTCGAAACGTCGAAAAGCACGAGTCGTTTTGGAGAAATTACTATTTTTTTCTTTGCTGCTGGGTAAAAGTCAAGGATTGTAGAAATAATTCGTCTCTAATACCCGCGGAAAAATTTAATTTTTGTTAGTTTACTCCTTCTGCTCCCCGAGTATTTTAAAGAAAAAATAATGCTGGCCCCAGGGAGTAGAGAAAATATTTTCTAATATCCGTGGCTTGGTTACGACAAAAATTCGCTTTTTGGGGTTGTTCATTTGAAGTTTTAAATCATTGCATAAAAGTTCTGAATCGGCATATATCTAACGTACCTTATTTTCATTATTGATATTTATAAATACATTTACATACAATACATTTGTAAATAAATAAATAACGTAAACGTTAAGGGATACATTGCCTCTATTGAGAATATTTACGCAAATATTACCGCAGTGAATTGTGTATCACCACGATCGTGGTATTCGAGGATTCTTAAATATTTCTGGTCCAGCTCGTTACGCAACCCTTAGGACGTACCCTTAAGGGTTTGGCAATTTCATCTTTTACGTAACGACCATTTAAGTTAGGCTGAATAAAAAGTGCTAATTTGTGTGCAGCTGGCTGCATCATGCGAGGTTTTTTTAAGCATTCTCGATTAAATGTATCTAATAATACATGGGCTTACATTAGTAAGTCCGTTTTTTTAGATACATACATAGGCTACTTCAGTAAGGCTACCCCCCTTCCCGAGTCCTGGAACAATAGGAAAAATGGTGGTCCATATTTCCCATTTCCAGACCCCCGGAAAGTAGCAATCCACCACAGGGTTAAGTGGATGCCATTCCAAAAAGTTGTGTCTATTGAATTTTGGTTTTCTTTCACCTTACAAAAGTTGATCACAATCCACCGCCGGCTACTTCAGTAAGCCCAACCCCCTTCCCGATTCCTGAAACAATAGGAAAAATGGTGG
Source organism: Pyrrhosoma nymphula (assembly GCA_963573305.1). Lineage (NCBI taxonomy): Eukaryota > Metazoa > Arthropoda > Insecta > Odonata > Coenagrionidae > Pyrrhosoma > Pyrrhosoma nymphula. Next base: position 121,379,841 of record OY754332.1, read on the forward strand.
TCCATATTTCCCATTTCCAGACCACCAAAAAGTAGCAAACCACCACAGGGTTAAATGGATGCCATTCCGAAAAGTTGTGTCTATTGAATTTTTGTTTTCTTTCACCTTACAAAATTTGATCATAATCCGCCGCCGTTTACCATTGGATGCCTTCCCTTGTCAGATCATCATTTAGTGCTTATATGAAATATGTGATTCAAAAGGTTCAGTAAAAGTAAGACGATGAAGAGGTGGAATTCCCATGGGAGCTTTAAAAGGGGGGAAGAAGGAAATACCAGTAGCTGGTGGATTAATAAAAGGAGAATACAGAAATGCATAGAAAAACACAGGATGAATGGAAAAAAGAGGGATTGAGAAGCCATATGGGTCACAGAGGAAATGATTAGGGAAAATAGAGAGAAGTACCTAAGTACAAAAGTGTAGACAAAAAACTAAGCAGGACAAGGTTTAAGGAATTTAATAATTAACTCAGGCCAAAAAACAATAGGGCAAAGGAAAGCTGGTGGATAGGACAATGCAAGGAAACGGAAATGTTACAGAAAAAGGGAAAGTGGGTGAACTATAAGCCAAGGTGAAAATGTTATTAGGTGGTAAGAGATGGCAAATGATACCAAAGTTAAAGGATAAAATGGAAGATACTAATCGAGCAGGAAGATATCCAGGATATGTGGAGGGAACATGTGGAAGCGCTATATGACAGAAGTAACAGGCCTCTGAACTTAGATGTAGAGGATAAGCTTGGACTGAGCTGATACTGGGAAGTGAAATAGAGAAGACATTATGAGAGATGAAGACTATAAAAGCTGTGAGAATAGATGACATCCCTTTGGAATTACTGAAGAAAGTAGAAAATAATGAGACAAACATTTCGAAAAACTAATTTATAGAACCTACAAGGAGGGAATATAGCCTGAGGACATATTTTCATCCCTATCCTGAAAAGAGCCTCAGAAGGCAAAGACTTAAGAACAATTAGTTTAATTTCACACATGGCCAAAGTTGTTCCCAGAATCCATAATAAAAGGTTGGAGAGTGGAGCAAATTACTACTTAGGTGATGGTGTTTACATTCAAAAAGGGGAGGACAACTCTCGATGCCATTGCCATGATGAGAATACTTAAGTAATAATTATGGAAAAGAACTTAGAGTATAATCAGGACGTTCTTGCTTGTTTCATAATGGCATTTTATCAAGTTAATTAGAAAACTAATGACGATACTCATGAAAATAGAATTAGATTGGAGAGTCATGAGCCACATTTGAAACTTAAAAACACCCCACATGGTACAGGTACGGTTGGCTGCTAGAGAATAAGGCTGTACAGTTATAGGTTGTGGAGTAAGCCAAGGTTGCCCATTGTCACATTTGATTTTTAACATTTATGCCAAGGAAATAGTGAGATAGGCATAGTAAGAGCTAAATGTGGGAATTAAAATAGGACAGAAGATAATTTTAGTTAGATTCGCTGAGGACCAGGCATTGATTGATTATCTTATGGGTCGCAGGCATTGGTAGATGGAAGGGAAATCAGAGCATGAAATATTGAATGAAGATTAATTATGAGCAAACAAAAGTAATGAGATTTTCTGGGACAAAGAAAGGAGACTGGTCATACTGGATATAGGTTACAAAATGGAGCAAGTAAACCATTTTTAATTATTTGGGCAGTGTGTTGGAATAAAATGGGTGTAGTAGCAAGGATATTAGAAAGAAAATTGCACTTGAAAAAGAAGCATTGAGCAATTGGATGAAGCTTACGACAGTGACCTCGTGTAAGAATGAAAAGATTGGCAAAGAATTTAATATGGATCGTAGCGAAGTATGGTGCCGAAACCTGGACTCGAGAGAAGAGATGATGAGAATAGGCAGCAGGTGCTTTAAATATGGGTGTGCAGGAGGATGGAGAAAGTGTGGTGCACAAAAAGGAAGGTGAACAAGGAAATTCTTGATATGGTGGTTAAGGAGAGGGAACTTCTCCAGGAGATCAGGAGGAGGAAGAGCATTGAAACAGGTAATGAGGGACAAAGGGATGAGAAAGGGTGTGATAGAGGGGAGGATGTTGGGTGAATGGGAAAAGGGAAGAAAGAGAATAGAATTTATGGATGAGATGGAAGAGAGGTAGGACATATGGTGAGACGGAGAAAGAAAATGTATAAGGAGTTAGGTGCTCGCACTAGTTTAGACTGAGAGGATATTTAATCTCTTCCATTGAAACCTATCATGACTTTTTGATTACCCTAATGATAATAACTGAAATAAATTGGAATCTCAATTATTTATTGGAGTATAAAAGGGCTAATGTAGGATTTAAATAAAATTATCTCACCAGTACTTTAAAACAAATCAGCTTTACTTCATTAACCCTTTGACTGCCAACATGTATTGAGGTTCAGCACAGAGAGATGGCCGCGTTTGTTGTCGTGAGGGTTGCATATCCACACTTAATTAAAACATTTTTAAAGAATTAATTTATTTAAAAATTAAATTTTAAAAATTGAAATTTAAACCTTATTAAAAAGGGTGACATGAAATGCCGCAACATATTATATGAACAATACTGGTCAGTAAAACATACACGCACGAGGGCCAGCACTAAAGGTGGGATTTAGCTACCAGGTAAGGTCATGTGCTGACACAATATAGCAGCAGCCGGCATAACAAAGGATCAAAAGTTTTCAGGTGCAGAGTTTATATGAAGTGCAACTTGGAGCACATTTTATTATCCTATAGTTACCAGAATTTAATTACTTGGGTAGTACGCTAGAAGAAACAGGACATAGTAGCAAAGACATTAGGAGGAGGATAGCGCTAGCGAAGGAAGCGTTCAATAATAGAAGGGAGCTGATGACGGGGACCTTAAGTAAGGATGTACAAAAGAGGCTGGTGAAGAGCTTGATATGGAGTGTGGAAGACGAAAATAGGCTGAAGCTTTCGAGATGTGGGTGTGGAGGAGGATGCAGAAAGTGCGTTGGACGGAAAGGAAGACAAATGAGGAAGTGCTTGACATGGTGGACAAGGAGAGAAAACTTATAGATGAGATTGGGGGAAGACAGGGTAGGTGGCTGGGAGGGGTAATGAGGGGCGATGGTTTGCTGAAGGCCGTGCTAGAAGGTAGGATGTTGGGTAAGCGGGGAAGGGGAAGGAAGAGAATCCGTTTTATGGACGGGATGAAGAAAGGTAGGACTTATGCTGAGATGAAGAAAGAAATACTAGAGGTAGAAAGGGCACGGCACGTATAAGAGTTCGTTGGATATTCTCTGACTTTCATCACAACCTACCTCTAACCGGTAGATTACTGTAATGAATGAATAGTTACCAGATTGGAACAGTGTCTTTTGTACTGGAGGAGGAAAAACTCTTCCCACGGCATGACTTACCAAAGGACGTCTCCACATGTGCATTTTTCCATAGCATTGTCAATATTTTTTCAAACAAATATATCATGGAAACTCTAATGAAAGAAATTCAGTGGAAAAATTATTTACCTGGACTGGGATTCAAACCCAGATCCCCCAAATCCACACCAAGAGCTTTCAATTAAACTGCAGGTTACTATGAGCTTTTAAATAAATTAAGGCGAAAAATTAATTTTCCCTGTTAATTTTGCACATACATCTCCACAGAGTTAAAGAACTCCACAGCAAAAGTTAAACTGCTTTGAATTATAGCTTGGAAAACTTTTCCCTCACCCAAAACCCTCACTCCCTTATCATTTTTCAGATTTGAGCTCATTACTTCACGTCATTCCTCATTTAGTGGGTTCATCACTCCTCTTTAATTTGTTCATGGACATTTTAGTTAAATATGAGTTAGCGACATATCCAAAGAAATTTTCCCCGAACTCAATCATATTCAGGTATAGTTTCAACTAAGCAAACAAGGAGTAAAACCACTGGAGGCAGGAGTAGCTTATGTCCAAATAGATTCAATCTCTTTTCCATAGACTCATCAGATATTACGTGACAAGATCATGTATTTCTTATGTTTTGTACCCTGTAAGTTTACTATTTAAATTGGCAAGGCATTATAAAATTAACTCCTGCATACCGATATTTCACGTGATTTTCCTCCTAATGAGAAATGATAGATTATTACTGGGAAAGTCTTAAGCAGAATTTGAATTTCTAAATGGATGGAATTTGGTTGGCATGGGAAATTAGATTAAATAATAACTTGCTTTTACTGTTTCAAAATAGTTCACATAATTTAGAATATTGAGAAAAATATTCAACAGCATATAACAAGTGAAAGGGAAAACACTGGAATGTATGATAATCAATCAATTTCTACTTTTTCTGATATTCATTAATAGCTCAAGGTAATTAATATGGTAAAGTTAGGAGTCAGGTTTGCTGTACTGTTTGTGATATTTCTTGACATATGTACTACAAAAGGAAGAAACAATGCTAATTGTATAATATGAGAGGTATTGTCAACGGAAGGATTCCAAGGAAAATTATTTAGTTTTCTGGTTTAAGTGATTATTTTGGTTGTCAGTCACTTTTTTCATGGAGAAATTCACATTCTGCTTATGCATGTACAGACAGTTTTAGGAAAAAATCAGGCTTTAATTTTTCCATGGTGAAATGCTATTTCACACAACAATTTTGGGAGGCAGAAATTTTAAGTATGTACCCAATTATTCTTTAGTTTAACCATTCCACAACTTCAATTCCAGCCCATTTTGCTGAGTAAATATTTTAAACAAAGATACTTTGGTGAACATTACTTTAACCATTTAAATTCATTGAAACAAAAAATATCATTATGAATCAATGAAAAAGGGTAGTCCCAGCAACAATATAAACTTTAATGATTGATAAAAATTTAAGAACTTGTGCAATTTTTAAATAAGACTTTCCACATTTATAATATGTACATTCTAAAATGATGACAGTAGTATGAAACAGTAATGTACCATTTAATGTATTACAGAAATGCCTTGGCATCAAATAGCTTTATCTCAATAACTTGGAATGTTTTTGGTGGCAAGAGGTAGATAGTGATCGTCATATATTTACTTATGAGAGGAACTTCAAAACACCATACTTATAAACGACAATAATTTTTCATCAACCATTTTATTTCTTCAATAACTTAAAATCACTGGACGATCTTTGATCAACTTAAATCAGACAACTTAATCAGACCGATCACAGCCTAAGATAGTCTCTGTCATATATACAAGATTTCATTCTTCGAACTGAGTTGGCTGCGAATTTGACACTTAAAGTAGTGTTCTTTCATCTTTTGTACACATCAAAAATAGATTACATTTCACTTGCTTTACATAAAAGAAGTGAAAATAGAATCTTGGGTGACTTTGAGCAAACTGACATTGAAAACACTTTTAACGATTTTTAAATAAACACCATATGTATTTTAATTTATAGATATATGAACTACCTATTCCTTTAAGGGGTTCCAGTGCCATCACATATAGTATTTCATCAAACTGAACTTCTTTTAATGTAATAACAGTGTCTACAGGTCTTTCTATCATAATAAATGTACCATACAGGGAATACCAACAAACACACACTTAAGAATCATTGGTGATCAACACTTCAGCAAACTTATGTTAAACAATTAAAATTTAACAGCAGCTTAATAAGATGGGGTTCGTGTTATTAATAACTGTCACTGCCGCCATCTATGCCTGTGTATACGCAAGTGGCATTGGAATTCCCCTTTATGCAAACTGAATTAAAATCTCATAATCCATAAAAATGGAAAGGATTTTGAACTTTTTGTAGTTCATTTATACCTGATTGTTGGTTTTTATGTATTTGTGGACAGAATTATGGGTATTAAACACAAATATATGGAGTTTGCTGAAAATAAAAAATGATAATATTCTTTAGTCTCCGTCTTCTTATTCGTTTTACAAGTGTTCATGCAGCATAGGGTATTATTACACACGCTAACACTCAGGACCTGCATAAAACTCAGCAAGTCTTGTTTTTTTTTTTAGTTTTATCTTTTTCTATGCAAAAGCAGTGCGCCCATTTTGTATGTACAAAATATGTACAGTTGAGTTGATTATGACTTATGACAATAGGTGAACATGCTCATTTGGCTGACAGGCCTACATAAGAACATCTCTTATGTACAATATTGACATTCATTCACACAAATAGGTACACTCATTCTTTCTAAACACATCATACAAACAAAACTTTTAGCTGAAAGCTTTGGAGCCCATATGGAAGTAGTGGACCACTGAGAAGAGTTTGGGTACTCTAATTCATTAAGACCCATCACAGTGAAACCTTCCACAGAGCATTTATAGTTACATTTTGGACAATAGCCACACATACACACATACATACACATTAACAACATACAGACAGTTTATACCGGAATATTTTGATGGAAATAACTAACTTCTTTAGCTCTACTTCTTCAATCATACACCTCTCTGGAACATTCTTTTTCGCGCAATTTCAGTTAAAACGGAATGAAATGTTCAATGGGTAGCTTCCACACCCAAATATAAACCTGCACTTCTATCATATCACAATATCAGTCAAAACTATTGTATCACTTGACATTAGCTGTTATGTCAATTGTTACTTTCACTACACCTTTGACTTTCACCTTAATAAGAAAATTCAGATGACAATTTGTCACATCAAGTGTTACAGAAAACATTTAGTTTGTTTCTTCATCAAACATATAACATTTCCATAGTGGTGATATAGTACACAAAACAACAACGTGAGCCCTCTTTTTGAAGGTTTTCTTGAGGCTTCACAGTCACAGCTCATACGGTGGCAATAATTATTAACAGGTGAGCTATATCCGAAACTCGTTGGAGTAAATCAGGTGCTATCCTAGACAGGTTCTCATTTGCAAAGTCACACGAAGGGAATATATGTACCACGTACGCAGCCTGTAAAGAAAAACATAACAACTGTTAATTCATTCATGACTTAAGCAAACAGTCACTTAATGAGAACTCTCCCTCTCTCTCATTGAAATCCTTTAAATATTGGTAACATTCAACTTTTCAAAATCTATTTACTAATACAAGCTTTTTCTTTGCACCCTCTAACATATATAAGGAATAAGAGGAATAAAGTGGCCAACAGGAAATATCTCTGGAGTAGGATAAATGCCACTACCAAAAAGACATAAAAAAGTCAGCAAAATTATTCAACATAATTGGCACAGGTGAACAATTTTGGTCAAGTCTTCTCGGGGCTGGTCCCTAGAGTGTGGCTAAAACATGATCTACTCCAAGATATTCTAAGTTTCTATTAGGTTGAGCATTACTCAGTGAGATAGGTCACCGATGTGGTGATTTATTTTGCTCCAAATATGTTTATGCTAAAAACTTATAGCAGCTGTAACCTTAAAATAAAATAAAAGTGTGAGTTGGTCCAATGTATGGACATGATTTCCTGAAAAATAATTCTGCCATTTCACTTTTTTAAATGATTGATTTAGAGCTTTCAGCTCTCAATGTTTCATAACTTTTAGCACCGGTAGAATTCTCGACAGTTCTTTCTTCCTGATATTCTCTTTAAACATCAAATTTCAAAGCAACAATATTTTTTCATCACCCATCACTTCTGCCAATAGGACTGCATGGGCATGACTATGTTCTAGCATGATTCACCTCTCAGAGCCTAATAATTAAAAAGATACTCCAGATCCAGTAATCCAGGGAGACATTTCCAGATTTGCCAAGTGCACAATTCGGTAAATTATTCATCCTTTACACCACCTGATACCCTAGGCTTTTCAGAAACTTGATGAAAGTCTCCTCTCCTACCCACAAATTGGTCCCAAAAAACTCTTAACAAACTTGTTCCCCAGCTATAAAATAAAATGGTTTGTGCCATATTAGATTAAAATTGGACAAACTATAATGAGGCATTATAATGCTTCACACATAATGAGAGGATTTCAAACAATTAAATGCTAGGCAGCCTAATGTATTAAATTAAATGCTGGGCAGTGTGAATTTCTGGCTGGTGCCAGTACAACAGTTTTCACATTTCTTTTAAAAATTCTTAAATGTGTTACAGGAGAGAAAAATTAAGTTTCCTTGTTTATCCAGCTAACACCATGTAAAACTTCAATTAACAGAATGTAAAATCCTTATTTACACGAGCAACCAATTTGGCAAGCTGAATACATTGGCATGTAAGACTCATGTGTCCATCTATGACTTACCAACGGTAAAAGGGCCTTCAAAGAGGGAAAAATACACAAAATCCCATAAATCAATTTCAACTGTCTGCCCCCAAGACCATCGCCACTGATACTAATAAAAATCACCAAGGTTAACATGAAGGATCTAAAACTGGCACAATTACAAGCATGATAGAATGAACGTGAAATCATAAATTATTCATTCCCTTTATTAATGTCTGTTGTCAAAACACCCCTTGCCTCTTGCCCCTGTAGTGACTCGCAAGACAGTATGTAGATATTTCAGTTTTTTTTAAAGGTAAAATTTCCAGATACTAAAAAATGAAAAACACCCCACATCAATCCCTTGACCCCGGATTTATTGTGCAATAGCAGTCTGTCTGCCAAAGTAGATGATACATCCATGATTTATCAATAGGCAATGTAATAAAATTGAAATTTACACCATAAAAACCAAATTCTTCCTTGAATAAGAGGGGTGCAAATTTATCTTAAAGGTTTTTAACAGCTGTAATCACAACATAAGTTTCTTAGAATTACAGTAAAACCCCTAAATTACACTTTTCCAGGGACCCTAGAAAAAAGAGTTAATTGCAGGAAAATGCAAATTGCGGGAAAAGTAGAATTTTCACTTATAGATTCATATTCATTTACTGGAGTAAGGGTAAAAATAAGAAACACTGATAAACTGAAAAAGAGCAGTGTCATAATTTATTCCTTGAGCTAGCACTTCTCATTTATTTATATTTGATTAAAAAAATACATTAAACAACTTAGACAAATAGAAAATTAAGAAAGGATGAAGATGGCAGGGTTATTTACACTATATTTGTTATTAGCAACCATTGAAATTATCTAATGAATATAGCATGATTATTTTTAGAAATTTGATATTTTCAACTGCTTGGACTTCCTCTGCCTATTAATAATATTATGCACTTTATTTTCAATTTTCTGCAGTTCCTCAAGCATTTGCTCACAGCAGTCACTACCTACTAAGTAATTTCTTAGAGTTCGAACAGCACATACTGTGTCTTGCCTATCATAGTTATAGCTTGGGAATCGAGGCAGTGCAAATGATCTCAGTTGTCCACAACAAGTTCTTTAATTTTTCATCAAATCTGGTTAAGAATCCATTTTTATTCTTCATAGTTTCTACTTAGGTAAAAAATGAATACTCCCCTGCAGGTTCAATTACAGTCGAGCACCCATAACCCGGTAATCCAGGAGCACGCTATAGTCCGGCTGTGTTGCAAAAACAACCTCATACATATTCCGAGAAATCAAAAAATCTTAACCATAAACATAGTTTTAAAAAGATTTTGACTCTGCACTTAATAAAAATATTTGCTTAAATTGCTGGAATATAATGTAACTTATAAGTATTTCGAGGTAATTTCATTAAAGAATAGTTGTACATGCAATCTAAACGAATTATATGATTAAGTTACTCACATTGCAGTTTGAAATCCTCACTGTTGGTTGAGAAATCGCTATAATGGTTTAGTGACTTAGCGTGGCTACGCTACTTCATGGCGCGCACATTTAGCCATGCTTAAATATAATGCTTTATTGCTTATTCTCTGGCTGTAAGGTGTAAGAAACTTCATTAAAATTCTTTGCTACGTACGCACAGTTATTGTCCTGTGCCTTGTCCGATCTAAGCGGGCGGAGCGATGCCAGCGGCGTAAAGCGACAACACAAAACTATCAGTTGCAGAAAAAGTAGAAGTTTATCCTCACCAGTCTCCTGAAACAGCAATGTCGTTGAAGGAGACTAAACTGCTCCGTTGAAATTAACCTTAGTTTCTTAACTCTCGACGCAAGGATAGCATCAAAAACAATGAAATAACTGATCGTCAATCGCATTAATCAATCAGCCACCGTAAGCAGTGTTGCATCATGAAAATGTTTCTGTTTTCATTTTTATTTCGGTATGCTCAAATTTTCCTCAAAATATTAACAAATATATTTTTTCTAAAAATTATTATTTGCGAATTAAAGCTTTTGGGGCGTCCAAACAGGTGAAAGGTTCCATGTTTTCTGGTGTTTCGATGTCCGACACGGCCCTCGTCGTCAGGGGCGTCAATAGATTTGCCGGAAAAGTACTATCTTTCAGTGATTTATGAAATTAAAACCAGATATTTATTATCATTTTTATGCATAGAAACAGTAAAAGAACGATATTATAGAATTATCACTAACTGGGATGAAAATGCCTTACATGAAAAAGACTACACTTCATTTCATAGCTTGAATTATGGCTTGAAGCATATCTGGTAGATTACGAGTTGATGTAGTTCAAATGTCTGTTAATAGCTCTGTATACTATCCCTGCCACATTCAAATTCTTCCTTAAAACAGGACCTATTGCTGCTCTCTTTCGTATTTTTTTCCACACATATGTACCATACAAAGTCAAAAAGTGTTTTACAAAGGATGATATGCATGAGTAATGGACTTCAGAAGTGAATTTCATTTTTTGAAAGAGCACGTTGTGGTGCAAATTGCGGGAAAACTGAAAAATGTATAGTCTAAATTCAGGGTTCTGCATACGTTGGGAACATAGGAAATTGAATGGGACTTTGCAAAAGTGGTGTAAATTGCGGAAAAACGTAATTTCCGATAATGCAAATACGAGGTTTCACGGTAATTATTTTGAGTGAAATAAAATTGCATTTACCTTTGCATTTATGAGTATAATAAGAGACCAATAAAATTAGTGCCGGCCAAGTGTACATATATGTGAACTCTCATTCATACTTGATGGTAATATATTTTTTGTATAAAAAATATATTACCATTGAAGACACTGAAGTTCTTGTGAAGGCTATATTTTCTGAAGGAAATAAATCAAACATGTCATAGTTATCAATAAACTACATGAAAGGAGTATTTTTTACATGAATGCCCAGGAAAAATGAATGTTATGTTTTCAGTGCCTAGGTATGTATGTATGTTTATATCACCGTAACAGCCAAACGGTCCAACCAATTTTAATGTATGAACCCTTTTGTTTTGTCTTATATATATACACAAAGAACCCCGCTGACGCACTTGAGCACGCTAGTATTTCTGTTATTGACTTTCTCTCCTTCCCCAACCCCTTCCTACACCCTCGGTTCACCCTAATCCTTGCCCAACCGTCACTGCAGTTAGTCAGCTTGAGATGCGTCAGCCCTACCTACCACCCCACATTCCTCGACTCCTACACCCTGGGGAAGACCCAACCTCCCAACTCCCACTCTCCTCTACCGCTTCCCCCTCCACTTTCTCAGATTTGATTTTATGTCTATGTCACGTGTCATCCGAGTATTTAAGAAGGTGTATCTATGTATTCCTCACCAGAAGATGACGTTAACCGTCGAAACCATGGTCGTGTTCGAATAAAATATTCTGTGGAAATACAAAGTTCTAGTAAATTTTTTCAATATGTGAAACCACGTATTTGCATTATCAGGAATTAAGTTTTCCCGCAATTTACACCCCTTTTGCAAAGTCCCATTCAATTTCCTATGTTTCCAACGTATGCAGAACCCAGAATTTAGACTATACATTTTTCAGTTTTCCCACAATTTGCACCACAACGTGCTCTTTCAAAAAATAAAATTCACATCTTAAGCCCATTACTCATGCATATCATCCTTTGTGAAACTTTTTGACTTTGTCTAGTACATATATGCGGAAAAATACGAAAGAAAGCAGCAATGGGACCTGTTTTAAGGAAGAATTTGAATGTGGCGGGAATAGTATACAGCGCCACTAGTAACAAAAATTTGAACTACATCAACTCGTAATCTGCCAGATATGATTCAAGCTATGAAATGAAGCGTAGTCTTTTTTATGCAAGGCATTTTCAATCCAGTGAGCGATACTTCTATAATATCGTTCTTTTACTGTTTCTATACATAAAAATGATAATAAATATCTGGTTTTAACTTTGTAAATCACTGAAAGATAATACTTTTCCGGTGAATCTGTTGACGCCTTTGACAACGAGGGCCGTGTCGGTCATCGAAACACCAGAAAACAAGGAACCTTTCGCCCGTTTGGACATCCCAAAAGTTTTTATTCGCAAATAATCATTTTTAGAAAAAATATATTTGTTAACCCTTTGAGTGCCAACCAATTTCCTAGGCATTATGCTATAATTGCCGTGGCATTTTTTGTGATTTTGCAGTAGTTTACGAAAACAATTATGCATCATACATAAATAAAATTACAATTACAAAAAATTTAGGAAACCTTTATTATGTTTGATTTAACGTTTGACATATTATATTTAATGATTTTATCGTATATTTATATTTGAAAAAATATTAATATACTAAATAGTGACATTGCAGATGGAGCACGATAGCGCTCCTGGCACCTTTGGCGAGAGACGGTAGGAGCGCGATCGCGCTCCCTGGCCCTCAAAGGGTTAATATAATGAGGAAAATTTGAGCATACCAAAATAAAAATGAAAACTACGAAACATTTTCATGACGCAACAATCCTTGCCACGGCCGATTGATTAATGCGATTGACGATCATCCCGGCCGATTGGTTCATCGTTTTTGATGTTATCGTCACGTTGGGAGTTAAGAAATTAAGGTTAATTTCCACGGAGCAGTTTAGTCTGCTTCATCCACATCGAGGTTTCAGGAGGCTGGTGAGGATAAACTTCTCCTTTTTCTGCAACCGATAGTTTTGTGCCGTCGCTTCACGCAGCTGGCATTGCTCCGCCCGCTCAGATCGGACATGGTTATAATATCTGTGCGTACGCAGCAAAGAATTTTAATGAAGTTTCTTGCACCTTACAGCCAGAGAATAAGCAATAAAGCATTATATTTAAGCATGGCTAAATGTGCGCGCCATGAAGTAGCGTAGCCACGCTAAGTCACTAAACCATTATAGCGATTTCTCAACCAACAGTGAGGATTTCAAACTGCAATGTGAGTAACTTAATCATATAATTCGTTTAGATTGCATGTACAACTATTCTTTAATGAAATTACCTCGAAATACTTATAAGTTACATTATATTCCTGCAATTAAAGGAAATATTTCAATAAAGTGCAGAGTCAAAATCTCTTAAAACAACGTTTATGATTAGGATTTTTTGATTTCTCGGAATATGTATGAGGTTGTTTTCGCAAACACTAATGGACTATAGCGTGCTCCTGGATGACCGGATTATGGGAGCTTGACTGTAATTAAACCTGCGGGGGAGTATTAATTTTTTACTTAAGTAGAAACTATGAAGAATGAAAATGGATTCTTAACCAGATATGATGAAAAATGAAAGAACTCGCGGTGGAAAACTGAGATCATTTGCACTGTCTCGATTCCCGAGTTATAACTATGATATGCTAAACAGTGTTTGCTGTTCAAACTCTAAGAAATTACTTAGTAGGTAGTAATTGCTGTGAGCAAATGCTTGAGGAACTGCAGAAAATTGAAAATAAAGTGCATAATATTATTAATAGGCAGAGGAAGTCCAAGCAGTTGAAAATATCAAATTTCTAAAAATAATCATGCTATATTCATTAGATAATTTCAATGGTTGCTAATAACAAATATAGTGTAAATAACCCTGCCATCTTCATCCTTTCTTAATTTTCTATTCGTCGAAGATGTTTAATGTATTTTTTTCATCAAATATAAATAAATGAGAAGCGCTAGTTCAAGGAATAAATCATGACACTGCTCTTTTTCAGTTTATCAGTGTTTCTTATTTTTACCCTTACTCCAGTGAAAGAACATGGATGTAGAAGTGAAAATTCTCCTTTTCCCACAATTTGCATTTTCCCGCAAGTTACACTTTTTTCTAGGGTCCTGGAAAAGTGTAGTTTAGGGGTTATACTGTACATATTATATTTGTTTTATATACATGTAAATATTTGATATACATAGTTGTCTCATATCCATGAGAAGAGTTTGCCCTTCCATTAACCTTTAAACACCTAGCGTGCCCGAAGTCCCTTAAAATGTTTTCGTTGCATGCCGTGAGTGCCCAAAATATCCCGGCTCTGGGCAAGCATCCATCTAAATCCAACAGCTAAGCGAATACACTGGGATTTAAATCCGGCTGATAAAGGTTAAAATTTTCAATGTAGTGTCTGAATAGATTTGCTGTGTTACACTAAACGGCCCCCGACTGCATTGAAGATTTTAATGGAAGGGCAAAATTTTCTCATCAATATAAGACATGTCAGGTGACAGCTGTATTTCCAGATAACCTCCAACGCCTGTCAGTACTACAACATTGGCAGTACATTCAAAGAAAGGAAAAACTGTCTAAAAGTAAACTTTTCACTCCATAATGTTTTTAATTAAATACTCGACAATGAAGCTTAGACCTTCATCTCAGTACCTTGTTTTCATCTATTTAGTCCTCAGGGTGGCTACTGATATCCAATTCTTAAATTCCCTAACTTTTCCCTGAACTTTCCGCGATGGATTTACCAATTTCCCTGACCGATCGCCAAAAGGTCACCTATTATTGGCGTATTTTATTTCTGCCGAATTAAATTTTCGACAAAACTCAGAAAATGTTAAAAGCTGAAATCAATACATTAAAAGCAACAAGTACTGCTTCTTACATTCTAATGACAAAATATATTAAACCTTCATAAGTTAAACTCTCATCCAAATTAAAGTCACGTCGTGGTAGTTCTGGGAAGTTGAGAAGTACTGAAAAGGCATTGAAGGGAAAGTTAATGGCCAATTAACTGGCGGACTCCGGCACAGATGCTTGAAAAATACAAATCAAAGCCAAGTTATTGGACTGGATCAAAATCAGATGGCATTAGTGACCTTCAGAAACAAATAACAATTTGATTGACGTGGTTATAACCCCTTGATTGCAAGAGGGAACCAAAAAATGTAAAAATATTTGGATAAATAAACAAAACATAAGCAGGCCACTGCGAGCTAGGTCAGGAGGCAATTAGCAACGGCAGCATCATATTCAGGAATATCATATTTTAGGTGGTTTGTGACCTGACTAAATTGCTTCAAGAGGGAGCTTAAGATGGCCATTCAATAATTAAGTCAAGCATGATGGTGGGGAGGGGAGGAGGGCTCTTCTTACTGTCTCACGAAGGGTGGTAAGGGAATCAAAGATTATCTAGCGTAATATTTTGTTTACACGTGAGATTGTACTTGTATTACCATTTTAATAATCATTATCTCGTATTTTTAGAACTTCAAGCTTGTATTTACTATGAGCTACTGTGCTCCAGCTACCTCTCGACCTGAGTCTTGGGCGTAATACATTGTGGTCATGAATTTTAACACTACTAGGCAAATATCGCAAAAGGGATACATTGTACGTCTGATTCACAACTAAATAACTAAGATTCACAACTGAATGTTCCACGAATTGATTGGGCTTTTTCCATGCACGTCAGCGATGGACATTAGTTTTAATTGATGAAATAAAGGGCGAGAAAGACTGGCCGATAAACGTAACGGTAGAAAAATAACGAGAATTTTCCATCCCAGTTTCTCCCTGACTGTTACGAGAATTACCTGACTTTTCCCTTGCTTTTCCAAAAATTCAAAATTCCCTGACAATTCCAGGTTTTCCCTGACGATCGCCGCCCTGGTCCTATTTTATTTATTGGCAGTAGTGTTTTTTATTATTATTTTTTATCCATTCTGGAATGAAACCCTCTTATTTCCATAAGGTTAATGATTCCTCCAAGACGGATTCATGAAATGTGACTTAATTGTAGAATGTAACCCTTGTGTTCAGGGAAGTTTCACTGCAAGCCAAATTCTTGGCTAGCCTCCCTCAAAATTCTGAATAAATGAACAAAGAGTATTATCATTCAGACATTTTTGTTACTCTCACATTAGCTACCCAACCTTCACACACCTTTACACATTGCAAAAGAGCAGACCAAAATGTAGCCAAATTATAGCCTTCACAAGGAACTGATTAACTTTCTCTGCAGTTCACTTCTGCATAGAGGCATACATACTAGGGGAGTACATTTATATCCCTTATGTCAATGGACACTATTATTAAAAGGCTTATATAGGCGCTGTTCTTTTCAGAGGTAATAACAATTGAAATAGACAATTCATATTGTCCACCAAAGTGGGTGGGACTCAAATCATAGGAAATCCATAGAGAGGTATACATTTCCATGGAAGGGCAAAGCAATACCTTGACCATCCTATTCACAATAAGAGCTGAAAAAATTACCATTTTCTGTTGATACAAGAGGATTCGGTAAATCATGGACAGGTTGCATAACTTATTGATATCCACAGTTTTTCAAAAAAGTATCTACTGTGATAATGGAATTCTTCCCCGATATGAAAATGTTTTAAATGTATTCCAGAACATTATGAACCCATTTTCCAGATAAAAAAATTTATAAAAAATTAATTCAATACCATTTCCAGGAAGCTAAAAAAATATTAAAAAATCCCAGGTGGTTGCCTATAAGTCCAGTACACCTGCAATATTTCTTAAAACTAGTGGACACATTCCTGGACATGAGCTCCAACTCACAATTACCTGTTGAGATCCAGGAGCAGCAATGTTTACGATTCCAGCAGCCTGCTTCTGCTGCAGATAAGTGATGAATCCAGACTGCAAGTTGTTGGACTGCTGAAGAACATCCAAATGGTCACGGCCACAAGGCAGAGCTAGGAGCATACAATGCTCATTTTCCACCTATAAAAGTTTAGAAATACATAGTGAGGGTAACACAACATAACCAACAGAACATGTTAAGAAGAAAGCTAAGTCGGCATATACTCCGAAATTATCATCAACAGTGATGACAATACTTTCCCAACTGGGGACCGCAGGTGGATAGAGTCACAACGAAAGCGCCCAAGATTTTAAATTTTGTTATGCAGACATTGAGGGAAAGCACGCTCAACAAAAAAGAGTTCACATATAAGACACTAGTCTGTCCCATTCTAGAGTAATTTTGCAATAGGTGCCGTGCTATCACAGAGGGTGGACAGGGAAGAGCATCCAGTGGCGTATTCATCTCAACAGCTTAAGGCTGCTGAAGTAAATTACACAACTAAGGAAAAAGAGCTATTGGGAGTGATCTGGGCAGTGAATCATTTTCGTTGTTACATATATGAACGGAAATTTAAAATGGAAACAGATCACGTGGCTCTAAAATGGCTATTGGGGTTAAAGGGCCCGAGTAGCCGCCTCAGGCGTTGGACGCTAAAGCTGAGTGAGTACGATTATGAGGTGACGCATAGGCCAGGAAGGGTTCATTTAAATGCCGACGCCTTTAGTCGAAAGATAAGTGGACTAACTGTGGAGGGGCGATTGATTTCGCAGAAGCGCAAGAGAGAGACATGGAATGTAGGACCTGGAGAACTAACAGTAATTTCATGATGATTAATGATGTTCTATTCCGGAAAACAAAGCATGGGAACCAGATAGTTGTGCCGGAGGAATATCGTAAGGAAGTAATTACGCAATGTCATGACCACGTTTTGGCAGGGCATTTGGGCAGGGAGACAACCGTGACAAGGCTTGCCTCAAAATACTGGTGGCCTGGATTAGAGAGAGCCGGAAAGGAGTACGCCAAACATTGTATTTCATGTAACCAGAGAAGACCGTATGGTAAGACTAAGGCACCCTTACAAAAGGTTCCCACTGCCACGGGGCCTTTTGAAATGTTGGGGTTACATTTAGCAGGGCCTCTCCCACGAATGGGGAATGGAAACAAATACATTTTGGCTATTGTCAATCATTTCTCACGCTACATAGCCATGGTGGTTGCCGGATCAGATCGCAGAAACATTGTCAGTGGCACTTGTGAGGAGATGGATTTTAAAGTTTGGTGTACCACAAACCCATTTGACCAATCAAGGCACAAACTTCGAATCGGAACTGTTTCGTGAAATTTGCCGATTGCTCCAGGTGAGACGCTTGAGGACGTCGCCTTATCACCCAGAGGCAAACGGGAAGGTCGAGCGGGTGCATCGAACCATCGTGCAAATTTTAAGTCACTACGTAAACTTAAAAAAACAATGATTGGGATGATTGGCTCAACTATGCCGTTACCACGTATAACACCAATCCACACCGTAGCACTGAACATTCCCCCCATGAGAGAGTATTTGGTTTTCAGATGGTGGCACAATTGAGAGCACGGTTGAAAAAATTGTGGGGAATATGTGGGAGGAATAATAGGAAGGCACAGAGGAGGCAAGCGGAAGGATCAAAGGTAAAGGGAAGCCAGTGGACATATAAAGTGGGGGACTACGTTTATCTGAGCGACCTGTGCTTTAAGGTAGGGCAAGTGAAAAAGTTTCACCGGCCGTGGATGGGCCCATATCGGCTAAGGAAGGTGTTGTCCCCCGGTAACACAGAGTTGGAGCTTCCATTTCGGAGCCTAGTTGAGCATAAAAACCGTGTGAAACCATACTTCGGTCCTCTCCCTCCCCCACATTTAGAAAGAGGAAGTGACAGACCCAGAGGAAGAGTGCGGAAAAAACAATTCCTACCTATTCCCTGGACCCCCCTTCGCACAGTGCCAACAATTTTGGCTGGGATATGGGTGTGATAGGTGGAGGATGCTCAACACGCCTCGATCTTGATCAACCACGAGATGCTCCTGCCAGCGAAGTGAAGGAAGGTGGCGAGGAGGAAGGTGAGGGTGAAGAGATAAGATGCGAGAAGACGAGACATCAGAGTGCAAGCTGGAGAAGAGGGCGCCCCTGCCCCAGTCTCACTCCCCGCACCACCAGAGGATGAGGCCACTGCCCCCACCCTCCTTTGACAGCGGTCCCCATACCCCTTGTGGTCGGGAAGACAGAGGGCTTTACCTTCCCCGCCTTATGTGATTCCCCCCTGCTCCCTCACACCCTTATTATCTACGCCCTCGGGGCGCAATGTCAAGATGGGATGAAGTGGAGGAAGATCCTCAGGAATTGTGAGTGTATTGTGTGTTTATGGTGTGGGTGGGGGTGGAGTGAACCTTGGGCACGGGCAATAGGTTGCAAAATGGTATAATGTGTTACGGACGCCAATATGAGGAACTAGCGAAACACACGCGGATAGCAGTGATAAATTTTTATTTAAGGGAAAAGTGAACTAAATGCCACCAGGTTAAGAGTTAATTGGAAGTTCTATTGGATTTCGTAGAGAACAGAGAGTAAGCCATGGGTGGCTTAGTGCTGAAGGGTATAAGATGGGGATACCAGAGTAAAGTAGTATTAAGACAAAGTAATTTGTGGGAAATAAATGAAGAATGATGGGTTGTGCTTTAATTCATTGTTATAGTACTTATTGGGCTTTTGCTTTTAAATTCAGTGTGCCATTATTGTTGATTGCTCATCTGATTGTTTCCAGTTGGTTAGAATAAACTGTGGAGGAACGGCCTGCCACAATGTAAACACCGGTTTCCGATCAATCACCGAAGTTAAGCATCGTTGGGCTCAGCTCGAGTTTGGAGGGGTGATCCGCCTATTCGTCCGAGTGCTGTTGCCCCTGTCTGCCCGTGGCAGACAGTATGTGTGAAATGACCTCAGCCGTCGAAGCACGTTAAACAAAAATACTACTACTTAGAATAAATTGTGGACATGCAACTATGTTGATGTGTGAACTATGTGATCTATGAATTACACGGTGTGGTACCATATGTGAAGTTATTTTAAAACTCAATGGGTGGGTTGGACGCAAATATTGATTTCTATCAATTTCTTGTCGCGAGTGCTTATAGTTAACTTTATTAACTATTTTTAATCCATAATAGAAGTTGCATTCAATTCAGCTATCAGATGAACTATTAATTGGGACTGAATGATTTGTGTCGCTGTGGGTATAATATTGAGTCATGAATATTGTTAGCATAGTCAATTATCACTAGAGTTTAATGTGTAGATGAGTTGCTGGAGGGTCAGCAACTCACTTTTGGGGGGAAATGGTGGTTCCAGCTCATCTGAACCATTGAGATAACCCTGCTGGGTTTAATTAAAGATTAGACTGACATTGCCTCGAAGGAACTGCAGAGAGGGGGTGAGGCAGTCGTTGGATGGCAGGGAGAGAGAGGATTCCACGGAAGAGGCAGGTACCAGTGGAATGTGCTATTAAATGACAGAATGATACAACAAATGGCCAAACCAAAAAAAGCTTCAGTAACATTTTTATTACAGTGTAAGCTATTCAGCAGCAACAGCTATACGTAAATATGCAAATACTACTAGGATTAACATTGTTGAGAGTTTCATAGGCCAAATATTATTTGCCATTGGCAATGAATAATGCAAAAAACATAATGCAACCAGCTGAATATACAATTAAAAAATCAGAAAAACAAAAATGTGAAGTTAACACATGACACATGTGTGAGTCATCCCCACTGAAAGGGTTAACCAATGTATCCAACATTGTGTCAATGTTCTCTTACTGACAACACAGCCTACAGGATCTGAAGCAAAGCAAACTTGGACACATGAAAACGAAGCTTAATGAGCACAGGATAAAACAATGACCTCATTTTAATAAGTTATTGACAAAGAACATATTCCAATTCCATATGGTTGGCATGTTCAATGCATAGGAAACACTGCCCTCATGCTCAACCGAAAGTGGCCTTTGACACCCTGAACAGTGGCCAGCATCAAGAAAAGTGGAAATCGTACACAATTTTCTTGAATAATTGGGCAAGCCATTTTAAGTGATTTACAATCATCTGATGATTTTAACATTATTTCTGATGATGCCACCAGCAATGGTGACAAAAGCTCAATTCAAAGAAATGATGATGCAGCAGAAGGCAGAGAAACCCTTCCAAGATGAGAGAATTAATTTATGTGAAAATCATGATGAGACTGACATTTTCTGCTTTATACTATAGATTGCTATGGCAGTAGATGAAAGAATTAATGAAATCCAGTCGGATCCAGAATTAAAGTCTTCTCATTTAACGTTTATATTTTGAGGTCCCAATTCATTCCATATTAAAACAATGTAAAAATTATCCTTATTTTAATGTTTCTGCATTCTGCATTTTTCCACATCTACGTCATTAACTTTGTGCTCGAACAAGCTTTTTTGTCCGCTTTAAAGTTTTTTCATGATTGTGTAGGTAAAGGATTTCCCAAAAACATCAATGATCATTATCTCCGCTACTAATTTTCACTGGGTCGATGGTGCTCAAGGTTTTGCTTGGAGATGTACTTAGAGATTTTAAAAGTACATATTAACACTAACAAGGAGACATCGCGTGACTGATGTTCGGAATCCAAACGACGCAATTATTTTCTGAAACTATAGAGAGAATGCGGGAAAAGTGTCACGGCTTTCTTCCACATAGGCCCGGGTTCGAGAGAAAAACGCTATTAAAGAATCTTCCTCCATATAAATCCTATGCACTGCACGCCTTTCTCAACAGAGGTCGTAGCCCAGTGGGTTGAGGCAGTGAGCCGGCTATCCTCATTTGGTGGCTAGGGTTCGGTCCCAGATTGCAGCTTTTTTTTTCTTTCAAATGTGCGTAACAAGCGTGCGAGATAATTGTAATCATTTGAAGAAAAAATCAACATTTTGCGAAGAGAATTGACTCTAATACGGGCACTCGCGTGTCCCTGACCGAAGAACTTGATATACCAGGTTCAACATGGAACACAACTGTAAAAACCCGTAAATGTATAGAGAAAAGTGCTAAGGAATGCGGCCGTATTGGAAAAAGGCGTAAATTCATTAAATACTCCAAGTATGATGAACTTGAAGAAATATTGAAGTCATTGTTTCAATCTTCCCCCAAAATAATAAATTTTAATGTGGACGAGACAGGTCTTTTTTTTAATAATGCCACACACAAGACCCTACAGACATCAAAGGGGACCCTTGTCATGGGGCCAAGCTCAGCAAAGGTCGCATTACTGTTTTATTAGGAGCTAATCCAGATGGCAGTATGAGACTGAAGCCCTTCGTTTTTGAAAAGTCCAAATATCCATGCTGCTTTAAAAACATTATGAAAGACCTTGGCTAAAACCTATGCAGCCAACACAAAGGCATGGATGATATAGACTATTGTTGAAGAAAAAATTTATGCCCTTGATGCAAAGATAAATATATGTAGGTAGACCACCTCAAATCAAGTTAAGTTAAAATATGAGAATAATTTTATTTTTTGTTAATTTTTGTTTATTCATTTATTTATGTCTATTTGGTGACCCATCAAATATTAAACATCACCTGTTAATTTAAATAAAATTATTTAACATTAGGCTATGATTTTGCTTCTATTTCCTACAAATTATGATTTCCCTCGATTTACATTTTCCCGCGGTTTACACTTTTTTCCTTCATCCCCGTCAAAAGTGTAAAACAGAGGTTTTACTGTGTACGTATCTTCTTTTTGCTTTCTTTCCTATCCTACACTTATTATTATTGACTTCCTTTGATGTTTGTGGGGTAATTAGGAATATTTTGCCTGACTATGGAAGCCTGGTGTCCAGCAGATTGTAGGATTGTGTGAGTTTACAGCAACTTAACGAGTAATTAGTTATTTGTGCATCTGAAATTCATTGGAAAAATATTAATATTTAAAAGCTAGTGGAAAAATGTGGATGACATCGGCTATTTGGTATTCCTGCGTGCCTAGCAGTTGTATCCCTTTGTACACAGTTCGTACCTGACATTTGACGAATAATTATCGCATTCATACACGGTTTGGTATTGGATCGTATCTAGATACGAAAGGATACAACGGGTACTAGTATCCAGTTCGTCACTGGATGGTATCTGCATACGAATTAGATACGACGGAATCTGTGCTATCTGGGCAGTAAATGAAGCAAAATTATTTTCCGAGAACATAATAACCAAAGTTACATCATTTTTATAGAAGTAAATTGATGTGAAAATGCGCTGAGACCTCTGAGAAATGCGTAAAAATAATTTTTTTGATGTTAATGACCTAATGGGAATGTTAGTTTAGACAGAGCAAAGGAAAGTTTCGAGTATCTACTAAAAGGACATCGTCAGTAAAATTTAACCCTAGAAAATGCTGAGGCTAAATCAATGACTTTATAATCTTTTATCAGTCATACCTACTGCACTACAACTAAAAATGATGATCTCATCAAGAAAAACATGCAAATCTTCTATCCATTCGAAGTGAAATGGTTGGTAGCAATACGCAAGCTCCTAAGCATTTGGATGCGTATATACGAAAAAAGTTTTGGGAAATCATTTTTGCCCATTCATAACTGAAATACACTCCACGTCGAGTATTATTTTAACATTTGGAAATGGACTTGATACCTTAGTTCACGAACTGCAACTATCTTGAAATTAGGAAGTCTATTTATAGGAGGGGGGGGGGGGGGGTAGAAAAAATATACGGAAAAAGTTAGGGCTGAGTAAAAAAAATGCAGGAGGGTTGAATAACAAAGTACCCAAATGAATTTTGCCTGTAGCCTCAAATTACTACATTCGCGAGCTAGGGTAGCACAAGATGGTCATCAGTAGGAGCTAATTTAGTTGCATAAGAGATAAAAATAAAGTGTAATATATAGCCACCTTTGAAGCCTAACCGCCAGAAGTGCTACATAAAAGAGAGTTGGTGATTACTTCTTAGAGGCTGTCAATCATATTTTTGTGTTTGAGGCGGCAGCGTGGAGGCAAATGTAACTCAAAAGAATACAAGAAAAAATTCTTCAACAAGGCCACTGATCAACGAGTTACTAGTATCCTTGGCGACGGTGGTTTAAAGAGAGCAGAGGTAGCTGGTCTTGATTTTGGGATGGCTTCAAAAAGGAAATCTCTTAGTATCGAGGAGAAGCGAAAAATTATAGAGGATGTGGATAAAAATCCTCACTTGAAAAGAGTTGACTTGGCAAAGAAGCTGCTCATGATAGTAACAACCCATACTTTTGAAAATTTCCATTATAGCTCAGGAGATCACCGTATTAATCATACCATATTCAATATTTTTACAGTTGCTCTGGGTCAGCTCCTAATTCTGTAAGGTTTATAAGCTAATTTATAATTAATTTTCTTAAAATATCATTCACAAATTATTTATCATATATGATATTAATTTCATTTCTATAGTTGCTTCCCGGAAAGTGTTTCCCAACCTATTTTTAAAGAGCACATTAAATTGATGAAAATTTTTATCATTGTTTTATTACACCTTTTAGTGACTTAAAATTATCCTTTTTATTCATGGAAAACTGTCCTAGTTCATTATAGACTCTAAAACAAAAAAAAAATGGTAGGTCCTCATTTGGTGTTTGTCCGAATTTTAGTGTTTAAAATTTTATCTCCCCTGAAAAACGTTAAATCAGGATTCTGCTGTAGTACAAAAACATTTGGAGTCATCTATCATAATACTTGTCCATTTCCTTTCTCATTCCTCACCAAATTTACACGAGACCATCTTCACATTGTAAACATTCTATCATAATCAATAAAAAGCAACTTTTGCTACTATGCTTCCTTCAAACTATAATAGTATCCAACAGCGACCATTGCTTTTCCTGTCAGGATAATTTTCATGGGTGAAATAAGAATCCTCACCATTCAGACTACTACTAAAAAAATTTCCATGGCATCATCCACTCTACTCAAAGGGGCTATTATGTAATTTTACTCTATGCATTATCCCTAATCACAAATCAGATTTGTTTACATTATTTGCTCTGACCCTATTACACAATGATGGGAGTAATCTAATGACTCTGAGAGAATGCAGAGTTACGAGGAGACACTGGAGAGTATAATAGACTCTGAGAGCAAAATCAGGCTCAGGCATCAGCCTGCAGGGAAGGAGGATTTGTTGGGACGGCAGACAATGGCTGCAATTTACGCTAAACTATAGAATGAGAGAGAGAAAGATGGAAACAGTGAGGGCAATTCAGTGCTTTCAGTAATATTCTCTAGTAACAACAACTTATCCACATATTTGTAAAATATTTTTACTGGCTAACTCAATTTGAAGAGAATATGTTTGAGAAAACCAAATTAGGTCAAATTAAAGACTAACGGTTATGTAGGTATCCATCAATGGTGTATATTTCTGAGAATGAACCTTACAATTTCTGAATTGTGACAGAGTATATTTGCTCATAATTTTCAAAAAGTTCAAAAAAGCCACCGGCAAACTGTGGATATGATATTTACATCACTTTTAGGGACATTGTGTCTTTACATTATGTTACTGAGGCTCCAAACTATAACCTACTATAGTGTTAGTACTCACACAGCCAGACTCAAGGGAATCATGTAAATTTTAAGCATTTACTGAGTGAAGCGTCTTGAAGTATATTGAAATTAATCCCTCACATGTCCAATGGTCCTATGTGATCAATGAAACCATTGGTATTTCGCACTGGTAGTAAATTAATTCATAAAAGCTAGTAAATGTATAAATATATCTCGCACAACAGATGATCAAAATTTAAAATATGGTGGTGAAGCATGATAACTCCCACCACAGTTACTCCCAAGGGTAGGTCTAGGGTTGGCATTATCAAATCTCCAAGATAAGTCAAATCTGTAGCCCCCATTGGAGTTATTTTAAATTCTGTAATAACCAATCGAGCTATGGTGACCTTGATACTTTCTTTCACCCTGTAACTCCAGAGTTATGAGTTATATAATGGCCCCTCATCAACAGTTATCTTCAGATGGAATTAGACAAAAGCATGGACGGTAATTTTTATCAATTGATATCTATCTTAAATACATTCTTACGATGGATTAATATATTCACTCGTGTTCTTCTCTCATTTCATTCATCAGGAGGTAAAAGTTACATAAATTATAAGTTATAGCTATTAAAGGGGACAAAATGAAGTTTCATGAGTCACTTGGAAAAAAAAGCTAGAATATGAATGAGCCAAATTTTGGAAATTTAAAGTTTTCAGATAACTGTGCTGAAAGCTATGCATAAAACTAAGTTTCTATTCAAATGGTGCCATGTTGCATACCCAGATTTTCAATAAAAAATAAATTGATGGAGGTAGAATAGTGACACTAAAAAGGAATTGATGGAATCTTGGATGGATTGGGTAAAATAAAGAAGAATGGCAGCGCACACATGAGTTGCCCACCCTTGGGCACCTGAGAGTCTTCTACCCCCTCACCACCACCAGAATATCCCAAATAGCTCGATGATTGATGATATTTTTTGGAAAACAGCAAATGAGTAGAAAAGGAGGGAGGAGCCCATAGAAACTATCCCTACTTATCCTCCCCTAGAAGGTGACAACTGGCTGAATAGTATCATGAATTTAGCTTTCCTGGCGAGGTTCATAATCACTTTATTCTTTCTGCACTTTGATTGATCTAAAAAATTGTAAGTTTTTCAAGGTAATATCTCATTGTGAGAAGGCAAATAATTTCTCCCATACTCACAAAAATGTTTTTTTTTATCTATGCTCCACTGTGTGCAATTGGAGACAGCATGAAAACCTCTGAAGATAACCTGGAACTTTTTTTCAGAAGAATCAATAGTTTTTCTGCAATTAAGCTCTGAAAATTGTATATAAGAACCAATCAGCTTGAAGCTACAGTAGTGGTGCAGAAACTACGACAGCAGTGCCAATGCCCAGTGGAGAAGCAGCACCCTTGTTTTCAAGAGCAAAATTTAAAAAACTTCTTTTCTCAATGCATGATATGCACCACATTATCATGATGTTTTCATTACTTAGGAGAATTATGTCATACTGGGTCAAATTTTTCAATTGGTATCATGTGAAGGTCATCCACCGTTCAGCACTTGAAATAATGTATCAACAGATGGTCTTCTCACTTTCACCAATGCACCACACCTCGTTTCATGATATTTTTCTATCAATATAGGTTATCTATTAATATTGGTAGGTGTCAAATTATTGCTGGAACAATATACAGGAGAGACATTACTTAGATAATTCAAGCTGAAACAGACGAGATAGAAAACTTCACCAAAGACTGACTGCATAATGTGAGGTGCCTAGGCACAAATTTTAGGCAGTGAATGTTGGCTCCACGTGCATTTAGATGCCATGTATATAAATAAATACAGTGAAACTTCACTGAACGCAAATTTAAATTTACATAGCTTCCAAACATGAATCAAACTCCACTGAATGCACTTTTATGTATTTTCTCTAAGGGCATATTCACTATTTTTTCCAAGAAAAATTGAAGCCTCAACAGTATTGACCATTGTTTCTTATTTCAGCATGGAGATTAAACATGCTTCTTGTTGAGCTTTCCATGCGATGTGAGAACTAACCTTTAAATGCCATTGCTAATATGCAGCTATACCAAATGCCCTGCTCATAGAGCCCATGATCAATACTGTTGGAATTTTCTCTACAGTTCAGAAGTTGGAGGAGGAGGCATTTTCCGCATCACACACTGCCAAACAGTGTTGTTCCACATCATCTGTATACACTGCATTACAACAATTAGGGCTATGTGGAGTGTTCTGACAAAATTGTCACAGTATTTTGTACACCCTCCTGGTGGATGTATAAGGAAAATTTATGCACATAATTCTTACATTGTCAATAGATACATAACCCACAGCAGAGGTTGCCAAAAAGAAGAGAATATATAAGTTCCTAGCAAGAAAAAGCATATTTAGACTGGCTACCAATCAAGAAGCAAAGAGTAAGTATAATCTTCCCCGGATTCTCCAATTTATCTCCCACCTTGCTGTTTTCAAAACCACTGCACTTGATTCAAAACCTTACAATCACTCATTTTATCTATCATATATAAGTCTAATGAACCCAATGTTTTTCCTAATATGAGATCTTGATCAAGAGAAAAATCCATACATCAATGTTGAACACTCCAATAAAGCAGCTTTTGGTTAAAAATTTCATTTTGTCATCTTTGTCCCCTATCGTGTGCACTGCACATGAACGTTTATATATTTAAGAAGAGTTCAATACCAAGAGCATTAAGCCTTCTCCTCTCTTTCAGTTAATAGTTATTTGGCTCTACGAATAGAAAAATAAAAAAGGCAAAATTGAACTGAACTAAAATCTGGGAATAGAAACACTGTGGCTAAAGTGGCTTACACAGTAGAAACTCAAAAATACAAAGGTCGAAATCAACTTGTTTAAACTATAAAAAATTTCTTTCTTATGAAGCAAAATGGTATCACCACCAAATGGCAAATCGAAGTAGTGGTATGCTGTATCACAAAATTATGAACCTTGGTTTGGGCATCGTATTGACCATGAAAATTGTTAAAGAGAAAAGAGCAGCATTTGAAGTGAACATTTTTCTGAGTAAGGTATCCAATAAAAAAGCGTAGCTGAATACACAATGCAGCAAATAGGCGAACCACTTGGGCAGGAGAGTATTTTTCTCACCAGCAAAACAGTGGTATGACTAACTTTGAATCCCAGGCATTGTAGTTCACAACCGAGAATATGATGCCACTATGGCACAGAAATGCATTCCAACATGAAGTACAGAATTACCCTCCAAAGAATAGATTACTGCTGGCAAGAGGACCTCTCCTCCACCTCCACCCTAGCCCACCTCCGGTAGCGGCGGTGGATGTGAGCGCATAGAAGGAAAGAAGGACAAGTGAGCGGGGATCGTCCCCTACGGCTGACAGACGAAACGAGAACACTTTCAAATTTTCCAAGACCAGCCAAAAATTTCCAGGACTTTCCATGACCAATTTCTTTTTCCTGGACTTTCCAGGTTTTCCAGGCTAGTGGGAACCCTGTGTCATACAACAACAATCAGTGACATCAATAAAACATACGTTGCGGTACCATTGAACGAAAAAAAGAGGATTTTGTGGTTTAAAGCTGCCAGGAGAGAGTACCTCTCCACCAACAGAAACACTCGCTTCTATTGCTGCTCAGACCATTTTAAAGTTAGTGTTCACGTGCATATATCATTTTGTAAAATAAAACTGATCTTGATCTAAAGAGAAGGTAAAAACGAGAGTAAGCAAAATGCAAGGAAACAAATTGGAACGAGCCAGAACACCAAGTCAAAGGCATACGGATTTCCTGATTCATCTTACTGCACATTACGCGAATGCGATAGACTAGAGAAGAGCAGGGCTTCGCGGTAGCGGAAGACTACTAGCAGGTAGCGTAGGATGATAGAAAACGACTGTTAATACCATGTAAAACAGATGAGACTTTCCCAGCTTTGTGAATGTTCATAGGTAATCATTACACATGTTTACCAGAGCTGACGGACTCTGAAACCCAATTGTAAGTTCAGGTGACGAAAATTCCCTATGCCTCACAATGTAAAATACATACCTATGACGTCATATGTAGCTACCGCACCGTCCCGCCATTTCTAGGCTTTTTCAAATGAGCTTAAAATTTGCACTTAATTTTCTTGTAAACTGCAGTTTCTTAATCAAAATTATTTCCGTTTAATGAATAAACTTATGCTGGGCAATGAGTCGCAGTTAATGAATTCAGTTTTCTTTGATTGAGGAAACTACTCTATTGTCCGTACCATAAAGTATGCAATTTCCTATTCCGTTTGCCAGGGACTGCTCACAACTTTGAATTAATCGATATTTCGAATTAAGAGGGTTTGAACAAACGGGGGTTTACTGTAATATGTTCCCAAGTTTCTGTTGAACAATTTGAAACTGTAGGGGTAAACTTATTAAGGGCGATTCTGTGGAAACCAAGTCAGGGCCGTGGTGAAACCACCCTAGATTCTTAAGATTTTTGATACCAAATGACATTTCCCAAAATATTAGCTCTTAATATTGCTAAAGATTAAAGATAGAGCACTTCGATATTATAAGTAAGCGCAAAATGGCACCCCGCAGCTCCAAACTGTGACCCCAATTTATGTCGATCCAATGGCCAGGTTTAGAGTATAATGACATTTTCACAATAAGAAGACAATAATTTAAGTTTTTTATTAACTTTTGGCAACATCGATATCAATTCCCAGCTCTAACTTGAGTTTAATCTTATAATTTTTTGTCAATTTTTTTCGTCGAGGCATAATAACTCATCGTATTATTCAAAGAAAAGACCACCCATTATTAGGCTGAGCAGTCATAATGCAGAACTATACCTTAAGAATGCATAAGCTTTTAATGGCGCACAACCACGGCACGATGGATGAACAACATTGGAATGGTGACAATTTTGCAACTTTCGCAGTGTGTAAAAGGCAATGTTCGACGAGCTGTTTTAGGTTAATATGAATATTTTTCAACACTGAAGCACTTCCTCTATGAAAAACAAAATTTGTGAGTATTTTTAGCAAAACATGCAAAAAAGGAGAAATGTAATGTACTGTGATGCGTGTGAAACTTAGAAAATGGCACCTTGGGAGGCTAAGAGTCCAGTCTGCTCATGCACTACTTTCCAATACTACGCATCTAGATTATGACAAAATCATAAACTATGGACAGAGATGTGAGAAAACTTCCATGGAATTTGCGGGATCTTATGTTTGACAGAATGCTCTCAAGTCCGTCAGCTATGCATAATAAAAACTAAGGCTTCCATAGGAAATCAAGGAAAAAGTTTGGAATTTTGACAGTTGAGAGGAATAATTTTGGCAGATATGGCTTCTTCAGTTACTAATGCCTTGCGTATCCAGTGCAGCAATCGCTTTGAATTTTTACCAAACGCCATGAAAGTTTTGGAGAGTGCTAATGTGAAGTGCCAGCGTTAATGGGAACAATATGGTACTAAATTGTATACAGCGTTAATGCATAACAGGTCTAATCGAGTCAGAACTTTTCGAGGACTGGGTGTATAAGATTCTTTGATGGACTGTGAACACAATCAGGGCATTTTCATGCAGCATTGTTTTGATTGTGAACATGGCCACTTAAAGTGCTTCTCAGATTAATTACAATTATGTTGGCAGCAATGCCAAACTCCTTCAACAAGTGTCTTCCTCTTACTGATGTAGCGCTTAGCACAGTTGACTACCACCAAGTTTTGCTACCACTACAATTGCATAAAAGGAGAAAAGTTCTGATCAGCATCTTCCCTCTTCTATTGAATTGGGTCAATGGCTGGTGGATTCACCCTCACCTTTCTTCCATCTCCCCTTCCCTTCCCTACTCTCTCGCCCATACCACTTATACAAACTTTGTCTGAATCATCTGAATAATCTATCCCACTTGAATCGTTGTACCTTTCTTCTCTTGCACAGAACTATCCCGCAATGTCATGATACACACTGTGATGATATCTCCTATGAGAGTTATGGAAATTTCTATTTCAATAAATTACAAAAGTATTTTATAGAGAAAAAGAAAGTATACACATGTTCACAGAATTTTTTGGCCATGCCCAAGATGTTGATATTTGTATTTTTAGTTTCTCATAATAAATAGCCTCTACATCAAGGCCTTTTAAAAGTGTGAGTTTTAGAAAATATTCCAGTCATTTGGACTTTCTTTCTGCCATTTCATTATGAAGCTTCACTGCATCTTTTTGTAGTTAACTTCAAACAGTAGCATATTTCATATTTATTAATAAAAAGAGCTAATATTTTACTCAATGTCAATTCTTCATATTAACCAAAACAGCAAAAATCTTGAAGTTTTATGGCAACAAAGCAAATGAAAGAATCCACAATGAACAGCTTGGATATCCTGTTGTAACATAACTTATTAAAGTCGTATCCGGAATTAAGGTCTTCTCATTTGATGTTTATTCACAATTAACATTTGTTTTTTGAGGTCCCAATTCATTCCATATTAAAACAATGCACAAATTATCCTTATTTAACGTTTCTGCATTCTGCGTTTTTCCGCATTCTACAACGTTAACTTTTTTCCTGCACAAGCATTTTTTTCCATTTGAACATTTGTTCATGATCGTGTGGGAAAATGATTTCCCAAAAACATCAATGATCATTATCTCTGCTATTAATTTTCACTGGGTCGATGGTGCTTAAGATTTCGCTTGAAGATGTACATAGATATTATACATATTAACATGAAGATGCTGCATGTTCATGATAATATACATACATATCTATGCCCACGATGATTATACACCCGCTTTTTACCTGTTAGCAGTTTTTAACCGACAATGCTATGGCATGTAACGCAGTTGAAATTGTCGAATTTTTCCCGGGAGAGTGGAGCAGTATAAAGAGAAAAAATGAATGTCAAACTGCGCAGCATGCAAAAATTCATGAGCCTACCAACGGTTCATTTTCCTGTACCTGCAGGTCACAATTCATTGCTAAACAATTCATTCTCATTATTTCATACAATCAGTAATATTCACAAAATTTGGAAAGTATCACTATTTTGTAACATATAAAATACCTTCGGCTTGTCAGTAAATGATGCAAAATCATTTTCCGAGTATATAATATCAAAAGTTAGCTTATTTTTACAGAAGAAATTTGATGCAAAAATGCACTGAGAGCTCTGAGAAATGCGTAAAAATAATTTTTCAATGTTATTGACCTAATGGGAATGTGTGAGTAGACGGAGCAAAGGAAAAATTCCATTGCCTACTAAAAGAATGGTACATGGTGAATACGTCAATAAATTTAACCCGAGAAAACACTGAGGCTAAATTGATGTCATTATAATCTTTCATAAGTCATACTGCACTACGACTAAAAATGATGGTCTCATAAAAAGAAACATCCAAAATTTTTATGCATTCGAAGTGAAATGGTTGGTAGCAATATGCAAGCACCTAAGCATTTGGATGCATAAATACGAAAAAAGTTTTGGGAAATAGAAATCATTTTTGCCCATCCATAACTGAGATACACTCCACGTCGAGTATTATTTTAAATTTTGGAAATGGACTTGATACCTTAGTTCACGAACTGCAACTATCTTGAAACTCGGGAAACTATCTATAGGAGGGGGGGGAAAAAATCTTATGGAAAAACTTACGGCCACGTTAAAAAAAATGTGGAAGTGTTGAATTAAAAGGTACCCAAATGAGTTTTGCCTGTATACTCAAATTACTACATTTGTGGGCTAGGGTAGCACACGTTGGTCAGCAGTAGGGGCTAATTTAGTCGTGTAAGAGATTTAAGAAAAATACAATAACACAGGTAGCTGGTCTTGATTTAGGGATGGCTTCAAAAAGGAAATCTCTTAGTATCGAGGAGAAGCGAAAAATTATAGAGGATGTGGATAAAAATCCTCACTTGAAAAGAGTTGACTTGGCAAAGAAGCTGCTCATGATAGTAACAACCCATACTTTTGAAAATTTCCATTATAGCTCAGGAGATCACCGTATTAATCATACCATATTCAATATTTTTACAGTTGCTCTGGGTCAGCTCCTAATTCTGTAAGGTTTATAAGCTAATTTATAATTAATTTTCTTAAAATATTATTCACAAATTGTTTATCAGATTTGATTTTAATATCATTTTTATAGTTTTTTCCTGGAAATTGTTTCCTAACCTATTTTTAAAGAGCACATTAAATTGGTGATAATTTTTATCATTGTTTTGTTACACCTTTTAGTGACTTTAAATTATCCTTTTTATTCATGGAAAACTGTCCTAGCTCATTACAGACTCTAAAACCTAAAAAAATGGAACATCCTCATTTAGTGTTTGTCTGCATTTAGTGTTTAAATTTTTGGCCCCCCTGAAAAAAATCTTAATCAGGATTCTACTGTATTACTGAAGTCTAATGCTGATGAAAACCAGGTTTCTGTTGTATTAACCTGAACAATTTGTGGTGTCATGTGGTATCTGATGGTACACATTCAAATGTTACTAATTATGCAATACATATACAGTGAAACCTCTACCTAACCATTTCCCGATAAACGAAGAACTCCGATGAACGAACAAATGCTATTGGTCCCGCCAAATTCCTATTTAAATGCATTGGTGAATACCTCTAATGAACGAACTCCTGCTCTACGAAAACTCCCGATAAACGAAATGAAAGATTAGCCCTGTATTATAATATTTACCTCTTCTTAACGTATTTAAAAAAAAGGCTAATTTTGAATATTTTGCGAGGTTTTTGCCGTTTTTGCTGCTTTGAAAGTGACTAGGACCAATCAGAGACTCCGTACAAACAAGCCAATCAGAAAGGTCCTTGTTGTTTATCCAGTTAATTGCATTTCCGGTATTTTGCGTCAGTGTTAGCAGCGTGATTAGTGATTTGGCCGGCGATCTTGAGTTTTACTGCAGTTCATCATCGTGAGTTTATAATTTCAATCTTTCCGAGTGAAAACTGGTTGCTCTCGAGTGTTACTGCGGTTCAATTTCGTGAGATTGGGATGCAGAATTGGGACTGTCCAAGTGTTAAAAATATTTTTGGTTGGTAATGAAAAGAATGGAACTTATAGGTTGGCAGCGCAAGTCACACGAAGTGATTTTCATTTCTTTTTTTGTGAACTGGATTGTAATTTGAAATTGTGACAAAAGTGTTGTACCAAAATGACCTGGTCACGTGAATAAAATCTCGTTAAAGTTAACCGGACGTTTTTTTTCTTTCGCTAAAACTACGGACCTCAACACCAAGAACATACCAATCAGCTGGTAGAATACTTAAATGAATAATTACAATCTTTGCGAGTGAAGCCTGGTTTTGCCGTAAGTGTCAATTATTACGTCTGGTTTTCTACTTATTTTCAAGGTAAGTTCGTAATTTATTCTCCACGCTTTTGCAAAAATTGTTATCCATGCTGGATTTATAAAATGTCAAATGTTGACTTTCATATCGCGGGCTCGAAAATTTCTTTAGTATATTTGAAACACATCTACTGCAATGAAATCTCGTTCAGTGGTCATTTACGTTGTGCGCATTCCTAAATATTTTTATTGCTGTAATAACATGCATTTTAAAGCTTTTTTTTAATTCGAACGTTTCAAATGTGATAATTGTTTTTTTCGCTCGCCGCCATCTTGAAAATAATTCTCGAAAAAAAGTAGCTGGGGGAACGAAAACCAAAATATATCGTGCTGTATTTACAGAGCAGTTCTCAAAAACCTTGAATTGGGCGGGAGGTTAAGGCCAGGTTACGATTGGCGTCAACGCCTACTTCACCCTCGAGCTGAATACACAGGTTCCAACCCACTACTACAATTATCACAGCAATTACGAGTTGATAATACTCGTACTCGTCCATGTTCTCGCTCTGTTGTACATAGTAAACAAATCAACACATGTTGGCGATCGGCTGCATGTAAACATCTGCATCCAAGCAAAGATGAATGAAGGCGACCAATGGTTACCGACGCACATTCTAGCTGACGGCGATCGTAACAGGATGGCGTCAACGCGAAAACAATTCATGGTTAAAGTTTGACGTTCATGCCAACTATAAATCGGCCTTTAGAAATCGCAGTAAATAGTATAATTAGCAGGACTTGCTGAAAGACCTGTTCGTTGTTATTCCACGGTTTTTTATAAGGCATGGGAGCAGTAAGTATAAAAGTATGCGATCCTCTGTGGAAATGTTACCTTTAATTGAGTTCTGCAAACCACATTCCCTGAAATTCAAGGTACAAACATACGAGAAGTGGATTATTTATGTTGCCCCTGGAGTGATGCAACGTGCAAAACACCTCCGACGAACGAACTCCCAATGAACGAACTGGAAATTTTTCGGTCCCTTGAATTTCGCTAAGTAGAGGTTATACTGTACTATGAAAATACTGCAGACAAGTAAAAAAAAGGTGAAAATGATAGTAATTTGTAAGACATTCTAAATTTTGCATTTCATTTAATTCCATTGACTATCATATCAGAGCACAAATTATTCTCACTAGTACTGAAATGGCAGTCCCTAGTGTCCAAATTAATGAAGTATGTTACACATTCACCTTGACCTGAGGGTAATAGCTATAGCTCCCGTTAAAACTCACCTGCATTTTCCTAGCAACACCTTCCACTTGTGTTTGCTCTAGCCTCATACGTTGAGCAATTCTCAAAGGTGGAGTACTTCCGTCAATATTGCAAGGTAATGAATCCCTCGCCACATGAGGATTTCCGAACACAAAATGCATTTGGACAGCTGCCTGATCATTCTTCAAAGCTAAAAGACCTTGCCACATAACAGGATACCTCTGAAAAAATGAAGCAGAGAACTATTACCACAAGTTTTTAAAATGAATTAAAAATGCTCCAAAACAATAAAAAAGAAAAGAAACTTCAACTGAGGAATGTTAAGTTTCTGAGAATATGCTGCTGTTCTCCATGATTGTCCATGACTGCAGAAAATTAACAGGAAGTGCAGTGACCATGGAAAAGGCCAGTTAAGTTTTCATATGTCCTCTCTTCACATTGCAGCATTTGATCATGCATAGAAGAAGTTATGCTAAAAAAAACAATTGACAACAGTGATGATGCATTTGCTTCCTCATGAAGCAGTTCACCACACGGGACACTGAAATTTACAGAAGAAATTAATCTCAATTTTAATATAGGGAAATTTTAAAAATAAAATTAGGGAAGAAATACCTATAGCATTACACTGCTTTCCAGTTCAGAATTGCCTTTCTTTTCACCCAGTAAAATACTAATTTACTGGGTATGACAAAATTAGCTGGGAAATAAGACCCAATCAGTTTCCACAAACGGTTAGGCAAATATTTTGTGTTTCAAGGTAATGTAAAAATATAACAAAAAATATATAACTCAAAATGATATTCCTTGCAAGTATGTAGTAACTACGTCCCTGAATTACAAGATTCCATTCTATTTAAAAGACTATTTAGGTAATTTAAACTTGCATTAATATTCCTTAGCCTAATTACAGGCCAGGGGTACTCTTATCTCCATAACTTAGCCACAGAATGGCGAGTGACTGATTTTTTACCAGAATTAAAATGAAGGCTATCAAAACTAGAGAAGTGCATAGCATGTCTGTTTTTGAAAAAAAAACTACTTCCAGAAGTCCCTAATTTAATATTTAATCTCATTATTATTTTTAAAAAATGTGATGAGCTTTATAAATGATATGTAGACTAAAAATGTTAATAAACACAAACAAAAAATATACCTAAGTTTGAGGTTTGATCAACAAAATATTGAAAATTACAAAAATAAGGGCAACAAAAAAAATGTGATGTTGTAAGATTGCCCAAATTTCTCCCAATGAGATTTCCCCGACTTTACCTTCCCCTTATCAATATCAATTGAGCAATTCTGACCTGCAGGAGAGCAGTGAAGGAGTGGGCTTGGTCAGGCACCTGGTTGGCCAGAGGTGGAGTGGGTGGCCCCAGGAGGCAAGGCTGCTGGAATTGCTGAGGCTGCGGTTGACGTAGGGGGGCCTCCGAGGCAATAACTGGGTGCATCCTCGCCACGGGTGAAAGAGGTGGAGGGCACCGCCCCCCAGGAGGTGGCGTCAGGATGGGCAGGGGGCCCATCTGCGGGTGGGCAGCCGGGTGGTGTGATGGGAGAGGGAGGTGTAGCGGCAAATGGCGAGCCGGGTTGTGGTGTGCCGGAGGAGGGTGAGGCGGGGACCGCTGTCCAGGCAACAGAGGAAGGCCCTCAGCACGACGCAGTGTGAGCTCCATGTCCATGTCCAGCGAAGACCCAGGACCAAGAGGTGCCATTGCTCCCAGGGGTGGAGGGATGAACCCAGGCGGGGGATGTCCCATGTGCAGGCCCGGATGTTGGCGCTGTCGGGTAGGAGTCGCTTGAGCACTCAGAGGTGCATGGGTTGACCTTGAACCAATGGCATAAACATTGGCTACCTGTGGTGAGTCAGTGCTGCGGTCATGCGGTGATAGCAAATGAGGTGGCGGTGCCTGCAGGCGGGCCCCCATCGAGGGCGGTGTGTTGGCTGGCGCTGGAGGTGTCGATCCTGGGCCACCGGAAAGTCGCCGCCACTCCGGAGGCGGCGGACTCACACCAGCCTGCGCTTCCATGGCCTGAACGTCAGACTTGGAATCTCGACTGGGACCACGGCTCGAGCGTACCCCTCCTACAAATCAAATTCAATTCTCAAGTCTATAACAATTTAATTTATTATTTCAAATGGAAATCAATGACACCAAAGCAAATTTCCTTTATGCGCTCATGCAAATTCTAACCTAAAGTATTTAAGAATTCCAACAACAATTCATTAAAAATACACTCATAGTTTACAGAGAAGTAAAAGTATTTATCTACACCTAACTTGTGACTAATTACTCATATTTACAACAATCATTCAAAATCATATGCATGACAGGAAATTCTGTAGTATTTTTATGACCGAGCTATCAGTGATTGAACTTACAAAAATGATCACTAACATTCATGACCATATAGGGACTCATTCACTTAGCTTACCAGATAAATAAGGAAACTGCGTGAGAGGATCCGTAGACACCCTAAAATACTGCTGGTACATGAGTTGACTGTGAACATAGTGAGGAGGTGGGATTTCGTGTGCTGCTGGGGGTTGAACAGGATTGGGCACCCTTCCATGGTGGGATGGTGGAGCAGGGAACGAACCTCTCCCACTAGCCTGAATTCCGATTTCAGAAGGTAATCTCCCAATATCTCCACCCTGAAGATGCAGCATGGTATGAAAAGAGAGCATCATGAAAATTATTTACAACTATATCCACATTTCAATGAGCTCATAGAAGCATTATTTATAACATATACTTCAGGCACAAACATGACATTATATAAAAAACATAACATATAATACACCATTAAAATAATATTACAAACAAAAGCAAAAGTAAAATTGCCTCAGACATAATTTTCACTGGAACTAATTCCATCAAGAATTCAAACCAGGGCCACCCTTTGTATTTTGAGGCCCCAGGCAAAATATCGAGTACAGTAAATAAAAAAATGAATAAATAAAATCCTAATAAAATTTGAACACAAAAAAGGAAAAATACAACATTTATTATCATCATAATAGCTTACCTACAAGACTAATAGAATGCTCACAGAGTGACTACAACAAAGCCTGGTGTGAGGCCCCCCATTAGCATGGGGCCCTATGCATATGCCCAGTATTCCAACCTTAGGGTTGCTACTGATTTAAGCCTTGCGTTTAATGGGGGTCACTTTTCAATGCTACAAGTCAATAATTAGGAAGTCATCAAAACTCAGCCTTAGATGCAAAATAAAACTTTCAACACTTGATGATACATAATGCAGACCAGTGACAAGTGTTATCAGATTTTTGTTCATTTAAACTTCCTGAATGGGCTAACTATTTATGTATTAATAACGGTCTTGCAGCTTTGAAAGACTGGCCCAGATCTCATGCTACTTACTCCAGTAATTAAAAAAATGATAAGAATTGGTCCTAATGGGAGTGAAATAAAACTGCAACTGCATTGAGAAGCTTTTTGAGTATCTCTTTAACATTGGGTCACTGTTGACTGTTACCAAAAGAAAGCTCATTGCGTAAGGGTATAAATATTATGGGAGCATACATGAAAAATATTCACTGACACATCATAATAAATGTAGTCTTTGACCACACCGTTGCACCTAGAGAAATAACCACTAACATTTGTAACAAATACGTTCAACTTCCTCATCTACAACAACATTTGAGCCATGCATAACACAAACAGCTAAATTTAAGAATTTAATAAGTTATAAAGAATATTTACAAAACTGATGATGCACAAAACATTTCATTTTTCGAGAGCAAATCACCTGTCACAGACATTTACCTATATAAAGTTCAACATACCTGAAAAATTGAACGTTTCTGTCCAGAGTGCAGTAAAAAATATTTTAGATAAATTTATTAGAATGGTTAAACTTCATACCACTAACTGCTATAAATTCAATCTAAAATGATAGGCTTAACAGAGAGGCCAAATATATCAAATTACTATTAATGACTTCTACATTACCACCGTACTAAACTCCATGCATTTTCATTATCCCTCAATTGTCTCCCAAGAAAAAAACTGTCAAGTAAATAGTGAATAATTTCCTAATATTGGGTAAGAGATCTTTACATCCCTTTTATGCAAAAGAATGGAAAATTTACTCAGAAACACAAATCAG
Source organism: Pyrrhosoma nymphula (assembly GCA_963573305.1). Lineage (NCBI taxonomy): Eukaryota > Metazoa > Arthropoda > Insecta > Odonata > Coenagrionidae > Pyrrhosoma > Pyrrhosoma nymphula. The sequence goes on from OY754332.1 coordinate 121,419,889, forward strand.
CACAAATCTGCAGAATTATATTTAATACAATGACACCTGCTTAATTATACTAATTCATTCCAGGTCCACAGATAAGGCAAAAACTATCATAATGCACTTTGATTTCCAAATTTTCCCCATAACTCAATCTGTCATACATCTTTTCATTTACATGTTACACATCTAACCTCAAACTTCTGGTGAATAAAGAAAAGCTAGATAATGATAAATTTTACCAAATAAAATATAATCATGACTGTTCTAGACCAATTTTATAATGTCACAGGGCCTGAACACCATACCTCCTGGGGGGTTATTATGGAACTCTGGGCGTTAAATACCAACTGTCCTGGCCTGAATATGTCTACCCTAGTGATTACAGAACTCAAGGTAGAAGTGTTGAACCATAAAGACAGTGTTATGACAAATTCTTTGTTCAAGTCCTTGCAACTATCTCGGAATTTGTATCGACCGATGAAATGCTTGACGTTCCTATGTGGAACAGTGAACCAAATGCATGGGACGTCATATCAACGAAAAACAAACATGAAAAAAATGAGTATCATTTAGCGATGATTGTCGCCAGGAATGTAAATAAATATTCTTGATTTTAATGATGCAGATTGAGTATGTTTTTCAGTCATTATTCCCTGAAAGGAGTTTTGAATTATCTTTATTATTACGTAATTGCTACTTTCGTGAGTTACACTGGTGGAAATAAAGAGTGAGAAAACCGCTCCGCACCGCAGAGGGTGTACGCTTCGTGCAGTCGAAAAATAAAGAGAATTCTTTCAATTTATGTACAGAAAAAATGAGTTTGCACAATGTGCAGAGGGTTTGTTTTTAAAACGGTACAAATCGTGTATGAGACTGATAAATTAATGCGTATTTCGAAACTCGGAAATGTTTCAAAAACATTTCGCAGTTTTCCTAAGAGTGAATGCTTGTTACTTTTTATGTTGTTCTTCACATAGGCTTTGATAATTATTATATACCTTGCGAGTTCGCAGAATTAACCCCTGCGCAAACGCCCCAGCTTGGTCTTCATCTTCATAAGGACCCCTCTTGAGCTGGCTTTATTTTGGGTCCTTATGATAAAGACTTTTCACTCCATAAAGATGGCCTTATGAGTTCCATAATCGCTCAAGTCGGTATGCTCACTGGGGGTCCTTATGATAAAGACTTTCACCCCATAATGCCGTCCTTATGAGTTCCATAATAACCCCCCTGGTCCCCCTCAAAGATCCCAACAGAGGGAGGTAAAACTTATGTAATTCACCTGAAATGGGCACAACATCGTGCAATGCTTTCTTTTCTCAATAGTCACATGATTCAACTCCCTTCCTTCCCATTGAAAGATTACTCCTTTAACCCCTAAAGCGGGGATTTAATATTTCAGTATTTAACCCTTCAGGGGGTATTTAAATTTATGTATAAGGCAAGTCAACGTACGCTGTACGCCGATACACTGCTGGGAGAGAAAATAGGGTTTGTACACGTGTACGTCAAAACGGCTTGAGAGGTTGAACAATCCCCATATCAAGTCCACTAACCTTTACCTCACACAAAATAAAACTATAACATATACAAATTATGATTATGAGCAAAAAATAGTATAAATTTATAACTGATAGTCTGATACAACTGTAGCATAATATCTCACGCTGCAATATGGGTTCTTCTGCAATCCACTGATCTCAGAACTCTTGAATTAGGGTCACATTGCTATCAGATGAGAGTACTCATAAAATAAGGACTGAAAAATGTGAATTCTGACACAAAACCAAATGAATTGAGAGATAAGGAGGAGGGAGAGGTAAAATAAAAGTTCAATAAACATGAGTGAATAAGGATCTAGTACTTTCCCGGCATATGATGAATGTGAATTTTTCTTGGGATTACCACCAGGTCAGGTGACTTTGGGATTTCAACTTGACCCGGAGGAAATCCCAATAAAACTTAACATAAAGTTGAGTTTTCACCACTCAGACAAGAAAGGAAACCATTACATATGTGAGTCCATCGAAGTGATCATCCATCAGACGCTGCAGGTCAATCAATTCATCCTGTCTCAATTCATGGAAATCCATTTCAGGTAGGATTAAGTGCACCTCTCAAGGAATAACAGTTAAAATAAGGGTAGATAAAAATTAGCCCATTGAAGCCTATTCCAGCACCCTATCCATATGAGTACATAACTGATTGAATCCTCTCATGTGGGATAGTTTTTCCTGGGATACCAGGAGGTTGCCTCTGTCAGCACCATGATTGTGTTCATTTTCGAGCTTTCACATTTGGACTAACTAAAGTCATTAATTTTTCCAAAAACCCAAATTTTCAACTCAAAGAAATAAAGAAAACCCACTTTAAATGAAATACGTACTACATTTTGCTTCAATTTAGCTGAAAAAATCCTGCTGATGAAACCTCAGGGCATGAGTAACTTTACTATTATTTTTAATAAGCATCATCTCACAATTTTTATTAGAGCTTTGGAGTCAAAAATCCAGGCATATAAGAAAGTGATTTACTGATGCTATAAGGCACTGGTACAATTTGTCATTATAGGGAGTTAAAGTGCATGATATTTCAATTATCAGGGCACATGTTTACTTATGAAGGTCATAGAGTATACAATGAGAAAAAATCAGCTGTCAATACAGTGCACAAATAATAGTTTACTGGCATAGAATTGTGAAGAAACAATATGTAATACAATTATACAAATATAAGCCACAGAAATAAAACAATGGACACTATCATAGAAGGAGACTTTTTTTGGGATACTGGGGCTACCCACAGTATTAACTTTACAGAGTCACCTTCAAGGACACTTTCTACTATTTTTCCTCTGTGGATTTTTACAATAATAGTGAGAGTTTTCAACCATTAAGTTAATGATCAAAGGATTATTTGAGGTTTTCAGCATGACAAATAGTTAATGCAGCGTGTTTCAATGCTTTATACCATTACCAAACCTTGATAATGATGTAAAACATTGAAACCAGTCACATTTAATGTAAACTACAGTGAAAAACTGCAAAGTTCTTCTTTTGTAGCATAGAAGTTCCACCATATCAGTCCTGAGACAAGATCATTAACTCATTAAGTTAACCTTAAGTGACTTCAACCAGTTGGTAATGTGAATCCATTGTTAAGATGTCATTGTATCTGCTCAAATACTCTACTTTTATAGTAGCTTATACACATAATATTATCCATAAATATTATCAAACAGTTCCAATTGCAAATCCACTATTTTATCCTTCATCTTTGGGGGACTTAGTCTAAACACACATAATCTGAAAAAGACATGTAATCAACTAACTACGTCAACCAAATGGCATAAATTCAATAAACAAATCCTGACTGAGGAAGAGGCAACTGACCTCAGCAGAGTAATTACTCACTCTTGGTTTAAATTGTGTGAACATATTTAGCCAAAAAGTTGGACGTAGAGCAAATAACCCCATACTAGTCCATATATAAAAGTTTGAGAGGGCTGACTGCATAATTTTTCTTCCAAGTCCTTAACAATTCACTCAGAATTAGTGAACCTCTAACTTTTATAAAGCAGGATATTGTATCAAATTAACAAAATATCCAGTAAAATACGAGTAATTTAAACGATATGGCATCATATATAGGTAATACCACTAACACTAAGCCCAACAAGTTGGTATCGCTTTCAATGATCAAACACAAGACTGAAGTTATGGGCATAATTCCACCTTTATCAATGTGACTGAAGAATACATCACCTATTATAATGATGATCTGATGGGCTAAAGAATTGGTGGAACTACAGCAGCACAATGTGAAAGAATAATGGGAGAGACTTCTGACCACCCTAAGAGATGGTATGAGCACGGCCAAATTACCTGGGGCTGATGTGCTGGTGGAGGGGTGGGCGTGTGTGGGGAGGACGGAGGCAAGGGACCCGAGGTCCGATTTCCCAGAGCTGACATTCTCTCGCCAACTTTCAAGCCACGCATCTCATCCGAGACAGGTGCCCCTGTCAGTCCAGGGGAATCGGAGAGAGCTGGTGACTCTCCACGCAAGCCACTGGCTCCCGACTACAAACAATTAAAAAAAAACCCATGAGCCCCTAGAACTCTTTCAATATAAATGAGCACTTACAATTCTCTAAAATAACCAACCATAACTGATATACCTAAAATGGCTTTCATAAGTAAGGACATCTGATCAAATCATGGCCATTGAAATCAGTGGATCAACACTGTCTAAAAAAACCTCTCGTATTTAATTTTATGTATGGAAAGACATAGAAGAAATTGAAGGAAATGCTGCTACGGCATGCAGCATAGTATTATGGGCAGATGTTCACATTAATACATTAAAGATTAATCAATTATTTCAGGCTACAGAGCCATTTATGTAATTATGCATGCAAGTTAGCATTTTGATGTCTCTGCAACATTACCCTTTATGGAAACAGGCAAGAAATGTCTTCAATTGAGGATGTTTTACACGAGACAGTTTATTGTACAATCTGATGTATGCATGGATGTGCATTGAAAATTGCATCGTGTAAAGAGTGAATTACAAGAATGCACAAATATGCAAATGCATCAACAACAGGTAAGAAAATAGTCTCTGCTCTAATTCCATGCCCGCGTTCTCTCAAGTTCTGTACATCAAATTGCACAATTAAATGCCTCATGAAAAACAGCCTTTACATGCTGAGCAAGAGTGATTATTACCACAGTGACAATAATAGGGGGCAATGGGGTTTTCTAAATCCACAACATGCATCCCAGACAGTGGTCTTAAGGCAATACATAAGATTCCATATGTAGCTAACATTTGCCGTTATGAGAGCAAAATGTAAAATTGGCCAAGAGTGACAGTCAAGAGTCAGACAGATGAGTCATTGGATAAGATATAGAAAAACCATTTCATTGGAAACAACAATGAAAGTGATTGGACAACTCCAATGCGAAGTGAGGTGCTAACGACAGATATTTATGGAAAATATATGCACAGCAAACAAACTCTCCATGGATACTCATATTTAAAAAAGCTCAGTTATTAGAATACCCCATTGCATTGCAATTAGAATAATGAATCCATAACTCTTGCCGAGGAGGATCGATCTTAACTACACATTGATTAACGCTCCCAAGTATGCCAATGTCAATTCTCAGGGGTGAATACCATGCTTCACCATTTTTTCACCTTCGATTGTTCAATGTTGTTTCTTAATTAAAGAACTTTTACATTCTTCCCCCGTCTAACTAATAGTGGCAAGCAGAATGAAAGAAAATTATGCTTGTAATGCATTTTTTGTTATCCTTGTACTACCTTCTGACCAATCTAAATCTAATCTTCATGTATTACCTTTCAGGGAATTACCACAACAGTTGATTCAGTACTGCTGGTTTAAGTAATCAGATTAATTATTTCAGCATGTAACAAGGATGGTTTCACAGTTTTGTGCTATGTATTGAAATAAAGTACGAACTCATTGCACTGCATTAGTGAAAATTGTATTTTTTTACTGACTGCTCACGCCTTTTGTAGTATTATGCATGAAACCAAAAATAAACCGTTCAGGAATGATTGATATGGTCTAAATCGATTATTTCTCATTCCTATCTCTCATTTGTTACTCAGTTTACCTATGCTTAAACGCATTGGCTTTTTATTTATTTTGCACGGCAGTTTTTAGGAATGTATCTCTTGTATTACACAGGGGATATCTTTACTCAATTTGCTCAATAAAACTGCTATCATAATTCTTGATAAACTGTACTTGAAATTTATTTTAAGAGTCCTACACTTGATATTCTGCTCATTATTTCCATAGAAGAACTAAAAATAATAGTTAAAAAAAGGACTAAAATGAAAAGCAGATGACTTAAGGAAAAGAGTTTAGAATAAGAAATGACCACAGGCTCACCAAAGAAGTTCCATAAGCTGAAACTGGAAGACCAGCCTGCAGAACTTGCGGGTGATGAGGTGCATATGGCATGTGGTGGTGGGTCATGAGGGGGGATGACTCTCCACTTGCCCCTCCACCAGTTCGCAGGGCAGCAGCTCCACCAGTTGGGCTCGGTGTGGGGACAACTATACATCCCCCAGGTGACACCTCTGAGCTGGGCATCAATCCTCCAGGCAGGGGACCAGGAGTCCCAGGGGCTGTAGCCGCCTCTGCAGATACAACGGGGCCATCTTTCCCATCAGCAGCCAATCCTTTGACAGATCGTGTACGATGGTAATGGATGGGCATTGGTGGTCCAGGAAGAATAGGTTCCTCCTCTCGCAATTGAGGTACGCGGACCATTGATTGACCATAATATGGAACTCTACTGTCAAACACTTTTTGTTCAGTGGAGGGTGGTCTGTTCAAAACTGGTTCTGGGCTTTCCCTAGATGTAGCTCGTGATGGCACCATAACTCTAACAGGCATTGGGGAGGCCATTCGTCCCTTGAAAAAAGAAGATAATACCTTTAAAGATAAAGAGCTGTCCCAAACAGAATGGAAATTTTAGATGCGTACTTAGATTATAACACATAAAATACCACCTGAGTGTAGGTTTTACAGAGGCTAGTAGGTACAGTGGCAAGATAGTGAGAATTAATTCTGAAATAGCTTCTATGGGCTTGACTGTAATTTTCCTTAAGGTCCTAAGGCTACCATTGATACCTATGTCCAAGAAATAAACCAGGTTACAAGTACCCTAGTAAGGCATCACCTTATCATTTATATTTTAAAGGTTATGACAAAAAATACTTCTCACTCATAAAAAAATAATGGCATATATTAGGTTCCATTTTGTCAACTTCTCTTAGCAACTAAAATACAGTCACTTTAATAAAAGCATTATTTTACTAATGGCTTCGAAACAATTTACCATTTTTCAACAATTAATTTTTTATATATTCAGGTAGGGACATTATTCACGTAGGTAGAATGCAATCATTTGTAATGCAGTATTGCTATAATGCTATGGCAAAGGAGTTTAGACCTTATATCCAAATGGAAAAAGTGCAGTATTTAAATTTATACCACATCTCAAAATATTTAATAACTCTTTGAACACACCCCATCACATGAGTACAACAATAATACTGATTGAATGGGATAATAAAATCCACATTATATAAATGTAAAATTAAAGTAAAGGTCTTCTACTTCATAGGACAAAGAATGTATACCACTACCAAAGTTTCCCTTACTTGACTTTTGGGACCAGGAACCCGAGCAGTAGCAATAGATCCTATCATTGGCTGAGGAGGCTGTTGCTGCTTCTGCTGGGAAGTAGGTGGTTGGTGCAACATATGGGTCCCTGCTGTTGACTGCGACTGCAACAATACATGAGGTGGCACAGCACTAATCGAAACAGGTGGCATTGTTGGGGGAACAGTTCTACTTCCCCCACCACCTGAAATGACACTTGGGTGACTGCCCTCACTCTGACTGACTTTTATTGATGGCACAGGCTGGGCAGTGGAGACTGCAGGAGGAGTCACAGATGGTGCCATCGGTGGAGATGTCCAGCTGCCAGATGCAAATGGGAGAGAAATCTCTCTCGGCTGAGTGACGAAGCCACGTCCAACAGTCTGAGCAAGAGATTAAATGACATACTTCAATCGAAGTTGAATAAAAAAAATTTCCACCTAGCTTCCACATAGAAAATACAGGGTATCAGTTGACAGTTGAATAAATACAACTGTTTCAGGCTGGATATGACAGTTGAAATGACAATATATTGTTACATGATAAGTTATCGGTAAAGGACTAGTATTATTAAAATCACTACATGACCTCATCAAGAAATCCTACAATTTATTCTTGGCAACATTATAGATTAACAAAAAAATAGCTTGGCCATTGAGTAAGGTTCTTAAATTCCATTATATACACAAAATTTAACAATATCTCCTGTCCAATTCAGAAGCTAGCCTCCCTTCCGTATTCATAATGAATAGTCCCAACAAATACTTCTGAAAGCATTTTGAAATGATTTAAAGAAACTATTAATAGATGCTATGGAAAAGTGTAGGTTTGTGATCACACACTGCTTTCTGTTAAAGGCAGGGTAATATAAAATTACTTAACCACAAGTGATGACATAAATGTCAGTAATTTGCAGTATCTGGTACCTTTGATCCATGGGTTGGAGCTGCAGAGCCGGCAGTCTTTACCATGCTTACAGATGCGGGGCCTTGACTAGAAGTTAGGGAGTGGGGTCGGATGATTGCACGGCTCCTAGCACCAAGCCCCTCAACGACAACACCTGCCTGCCTTATGTCCACACTCCTTGAAATGGGAACACTCACGTGAGTTGTCACTGTAAGTGTTTCGGGCAACGTTGATGCCACTCTGTTGACACTAGGAAGAGAAATACTTTCATCAGACAACAATATGTGTAAAGAATAAATAAACCAATAAAGGTTGGCCTGAAGAACTGACTGACTGAGCAAACAAGCGTTTCTATGAAAATTTAACTGCATCTTGCAAAAAGTACCTACTCCCAAGAGTCTAATAAAAATTTTAGTCTGATTTTGAGGATACCGGGACTGGTAGTCTGATATTGAATATTTGAACTATTGAGTTATAAATTATGAAATCCATTTTTATTTCACTCATATATATCTTTCTCTTCAATTGGTCATACTGGATCTGATAGACTGGAGAAACTTTTCTTTGGATAAATTTTATGCAAAATGGTAGTTTTGGTCTTTCATCTATTCCTTTCATTACTCCACCACAGAAGATATTATATTGCTTGGCACCTGGCCAGTGTGGCAATCATATATAATTTATTAGGTGGGTCCAAAAAAAACAAGTCTTCAAAATTTTCAAGTTGCCCCCAATTCAATGCCAAATGACTAGAAAACTCTTTACACAAAATACATATAAGCTCATTTTGCTTACTAGGGTCCATGCCCCAGGCAGTGTTATTGTTTTTTGCACATGTGCCCTTAAAGCCTGTAGGGTAGGCAACACGAATGAGGGTGTTTAATACTTCACAACCTAGAAGGCTCCAATCTATTTTTAGTGTCACATTGCAATTCCTCATCCTATACCAGGATAAGGGGTTGAGGAGTAGACATTGCATTGTATTACAGGGCTAAATGTTTAAGCAAAAGAAAACAGGTGAACAAAAAGTAAATATGAAGTGAATGTGAGATGGAGGAACTTAAGAGTCATAAATGACAACAAAAATGAACAGCCATTATTGACAATGTGTTCATTGCTCAGGCAAGTAAAAAATAGAAAGTATCTTGGAAATTATACCGCCAAATCTCAACCCACACAAGGAGCATTCGAGGTTGTGAAGTATCAAATACTCTTTGTTTGTGTATCCTACCCTACAGGCATTAAGGGCATTCGTACAAAAAAATAACACTGCCTGGGGCATGGACCCTGGTAAGCATAATGAGCTAATATTTTGCACTAACAAGGAGACATCGCAAGACCTATGTTGAGGACGCTAACCACACAATGTTTTATTGAAACTAGAGAGAGAGTGTAGAAAAAGTGTCACCGCTTTCTCTTCCATAGGCCCGGGTTCATGAGAAAATTGCTAATATAGATTTTCATTCCCTGTAAATTCTTCGCAGCTATACATAAACAAGCGAACAACTTTTTTAATGTATAAATCGTCAAATTTGATGTTTCTTAACAGAACTTCATGTCATTTTATTGCACAAAATAAATGGTAGGAATGTGAAGATTATGCAGAAATATTTAATTTCTGATGTCCATCAACATTAAGTACTCGATGCAATAATTAAAACTTTGTAATGTTCTGGAGTTTAATTATTGCATCATGTCGAAATTCCACAAAGTAAACGCTTCAACCATCTTGTATATTAAGTACTCGATCATATTTCAAAGTCTGTGTGATCGGGGGACAACTTCCAATCGTATCGGTCACTGTACCACTGGAGCATGCTTGGACTGAGGTGGAATAGGAGGATTTTTCCTAACGTTGCTTCACGCATTTTACTTCACATATTATTCAGAGGGCCGTTAATTGCACTGATGTTTTCTTCCGCACAGCACTTGAAACTTCTTCACTGAGTGAAGTAAGGCTTTCAAAGGTAAAATCATGTTTCCTCAGACATTCGAGACCTGATACTACCACAAAAAGGGAATGAAAGGCACCCAATGGACCAGAGATTCTATTGCTCGTTCCTTTTGATTTTACTGACTCATGCTGGAGGTTATCATGCCTTGGGAGCATAGTTGGGATTAATGATTTAAAAAATTAACGATTAAAATTAATCACTAAAAATGTAGTTAACTATTTAACTTAACTGTTACTTTTTAGAAAAGTTAACTTTTAATCATTAAAATTATACATTAACTGATACAAAACTAACTTCAGTTAATTTTTTTAGTTTATCTTTGGTGAATGCCGACCTGTTCGAATTTGGGCACTAAGCTTGCCCAACAGACAAAGGGGAAAATAAAACGGTATCTAAGAATGCAATATAGCTGGGTAGCAGTGCAAGAATGTAATGAATAGGCCCAGACGAGTACATGAAAACAAAATCGGGGATAAGTTGAGTGACCGCCAAGTTTTAGAACGCACCCTCAGACGAGAAAACACAAGACCACTCAAAGACCATGTCCGTGAGGGCACGAATGCCCTCGGTGACGTGGTGTCGTCAATACTACATACAGCGGACTCCTCATTAGCACGCTCTTGAAGGGACCCGGGATTCTGAACGTGGTAACCAGGAAAATGTGCAAAACAGGGTAGGCATTCCATGGAAAGTCAAATACGTACTGGTTGTTAACATAACTTGCAAGGGAATGTTATCCTGCCGCTCATTTTAGCTCATGCCATAGACAACTGGAGATCATTTATTGTAAAAATGGTTTATTTTCCACCTATTCCGCCTCCCAAGAAAATACATACAATACCTAACGCTGATGCATACTCAATTATTAACCAAATAACACGTTTAGTTTACAGATGCTGCTTTCACAAAGTTCAGTGGCAAAGTTAGCGAAGCCACCTAGCGATATTTTTCTCTTCGCACTTCCAATGAAATAATTAGGCCAGAGGACAGATGAATCCACGGCATGAATGCCCACTTCTCACTTATTAGCACTTTGTTTATATTGCTTGTAGTAAATTCCAATGATTGAACCGAAAATGCTATATTTGTGTTTACCATGTTGAACACTTTAATTTCATGAACAAATATTATAGCACTATAAGGATTGTCAGAACTCCTTGAAAACATGAACAAATTGAGCTCCCGGCCCAAAAACATCATCTTTCCCATGCGTAATGGCATAAACTTGATTGCTTGTGACAAAACAAAAATGGAATTTCCTGCGTGTTCTCCACAAATATTGCAAACAAAAATGCATAATTTAATGGAAATACATATACACTTATGGGGGCTAAAAGAATCTGTCAAAGGTGCTTTGATTTTATCATTTGAGCCCTAATTCTTTGATAGTACAGTCAATTTTTATTAATCATAATCAATCTTTATTCATCTGTTGCACAACAGGCATTGTGGTAGATGTCGTTAGTCATTATACACCTCATGTGAGGATACAGGAACAACACACTGCACAGAATACAAAACACATTATAAGTATAAATTAGAACCTTATTGTAGAGAAGTCGATTTCAAAGTATTCATCTAGAGAGTATAAAGGTTTTGTTAAAAGCCATTTCTCTAGGGCAGTGCAGAAAACTTTGTCACTTACCATTCTTGCTGAGTTGGGCAACATATTAAAGCATTTAATAGCCAAATTTTCATATTTAAATGATTTGGTCAGTCTACAGTGAGGCATGTCTAGTTTGTGGTTGACTCTAGTGGCGTGGTTATGTATATCAGCCCTTAATGAGTACATGTGCAGATTTACTTTGATGTACAACAGAATATGCAATATATAAAGGTTATAGACAGTCATTATCCCTTATCTAACAAAAAGTGATTTACAATGTTCATTAAATCCTGCGTTAGTGATTACCCTAACCACCTTCTTCTGAGGTAATAATATCAGTTTTACATCTGAGGCATGCCCCCAAAGTCTAATACCATATGTAAGGTGTGATTTAAAAAATGCGTAGTATGCATTAAGAAGATTGTCTTTGGTCACACACCATTTCAGTTTTCTGATTAAGAACAGGGCTCTGGCAAGTTTTTTCCTAATGTTAAAAATGTGAGAACTCCAAGTTAATTTGGGGTCAAGGTGAAAGCCAAGAAGTTTAACAGCTTCATTTTATAGTGTAACATGTTGAAGGGAACAGGTTAAAGATTGGGTTTTCATTGGATTCATAAAGAATCTATTAGCTGAGAACCAATCGTTTGCTTGAGCTGGCATGTCAGATATCATCTTAGTTGTCTCAGTGGGATTGATACCCTGATGCAAGAAAGTTGTGTCATCAGCATACAGGACACAATCAGTGGATACATTCCCTGGTAGGTCATTGATCATCAGTAGGAATAGGAGGGGACCAATTACAGATCCTTGATGCACCCCATGCCTAACCTTGAGGAATTCTGATAGGGAACCATTGACCTGTACCAGATGCTTGCGATTGCACAGATATGAGGACATGAATTCAAATTCAGCACCCTGGAAGCCATAGTACTGTAGCTTCTGTAGAAGCATTATGTGATCAACACAGTCGAAGGCAGATGACAGATCACATTATTCCGACTTCCCTTCGCCAGAAATTAGTAGACAGTCTTGTTTTCCCGCATATCGATTACTGCTGTGTGGTATACTCCGACTTAACAAAAGAACTGAATTTAAAAACTTAAAAAAAAAAAAAAAAACTAAAAACTAAAACTAAAAATCCCGTTGTTACTGTTGTACATATATAGGATAAGGAATCTTATGTTGTTTCCGAAACATATTCGACCGAAAAAAAAAAAAATGTCTTAGGTGAGCTGCAAACCCTAGACACTTTTGACTCTTCGTGTACTATTGCTTTAACCCACTTGGCCATGGTGGTACTTAATTCAATGAGAGTATTGCAAAGAATTTACGTGGAACAAAATTCAACATTAGCAATTTTCTCGCAAACCCGGGCCTATGGGAGAGAATGCCGTGACACTTTTTCTACTCTCTCTCTAGTTTCAGAATAACATTGTGTCATTAGTGACCTTAACATGGGTCTCACAATGTCTCCTTGTCTCCTGTCATTTGGAATCAAACTGGGGGTGGCATGAAAATTTTTAAGACTTCTGATATTTTTCGACCACCCTAATACATTATTCCATGAAACAGTTCAGCAAGATCACCGAGTTCACTGCATTAGCCATAAGTGCCAGGGACAAGATTCAAGAAGGCTACAATTACCCCTTTTCAAAATTATTTTTTTCCATTGAGAATTTAGCATTATAAAGTCAATTCTTTCAATGTGATATTTTATCCTTAGGAACAGTAAAATACTTGAAAATTTTAGGTATTTAAATTAAGGGATTATTTTAAAACAGTGAAATCTATTCCAATTCCCAGCCTTTTTTTTATTTGCATACCCCTTAGCCACTAATTTCCAAAAGTCATACCGCTAATACTATAAAAAAATTTACTATTCACATTATCACAGCCACTTTGACCTAAAATCGGCCATTATTTAAGTTTTTTGGCATACCCCTAAACTGAAAAATCATACCCCTTCAGGTACATATATTACAGGTGGGGAACTGCAGCCATAGGAAATGCAAGCAATGATGGCTAAAATAGATAATATTGAAAGAGCAATAATGATTTCACGGGAAATTTATGATCACATGGCTATTCAAGAATGATGCACAATTGACATTGAAAGAAATTAAAGGATAAGCCAGATTATAAATGCAGAATTTATAAATAAAATTGTATACTTGGTGGGGGCTATTTACAGCAGACACTTAAATAGGAGCTATGTAAATTGGGCTGTGAGCCAAAAGTATATAAAAAGACAAGTTACAGTATGAAGGATGAAACTGACAGGTCAAGATTTACATTCTAGATGGACTTTTCAAAAAGTGATTCTGAAATATGAGAAAACGTTTCCGGCGTACCTCTGTGGAAATTTTTAATATGCATACTGAAAAATTACTTGGTAAAAAATCCACACTTTAATAATGAAAAAACTGACCCAGGTTTCGGCAACTCAGTGCTATTTTCAAGGTTTCAATGATTCTGAAATATCTGGTCTTAGAAAGTTATTGAGACTACAACTTTCAAATAATATGAAGAAAAAAATACCAATTAAATAGAACTATATGCTAAACCATTCCAATTTCACCATAATTTCCAATCATTGAGCAAAATGTAACCGCTTAACATTTAAACGCCGGATTTTATGTTAATTAGAAGTCCCTCCCTGCCGGATTTAAATTGGCCCAAAGGTTTTCTTGTTGTGTCCAAGCCAAAAATGGCACTTTCGGCAGTGAGAATCTCCAAACCGCATGCCAATATTGGCACTTTTGGCATATAAGGGTTAATGTAATGAGCGAGGAACACTTAACATTAAATTGAAAAACTTTTGGCTCAAAGCTGAACTCCTACATTGACTTAAGTAAAAAATTACATTTTCAATGAGAATGGCAAGCTTTGAGTAAAGTTCACAATTTATCAGCAGCACTATTGACAGTAAGCACATTTACCACAAATAAAAGATAAAATAGACCACTAAGCTATATATGCCATCACTTACTTAATTGGCAAAGCATCATCAATTTAGCTTTCAAGGCACAATAGGTCCATCCAGTAGCTAGCCAGGGGGGGCAGGGGAGGCGAATGCCCCACTGCCCCCTGCGTTCTGGCACCCCTAAGCCTGTGAATATTTCCATTCTAAAGCCCCAAATATGTACGTGAATCAATGTCATAACTTAATTATCAACAATAAATTCCACAAGGTCTACAAGTTTGGATCATAGTATATTACGAACAAAATAATACAGTAAAAGCATATAACAGTATGTTAAGTTTAGTAAACTGGTGAATTTATAAGTCTGCACCCCCGAAACATTTTTCATCCCCCTTCCCCCCCCCCCCCCCCAGACCCAAAACCTTGCTACACCACTGGGTCCATCCCCTTATTGCTAACTTGGCACTTGTCAAAATAAAGCAAAAATTCCTTTGAATCCGATTGAAGAGGAAAAAATTACACATACCTTGAGACAGAGGCAATGTCTTTGGTTGAATGAGGAAGTGAGGATGAAACAAGCAACTGCTTCCTTGGAGGCTGTGGTGGCACAGGATTTTGCAAGTACTCCACAGGAACCAAATGCACCTTGGGAAGCTGTTCCTTGGATGCAGGTGTCGAGATACCACTTGAGGGGACAGCAGTGTCTGGAGTTGGTGCAGCCGATGGACCATGGACAACCACAGGGACGACCGTGGATGGAGAGGTGACTGGGGCACTGGTGGTTGGCAAGGAGTGTGGAGGTGAACAGACGGGTACAGGTGGTGGTCGAGTGGGCGAGGGGCTGGGAGGACGACTAGGTGACTGAGCAACCACAGTGCGACTTGGTGAGCGGCATGGGGCCAGGGAGGGGGAACTGGCAGGGGGTGACCGTGTGGCAGCTCTCATAGGGGACTGTGTGATGGAGTCAGTGGGTAAACAGGTTTGTGGGAGAGGGGTCGCCAATTCTGCAGTGCTATGTGCAGAAGGAATGAGACTGGGAGCAGAAGCAGAGGAAGATGACACCACGACAGGGGTTTGAAGGGAAGTGGTTGTGGATACAGTGGGGGCAATAGTAATCGTGGGGGAACTGGTGATGGGGATCGTGTGGGAGGATGGCGTGGCCGTCGATGTGATGGAGGGGGTGGGAGTTGGAATGACATGGGGGGTGGTCGTCACAGGAGGCCCCGATGCACTTGAGCCAGACGTTGTCACAGGTATATATTGCCCTTCCTCAGACTCTCTCATGGGTATGAGGAGGCCAGTTACTGGGTCAATGAGAGTAGTTGGTTCATCTGATTCACCACGAGCTCGCACCATTGGGATTGACATTGAGCCAGTAATACTGTTCTTGCGCTCACCAGCCTCTACCTTCACAGCCATTTTCTTTCCCCCGGCAACGGGTACGTTAGTCCAAGCACTGGGCTCTTGATAGCTTGCACTAGTGACAGGAATCCTACTCTCACCCTTCTCATCCTCTGATTCAGATTGTTTCTCTTCCGTTCGTCCGGCATCTGAAGTATCCGACTTGACTGCTGCTGGACTGCGACCACCGCGAGGAGATTTCCTAACCTCCAAGTCTTTACTCTGGAAGAGCATCGCTTCCTCCCGGGCATGTCTCGCTGCTCGAGTAGAGCGACGAGTTGTCCTCTGGATGGGGGTGGCTGTATTTGATGGAAGTTTTGGCTGATTGGCATTCAGCCCCACTGGCACTGTACTTGATGCCACCTCAGGCACCCCAAAATTGCCACGCACTACATCTTCTATCACATCATCCACAGTGGTTCGATTACCATCTTTCTCACGGAGGCGACGAGACTTGCGAGTGGGAGCACCTGGTGGAGAGCGAGCTGCAGGGAAAACTGCTGGAGAGTCTGAGGATTCCCTGTCGGTACCTTCCTTGGATGCACCATCATCACTTGACCGAACATTTGAGTCAAGAGGAATTGAAGAATTGTCAACAGAATGATCTTTGTCCTTATTTACACAATTTACACTGTTGGTACTGATTCCAACTCCACCAACA
Source organism: Pyrrhosoma nymphula (assembly GCA_963573305.1). Taxonomy (NCBI): domain Eukaryota; kingdom Metazoa; phylum Arthropoda; class Insecta; order Odonata; family Coenagrionidae; genus Pyrrhosoma; species Pyrrhosoma nymphula. The sequence goes on from OY754332.1 coordinate 121,436,524, forward strand.
AACTCCTCTCTCGTTTCCACTTTGGCTGATTCTTTCATGGGGCTCTTGATTGTAAGTATTAACCTTGGTCTAACAGTTTCCAAAGCACTCAACCTGGGGGCTTCCGACACTGGAGTGACCAAGGAAGTGGGTGGTGAAGCACCGGGTACTGGATTTTCAGATGCCACAGGAGATACAGTCTCTGACCAACGTGATTTCTCTTCCTTTTTCTCCGCTGCACTAGTGATACTAACCTTGATATTGGTTTCATTTCTAAAACCTTCATCTTCTTCCTCGGAGTCATGAAATTCATACACATCAGTCAAGCTTTTCCGCCCATCATCAACATTGTCCTCCTTTGTTGGAATAATTGGCAAAGGAGGAATCTGAGGTATGTCCATCCACTTCTTCTTCCTGCCTCGGCGACTCTTTCTCCCCCTAGTCTCCATTACCTCACAAGTGATTTCTACAGGCACAGGAGCAAGCTCCTCACTCTTTGGCACAACCTCTGGAAGTAGAGGAACTGGGGAAGGAGATCTAGTGGCAGGGACTCGTGGCTCAACAACTGTTGTTCTAAGTCGACCCCGAGCAAGTCTGGTCCTACGAGTAACTACACCACCTGCTACCCCTGGATCCATGTCCGCATGCCCTCCCCTTCTTCCACGGCGACCTCTCCTGGTTCTCCCCTCCCCACGTGTTGCACTCCCCCACTTCCGGCCAGAGCCAATAACCATGCCATACGCATCACTTGAAAATATTTGCTGATCATAATGGTCATCTGATGCAACCTCACCTGCTGCATCTGAGTCACGATGTGGCAAAGCATTGACCTCTTCTTCATCTTCTACCTCCAGTTCAACCTTGATTTTATCACTGCTTAATTCTTTGCCGTGATCACATTTGTCCTCTTCCAGATGGGTAACAGACAGAACTTCTTTTTTAATAACACATGCAAAACCTTCCCTTGGTTCTTTAGCACTTTCCAACTCCTTTGGTGTGATGGAAGAGTCACTTGCTATTGCAGGAGTGATAGATGTTTTGGGGGAATGAACTAAAGTTGAAGGAATAAGTGTAGCGGCATCACTTGGTGACTTAATTTCCTCAGATTTTATGATTACCTCTTCACTTGCTACAGTCTCTCCCTTCTCCTTGGTAGAAGTTGCTGGTCTTTCCTCTATGGGTGTTACTTTCTTTTCATTGGATTCAACTAACAGAGCTGACTGGTTCAGTTTATCAGGTTCCTCTTTTTCAAACACATCATTTTGGATAACACTTTCGTTGACTATGTCCTCCACTTCCACTTTTGGCTCGATGGGCATTTCAGGAGTGGTTTCTACTTCGGGAGCTAAAGAGACATGCTGAATAGTTGGCTTCAAGTCAGTCTCATCTTCCAATGGTTCGGTATTGCTCAGGTTGTCTCCAACACCTGTAACTACTTCATCACCTAATCTTTTGCCATAAGATTCAGTCTCTCCACTGTACACATGCTCAGAATCTTGACCAACATTAGGTGATGTTGGAGACTTAATACTGATATTTAAATGCTTACGTTGATCCTGGGATATTTCAGGGGTTGTTTCTCCAGACATGGTATCAGCATCACTATGTAATAATGGAAGTGAAGTGTTTTCAGGTGCATGCTCTTCTTTCTGAGGAACTACTTCCTTGTCTATTTCATCACTACTTGACAATTTATCCTCGGCAATAGTTACTCCCTGGGGCTTAATTACAGCTTCTTCAGGTACAATACAGGTGCTCGTACTTCCATGACCTGTTTCTGTAGTTTCCTTGTCCAATGTCTGCTTCTCAGTTATAATTGGTTCTTCATTTTTAGGTTCATCATAGGCTCTATCAATCTCCTTATATTTTTCTTCAACACAAACAGCAGAAGGAGCACTAACGTTTTCACTAGGGATATCCTTCTCGCCAGACAACATACTCCTATGAACTTGGGAGCCTAAATGGTGAGGTGCCTTATTCAAGGGATCTATTGTTGGTTCTTTTTCAACATTTACTTCATCATGGAGTGGCTGCATATAAACAGATGTAGTCATGTCGAGAAGTTTTTCAGCCTGAGGTAAATCTTGACTCAAAACAATTTTGTGATCCAAATCAATTTTCTTCTCCTGATTTTCTTGAATATTGTCTTCATTCCATTTCTCCTTAGCTACAAACTGTGATTGAGGTGTTTCAAGCTGCCTTTCCACGCTTGGAATGTCCAGAATTTGGGTAATGTTTTTACTTGATCCTTCATCTGCATGGGCACCACTAGCATTTTTCACATGATCAGTCTCAGGGCCACTATCACATGGTCCCTCATCTATTTGCAGCTCAGATTCCGATCGAGGTGTATCAGGTCCACTTGAGTCCCGGTCTTTAGTGCATTGTTTCTCATCAATACTGCTCAAATCATTCCCAGATACAATTTCTTTCTGCTCCTCTTCAATCCCAATTCCCTTCCATTTCTCAACAGCATGAACATCATCAATATTTTCTTTTAAACCCTCCATTAGCTCAATGGTTTGCGTAGGAATTCCTTGAGAAGATAAAATAGGCATTGATGGAGGTGAGCATGGCGATTTCCATTTTGTGCTAACCCCTACTGAAAGGGCTTTTTCAACAGCAGCAGGTGACGATTCCAGAACTCCTGGGTTAGGCATTTCAGACTCCAAACTTCTCACAGCCAACTGTGTCTCTTTCCTTGACTCTTCTGATACAATGCCATCCTCTTCTTCTTCTTCAACAGCGGCTTCCATTACTTGCACAGCAGAAGCATTATCCTTGGTACTTTCCTCTTCCAAAACATCACTGACTGCTTGCAGAGGTTCTGCACTTTCCTCTGCATCAGATATCACTGGAGTTGCAACTGGCGGTACCACAGAATCTGATTCTGTAGAAGGAATGTGAGAAGATGGCAGTGTGGATGCAGCTGATGATACCACCACCACAGGTTCAGGTTCAGAGCTGTACCGCCCAGCAAAAGTGAATGTTTCTCCCAGGAGCGCAGCTACAGCATCCTCTGTCTCTTCTTGTGAAATTATTGCACGTGGTTTCCCACCAACACTTTCAGATGATATTGCCTCACCAACATCACCTTCATCAGCATCACTCCTGTTGACATCATCCGTTGATATATCTCTCTCCTTGATGTCAGAGATGACTTCAGAATCAGCAGAATGAGGTGGTGTTGGAGGAGTAGAGGGTAACACCGAGCTAGAAAGTATACTGTCTCTGTCAGTTATAGATTCACCAGTTGATATACTCTTAACAGCTGTATCATGAATTTCCGCATCAAGGACATTTGCTCCAAATCCAGGGGCAACAAACTTATCACTCCTATGCCGTAAAGGAACCTCAGATTCAATGGGGTGAGATGTTGGAGATTGAATGAGCGCAGAAGTAGGTGTAGGGGGAAGTGCAGACTGGGTCGAATGAGGGGAAGCTCCCGGTGCTGAGCCTCGACTTGGATCTACATCACTCTCAAATCCTGCAGCAGTAGTTTCATCTGGTGAGCTAGTTCTTGGAAGTACAGGTTCAGGAGAAATAGAGGGATGGTGATCTTTTCCAAATGACCGTTCACTTTGATCTAATGAGCTATCAATTCCCTTCGATGAATCCCTATTGGAAGGACTCCTAATGCCAGGTCGATGTGCATCCCCAGCATCATGTAATCTATCCTCATGAGTACTCTTAGCTGAGACATCTACTTCCTCAGATACCTCTTCTACAGGCTTATAATCACGTACTTCTTGGCTTTCTTTCCGATTTCGCTCTTCTTTCATCTTCTTACGCTTTTTCTTCTTCTCTTTGACAGGAATGCGTTGTTCACTTTCATGCTCATCATCTATGAATGTGTAAGTTTCTAACGTTGCAGATTCCCTTCTCCCCAACAATGGATTTGTCATGTGCAAAGATGGCATATCACTCGCCACACCCTCACTATGATCCGCATGATTGGTTGCTTTATTAGGCTGCTTAGTTGAAGAGATCATAGGAATGCTTAAGAACCCTGTATGTGAGTCCCGTGGTCCCTCATCTCCCTGAATACTGGCCCCATCGTCAACAACATTCTTGCTCGATTCCTTTCTCTCCCTCTTCTCCTTACTCTTCTTCTCTCGCTTACGCTTTCTTTCCTCTGAATGTTTTTTGGTGGTCATCTCCAAAGTCACCTCAGGGGGAATGCATTCAGTATCTGTGGACTCAGCTGTCGTAACTATTTCATTGGTCAATGCCTCAATGGGTGGAGGAGGAGGGGGTGGAGGAGGGAGTGAAGGAAGTGGTGGCAACACATTTACAGATGACTTTGGTGAAGATCTGAGTTCTGCAGGAGATGTTTCTATGTTTGAGTCAGAGTCTGATCCATATACATTTGATACATTCCACTTCATTGGGAAAGGTCCCCCAAATGGGAGACCACCTGCACTCTCACTACCTGCTCCAGATCCTGAAACAGATGATGGGATATTCCCTGTTTTCTGTTCCACAGATGCTATCCCTGCATCATCATCTGAAAGTGGACCAAATATATCCTCCATTTTTCCATCTCTCTTCCCAGCTGTCACCTCAGCCGATGTTTTACTAGTATTAGCTTCCAGCTTACTGGGAGCCTTTTTCCTCCGTTGGCTTGATGGTTTAGTTGGTTCTGATGACTCAGCCTCAACCACAGATGCAGATTTTTCTTCTTTCTTTGGAACTTCCTCAACCTTTGGTTCTTTGCATCCTTTAGAACATGAGGTCACTGATGGTAATACACTGACTACATTGCTGTCTTCATCAGGTACCTTATGACCTGAGCGCCTTCTCTCCCTCTTTGATTGGTGTTTTCTACGTTCAGATTCGGGCTCATTGGCAATATGTTTGTTCCATGATTTTGTGAATTCATCAACTTTACTATCAGTTGCTCCTGGATCAGAAGTGCTTTGAATGGATTCAGCAGCAAATGATATCTCCTTGGACACTATGGGCTCTTCACAGGAGATGGATGATTTTTTGCTACTCCCAAGCCTCTTTTTCTTTTTGTGAGACTTCTTCATGATGTTATGTTCCATTTTTAGGTCATTTGAACTCATCTGATGATTAGAAATGCTCTTGTCTGATGGTTCAACATCATCAGATTCTTCATGAGTAGAGAAAATCTTCACTCCATCTCCTTTCGAGTCATCTGAATTTGTTCTTCCTATCTCACCAGGTTTCCCATCCATTTTCTCATCCTCATCAAATGTATGACTACCAACAGAATCTTCCTGTATGTTATTTATAACAGAACTCTCTCGGCTAATGAGATTTGGCTCATCATCACTGGGATCCATTGACCTGTGACGACCTCCACTTCCAGAAATTTTCTTAGCGCAGGCATTCAGCAGTTTTTCCTCAGGTGCCAATGGTGATGGTGGAGGTAGTGGAGGTGCAAGAGATGGAAGATGTTGAATTGATGAAAAGGAATGAGGCGTATGAACTTTCTGAGGTTCAGTTCCGATGAGATCAGCCTCACTATCATCTGAATACACATCTCTCATTTTTAGACGATTTGAGCTCATTGCCCTGTCACAGGAAGAATCCATTGATGCAGCCACATGATGACTTTCTTCTTCGGATGTATCTGATGCTATCCTTGAACGACTGCCTCGGCGAGAAGAAGTAGCAGAAGCTGGTCGAGATTTTACTTTAGGGGTATCTAATTTGGCCATGACTTCAGAAGTAAGGTTATCATCTGTACCTGCAGGATTAATCAGCTGAGGCCTACTAGCACGCACCTGATTACTATATAATGACTTTTTGGGTTTAGACATCTTATTCTGACTTCCTGCAGGATGATGCTTGGGTAACATACCATCCATATCAGATTTTGCACTTGGTTCTTCTTCTTCAGTTTTAATTTTAGCCAAATTAGGTCTAGAGGATTTACCAAGTGGTTTTCGCTTCCTACGCTCTTCTTCTTCCTTCACCAGACTTTCAGCTTCCTCATCCACATCACCATCATCTCCGAGGCCAACATTGTCATGGAGATCTTCAGTATCTTCATATGCCTCCTCATCATCTGAGCTGGAGATAACTAACTTATTTGACCGTTTTCCAACACCAATCCCTGAAGCCCCAGAGGTTGATCCCACTCCTGAGTTACTTCGTCGCTCCTTTTCACAACGCTCTTCCCTTTCATGGTCTGTGTCAGAATCTTCATCCCAGGATGTTGACCTCTTCTTTTCCTCCCTTCTTGCTCGTGACTGCTTCAAAGCTGAAAATTTCTCTTTCAACCTCTCCTGTCTCTTTTCTTCTTCTTGCTTTTGCATATTCTTTGTAGAGCGGGCTTTAACTTTGTCATACATGGATATGTATGCTGGCTCATCAAGTACTATGTCAAAAATTGAATGTTTCTTTGGTTTTGGTTCATCATCCTCACTACCCACATCACTGTCACTGCCACCAGCAGTACTCTCTTTCCTCTTTGCCACTGCTTTCACAGCCACAGGAGCGGATACGCCTTCCTTCTTCTTCAAAGATGACTTGCTGGATGCAGCATTCGGTTCCTCCTTCACCACAGCACTCTCAATGCTCCCTCCACTCTTCCGATCCTTCTTCCGCTCTTTCGCATCCTTCTTTGAGTGCTTATACTTCAAGTCCTCCTTTTCCTGAGCAGTTGCCATTATTTCTTCATCCACATCATCCTTTTTCTTTTCTGGTTTAATTTCTTCTTTTATCTTCACACTTTCTTTGGGGCTTTCTCTACCCTTCTCAGATTTACTTCTTCTTTTCTGCTTTTCTTTGTCCCTAGCTCGATGTCTATCCACTCCAGGCTGCAACGCCTCAGGTTTTGGTGGTAACTCCTTATCAGGGGCAGCAACAACAGTAGGCTTCTGCATAGGAGGTGAGGATGACTCAGATGAGTGGTGATGATGATGGTGGTGATGGTGGTGATGCTCTTTCCCTTTCTTCTTCTCACAGACCACACCTGGCTCTTCTTTCACCACCTTTGGGAGAGTTGGTGACGTCTCAACAGGAGGTAATTTCTCTTCTGGTGGTGTCTTTGAAACAACAGCTGGTGTGAACACATTGCTCTTATCTTCTATTGAAGTCTTTCGTTCTCGATCTGGTTTCAGTGATCGATCCTCCTTTTTACTATTACTACCAACAGTGCGATCAGGCTTCCTTTCAGCACTAACACTGCCTTTTCTAGAACCCTCCCGAGAATCTTTTGAATCCCTCCTATCCACCTTCACTGGTTTTGTTGTTATTACTGGAGCTGTAGACACTGGACTACTTTTCACAGACACAGAGCTACTGTCACTAGTTTTAGGTCCATCTCCTGAACTGGAGGGAGATATTTTTGCACGTTTAGCCTCAGTAGCTTCAGGAGATCGTTCCCGCTTAACCCCTTTATGATGGCCACTTACACTTTCAATACTGTCTTGTGAGCCAACTCTCCTCTTACAGCCAATACTACCAACAACACTAGAAACACTCACAGCAATCTTTGATGCTCCATTAGATACCCCAGCATCTGAAACTCTACGAGACTGCTCTTTTGCACTATCCTTTTTGTCTTTTCTTTTCTCCCTATCTTTGTCCTCTGCTGCATAAACACTTGCAACAGAAACATTTGTTACCAGCTCTTCTTTTAATTTAACAGGTCCATCTTTCTTCACTTCTTTCACTATTTCCTGAGACTGTACCACTTTTGGTTTTTGCACAACTGGCTCATTAACCAAAGGTTCCTCTAAACTATCACTAGTAACAGAATCTTTCTCCTTTTCTAGCGTACTTGCGTCCTTATCTCTCCCATTTCCAGGGTTAGACTGTGGAAGATCCCCTTCAATGTCTTTCACTGGGGATTCAATAACACCACTCACTGTCACATCTTTCTTTGGGCACTTTACAGACTCCCCAGAGCTTGTCACACTCCTTGACCTTGACAAAGATGCTGGCTTTGATACTGCTATGTCCACCGCATTTGGTGAAAGGGGGTTTTCCAAGGGACGAGACACAGGGGATGCTGCAACAGAGGGTAAACACGTGAGAGATGTGGTTGTTGTAACCGCTGTAGGTGAAACAGCAGTTGTAACCACTGTAGTAGGTAGGGTTCCAGCAGCAGTGACAGTGGTGACCACAAGAGGCTCACTGGTATGTCCCGAGCCAGAGGACGGAACAGATGGCTCTGAAGACAGAACTTTCTCAGATACATGGCCCAATGATGTAGATGCTTTGGATGATACTATGGTCGATGGAACGATCAAACATGGTTCATCGCTAGGATTTACACTTGGAAGGAGGCTTGGGGAGGTAACTGGAGGTGAAGTTAAAGCCACAGTCATTTGTGGAGGGGTGCAACCTGTTCTTGGCACTACTGAAGCTGAGGAAACAGTAGACACTGTTACCGGTGCTCCAGCAGCTGTCGTTGTAGCAACTGAAGTTGTAGGAACCACAGGTGGGTGGCTAGGGAATGGGTATTGTAGGCCCCTGGATGAGGCAGTCGAGACTACAGCTCTAACAGTCCCTGTGCCAACAGGAGAGTTTGTCACAATTCCCTGACTCTTTGGTATCTGAGGCCCCCTAGAGGGAGGAGTTGCATTGGCTCGGAGGGTCCGGAATGCTGATGATGTAGTACTGGATCCAAGGGTAAATGTACTGGCTACAGAACGGGGTGAAGCTGATGTAGTAGACTGTGTTGTCGTTGCCAAAGGAGATGAACTTGGGTTTGGGACGGAGACAGCCCTGTTATCAGTGGGGACGGTAGGGCGACCTGTGGTCAATATAGGAGATCCTGGAAGGGTTACAGGTGAGGAAGGAGCACCATCCCGTCCTGTCCCAGGGTTACGAAGAGCAGCCCGAGAGGTCCAATTCGCTGGAAATTCTCCTGGCTCATATTTCTCACCATAGTTTTCTAGCCTTTTTGAGTCCTCATCAAAAACACTTCGCCTAGAAAGTACTGAGCGAACTATCTCTGATGGCTGCTGTTTTCTCAGCTCATCAAGGTCCAATGGCCGATGTCGTAGCCTGATTGACTGTGAACCAGAGGGAAAATCACTGCCAACACCACTCTCACTAGATGTAGAGTTTGTCACAGAACCTGCAGCACTTCCAACAGTAACAGGGCCATAAGCCCGAAGCCCAGACCATTTTTCATACTTTTCATCTAACCGCCGAATTCGCTCAGCAAGTGAGGGTGCACCAGGTGGGGAGGAGGGAAAAGGTGCTCCAGGAGAGGAGGCTGGATTCCCGTCACGCTCTGAAGAGGTTGGAGAAGATGGAGGCGAAGAAGATGGAGAGGAATGCTTGGGTGATGACATTGTTGAAGGGGATCTTCCAGGTTCAGATGTTATACTGGTGGCTGTGTTTGGGGAGGACTTAGGTGGACATATTTGAACATTCCTGTGGGAATGTGAGGCATCTGGAAGTGGGGGACAGGATATTCCTTGGCGGTGCCCAACTGCGCAAGGGCTCCCAGCAGTCTCGGTCCTGGCCTCCACAACCCTAGAATCTTCCCCAACTGCAGGCAGAGAGGGTACCCTCCTTGCTTCTGCAACAGAAGACACCAACTTTGGGGATGCAATTGGACAAGATTTGTGGGATTGAGTAACAGGTGGGGGAGGAGATTTAATTGAGTAGCCTGCCTTAGTTGGGGATGAAGATTCAGTTTCAGTAGGGGAGGCTGGGTCACTGACAGTAGTAACATTGGAGTTAGGTTTTATCCGTGCAAACCCTGGCAGAGGTAGGGACAGGGGACCCTCATCCAGTTTTTCACGTGGTATCTTACGGGGCTCCATAGGGTTCTCGGGCTTCTCATCGCATAATGGGGTGCCTGGTCGACTTCCTTCTTCATCTTCACCAACAACTGCAACACCAGCTCCTCTGGGCTCTCCTCTCTCCCGGTCCCGGTGGTGGTGGTGATGATGATGGTGATGATGGTGATGATGTGCGTGGTGGCCTTTAGATTCACTTGCACTCAGCACTCCCTCCTCCTCATTGTGATGATGTTTCCTTGACAAGGGTCTTTCATCATTTTCAGTAGAGCTTCCAGTCTTTCGCCTCTTGCACACAAAGTGAGGAGAGTAGTCCCTATTAGTAGACAAGGCTGTACTCTCTGGAACAGGTACAGAGCTGTCTCTAGATCTCACACTTTCTACTGTTGGTCGACGGCTCTTAGCATCAGCAGATCTACGGACCTCTGACCTTCGATGATAACTACCGGAAACTGACTGAAGTGATGTGGCATCACTATTTCCATGTTGTCGATTACTTACTTCACCTATATCACTCGAGGTAGATGACCCCAATCCAATTTGATTTGACTTTGAATGACTGGCCTTTGATGGAATACTTATCACTCCACTTTTTGCTCCCAGTGAAGAACTACTAGTTTTCATGGAGCCTGAAGGGGACATGTTAATACGGGGAGAAGAGGAAGGAGCATTCCCTCTCACAATATTTCCACCAGGAGATGACACTGACCTCCCACACGAAGAAGGAGATACCATCACTTTACTGCCCGCAATCAGGCTCCTTGTGCTTACCTTGCAACTTGATGAATTTGATGGAAGACCATCAGAGTTTCCATCATCCCCACCACGAATGCAAAGCCGAGCTTTTTTACCACTCCTTGGCACATCCCCACACTCACTCCTATCTTCTCCCCCTGACCCAGCACCCCCCGTTTCCTCAAGTTGTTCCAAAAGGTGCTGAATGTGTACCCTTTCCTTTTGTAAATGTCTGATATCACTTCCACCAACTACGACACTGTCATTCATCCCATCACCACATTCACTGTCTCCATCCACCACAGAAACACGGAGTCCCCTTTCTTGTGTTCTGCCACCACATGAGGAAGCAACTACACTTTGCAGGGCATGCCTCTTATAACCTCCTGACTCTTTCTCAGCATACCTCTGTAACCTTCCCCCACGATCCACAGGTCCAACATCCACACCTCCCCCACGCAAAGCAGTTAGGGAATCACGCAAATCCCCTTTGGCCTCCACCACCAGCTTTCCTTTGCCTGTCAAGCACAAGTCTGATGATGAACAATCCTTCTCCATCACATCACGTGCTGGACTACCACCAAATCCTGAGGAGCCACCAACACCACGAGAAGAATGACCCCCCAAGCCTCGATACATGGAATATCGTTTTCCAATCACAGGTGGACTCCCATGGCGACCTCCAGACACAACACCGGGAGGCACAGGACTTGGATGTGCATGAAGATGTGAAGGGTGGGGAGGTGGGGGTGGCGGTGGGGGTGATGCACCATGGAAGCTCTCCTGATCACTCGCACTACGGTGGCGGCTTCTGCTACGTCGTCTACGACTCCCCACTGGTCCATCCTCATAGTCATCATAAGAGTGAGAAGGGGGAGGAGCTGGTCCCACAGCAGCAGAAGGACCACCAAAGGGAGCGTTGGGTGCTGGTCCAAACCCCTTGTCTCCAACCAGCCCAAGGTTGAGGTTGAGGCCAACCACACTCATTCCTAAGTTGTCAGTCACATAATCTCGGCGCTCTCTTTGTGAGTAGCCATATTCTCTCAGTTCTTGTTCATAAGAGTCATCATGGCTAGCTCCACTTCCTTGACTGAACTCATCATAGTTGCTGAAAGTGAAGTAGACACATGTTCATTAAAGAGTACAAGTAAAATATCATCATTTTTATAATGAACAAATGTAATTTTACAATCATCAATGCAATAAATAAATGATATCACAAACAGACACCTAGATGTCACATACTTGAACTGATTAAAAAACTTCTGCCAAAGACATGATAATAAAATGAGCTTACCGGTAACGGGCACTCCTTGGCTCAGCATACTCATCATAATAGTCATAACGGCACTGTGCCATGGAGCGAGGTGTTCTACCTGGGCCACTAACACCACTACTTCCACTTCCACCACCATATGCAGCTGCAGCTGCCGCTGCTGCAGCAGCTGCAGCTGCTGTCCGCAGCTGTGCTGCAGAATGAGGTGGAGTAGCCATGCCACTACTCCCAGCCAACAATGCTGCAGCAGTTACAACTGATGATGACCCAGCAGATCCAGATGAACCTGATGAGCGAACATAAGCTGATCCACTGGGAGGAACGGCACCCCGCACAACTGATGAGCGTTGGGTTCCAACAACTTCATATCGACAGCCAGAGCTCATGCCAAAACTGCGACTTGACACTGCAGACTCATAGCGATTTGAGGAGTCCCTGAATAATGTTGAAGTGAATAGAAAGGGAACATCAAAACACAGCATGTTCACAGGGCAGTTAAGGATTTTCATTACTGATGACTGAATATAAGATTGCCATTAGGAAGAAATCTACCAATAATAAAGGCACTTCTAAATATACCACACATAATTTCTATACATACTTGAATTCAAAGCATATTACAAGTAATGCTGAAACAAAATTAAATCTGGCAAACTATTAGCTAAAATTTAAAATTAAATGATGTACAATTAAAGACTAAGTGGCAATGATTTTATTCCAATGAAACAGCTACAATGTCCTTATGGTGCTTCATGATGATTTATTCATTTTATGCCAACATGCACCATTTAAAATAACTTACACTTCACAAATTTCTTTTCCACGCTAAATGAGAACTGGCCTCATGTTTACTATTAACCCTTCAAGCCCGGAGGAGTATTAAATGAATCCCATCTCGTAGGTCGGAGGAGATTTAAATGGAACCGCTGCTTTTCCACTGATTTAAATGGAATTGCCGTGACATAGTCACTACGTCGCTCGACGGCGTGTGAAGTTCGTGACCGACGTAGTGACTACGTCGCTCGTCGTTGAAGGGTTAAGGATGCCTTCAATACTTCAGCATAATCAAAAAGAACTTTTTATTCATTATGAACCGCTCAAATGGCTTAATAATATTTAAATAAAATTCTTAATTTAATTATTTAAAAAAATAATTCAATTAAAATGGAAGTAACTAACAATTTACATTGTATTTCTTCAGAATGACTCACTTAAAAGTATTTAAGAAATGTGCCTATTGATTGCACTGGTACGCTAGCATATGCATGAATGAGTCACAAAATTACACAAATAACTTACCGAGAGTCGAAGCCCTGAGAGTCCCTTCGATCCCAAGGTCTCTCAGCAACAGCAGCAGCAGCTGCTGCTGCAGCTGTGACTGCTGCAGCCGTAGCAACTGCAGTCACTGCAGCAGCATTGGCATGGCCCTGCTTCTCCAAATGATCGTAAAATGCTTCTTGACACTCTCTAGAAGCAAAGTCTATTTGCAGTTTACGGCCCCTCAAAGCAACACCACGCATCTCCTTGACAGCATTTTGGGCACAAGGTAGCTGATAAGAGAAAAAGAGGCATTTTTTTAAATTTGATACAAAACCCATAAATAAAAATGAATTAAAATATTTAAATTTACTTTTTCAACTTTATAAGCTTACACACACGTGAAACAAAAGACACTGTCAATCTCTCACTAAAAATATCATCAATGGCAAAACTCCACGAGTACCATTATTAAAATTATGAGTACTATTATTAAAACAACTTCCATTCCTTGTCCTGTCCAAATAATATGTACCATTATAAAATCAACTTCAACTGGCTGTCACATAAACATAGCCTTGGTTTTTTCATAAGTAATATTTTTTTTGCAAAAATACCTCCTCCTCAAGTTAACCTGAAGATTGGAGGGCGAAAAAAAGTATGAGTCATTAATAAATTAAATCAATTACATATTATGAAGAGTCATGGTGCCACAACAGCCTGATTTCCTGACTGGAAGTCCACAATGATAAACTTATTATTGTATCAATATTTTATAACGATGGCCTTGGAAGATAATAAGCAAGTAGATACTGTCTATACTGATTTAAAAAAGGCCTTTGATCCAGTCACTCATAAAATATTACTTACAAATCTTGTGGCTTATGGTATTCATGGAAATTAGTTGAATTGGTTTGCATCTTACTAGTGTGATAGAAAAACGATATTCAAAGTACATAAATGGTTGCTTTTCAATTTGTTTTTCTCTATTTGTTGGAGTTCCTCATTGGGGCCTTTTGTGGCCCTTAATATTTGTGATTTTCATTTATGATATTGCATGTTATATGAAGCCATATAATTATTTGTTAAATGCTAAATATTTAGTAGTATTTCATACTATTAGTAGACTTAAGGGCTGTCATGTGATACAGAGCAGCCTTGATAATTTTACTTCATGGTGAGGCGTCAACAAGCTGAACCTTAAGATACTTAAATGCTGCACATATATTTTCTATAGGGGTAAGAATCCTACAAAAAATCTTAAGCTATAAGTGGAGGTAAATTGCCTGTGGCAAAGACTATGACGGATTTAGCTATAACCTTCGATAATAATATGAAGTTTTTCAGACACATACTGCAAATGTCACTAACATGTACGGAACATGAAACTAGCAAAGTACTGAAAATTCTTGAGTTAAAAAAAGATGTACTAAAGGCTTTAAGAATACATATTGAATCAGACTATTAATTTGTACGTTGGCAAGATCCTCTCTAGATTATTATGCTCCCGCGTGGTCCCCTCATTATTAGCTATACATGCTTATAAATCTATGATTGAGGGAGAAAATCATAAATTCTTTAAAATAACAGCTTTCAAGAAGAATGCATGTAGTAAGAAACTGAGCTACAATCACATCTTGGAGATAACTAATTTGCAGAACCTAACTTCAAGAAGGGACAATGCATCTCTTTTACTATTATACCATGTATGTACTGAACAACAAGTTTGGCTGTGATTATGCATTAAGTGAGATTAGTTTTAATGAACCAGGTTCATCCACTAGAAACAGCAAATTATTTTTACACCAGATACTTGACAAAACTATTGTTTTTAAACACCCTAATATAAAATGGTGTGACTAACCAGCCGTATTCAAAGTAAAATATATTTCTTCTAATAGTTTCCATTCTTTTAAATTTCAATTATTACATGCATCTCTGTGGTATTTCATAATGCCTAGGAAATTATTTATATTTTTAGTATTCTGTCTGTTTAACCAAACTTCCAAATTCAACCTGCTATATGGATTTGATTATACCCATGTATATTTAATGACTATTATTTTCAAGATGGAATTGTATTTTTTATGAAAATGGGCAGTAGATAATAATAAAGATTACTATTATATAATTAAAACTGCAGTATACATCATTTGGCTGGAAGATCACTATGGTAGGGTAGTATTAACACTTTTAGTGCCAGTGGGCCAATCTATCAGCCCGTGGGGTATGTGCAAAAAATGGCATGGGCCACCCCATTGACCACGTATTTTTACGCTCTGACCTTCTCTTCTCTGTTCGTCATATAGGTTTCATACACACTTTTTCAGTATCTAAGATGCTTCTTTATCACTACTGATGAATATTTTCATTACAAAAGTTACACATTCCATTAGGCTTGAAAAAAAATTCCTTAGTGCAAACATACAAATTGGGATGGGTTTTTTCACATAAAACAGGTAAAGGAGGCTGGCACTAAAATGGTTAAGTTCTAAAGTAGGAATAATTAGCCACATCATTTTACCTATATTTGTTATAAAGGCTTGCACTTTCAAGATTTAAGTTGTCTTTCGCAATAACTAATTAAATACATACCATTATATCTATTAATGTGGCCAGGATTTGAGGACTCGATCGAATCTTACCAAATCCATGGATTTTAGATTCGATCGAATCCTTCACAAAAAAGATACTAAACCCGGTTGCGCGGGTGACATATGCTCTGATCCTGGTAAACTCAATTGTTCAGAATCTCGATATGGAATAATCATCTCATAATCATAAAGAGTTGTTAATTTGCAAACAAAAATCATTACGCCATGCATATATATGTACATAAGCAGAGATTAGAACACAATTAGTCACGCAAAATTTTATTTATAAATTCTGCACACGGCACATGAATGCACTGCCCTCGTGACCTCCCAATGCATTATATTCAAAACCAAAGTGCTGCTAACCATTATGTATTCAACTGATGGGGCCAAAAGTTCTCTTTTCGCTTATCAAAAATGAAGTTATCAGTAGCACAAAAATATATATGCAACGTAGAAGACTTTAGGTAAAACATTGCTCTTTCAGGCCCCAAAAGTCACAAAACTTATACCAAACCATTTTTGTTACTGCATCATGCCATAGTTTTGAACTGAAAATATAAGGTCATGCATACTGACTGTTCAGCAAAATTGAGCGCAGTCTTTTCTAAGGATTAATAAAAGAGTTATTAGCTTCTAAAAATAGGTAAAATTAAACTATGCTATACAATGGGAATAGATGCCTATGTGGCTAACAGGTAATAAAAGAATGTGACTGTTTTCTCGTAATCACTAAAGGTCATTACATTCAAAATCTGACCATCAGATCAACATTGAGTCAGATTATAAAGCTTCATCACACCATTATGCAGATAATTCAATTATTTAAATCGACCTATCATCAATTTTTATGTACATTATTGTTAATATTTTGCAATACTCGATTAGTATCATAATCTTCCTTAGAGGCAAAAATCATCAGAATTAAAGCTGGTCTAGCCACAAGTGTAAGCCCATTCATATGGAATCGTCCAGTAGTGAGAGAGAAAAATTCCAATGATAAAACACGATTTGCAGCATTATTATATCCCACGACGGTTTCTCTAAAGTCACTACGGACGCTAGCAAATAAAACTTTAAATTTCAACTTGTGAAGCAGCAAAAGCCTGAGAATTAGCTCAAAATAACATATGTAAGGGTTTTGAATGCCTAGTTATAAAATATCTTAGCACTGCACATAGAAATAAACAGATAAGATCCTGACCGACCTAAAACCCTGCATTTCATAAGCAGAAATTAATAAGTTACCTGCATTCACTAAGCATTCTTTGGCATTTTTAATTTAAGAACTTATATATTTCAGAGTGAAACTGAAATTGATGCTCAGTCTCATTTCCATTTTAAACCTAGTTAATTAGATTTGTTTGAGGGAAAACCTAGAGCTACTAATGGGTTAATGACATTACAAGACCATGTCAAATGGATTTTTTTAATATATGCATCGGTCATGAAAATGAACTGGTATTCATAATTTGGTAAAAGCAGGGTTTTCAGATTCAGATTTTGATATTTGATAAAAAAGAGAGATCCAGATCAAATAAATTCTGGACTCAACCCATCACTAATTATATCACCAGCAAATTAAAATAGCCCACATCATAAAAGACCATCAGTAAAAATTTTGCAGTGACTTCACCAAGAAGAGTAAGAAGGGCATAATAGTAGGTGGCTTAAGAACCTAAAAACTAAAATTTCTCTGATTCCAGAAATTTTTTCCGATTTCCTCCAGTTCTAAAACACTCATTCTACCACTTCTACACAATCTACCAATTCTACACTTCTGCACACTGATTTTTCACAGTATATTGGCATCAGGGTCAAACTGTACACAAGCTAAGAACTACCAATGATGAATAAGGTGTGGTGTACCAGTGAATGACAGTGCTCAAATGTACCTTTAAAGTGTGGTTAAGTCCTCTCCTTGGTTTCAGCAGGGCTATTCCCATTATCGTATGGCCGGGCCATAAGTCGAAATCGACCATAACTACGGCCTCGGGACATACGTATGGCTTCGAGCGATTCCCATCCGATCAAAAGGCCATAAGTTGGGCGGTACGTATGGCCCAAAGGCCGTAATATTATGACCTGCCTCGGAGGCCGACATAAGACGGGCCATACGAAAAGAGTTGCCCACCTCGGAGTTATAAATTGATTTTGCGCATCAATTATTGATCTTGTTCTGTTATAAATATACCAGATCATTTACCTAAGTTAGCAAAATTACGAAAAATAAGGTTTCTCTAATTTATAGCCACGAATAGCGAAGTTATCAATTGCAATCTAAGTAGGTAACCTTCTTCTTCACATTTACCACGATGGATCATTTGTGCATCTATTCCTGAATTTTGCCCCTATCCCTAATAAATCTCTTTCGGAACTTTGTTCCGTCTTCCAATACTTTAAACGAGGGCAGTTTTTCGGGGAAGTAATATGCTGCCAGGGACAAGATGTTTATGTCACAACGCCAAATTGATGACAAGGGAGAATACGACCGTCGGGTGGCCAATCGAGCTCATAATATCTGGTCCTGTAGTTAAAGATTATTAATTCGATATGCCGAAGTGAGACGACACCGTAATTGTTTAAGAAAAAAGCTTCTAAAAATCTTAGAAATAGCATGTTGCGATATATGTAACTCGTGTGAAGCGACATTCGATGCAGGACGTGATAGCCTAGTGGATAAGGTGCTCGCCTACGGTCGGGGTGATCATGCGGTCGATTCCCGATCACTGTCAATATTTTTGTAGGTTTTTATTGCTTTAATTTTTATATACTTAGTTCTTATCATGGTGACTTCACTGAAAAATATTCTTAGGCAATTTAAAAATAATTAAGGAGTTGTTAACAGGGTAGGGATTGGAGCAAGGGCGGTTATATATTTATTTTTTATACTAAAAGATATATTGTTAATTATTGCGATTGTAAATTATCATACCTAGGGATGGGGACAAAATAATGGCATTGGAATAAATTATTGGGGGTGAAATCCACCCTAAACACTTCCATGCTTATGTTTCCATTGGGAATGTAATGCTAGGGATTGGGAACATATAGGATGAAGGGTGGATAGAAACCCGGCATCAGCATTAGCTTAGTCTTTACGAATGGTGCCAATGGGACCACGATTTAACTGGTTTAACGTCCCATCTGAAGGACGGTGTACTGCACCATGGTGTAATCCACATTACACGCAAGGATCAGAATGAATTTCGGAATGCTCTGCAATTCGTACACGAGAATAGGACGTGGAAAGCCAGCACACTACCTAACCACTTATGTTACATCTGTATTTATCATTTGCATGATTCAGGATGATAGTCATCGTAGAACAAACATCATATACATTGAATCTCGCAAAGCACGTCGTAGAAGCACGCAAAGCACAATGATTGTCGGCACCTCGAGCAAATGGAGAACGCGTTCTTCGAACACCTTATTAATGGATTAAAATAGCACTAAATGTCATTGAGAAAAAATTAACAACGGGTAACTTACTCCGCTCCTTCCATTTTCAGATATTTTCCGGTCTACAAAAATTCCACAACGTTTGTCTAGGTTTGTTTACATAGAGCTCTATGTTTGTTTACCACAATTTTCGCCATTGTGCTTTTCGATCGTCCGTTTTTTTTTCGATATACTTCCAGTAACTGCCGCAAAAATGACATTTTCAGTAGTGCTGGTAGTGATTTCAAAGCATTTCAACGTACTGTACCGCAAAAGATTCTCATACTCACCAGTGAAATCGGCGTTAAGACTTATGGCCGAGCCATACGATATGGCCCCTCGAGATGAGAATCGACGTAGGCCGTAATTTCGGGTCAGGCCATACGAAACTTACGGCCGGCCATACGTATGGCCCCGAAAATGAGAATAGCCCTGCAGGCCTGATTTTAGGTTAATTTTCAGCTATTTAAGGTATTAGTATTCCATATTTTGAAAAATTTCTTGACATATATCGGACTTCCAGCATCCTCAGCCTACTCATAGAGTTTGTATTTGCAGTTTATTTAACCCACATTTGATCAAATAATTTGAAAATTATATAACATCTAAATAATAACAGCTCAGCCACTGAATAGATTTTGAATACTCATTGCTCATGCTCTTAGAGAGATAGATACATAGATAGAATCCTGAGATAGGAAAACTATTTTCCTGATTATAGTGCAGTGTCAAGTTAACTTTCAAGGCAAATTGTCAGCCCATACAAAAATAATTATTCTGTTTGGATGAAGCACATATACATTTTCATGAATTATGCTAAATCATTATAAAAGCATTATGCAGTTAGCTATCATAACGGTAGCATTTTGGGCATTCTTAACCACTACTCATTGGGGTAGTATATTCACCCTTAAGTATAAACTTCACCTTGTGAGTTCATGAAATTGCATTTTTAGCATTACACCATAGTTCATTGCCAATCAACTTTTGCTTAAATATAGTGTGTAAATGTGTAATAAGAGCCTAAAATCACTATAATGTTGTTTTGAAAATCTTCTGTGAAGATGAGTACCTTATGAGTACTAGATATGCCATATATTTCCCGGGTAAGTAGGTATTTCAGTAAGTCATGAATTGTTTGTACTGGACCAGAATTTCAGAACATAGTCTTTTATGCATTTTGCTAGAAGAAACTTAGCCAATGTTTCATAACCACCCTCAACAGTGATGCTATGATTGAGAATATTAGCTTAAATACTTACAAATTGAAGAGCAATTGAGAATCAATCAAGAAAAGTGTTGAGCAAACTTTTGCAAATAAAGCATGAAAACACTTTTAAGTAAACCACAGAAAGTATGGGAGAGAGGCCGGAAGCCCTATAACAAATTAGTCATTTTCATATGGAGTGACAACAATGGCATTGGCCTCAATGTTCAAGCCAATTCTATGGCTGGCAACAGTCATTTTTTTAATGAACCAACTGACTGGCGGGGTTCTTTAAACCTTGCATGAAGAATTGTTATGCTATTTAACAAAATATGGTCAAATCAGGGTTTCTCAACCTTATCCTACGATTGAACACTTCGTAAACCCTGAAATTTCAACATAACAACTTGTTTATTTTGCAGATGCATAACCATTCCGTTCAAGTTGCGGTATGTGAACCATTCCAGGTTTCTGTGAAACATCTTGTCTCAATTTCAATGTCTTTATCTCAATGGCAGAGATAAAAGTAAGAAATAATATATGCAGTAGTTCTATACAAACAGAAGAGAAACTGACTTCTCATTTATTATCTCATTGTTAGTTTTTTTCTGAGTGGAAATTGCTCATCTTGTCACTTGATGATGCTAAGTATTAAGCTATCTAACTGAAATTGTTTATTCTTAAAACAGTAAAACTAAAATAGAATTCCGGTTTCACAATGGGGGTGTGTGGAAGATCATCATAAACTTCGAGCATATTTTCCCTTAAGTGAGTTTCAGTGAGATTTTTTTCCAGTACCAATGGACCCCATATTTGTATTTTTATTTGAAATAAGTATCATTTATGTACCCACGCTCAAAATTTCAAGATAAACGGTTCATTACTGCAGTCATTCTGAGGCTAAATAGAAATCAGTGATTCAGGGACTCAGAGCTGATAGGAACCCCAACCATCCCACTTGAGCTCTAGGAGAGTATTAAGGTTTAATACATAAGGTGTCATACAAGGGTCTCCAGCAGTGAGAAAAATTCTACGTAGTAAGCAATATACTGTGCATACCGATCGGTCATAATTATAAGAATCAATGTGACATGTTAAATGCTTGGTTTTCCCTTTGGTTACCCAGCAATAATACAGTAACGAAAACATCGGAAGACCTAGTGAAGATTGAAGACGACCTCGTATGAAGACAGTGGTGCTGTGGATAGTGAACGACGAAGTTGGACGTAGTTAAGAAGAGAGTGAAAAAGTGTACATTGTGATTTATCCCCTGGGACTATGTGAACATTTTTATTTTCGTGGGTGTTGATACATTCCCCTCTGTGGTAGTAGCCGTTGAAATAAAGGCAATATTGCCTTATATTTTTACCATGGTGATAAATCCAAGAAATGTTCTTAAGGTAATGGAAAGCAAATTTAGTTATTGGAGTTGCACAGAACAACCTACCGAGTATGAAATGGAATTGGCAAACAAGTTGGCTGGTAAGTGATTATTTTAATCATTATTATTAAGTAATAAATAATAATTACGACATTAATGTGATCTAAAACATTTTCTGATATTTTTTGTAACAAGTCATTATTTTCTCTGTTTTAGCAACTTTAACATCATATACGGAATGCGAGGAGTCAACATGCGATATCAAAGAGGATTTAATATTTGACTTCGAAGATAAAAGGGAGGAAGAAGAAGAAACCAGTAGGGAAAGTGAAGATGACAGTGATGAAGGGAATGGCGGCAGTGTATCTCCAACGTCTTCCACTTCTTATGAGCCATCTCCCGTCAAGAAGAGAAAGGAAGAAGTTGTCACAATGGCACAAAAGAAAATGGCTGTGGACTACTGGAAATCTGGAAAGACTTCTGACGCTCCGAATTGCTTCAGTTCGTCACAATTTTAGATTCGTGAAATCGCGAATGCAGCTCGTTCGTTACGAGGAACAAATTAAACAGGCTGGCTCTAAACGGGAAAAACTCCAAATGATTTCTTCAGCCCTTACAGACAGATTTAAGTCAGCCAAAGACGAATGTCTAATTGTTCACAATAACGATTTGAGGAGGTGGGCTTTTGCAGAAAATAAGAAATTGGATCATCCGATGGAAAATTTTTCAGCGTCCACAGGTTGGTTGTGGAATTTCAAGAAACACAACAAAATTGTTTCAAGAAAGGTGACGAAAGTTGTTTCACGGAAATATAATGTAGATTGGTTAAAAACTGCTGGAAGTGCTCAGAAATTTGTGGCTCACATAAATGAATTGATGTCCCAAAAGCTAGAGTGTTTATTTATGAACACCAGAGTGATTTTAAAAAAGGAGATACACTCTGGCCGAACACTCCATTTCCTTGGAACAAAAACTGTGGAGGCCACAGCACAATCCATCCTCGCCCAGTGGCGGATACAGAAAATAACTCAAGGGGGGGGCGCAAGTTATCGCAACGATTGTAGCTTTCAAACTAACTGCCTGGCAGCGACTCTGCTTCCCTTTTATATGTAACTCGGTTGTTTCAAGAAAATCCGGTGCCAGAATGTTCGCTTCCAGACTTTTAAGGAGTGTGAACAAATACAAACAGTAGAATATTTGCGACTTTTCTCGTAGGATAGCTATCTATACATAGCCAGACAGAAACGTATGAAATACGATGACACAGACGTTCGCGCGTGCTATATAAGAAAGTACAACTACTCGATAACTCGACTGACGAAAGAAACGAATGAAAGAGTGCGGGCTGAATGGCAGGGGCGGCGCGGGCAGCAATGTGGGCAGCCCCGCAAGGGGGGGGCGCGCGCCCCCCGCGCCCCCCATAAGTATCCGCCACTGTCCTTGCCACAATCCATTCCTACACCATACAGCCGACAATTACTATGTGTGGTCATCTCTTATCTCCCCTATTAATCTTCCTTCAGGAAAAAAATGGTGTTTTCCCCAAAACTGTGTGTCTGTTTAAGGCGTCGAACTTACATACAGTGGCATCAAAATCTGGTCTCTTGACTAAAAACATACTACTGGAGGAGTACTTTGGCAAGGTGTTAGCCCCATGTTTGAAACAAGATTCAATCCTCCTGGTTGATTCTTGGAGTGCTTTTAACACGTTCCCTGCCACCGATTTTTTGACGAATTCACCCACTGCGCCAAAGTGTTATTCTTTTTCCTTTCGCTGAAAAATGAATAAAAAAATCCGAAAGTTTTCATGTGCATTCGGCTACGCACGCCGCGACGGTCACGTCATATAAGCGGCACCGAAGTAGCTGTGACCAACAGCGTGCTGTAAGAGGCCAAATAACTGACTCATTCTTCGGTCATAATGACCGTAGCGGCGTGATGAAAAAGTACATATTTCGGTCATTATGACCGAAGCGGCAGTGAACGTGTTAATGATAAATTTGCCATTCGGGCGATGAATAAAAGCAATTTTGAGTTGGATTTAGAGCAAATTCCACCAAAAACAACTGGTTTTATACAGCCATTGGATGTATATTTTTTTAGGATGTGGAAGGACTTTGCTAGGAAATTCTCCGACCAAGTGCTCCTGGATGGAATAAATGTGAATTTACTCCAAAGAAATTCTATCCTGCAACTGCAATCTCTCATTCACAGACAGTTTTCTGCACCAAAATTTAAAAATTTCATCAAGTTTTCTTGGTTTTGATCGGGATACACTGGCGAAAGACCGGAAGTGCACTGCACTCCAGTGGAATATTGTTTTGATACTAAAATAATGAATGATAAATGTGATGCAAGAAATGAAGAACAAGAATGTAAATGTCCTGCATTTATCAGATGTGCTTACTGTGCGCTCATCTTATGTTTTGATCACTTTTACACCAGTTTCCACTGTTGCAATGAATAAAGATAGTAAAAGTATCATGTGTGTTTTCCTTAATATCTTTCATATTTAAGTGTATGCGATATAGAATGCAACTTATCGAAAGGTTATTGGGGAGAGGAACACGAAACCGGCTAAGGTCCTGATTATCTTGCGTAGGTATATAATTCCATCACTATCAAATGCACATGTGAACAAGGAGAAATGTCACTGATAGTGACAATTGTCCATTTCATTGTTCGGTTATAATTTTAATTTACAGAAATTTGGAGTTATTATTAACTTCAATTCATAGCGATCAAGGGTTACTTCAAATCAAGAACTTCTTCCAAATATTAAGTGCTTGAAAGCTTCAGAATGACAAAATTCAATGGATTTGCAATTGCTTTGAATTTTTCCATGCTAGAGAAAAAAGCTATGCATTTTATTCAGAGGCAACATAACCTTAAGTTTATTATGAGTAATATCTTCAGCACAGAAAATAATAGAATTATTTAACAGGTGAGTTCCATCATATGAATCCTTCTCAATTGAAAACCTCTCGTCATCAGTATTTCTTCCATCATCGGGAAGGATGCCGGCCACCGGCAGCCCACCTGCGCTGTCTCAGGCAGCCCCCTTGCTTCGGCCGTGTAATCAAGGGGCCCCTCGATGGAAAATGGGTGGTTAGCGCGGAAGTTTGGAAGCTAATATCTCTGCTCAAAGGGCATCGTGGCAAGGAGGATTTCACATTTCAGATTTTTTTACCCAACACTACTTTCCTACCAAGTTAGAACAAAATCGGCAGAGCACACTTGGTGAATGTTCATTGACAGTGCCCAGGTTTCTGCATCATACACTGCTACAGTCCATACTAAACTCTTCACTAACTACATCTTAAAAACCTTTGCACAGGATTCCAGTCATTAGTTCTCTTCTATTCATAAATGGCTCTTTCGCAAAAGGAATTATTCTCCTTGCACTCCTAGAACAATATCCATTTTTCTCCAAGATGTTACCCAGGTGATTTAACTGTAATACTTGTGGAGATACACATTTGAAAAAGAAAAAAGTACTGAATGAACCTCTACTTGAGAAAATAGAAAGAATTTTTAATAAAGCTTCACTTTTGCAATTTCACTTGATGCTATGAAACATAAGAGCTGCCTCTGTATAGAAAACTCCACAGAGAGTAGAAATTCATCTAACAAGATGAAATACTTCCATGCCAGAAGATGCAAAAATAATTGAAATCATGGTAGAAGGAAACAAGTAGGTTTCAGGCACAAGATATCAACTTTCAAGCTAACAATAAAAAATAATTTCATTCTTTGAGAAAACCTCAAAACCTTTATATGGGATAGAAGAGAAATAGTATGATGCCCTAAAAAACTATACATCAGACTAAGGTCATGTCTTGCAAAATTATCCACACAAATATAATCATAAAGATAGTCTAATTTTGTGGAATATTTCCATAACTATATTAGCATAACTTTGAGTTTTCCACAGTTTTACTTCCCACAGTACCACCAGTTTTGGCTGTTAAGCCATTATCAGGTAACATCTTGCACCTGATGATGGCTTCACAGCTGATACTGGTCACAGCGTGAAATGTAAAACAGTGGAAAATAAACAGTTATATTAATTTAATCATGGAAATATTACTCAGGCAATTGCTAAAACCATAAGAAAATCTGTTAAAAAAGAAAGATATTCCCCAGTTATGTCATACTTGAGGAGAATTCCCACATTTTTAAGGAAGAAGATTTTTCAAGTTTTCAAGGAGGGAGGGTGGTCACCTAGTGACAGCATATCATCATACAATATTTAGCCTTCATTCCACCATTGATTCTCCAACAAGCTGGAGCTTTTAACATTGTGAAAACGTGTGCACAAAAATGAAAGAAATCTAACAAATAATTTTGTGATATAAGTGTACTAAATGGCCCCCTTTGGTAAAAATAAGACTGAAAAAAATTACTGAACATTTAGGTCACCATGATTTTTGGAGTTGGTGGGTCAACTAAAGCCAAAATTTATGAGACTAAGATCTGGGATCCCTCCTAGTTTTAAATACTGTCCTCAAGAAATAATGGCTGTGTCCTAGAGGTAACCCTAAAACAGAACCCTGACATTGCATTGTTATGTGAACACTAGCTAAGCCCAATATCATCTTTCGGCATATTAGAGTAACACCATATGACCTAGGTACTTATACCAGTCCCTTAGCATGGGAGGGGGTACTGCCAAATATGCATGGCCAAAAATCAGCTTCTTCAATCCGGGATTAGGAATTCAAATTCGATAGACAAAAAAGGTCATCTGTCACATCCAAAACATCTTTCCAGGTTTCAGTTATCCCAACCTCTCAACCAGCTGTAGCATGAATCACAACATGAATTCCACAGTAGGAACTCAACAACCATCACCACATTCCAACTTCTAATTAACATTTTCAAAGCCTCAGACAATCAAATTACCACATTAGGTATATTCTATGATCTCGACAAAGCCTTTGATAGTATTAATCACAGGCTTCTATACCCCTAGTTTTCAGATTGAGTATAAATTGTAATCATGACCCGGGTGGGACCACAATTTCCCAGACTAGCTGGCAGCAAAAATTCAATTATTCCTATCAAACATCCACGAGTTCCAAAACAATCCTATCCAAATCCACAACAAGTCTACCAAGGTGTCCACAAGAAGAATAATTGGGCCTCAATTATTTTTACAAATAACCTTCCAAATTCAATATTCAGCAGTACCCCGCTTCTTTATGCATACGACACTTCCTATCTGCTACAATCAAAAGGCATTTTTAGAACTAAGCCATCCCTGCAGAACCTCTATTTTGGACACAACTCTGTTGTGTCATTTGAATGACCTTGCCATCAAGAATCTACACCAAAATAAAAAGAATCCTCCCCCTCCATCCCCTTGGTTCATACAGTTGACAGCACCCTCATTCAATCCTAAACTCTTGTCCTCCTCTTTACTATGTACTTCCTTGGGAGACCTGGACAAGTTCTTGCATGTGCACACTATGTATTATGGCAAAATTAACATTTGGAACCCATAAGAAGTTATTCACAGCTGTTGTCCTAGACACCCAAAAAAATATCTTTCCTACCCAAGGACAGTTTCACCTCTCAAATGGAATAATGTTCTATGGACAAGTAAGCCTATGTAAAAAGGCTTCCTCAGTGCAAAAACAGACCCTCAAGGCTATGCGATATCTCCCCTCCCATATTCCTTGTGGATTTCTGTTTCAAATGCATTCTAATCTCACACTCCCAATACTTCATATTCTAAACTGAGCACTATTTGTCAACCTAGACCCTAGTTTTCTTCCCACCTACCAACAGATAAATTCCTAACATACCCATTCTTACAAAAACATCCATGATAACCAGTATTCACTCTCTCTACTAAAGAAAAGGCCACCCCATACATCTTCAGCAATCCATAACAAAATAATTTCTGACAAAATCCAACTCAACCACCCCAAATTTCAAGGACCGTTCAAAAAAATCTGTTGCAAAGAAAAACAATAAATTGATGCTGAATGTATGAATGCTGAAAAACAATGTCTGCCACCCAGTTCAGGAACTATGTAATTGTCAATTCATGGATGGAATGCAAAGAAATATGTTGACTAATTCATTATGAATATCGAGATCTTCCACCACATCCAGCCTGAAACAGTTTTATTTATGTTGACTAATAATAAAAACATCACATTAGGTAAGATGACTATTCACAAAGGTTACCCCAACACTCTCTACTGTCAACAAATTTTACTCCAGATGATCTGTTCCACCCAAAACTTCCTAATATATTATTATTTACTCAAATGACATTGTGGTTGTTACTATTATAACCAGAATTACTGTTACGAACAGTACCAGGGTCAATAAACAGTAAGTCCCAGACTTACAGGATATTAAGTTATACAATTCTGCAGGTACACAGTTGGACAGGAGTATGAAGAAACCTATTGAAATACGTAGAAAAACAAAAATGCCAGGCACATCAAGCATATTCAGTTAGTTGTATATATGGTCAATAGACAGCATAACTTTATCTACATCTACGGAGTACACTGAAACTTCTCTGAACACAGGGGTTACAATCCACAATCATGCCACATAGCGCGAATCCACGTTGGAGGAAGCTTTAATAAGAAGTGGAAATGAGGGGGTTTCATTCCAAGGTGGAAAAAAATACTCCTTCAGGACCTTTTTTCTATAAATATTATTACGTATTTGTTTTTATTTCTTTAAGGTACGATAGTTCAACACTTAAACAATTACAACTGTATCTTCTCATACACAAAAAAGTTTTTTTTACTATAAATTAGAATCCAAAGTTCGTGAGTTGACATGATTTTACAGAATGTCGATTCATTTTTATTAATGTGTACAACATTTTTTGCCAGTTGTAAATACTAATGAACATACCCTCTATTAACTTAAATTATATTCAAAGAATTGAAAAAATATTACAATTAATAAAATAAGATCGCCATAAAAACTTATTGATTTTCGCCAATGTTACACCCAACGATCGGCTCTTGAGCTTCCGTACACCATTATATAGTTTGATTGATAGCGGCAATAGGTTTGAAATTACTGAAATGTTTTGGTTTCGTGCATGTATTTATTTTTTGGTGATTTTTATTCAACCCTTCTTTTGCTGAAAATGTATTGGTTTTTAATGAAGCTAATAAGAAGCTCACCAGAATAAAATTATCTACTCCTGATCTGGCAATTTCGACAAGTTTGTATCTTGACCAGGGATGCAAGCTGGGCAAAAGAATGTTATGATCGGGAGCTTCTTTGGCTTTTTCCACTCCCTCAGGAGTTCTACAAAAGGCAATACAGCTGCATTTGTACACATCTTGAATGCTAGGCTTCTTTCAATTGATGAATCAAATTCCAATAATAGGTACTGGCTTAAAATGTTCTGCCAGCATGTCTTGAAATCCCTAGTCCCCGATTTTCCTGACATAATTAATGATTTTCCATAAGTCATTGGCATTATCAGGAAAACCTCAGGAAGTCGCTATCAATATCAGGCAACAACATAAGTTTTTTCCAGCAAGGGTTCACAGTTTCACTTCTCGCTTCATCCCAGGTTTTTTATAATTTCATTACCAAACTGATAGGTAGAAGGGTTCCTTCATTCCATTCACCATTAACGACTCCAATAAAAACAGAGTGAGACAATAAGACATTCCGTTTGCATGGAATTCACCTTTGTCCCCTCCTCCTTCCTTTTCCCTATTCCCTCCACTTTCATGGCTTGTCTCCTAACACCCCCTGCCACAATCACACATGGTGGCTCACAGGGTAGTATATATGTATGTAGATATACATACTTGATAAAGGGTAGGAAGTTTTCTGGCTTTTTGGCCCCTAAACCTACAATTTTTTGAAGCCTGAATTACTGAGACAGTTTCAGACTGATCTCCACAGAAAGTGGTCTGGACATCTCAAATGACTGGGAATCCTATCCCACCTTTGGTCAACTGAACTATGGCTTTACAATATATCAACACATACATATTAGAATCTATGAAACAGCCAATCAGAATGGATGGCATTATGCATGGCAAATGATGCAGGATAGTACAAAATAATTATCATTGTGAGCTATTCTAACAGCTTATGCTATAAATGATAGCTTTAGCTGGAAAAGTATTTTCCGGGTTAAGGCCGCGTTAGTCCATTTGGGCGGACGACAGTTTCGGGCGCATTCCAGCTCCCGTCTTCAGGTCCAACTGATCTGCAGAGCATCATTTTCTTAACGCGGCCTTAACCCGGAAAATACTTTTCCAATTAATCACCGCGGAAGCCTCCGTACCGATAGCTTTAGCTATTGTTTACCTAAGCAGGGACTAACTTAGAGTCTATATAATTCCTGAACCTGTAAATGAAAAATTGACTACGTGATTGACACAGGCTTAAGGCATGAATGAAACTACATAAACAAATTTCTGCAGTTGCAAAAATCTAAATGGGGCAATCACCAAAATTGTAGAAAGGTTTGAGGTTGTATCAGGGTCCAACTAACCTACCAGCAACAAACTCCCACTTTGCAAACAGGCAAAAATTAAGTCCCCTGAATTTTGTTGATCAATGGTTTTACTGAATGCATCAGATATGTACAGTTTGTGTTCCCACACTGTATCTAGAATGCTCCCATTTATATTTTCATGGACTATTCAAGATATATTCTTTTTGTCATAAGCAACATTTCTAGAACAAATAGGGCACACTCCACAGAACACTATATGAACATAAAATGAGCATATCTGAGCATATCAAGTACAGATGCAGTTAACAGTTCGATGTCCATTATGGTATTTCCAGAAATGTAAATGCTATTGAAAAAGCAAAATTTCTATCACCACATTATAAGTCCTAGGAAAACTGGTAAGTAATAATGAAAGGTTGTCACAGTTATTAATCGATCAATTCCTCAGACATTTCCATGAAACAACTGAATATTCCCTATGGCAATGGTCAGCCACAGTGGAAACACCAGTTTCTGCTTGATCACCCAAGTTGCTTCAAGTTTTTGTCCCTGTCTTCAAGTGAGAGATCGTAAATGTAAAATGATCTTTGCTATTGAAGCACGTTGAGTGGAAATGCAGCTCAATACATATTTCTAGGAGAGACTTTCAGAGGAGATAACTAAATCTCAGATTATATTTAGTATTCCAATGCTCTCCCTAGTAAGTTACTGTCACAAGCACCTTTGCAGTGAGTCCTAACTACTAAACTGATATAAATATTTTGTAGCATCCCTTTCAGCAGTAAAATTTATGACAAATCTTTCATGTTCCCAAGACACAATACAAATGAAGTGAATTATGAATGGTTGCACATCTGACAATTTTGAAGCTGACAAAATTTAAAGCAAGTACCATTGGAAAAACATTTAGGGAAAAAAAGTCCTTGAAGTTTTATTTTTTCCACATTGCAACGTAAACCCATAAGACTAATTTTTCCTCCTATGCGGATTTGCACTGAGCGTTTTAATCATGGAACATAACCCCCATGTTTGGGAAAGTTGAACTGTAATACAATGCAACCATCTCAAAGAGTCTATCCCATCCACTTAAAGAGATAAAGCCAATAGTAGTTGGTATTAAGCCATGAGTGATCTCCTCAGTTACATCTGTAAGTTACACATTATGGCTGACTAATTTGAAAAATTCCACAGAAGAAATGCATCCATTTGGCTCACAGGTATTCATTGTTTTTTACCATAATTAAATAACTGTCTAATTTAGGTGTTCATCATAAATTCTTACTCATATCAATGGCCGACTCTGATTCTTTTCCAGATATGATTCCAAATGGATCCTGAATACTCAATTTCTTCCGTAGCCCACTCATCTACAACAGCCACAATCCAAAATCCTCTAACAGTGTTGCCAAGTACAGCCATTGCAAATAGAAATCAACTGGGAGTGCCGGGCAATATCCTACGATACCATTATATACACGATGCTCCCTGCTTTTAAATCTATCACCACCACAGCATTTGTGAAAATTAAGCCATTCCAAAAGCAGACTTGATACACTAATGGAAGGTAATAAATGAAATTAACACTGTAAATGCACAATAAGAGATGGGAGCAACTGATTCATGCTTCTTATGTCCTGCATCAAAACATACTTCTTATGCCATTACCATACAGTGTACTTCCTCTCCACGTAAGGTGCTAACTAGCTGCAATCTTATATTTTCATTTTTGATAGAGTGGAATGTGTTTCACATTTACCATGGGATAAAATTAATACAGCTTACTTCCAATGTAAACACATTTGACAAAGTTAACACTCAGGCTCTCATTAGCCACAAAAATCAGGGTGGCCAAAAATTTTTCATTTTGAAATTCCCTGACATTTCCCTCACATTTTCCCTGACATTTCCACAAACTTCCCTGACAAAATTTCTCCCTGAATAATGTACAGCAATTTTTTACAATTTTTTGTTTTAATGATGGCAAGATACATAATAAAATGCTTGAGATGCAGGTGCTATCAGTCATTTTGAAAGAAATGGTTCTATAAATTGTCATTATTTTTTAAATAAATGTTTAAAGTACAAAACGTAATAGAAACATATTACTACAGAATAAAAGACATTTAAAGGTCAATATTAAAACTCTAACCTGGAATAATACATAATATTGTGTAGCTAAGACAGAAGAAAGTGCAATGTATAAGGAATACTATGAAGAAAACATGGCTGGCAGCCAGGCAGGCAGTGCGAGGGGCAAGGCACTTCCCCTCATCGTGTACACAGTACATATGACCTGAATAGCCAGTGGACAAGTGGTTGAAATAATTCCAAAAGCATTGAAGAAATAGAAATGCATAGTTGATGCAACATAGCTTTCAATGACCATTTTTCCCTCACTAATGACAAATTGGCTCATTTTTTGTGAATGTGCTGAGAAATTCACCAAAGGACGACCCGTACATGACCTGAACTTTGTACACCGTACTTTGACAACCGGGGTAGCTCGCCCCGCGAGGCGGAGACTGCACACGACCAGGCAGCCCAAGATGGCTTTGGCTGGCCATCTCTGACAAAGTCTATCGTAGTGAAATTATGAAAATTTTACCTATGATTTATTGGAAGGGCAAAAACTCCAATGCCGTAAGTCGACTCCTTGTCCCGGACCTTTTCCTGAGACATGGCCATCTGAGTGATCTCACACCACGAGCGTTTGATACAGAATTCATTATGCCAGATGCACCTTTGAAGAGGGATGTGTGAGTGAGAGAGGAACCACGAGTGGAAAATTGGCAACAGTGAGCGGGCGAACAGAGAGTGAAGCGTAGCCTCCGACAATGTTGCAAATGACAGACCATGGGGTATTTTTCTCCTCAGACGCTGGCCTGATAAGGGCCTCAAAGAAGCAAAGCATATCTCGGCAACGTCATGTTCAAACTATTGATGGGCAAAGTCGGTCTTTTGAGAGATCTCGGTCACGCCTATCACTCCCACTTGTGATTCGATCGTGAGTGTAAAGTCATGATTGATTGATGTTCCAGCTAGTGATATGTTCTAGTTGCCTACGATCAATGATCTCTCAGGAAAGTCGTGATTGAGACAAAATCGTAACGAACGCTGATCTCGCTGGCCATTCGTGATTCCTAATACTATACAGCCACATGTGTGACTCACTCACTCACATATACAAATTCCCGACCACTTCCAGACGAGCTAGGAGCCTGAAATTTTTCACGGACCTTCCTTGAAAGAATTCATCGGAGGAAAAATCGACCGAAATCATGGAATTTTTAACCGAAAGTGACCCAAACAAAATTAAAATGGTGGATTTTTGGACCTTTCGAAAAGTAGACTTTCATTTCTAGCTTCATATCTTTTGAACGGTGGGTCGGATCTAAAATATGACGAAATCTTCACAACAGGGAATTCAATTTTCTTAAACATGCAAAATACATTGGTGTTCTATGCTTCATAGTTTTCTCACCAGGCACAACATTTACTGAAGTTTTTCCATTTTTTTGCTGTTTTTTTACTACAGCTCCTAAACTAGGATTCTGATTTGAAATCTATTTTTCTTAAGGATTTAGATCTCATCGTGACCTACAACTTCATGCTTTTTGTTTTTTTCTAACTCTTATAGTACTCTGGTAGCATGGTGCCAAAATCGAATTTTGGTAAAACTGTCAAATGTTTCTGAAACTTGACATGGGCATGCGCCTTGACATGCCCAATGCAAGTAATTAGTAAAAACCTGGACTTTACCAATAGTTGGCTGGTAACATGGCGCCAAATTTGGATGTTTGTGAAACTTGCTGTATTTCGACTGTAGCTTCTAAACTAGAAGTCGGATCTCGAATCTGTTGGGCGGTTTAGTTTAGATCTCATTCAGGCCTACAACTTTATTCTATTCGTTCTTTTCCATTCCTTTAAGTTATCTGGTAACATGATGTCCAATTCGGCTTTTCTTGAAACTCGTGGTTTTTCAACTGTAGCTTCTAAACTAGAAGTCGGATCTCGAATATGTTGGGCGATTTTTTTTAGATCTCATGCAGACCTACGATTCTCTGTTATCCGTTTTCTTGTATCCCTCGTAGTTCTCTGGGAACATGGTGCCAAAGTTAGTTTATAAAACTCTCTAATATTTCTTTCCCTCACGCCCTCACCAGTGAAGGTATGCCCTTGAAGGTCGGCACGGGTATGCGCCTTGACATGATCTTTACAGATAATTAGCAAAAACACGGATTACTTCGTAGTTCTATGGTAACATGGTGCCCAAGTGATATTTTCGAATGTTTCTTTCCCTCACGTCTCGTAGCTGCTAAACTAAGAGTCTGGTCTGGAATCTGTTGGGCGGCATTTTTATATCTCATCAAGTCCTAACATTTTGCCAATCATTTCTCTATATCACTTATAGTTCGCTGGAAATATGGTGCCAAAATAGGATTTTTCGGTTTTTCCACTGTAGCTTCTTAACCAGCAGTCGGGTCTCAAAGCTGTTGGGTGTTTTCTTTTAGATCTCATCGAGGCCTACAACTTTAAGTTTATACTTATTCTCTATCACTTATAGTTCGCTGTCAACATGGTGCCAAATTCAATTTTTTTTCATACACAGACGTTTGGGGCGAAGCCCCCAAACGGCGATGGCAAGCAAAGCGAGCCGTCGCGGGGGTTCTAGGGGGCGGAGCCACCTAGTGAAAAAAGTGAGTATATACTGTAATCATGACCGATATGTACTGCTACCTCATTTAGTGCCGGTTTCCGTGGACTTGTTGGTAATTCTTTGAAAACAATTGAAGGGACAATTTTGCAATACGTTTGAAGGTTTGTTTTGTTCTGACACAGTGTTCTTGGTTTGTGATTTTAAGCATAATTAAGAAGAATATTAGAAATATCCCTTAAGATTACAAAACTGTTGAATTATTTTATGGACCACAAATTATTCATAACTGATTATAAAAATCAATGATAAATAGTAGCATAGAACACTGCGAAAGTGTATTTTGGAGTGTAGTTTGAGCCGATTCAAGTTTTCATTTGGCTGTAAGAATTTAAAGCAAATTATCCGACTGTAGCACTAAATTCAATTTTCAATTACAGTCAGTATCACTAAGTTTCACTTGTGCAAGAGACGTAATATTTGTTGAGAATATTGAAACGAAGGTTTATCGCGTGTTCAAGTGACAATGGAAATTCAGTGATTACAAATGTTATATGTACTATATGTGCTGTGATGTATTGCGTGTGTTCTTGTGGTGATATTTTTACATTTAAAGGTAATTTGTATTTGGTAGACTTACACTCCTAATGAATGTGTTATGACAGGAGATGAGTTTAAAGAGTTGCATAATCTTCGAAAGAGACGGATAAGACTGATGACTGCATTTAGTCCGTTGTTTCCACTAATATATAAAATTTGGAATCAATGCGAATTGAAATTAAGTTATTGACTACATGGATGCTCTTGAATTTTAAGTTTGGCAGTTTACATCTTCAGTGAAAGGATAATGAATGATTTGTGTACTTAAGCAATGTAGGTATTATAGATAGTGTATAGTTTTTTATTACACTTCTTTCAATGAATTTTGCCACCTCAGACTCATCTCTTTATTTTATCTCATTATTGCTTAGCTGGTCTCACATCTCGTGATGGATATTTGATGTCATACAGTCATTCATATCGTGATCGGTAGAGATAAACTCCTCGGTCATTGGAGAGGTCCAGTTTATCGATCAATCTTTTAAGAGAACTTGATCTTGGGATTCGATCAATCACGACCGACCTATCACTAGTTCAAACCGCCCCTCTCAGAGGCAGTTCCCCTCCCCCGTGGAAGCAGAGACTTTCGAACTGTTCCGGGGTTTCCGCAAAGGTACCCAACCCCACACATTTCAGGCCTACCTTTCAGCCAAGATATTTGAAAAGGTAGCCGGGAATGGCCGGGTAGAGGCAAAGGGAGGAAGAAAGAACTGGCAAAGAGTGGCTCGGCATATATTGGATGGCAGTGGAGACGAAAGGAATGCATGGAACAAGAGCCAAGACACTTGAAGAGCCGAGACCACTACGAGTTTCCCTGACAAGAAATGAAAATCCCTGACATTTACCTGACTCTCTGACAGCCAACCTCTTTTACCTGACATTTCCCTGACTTCCCTGACATGTGGCCACCCTGAACATGGTCTCGTATTAGAGCATGGAAATTTTTTCTTCATGCATTATCAGAGTTACTAGACACCCAGGTTTCCCTGGACAGGTTTTGGACCATATTTTTTTAACAGCTGTCTGATGTCCATGGAGTAACCTAGTTTCATCCAAGTTTTAATGGTAATGAGTTCTGATACCCTGTAGTCCTTCCAATCCATGTGGCCCAGCCCCCTTCCTATTGTCCCAACAAAAATCCGTGGTCACACTGTCCACATTCAGGAATTGGCAATGAGTCAAAATATGTGTGATCAGAGTTTTTTAAATGGCGGTTCTTTCTGCAATCCTACCTCTTAACGCTTTGATAATGAAAGAATTTTTTCTTTGATTCAGCCACAACATAACAATAACATAAATCCGCTGGCAGTAGTGTCAAATATATTATTTCATTATGATATATGTAATTTTAAATATTTTCATATAAAAGATTTTTTAAATACTGTATTTGCACAAATCTAAGACGATGTTTTTTTTCCTTCCGGGCTTCTGAAGAAAAGTGGCTTTGTCTTACAATCAGAAGCAAAATCCATGACTTCTTTCCCATTGTGGATTTCCAAAAAAGAGGGGTTGTCTTAGAATCGGTTTCATCTTAGATTCGTACAAATACGGTACATCATGAATGATGAAGAGTTGATATATTCCATTACCTCATTCCAGAAACACATAAAGGCTGATCATTTATAAAGAAGAACCTTTTCAAGATTGCTCCCTAATTTTTTTAATATCTATAAGTAGGAACAAGCTTGTCAATATACTATAGCCGCTGACCGCTCGCTTCGCTCACCACAGCAGCTAGCCAGGGGGGCAAAGCCCCCAGGACCCCCCTATGCCGGCGACTTCGCCCCCGGACACCCACCAGAATAAAAAAAAGTGTCATGCGGTTCTGCCCAAGTCAGGTCTAGGTTGGGTAGGACATTATTTTCTCCCACTCGCTCTAGTGTCTGCCCGTCCAGTGGCGCCGCTCATGTAGGCGTAGGCGTGCAATTACGTAATTTTAGCTTTCATGAAAATCTGTACAAATTGCACATGCCCTCAAAATGCCTGACATGCATTGCAATGCCTCTTTTTCTTTCTAAGTAGGCATACATATACAAAGCAGGCACATTCACATGTACAAAATAAATGAAAGACAATGATTTTTTTAGTATTAAATTAAAGTAGAAAAAAGTATTCAATTTTATATGCAATTTTATAAGCATGCACATTTGTCACTTGCTCTCAAATTGTAGACTTTGAAATGAATTCCTCGTTTTTTACTGTGCATTTAAATTTAAAATGAAATTCTATCATCAATATTAACGGATTTATTGCATAAACTATTCCAATGCAAAACATCTTGACTCATATCTTGAAATCAAGATACCAGTTAATATTGATGGTAGAATTACGCTTAAAAATTGTAAACACTCACCATAAAACAAGAAGTTCAATTCTGATTTTATATTTTTTGCAAAAGTGACAAATATACATTTTGCAAAATCACTGAATAAACAATCATATGGCCGCAAACCCTTGCCGCAAAGAGAAGGCTCATGCAAGGAAGGGTCCAGGTACCTGCTCCAGAATTCCAAGGGAAAGCCCTGACCCCTGCTTCCTTGGGTCCTGAAACGTAGAAACTGTGTACCTGCGAGCGCCAGAAATGGGGTAAAAAGCATAGCGTCGCAAACATGCAACGTTCGTTCGATTGCGTAGAAAAATCTCCGTCGCATATATTCAACGTTTGTCTTCCTGGTCAGGAAATCTAATGTAGCATATTTCCGATGTTCGTAGAAAAAGGGTTAAAGTGATGCGAATATCTGAAAACCATTACAATTGCTTCCACAGAGGCTTGTATCTCAATAATTTTGTACAACAAACTCATTTTTTAGTATACCTTTTAATATTTATGAGTGTTTGACATTTTTTTATATTAAAACTCATCATGATTACCATGTCATGATTAGTGGAAATGCTAGCCGGGGTATGACCAGTGACATCATCTGTTCTGCTCACAATGAAAAATAATTTTTTAGCACTCATGAACTCTTAACAAATTTCGCATTTTAAAATTATTACAGTTGTTGGGTCGTTTTCCTCCCCCCTGTCGGCTCCGGTGGCGAGTGTCGACATTTTCCAGGTTTTCCCACAATTGGCATTTTTGGCCGGTCCCTTTCTCCTGCGGTCGCCAACAAGGAGGGTTCACTCACACCCTTTGGAGTGAGGACTCCCTGGCGGTACCGCTATTCGAGGGTTCAGTAACCCTGTCTCATCAAGGCCCTTTGCCTCCGGCATGGGTATCGCGTTGGGTTTTTTCACCAGTGTGTGTCGAAAGCCAGGAGCGTGTGGACGCGGGCATGTGTCGTGCGCTTCGTCGGAAGACGCGTGGAAAATAAACACACATTCGCTTGAAGGTGTCCTCGCCCTTTATTCATCACAACCTTGGGCACATGGCCCCGCACGCACATTTGCTGGTCCTTTGGGCCGGATCGTGCACAACAGTAATTTAATGCTTCATTTCATTCATGATATATGATGTTTTCCTACACTGCTGGTCATAAACTAGCAAATAAACTCAATCATTGTACATTTTAAGTTTTAGTTCAATACCCCATTGTGTAACAGTTACACTTTTTGAGGTAGTCACTTTTAATAAATAAGTCAAGTGACTTCCCCAAACACGGGGCTTATGTTCTGCAACTATGCTGCACTGAGTGAATCCACGATGAAGGAAGCATCAGTCTAATGGAAATATGAGGGTTGTTTTCCTCAGTGGATGAAAAAATGCTTCTTTCTGATGGTTTTTCAGAAATTATATTCTTACGCACATTTCTTCAAGAAAAGATCAATTAGCAATTACTGCAGAGCCTTCTGATGCATAGTAAATGTTCTCAACAATAGGGCCATTCAAGTATGTACTATGTAAGAGGTTTTGAGGGGAGAGGAGGGTTGAGCTTTTTTATGTTGCCTTATGCAGACAGGGGAGGGGGAAGTGAGGGGGTCCGAGACAGTCTTATGCAAGATTTTAGTAACTTCAGGGATCACATTTTTATCACTTTGTTTAATTGTAAGAAAAAAATCATATTTCGTAGGAATTCCGCCGTGGCGGTAGGCCTAAATTAAAGCTAAACTATAGAAAAATGTATGGTCAATTCTTTGTGTTCATTAGTTCATAGATGTCGCATCTTAAAAGATAACCTGTTTTGCACTTAGTGCCTAATTTGAATCGTGAATTCTCAAAAACAGTTATTGATACCCACCTAAAAAATCATAAAGGTTTAGGATCACATAGGTTTATCTATTCGGCTTATGATTATGTAAAAAACATTTCAAAAACAGGAAGGGTGAGGTCAGCTTTTGCACAATTGGACAGGGAATATATTTTGTGCATGGTTGCAAAAATGTATGACACTACATGTATGATACAAATGCACATGTAAAGATATGTATGACAAAAATGTGCATGTTTGTAAAAATGTATGTAAGATTGGGAGGGGAGGGGTCTCATGAAATCTTACATTGTCTTACATGGGGGCATAATACTTGAATGGCCCCTATCCAGTAGTTCGAAAAGTTAAAGAGTTCACGTA
Organism: Pyrrhosoma nymphula; assembly: GCA_963573305.1. Lineage (NCBI taxonomy): Eukaryota > Metazoa > Arthropoda > Insecta > Odonata > Coenagrionidae > Pyrrhosoma > Pyrrhosoma nymphula. The sequence goes on from OY754332.1 coordinate 121,476,360, forward strand.
ATTTTACATTTGGCAGTCTCTTTCTCAGTATTCGGCAATGCAAACGAAAATGTTTTTTGTGACTCAAAGCAAAAAACACTAATGAACCTGTGTCCTTATAACTTTTTATAACCATTGTAGAACTAAAGAAACACAAAGTCCTCAGGAAATTTATATGCACTGGCAAGGAGTCCAACAACACTAGGATGAGTTTTTTCCTTCTGCCTCCATCATTGTCGATTCATTTACTACATCTCATTTATCAACCTCACCATGTCCCATTTTCCAAAGATTAAATAATACCTCTCCCATTTACCTTTCCTTTCCACCTACGATTTATTAGTATTTTTTATTATTTTCACCTTGTACCTATGATTTTGATTGATTCTTTTTTTCTACATTTTATGCTTGTTACTGCATCACTGTGAATTGGCAGAAATGTTGTATGTGAGCAATTAATCAATTAAATATATAAATAAATAAACATACTGCCAGGCAAATGATGCAGCTGAACTTCCATCCCTGTAAGATTAATAGCTAATCCTACGAAAGAAACACCTTCACTTTTTCTTTTTAAGGTCTTCAGTAGCACTTCCAACTCGGTGCTTTGAACTCAATGAGGAAATGAAAAAGAAGTACATACTTTGCAACATACGAGAGAAAATGGGCTACCTTACCATATGCAAAGATCGTTATATCCGAGGCATTCCACGGCATTATCCATCCATTCTTGGGATTGAAATTGGGGGAAGAAGAATAAGAGTACCCAGGGGAATATTTGGCTTACTCCGTATTCTCAAGTGATAAACTTTGCTAGGGGTTGACCATCCTGGAGCAGAGTTCTCTTCATTTCTCCTGACAGCCAATGGTGGCTAACAAATAGTTGTTGGTTGCATGAACAGCAGAGCTATTCCATGTATCTAGTCAAAGCCAGATTCAATTTGGACAACTTGTAGTCTAGATAGAATGAGATATTGCACAGAAATGCTTATATCCAGTTTGATAGGCAAGCATGATCCTTTCTACATTGCATCATGAAACATACTGTGTAGCAAAGAGCCCCCTTTTAACTAGTGGGGAGATCAATGCCATGAATCAGAGACCCACTGTCCACATGTTACAATAAAAAGTATACGGTCATGGAAAATTATGCGGTATAACATTGTTTGGAACCATTCAGCACAGAAAATATATCTGTTTCGGACCTGGCTTTAGAATAATGAAGGGAATTCATCCCATCGTAACTAATTCTAGGTATAACTGAGTGGATGCGAGGAATGACTGCATTGGTGATGACATTCTCTGGTCAATTACCCCCTAGTGCAAAAATAACTGAAAAAAATCAAAAGTGAAGATTGATGATGGTTTTTTATTAGGTTTTGATCATTCCAAAAAATTGAACTTTTGAAATTGAAAAAATTGTGAACATGATTGCCAAATGCAACTATGTAAAATTGAATCACACACTTCATTTAGAGAACTTTGGTACATGTTTGGACACCGTGTAAATTCAAATATAAATTGTGGGAAGCCACCCTCGGGGAAGTTTCACTGTAACGCACAATTGATTTCAAAACACTGAATAATTCCTCTCTAAAAGTTATTTGCCTTTAAGCTTCACAAAAATTAAAATATTTATAATTAGAAATAATGAATTGTTTACAGTGAATTAACACCCATTAAGGGAATGATCCTAAAAGATGTTAAACAAACAACTATACTTGCAAGCAAGAGCCAACAGCTTATTAAAATTATTTTCATCAGCATATCACAATGCTATTCTGTAAATCGGGTAAAATCAAAATAAACTTCTCTACACTAATAAATGTAATGCTATCTTTTTTATAGTGATGATTAAATGGAAGAATTTTATGAGTTCAAATGAAACTTCCTCAAATGCAGTATGCAATTCACTTTTAAACAATTGCATTCTGTGGCTATGTTCACCATTTTACACTGGAATGATCAAATCCTAATAAAAAATGATCAATCTAAACTTATGATTTCAGTTCATCATGAAGATTTACCATGCATTTGTTCAGTTATTTTTTATGTTATAAAGGCATGGACTGGAGAACAGCATCGCCAAAAAGGTGGTCATTCCTCATGATCAAATCCTAATAAAAAATGATTAATCTAAACTTTTGATTTCAATTCATCATGAAGATTTACCCTGCTTTTGTTGTAATTTTTTAAAGTTATGCAGGCATGGATCAGAGAACAGCATCGCCAAAAAGGAAGTCATTCCTCAAGTCCACTACGTGGAACCCAGGATTTTTTCTGATAGTATTCCCAATACTATGCCAAACATAAGAAACAATTTCTGCACAGCATTTTGCCAAAGAGTTTTGCATATCGTGATTTTCTGCAGCTATATATTTTGGAGCCACTATACTGCTACTTCTTCTTCTTTCTATTCCTATCTCAAGACTGGATGGATAATATCACAGAATGTCTCAGATATGATGGTATTATCATATTGTAAGCCAGCACACTTTGTCTCGTGATCGGTTAAGTGCTTCTTTTATTTATCAAATTGAGTCATAAGTGATGAACTGGAAGTGAGAAAGAAAAAATGAAGGCTTTTCTCTTGCAGGATAACCTGGTAATCTTCAATGAACTTAGAGACGGAAGTTCAGCTGCAACATTTTCATGGCAATGCACAGAAAATAAATCGACAATATGAGCCATTAGGAAGCAGAAGAAAAAGCTTATCTTAGTATCATTGGATTCCTTACTAATGAAATCTAACAATTTACAGAGGACTTCATATTTATTTAGATCTACTTTAAGACATAGGTTTACTAGTATTTTCCTACATCTACATCTACATATTACCCCGCAAGCCGCCTCAATAGGCCTTATGATTAACAAAAAAATACATTTCTGTTTTCACTTCCAGGTTTTAAGGAAAAACTATAAATTTAGCAGTCAGCATAATTTAAAATTACATGAACTCATAAACCTTGCAATCTGCCAGATAATTAAACCTTTACTTAACATCAGAAGATACTGCATTAATAGTTAATCGATCATTTCTGAAAAAAAGTATGCACCAAAATGTCTTAGTTATTGAAAAACCAGCTGAAATTTGTCTATTTTATTCACTGTGGAACACAAGCCTTTTATTAACATAATATAAATGCTTCCTCCAATGCAAATCCATGCATAGACAGGGAATGTAGACCCCACACTTGAGGAATTTTTACAGAATAAGGCAGCTAAATAATGTTAATATAATTTTAATTTCCAATGCCTTAGAATTTTATATTAAGTTCAGAACTTCTTACATACAAAATAATATTAAAGAGAAAAATTACAGTTATTTGAATATAACCATAATCATAGAGTAAGCAATCTAAGAGAAAGTATTTCTTTAAGCCATAACACACCACACTTTAACTCAAACTGTAATTACAGTAATAGGCTATATTCATTTCCCTACTTTGTATTTCCCTACCTTCCTTTTGAGTACTGAATTATGTATTAGCAATTAATGAATTAAATTCTTCGTAATCTGTACAAAAAAACCTCTCGGTTTAATTTTAGTGCATTAGGTGCAAGTCAGTTTAACCTTATATTTTACATACCACTTGTATGCTCATGAATTCACTCTAGCCAAAGAGTGAAACAATATGATCTCATGACAGCTGCTCCTAACCTGATAACATATGATCATCTAAGCACAACACACCTACTTATTAAACACATCTAATATTTGATAATGGAACCCCTTAAGTTCCAATTAAATACAAATGAAAGAGCAATGTACTCACCAGTTAATATAACATAAGATCATGCACATTCAGGTTACAAAATCATAGGCTTTCAATAATAACATTGAAAATGAGTAAATTTCTATATTAATAATTTTAGAAAATCATTGATTTTAATAAAATAAAATGGAGCAAAAAAGGGGAGCTAGTTCTCACATGGTGACGTATAACAGCAAGGGCAGGTCAATTACCATTTTGATAATTAGGATAAATAATTAGTGGAAAGGCCCAGTAAATATCTTCCACTATTATTACAGAATGTTGTCTTTTGCAAACCAAGGAGCAATAAAAGACAACAATGGTAATTCAGGCTGCCAGAAGACTACAAAATAAAAAGTGAAATGGATGAAATAGCTCCCAAAACTAAATAATGTTTTTTTTAATAATGCCATTATAATAACAGAACAAAAAGCTATTGACAAGGCAAAACAAGACAGATTAAAATGTTAAACAAAAACCAACATGCTCTCTTAGACAATCAGGCAGAATTAAGAACACAAGACTTTAAACAAAAAAAGACTTCCATGATTAATTTTGTCTTTATTTTGTCACTTGACCTCAAAACTTGAAGTGTGAATAACAAGTGGGCTTGGTGTGGTTTTCATCAAATTCTTAAATTACTAATTATGAAACATCATTGAAAGTGTCACATATGCATATCTTAGTGGTATGCTTTAAAGAGCAAGTTGAAACCAAGCTAACGGTCGGCCAGCAATAGAATTAGGCATGTTTGGTATTATCTAACCATGTAAAACTGTCTTGAGAAATGTAATCTGATGAGTGAGGACCTCCAATTTTTCTCATCAGTTACCTGCTGTCGATTAAGGGTGAGGAAATGGATCACAGGTAATAATAATGCACTGCAAAAATACTTGTTTTGAAAATTCTACAGGGGAAAATAACTTACTTGTTCAAAAAATACTAGGGCATGCCCTCGCTCTCGATCAACAGCTATGTGGGATATGGGTCCAAACTGATGGAACTGGACATTTAAATACTTTTCTGAAACAGAATCTGCAAAAAAATTGCCTTCATTAATAATATAAAAAGTCATGTGACGGAACTTTAAATTTAAAAACTTAAAAATTAACCATGAAACTTAAAATATTATGCAAAAGTTAACAATGGATAGAATATAAGGAAAATTTAAACTCATATTTAGGATATACTCCTACCTGAAATTCCATCAACCCACACACAGTTTGTTGGCATGGACTTCCCGAAACCTAGTTTTATCCTGTTATTGCCCAAGTGCTCTCCATCCATAGTCCTCATAGCTTTCACAACACTCCCTATATCCGCATACTGACAAAATGCATATGATGAAACGGAACCCTGCTTTTTAATGTCAATTTCAATTATTTCACCAAATTGTTCAAAATGCTTGCGAAGTTCAGAGGCAGTAATTTCTTTCTCTAAATTGCCTATAAACAATGTTCTTGTGGCTTTCGGGTGAAACTCATCTAGCTCTGCTTCATAGGGCCTGAAAGGTAAAGTTAAATTTAAAAAATCACATGAACCCATAAAAATGAAAAGTTAAAGAACTTCAAACACAGGCACTAATGGGCATTTAACTTACCGAAACTCATTGTCATCGACGTCGAATCCTTCGTAAGGAGCAACATCTATTTTGCACCCAAAAAACAATTTATCTCTCGATACTTCTAGTGCTTTCTCAACATCCTCAGGCTTCTTAAAACAAACTACTGCATACCGGTCTCCACCTGTCCCCACAACCTTCACCCATGTGACTTTGCCATGCTTTTTATACTCATGAAATAATCCATCCTTTAGGCTTGTATCTGAGAATAAAGAAAAAATATATGTGAAAACCACTTCAGAAGACAGCAAGATGTCTTTTCAGCATAACCTGTATATCATGAATTGTAACTTAAATATGATAATATGTACTAATTTTGTAAGGAACATATAACCTGGGCAACCTCTATGGTACTTCCTAAACCACACCAGATAGAAAACTTATTCAACTTTTCAAAGTAAATTGTAACATAATAATGAATTCAGCTATAAGTTAAGGAAAATTCTTCACACACCAACCCGCCAAAGGAAAGAATTAAAAACTGAGAAATTGTTCTGCACAGAAGTGCTACATGGAAAATAAAATAGTTCTTTGATTTGCATCATAGATGTAATTATATGCAATGTTCATTAAAGTGACAGAAGTGACATCCATCTTGCAAGACCATTCTATGCAACAACTCTTAGAAAGCACTGATTTCATGAGGCTGATGTAATCTGCTTCCACTACATGAAAATTCATTTTGAATGATGATTAGAGAACTGCATTAATTTCACAAATATTATGTACAACTGGTTTCAGTGCAAATGTGTCATAATCAGGCACAAATTCTTTCATACACGTCCTTTGGATGGATGTACTCACTTGAGAGTAGAATGGGGAGAGAGGGAAGAATGGAGAAGCTGGTTAGGAGGGAGAGTGAGGAGAGGGTTAGGGGTAGCAGTAGAGAAGGTCAAATGGTTGAGGGTTCTCAACACAGAGTGATTAACTGCATGCAAGGAGAGTGTAGTGTCCAGGCAAGGGAAGTCCTTTTCGGACAAAATATCATTCAAAATGATTCCTGTATGGATCTTTGATCTTTATCTGCAGTTCCTCCAGAATATCCATCTTCTTCCCTTTAGAGGAATGATGTAAAATTTCTGCAGAAAAGCATTCTTATGTCCCTCTTCCTAAAGGTGTTTCAGGAAGTGGGATTGGGTAGTGTTTCCACCATGAAAACATCACTTATGCTCCTCTGTTCTAGTTAAGAAATGGTTCTTAAAAAACTGCTCATCCTAAACTGCACTGCAGTCTTTGCATATCATCTTAAGAACTCTGCTGCTATGGAGTGCAATCACTCTGCACATATTTTTATTACAAAATCTCTTGAGGCTGTCCCATGTATAATGCCATTCTATAGTTTTTTCTTGGGTCTCTTCTTTAGTTTTCACTTCTATAGTTACTTCTTCTGCTAACCACCTGCAGTAAGGGTGGTACCATTGAAAATTTTTGTCAATCAGTGGGATTGAATATTAAATTAAGCATTAGCCCTCAATTTGAATTTCTCCCTTATCATTGAGGCAATAAATTTTTCTGAGCAAAAATTCTGAGGGGCAATGAATTTAATTGTTTTGAGCTCCTGGTTAAAATTTTATTTGGATAGTCGGATGTCCAGAAATGTTTAGTAATAAGTAGATATCTTCTTATATACATTTATCATGATATGATGGTATGACAGAATCCATAATATTATCCTTTTGAAAAATACCAAATTCAAAATCTTTCCAAAATGAGACACTGTCACACTGAGGAAATTCAGTCTCCTTTCCTTCTCCTTCTCACAGGAGAATTTAATGTCATTGTAATGGGAATATAGTGAGCTGAAGAAAGAAAATATATTTCCTTGGACAATTGTGAAAGAATTTGTGCCTTATTACGCATTACAGTTAACACCACTGGTACCAGTCAAAATTCGATGAAAATTATACATTAGTGTAATAATAATAATTTATTTTGTCTAAAGATCTTACAACAGAAGATATAAGACACGTCATGAAAAGATACAATAGATTAATAAATAATTATATATTCACAAAGTAATAAGAATATTAATGATTAGTTGGAATGATCAGATAGATATTCGTTCACAGAATAATAATTCTTTCCCTGAAGGAAAAATTTTAACTTCCTTTTAAATGACACCATAGAATGATTAGCTTTCAAATGACTAGGAAGGTTATTGTAAATTCTGAGGTCCAATTCACGTGGGCCTAACTTTGATCTGTTAGTCCTAAGTCAACCCTAGGATTGTCATTCTAGGGTTGACTTATTGTTTTGACCAGAGTTAAAAATACTGGAATTAATCAACTGACACAAATGTTTATTTATATGATACATAGATTAGTCAATATAAAATAGGTTAACACAAGATATAATAGGAACGTATTTACAAACCTTACGTACAACTTCCATAATTAATAAAGCAATGTCAATATACCTTGACACCACTGGTAGGCCGACAGCATTGAGTAAAATTTACATACATATGAATTTGCAATGCAGCAGACTGCATAGCTACTCAGAAGCCAAATCATCAAAACAGGCTAAGTCACATCAGAAGTAGTTAATCAATGAACTATTGCCATAGAACTGCACAGAGAAGCAACAAGCTATGCTATATTTGAGCCATTTGTTTATCACATCCAGAAATTATAGATATGGATCTTTATCTTTTCTGCCAAAAGCTGCTACAATCATGAAAATAGCTTCTTTGAGAATCGTATGATGCCAAAATAGGTGGATGAAATGTAGCAATGTGGCCCACATGATATACTACTTTATTATAGTATTTTATTCTTTATTTCTATGTCTAGCATTCATACAAATATTTCTCCTAAAATAAAAAGCTACATTAGAAATCCAGAAAATTGGAAGAATCAACCTCCATCCAAGCCCCACAGAAATTTACATCTCGACAACTAATTTGTAGTTCTATTTTCAAATGAATGATTAGGCAATGAAGCGTCTTTGCACAATTTTCGTGCAGTATGGGCTAGAAATGGGCAAAATCATTCATTCCGATGTCCGACTCATCCATTGGTCGTTCAGTAAGAGGAGTCAATTCTTGAAGCTCGTTCTCGTTCAATATTTTTCGTAAATCAGAGGTCCCAAACTTTTTTTTATATCCCACACCCCTAAAAATTTAATTTTTTCTCGTGCCCCTTAAAGTAATTATTTATTTAAGAATGAAAGTGAAGATGACCAAAACAAATTCTTATGATCAATTTTAATAGTATAAAGACAAAACTGAAACATGAAAAAGAAAAACATATTTCAGAACAAATTAAAAGTTATACATAAATCCAAAAAAAATATATCTATGCATGAAATTTAATTTTTAAACTTAAAACTTATGTCCAAATGTCCTCTAGTCAACTTAGCTCATGAACCTATTTTTCTTGTTATTACATAAGATTTTTTTAAAACGTGGCCAGTTGCTCGTAGCAATCCCAGCGTAGTCTGTCAGCGTAGCGTAGTCTGCTTGCGCACCCAAGCAATTTATTTCTATATGTTGTCTTGATTGACAAAAGGGAACTAAATCCAGAGTCACTTGAGTATGTTGTCGCGAAAAGGATGAGTACAGTTTTTTTACAAAGTCTTGGAAGTTTCTCGAATCACGATTACATGCACGTCAATGCATAACACCAATAAATAATAAAAAATTACAATCGAAGGCAATTCGCTATAAAACGTTAAACAACAAGTTTGAATCCTATATTAAATGTCTTGATTAAAAAAAAGTTATGGGGTGATGCCATGAAAAAGGAAACAAAGCGGTAGTCTGTCAGGCACACAGTGGACCCTCCAGACTGGAAGATCCCTTCCCTTTCCCCCTCTCCTGATCCTTACATTTGGATGCCGAGAAATTTGACGAAGGCCTCCTTTCCTACCTACGTACATTACTATTTCATCCACTGTGCCCTCGAGCGATGAATAGTGCCCATGAGCTTCGAACACTTCAATGGTTCCCGAAAGCTTCGGGCGACCTGTCGTCGCCAGGCGAAAAAAATGTAGAGGTTGAATTTTAAAATCCCAAGACCAGGCCCCTGGACCTCTCAGTTTCCCTTGGGTGCCATAGAGTTCCTGGGGCCTCACACAACAGAAGATTATCCCACTTTTTAAGTGTTGACACATTTAAAACGCTACATAAAATGAAAGAACTTGTCCAGTCCCAACCCCCTAACCCGCACACGATGGAAAACTCCAAAAGAAAACTCCGCATTAGACCCCTAGAACTAGGGGTGGCGAAGACATCTCGCTTGTCGGCAAGGGGCAAGTGGTAAAGGAGCGGGCGAGTGTTGAATGATTTGAGGTGAAAATGGATATATCCATCGTTTGTGAGTTAGGGGGGTAAGACTGGACACGTTTTTATTTTATTTTATGACATGGAAGGCATCTAGGGGAAGCATATATCGCCCTGGATGTGCCTCGAACCCAAACCTCTGTTAGGAGTTACACCCTAATTACGAGTATGTTCCCTTCGCTTTTCCTCTTCCCCGAGGCACTACCACCTGACCTAACTCAACCTTAGAAAACAATATGCCTCAAAACATTTAGTATGGAGCTTCTTAAATCGAAATAAATATAGCGTTTTATGAGCATGCTTTAAAAGCTGTCGCCGATGAGAAAAATCATGCTATTTGTTGAAATATATATGTATGAAACTTAAAAAAGATGAAACGCAAATAAAAAAGTGAAGGGGTCATATCTCTCGTTGAAAAAGATAACACTAAACGCCAAAAATTACGACAAATGAAGTCTATCAAGTGTTAATCGTTCTGGGTAAGTGACAATTAAAATATTTCAGAAAATAAAGTAACTTAAAACTCTGCCAATGCGAGTTTTAGTGGACGAAGTCCAGCACATACATAAATGAGGATGAAACGCAAACTTAAAAAAGATGAAACGCAAATAAAAAAGTGAAGGGGTCATATCTCTCGTTGAAAAAGATAACACTAAACGCCAAAAATTACGACAAATGAAGTCTATCAAGTGTTAATCGTTCTGGGTAAGTGACAATTAAAATATTTCAGAAAATAAAGTAACTTAAAACTCTGCCAATGCGAGTTTTAGTGGACGAAGTCCAGCACATACATAAATGAGGAATTATTCAAAGGTTACTGGAATCAAACGGAGGTTGTAAACATAACGTCCAATGCAGCAAACATGTTTTTGAACATTTCTCCAATGCTATAAAAGTTATGGTAAAAATACGATAAAAGTTGTTTATGAACATTTATCCAATGATTTTTCTCAAGATAAAAGTAATGTTTGGTATTACGGAAGAAGTAAAATACCTTAGTTAATTCCACTAATTATTTATTATTATGACCTGGGTTTCAACACTTGGTGTCATTTTCAGGTGACCTGAAGATGACACCCGGGTTACTCCATTCATCCTCTCACAAAAACATCTACGCGACTCATGGTCTCAGATTATCGTGCGTCAATTGTGAGGTTGATCTACCTGGGAGCCAAGGGATGCGCATGAGGAATGAACATCGAATGAATCATCGGTTTATGCCGAATAGTCACGTCTTATCTTCCTCCTCCCTTACGACAACTGGCTGCCTCTGCGGAGAGGGAGGAAATACCTTTGGAGAGTGGGGGACTTTTACTTAAAGGGGCCAAGAGTTTGCATGGGGGGCCGGCAGAGTCAGTGTGGGAAATTGCATCCTGACCTAGTGTTGAGGGGGTGGGACGGAGGGGCACTCGAAGGGACCTGATCTCCTGGAGGGCCGGAACAGGGGCTTCGCTGTGAAGGTGATGGCTCGTACCCACCCTTAGAGCAGGGAGGGAGACCCGGAGGGTCACTTGAGGGGGAAATATGACCAGTATGAGAGAAGGGAAGCATTTGATAGGTTCGCGTGAAGTGAGAAAGAAGTTGATAGAGGAGAGTAAGCCGAGGTTTTGGAACAACAGAGATGGAAAGCTGGGTGTATTTTCCTGGTGGGGATTGCCGGGTGGGGGAAAAAGAATATGGGAATGTGCAGGCATTTCCATTTTGAATTTTATTAATTTCCGATCCATTCGGGCATATTCTTTATCTATCTGCAGGAACGCAGCTGAGCTCTCTTTTAGAATATTTTTTCAATCACTGGATTGGAGCGAAAGGGGAGAAAGGTACACCATTTTCGGATACTATATATGGGTGCTTGAGTATTTTTTCCCTTTGATTATGTATGCACACAGCATTAGTCATACTTCAGAATTAATGTACGTCAAAGTCATATGGTCATATGAACCAAGCAAATTTTCTCTGGTTTTCTTGGCTGTCGGCGACGGGAGAAGGGAAGGGCAAGAGACCTTGCTCGATGTCTAAATCAAAATGCTCAATTAGGGCGGGAAATTAAACCTGATTCTTTCGATGATAGCTATTTTCAACCGGAATGATTATGCCGTGGACATGGTTGTTACAAAATCTTAATTTTTAAATTCCCTGAAATTTCCAGGTTTTCCAGGGGTTTGGCAACTTTTTCCCTGACCTTTTCAAAAATGAATAGCATAAGTAAAACACCAAAAATTAGGTAGCAGTAATTATCCTATGGGGACGAGATGTGTTTTTGATACAAGACACTACCTTCCTCCATACATATCTAACGTTTCCTTATGCTTTTATCACTGCTTAGTATTTTTAAGGAAAATTTAAGTGAAAAGGAATTCTTGATAACTGGTAAAATCGCTCTTTAATAATAGGTATTTTAAAATGACATGGCAACGTGAAAATTCCAGAGGGCTTTACCACAACTTTAAGTCATTGGGAATGCTCTGAGAGACTTCCGGAAATACCACAATAAGATTTTGAAGAGAACAAGTAAGAAATGAGTGAAATTAAAAAAATAAATAATTTGTTTATACTATTGCAACAATATGTGAGAAGGAAAATCTTACTCTCATCTTTTATGTATATTCAAAAATCGAAAATAAGACAAAAGTAAAATGAAGAATGAAAATGCATTCAGTTTAAGGTACAATGTAGCTTAGTGATTAGAGATGAACTAGAAAAATTACTGAATGGGTAAACAATCATTCTTCATTAACTAGAGATCGCATATTATTCCATGCTAAAATATGAAATGAGAAGACTATCCAACAGCTATCAGCCTTTGGGGATGGGCATGTCCCGAAATATTTTCCCAAAAACAATGATAACATCAAGATAATAAATTAGAAAGGGAGAAAAAATTAAGACTCAAAGATTGACTCATTACATTACAATGATACCAGGAAAAGAAACTTAGGCTTTCCTTCTGGATAGTGAATCACAAAATAAGACATTCAATGAATGATAAAAATACACACAAATAAACTCAAGGATTGACTATGAACGAATATGACAATTCTGTAACAGATGAAAATTTATCCTCGATTGCTACTCTTGAGAACACTAATATTGCCATCAATGGCATTAACTTCCCTTTGGCTTTCAAGAAAAATTTTTTGTTTCTGTTCAGTTAGATCTCTCAACTGATCACTGACCCGTTTCTTCTTGCATCTTTCATTTTCTCTCTCAATAATTCTCTTCCTCTCTTCAAATAATGCGTTTGCATAATGAAACCTGGCATTCCTTACCCTCAGGATCATTTTCTTCGTCAAATTCATGCAGTCTAAACCACCAACATCCTGCACTGCATCATAGACTTGTCGCTGTGCAACAAGAGATTTAGGCAGCTGATTTTCAACAACTAAGGCCGGGTACACAAGAGGCCACTCATGAGCACTATTAAGTAGTTGGTTAATGGTGCTTCCACAGCGCCACTAACGAGCATCGAACCGCCACTATCAGCGCCACTAACGTGCGTGTGTGGCGCTGTTAACGGGTGTGAGAAGTGCTTCTAACTAGCGTGAACCAGCAACCTTTGCTTTACTTGAAATTCTAATGCTTGTTAGCAGTGCTTCTGCAGGGCCACAAACACGCTGCTTGAACTGTGGCTTGGCAGCTGCTCCGTGAGAACACCACAATTTAGCTATGGCTAAACTCACTAGACGTATCATTTTTCTAGGCCGGCGTCTGCAGCGGAGGGAACCACTGAAACCATCTGTGGCGCTTCTATCCGGTGGCTGTGGCCCTGTGTGAACACCTCCATTCTACCCCATTATTAGCCAATGGCAGCGCTGCTGAGTGGCTCCGTGTGAACTCTTAATTAATTGAAAAGCCCCTATCCACAAATGCATTTCTATGGCTCAGTATTAGGACCTTGCAAGGGAAACTGACAAGGAGATCAGATGAATATCAATAAAACAAAATTTTCATCCAGAAATGGTGCAGCCTCTGATCCTTTCTGTTTAAAATTTTCACCACCTCCACCACTTGTAGAATTGGTAATAATATTTTTGAACTCCTTTTCAATCTGTTCGTAATTCTGGCCCGTTAGTCAGTTCTTTTCTTGAAAAATCTGTAGTGCTATATCCAACCGCATCAGTGCACAGTCGGGAAAATCCGATCAGGGATGGATCAGCAAATGTAATTCCTTTGCATAATTTATATTTCAATGGCGACTTTTCAGTCAATTTTAAGCTCTTAGTCTTCAAGAACACCCTAAATTCTTTCTTGAATGCAAATATTTTGGAATCTTTAAGAACTACACTGCATAGCTCAGCTCTGACTTATGTCCTAATTTTAAAAGTTTTACTGAGACTAGATTGTCACTCACTTCAATATTGACTTGGTCAATACTGCTGGCATTCTTGAGTATGTCTTCCTTCGCAAATAAAGACATTTAATCTACCATAAGATGAGTTAGTTCTGTGAACAGAAAGGGGGAAAATGGATCATTACTTTGGAAATAACAAAGGAAGGGCTCCACAATGCGAGCAACATGAGAAAAAAAGCAAATCTAGGTCCCATGAGTTTGTCCTTTATTCCTTCGCACATTTCCTTATAGCTGCGTGAAGTCACCCTTTTGCCATCCCTCTCCATGGCACCAACAAATTTCTCCAAATTTGGAAGAATTTTCAACGCGGTTTCTGCCACATCCTCATTGTTGAGCCACCTAATTGGGCAGAACTTCTTAGGGAATACACAACTCTCATTATAATATTTGTAGTCGCTCCTCCTCGCTAGCACATCTTTGAACACATTATAGCAAGCTCTAAGAAAGAGTACCACATTCCATCCAGTGGCTTTTTCTCCAGTTTTAAAAGCATTATGTACAGTATGAAGCCTACATGAGCCCATTGAGACAAGCAAGGGATCATCAGCATCCTGCATGGATTGAAGGTGTGCCTGCAGGTCAGTCACAAATTTTAAATTGACATAGGGCCCATCCATTGAGACTTGGAGGAGATTCTTTAAGTTGAGACTAAAAAGTTCTTTCGAAAAACCTTGCAGCAGATCTGTAGCTGTTCTGTGACCTAAGAAAGAGGAGCTGAAATAGTGAGTAGAAACTTCATTTTTTGCTTTGCTCCAAAAATGCAGACGAATTAAATGGGAAGACGGCATTATTTTTGCTTGATATGCGATCTTAGTAAATCGCTTATACGCTAATTTCAAACATTTGACAAATCGTAATATAAATCACAGGATTATAAAAATGACGCAGATAAGGTTGAAACTTAAAGACATTTCCAGGACGCATTAAAACATTCCCTAACTTTTCCAGGTTTTCCATGACCATTTTTAAATTCCCTGACTTTTCCCGGCTCTCCAGGTCTGTGGCAACCCTGTGTGGAGCAAGGATAAGTGTAATCAGTCTGAAATAGTGAGAAAAAAAGCTTCCTTAGGTTATATTCACAACTGAACCTATCGCTCGAACAACCTAGCACCATCTCCGATACATGTCATATTTTTTTAGCAACTGCGAGCAGCAAACGATTTCTGTACCAGGAATACTCATCATGGATTTATGTTTGGGAAAACTGGTATAAAAAAAATGCCAGGGATCATGAGAGGAAAATGCTGGTTGTAGCAATTATTCTCTCGTGGGTGAGTATACCCATACAATACTAATTTATGTTTTTTTACTCGTTGGGAACTCTGTGGACTGATGGTAACAAAGACGAGTGCATTTTTTGTCCGATTGGTTTCATATTTTATGTGCTACAATGCCTACGATTCAAAGTCATCCAAGGTCTGGTTTCACTGAGGCATCCAGCGGCCACGTCCAACCGCCACTTCTGGACATCGCGGCTGGACGACGAGGCCGGGTGGTTTCATTCAGGCGTCTATGTCCCGATTCTGCGGCTGGGCGATGTGGGAGAATGTGTTTTTAGTTTAATTACGAATTTATTATCGGTTTGCGTTTCCTGAGAGTGAGTTGATTTTGAGCTGAAACGGATGGTGACAAATTTAGTTTAGTTGCTTTTGTTGTAAGACGAAGAAGAGGACGACCAAATGTTGCAAGTAGTTTTACAGAAAAGAGTTGGAAAGGACACTTTACATAAAACGCGGAGATATGAGAGCAGAAAAATCACCGAAAATTGGGACATCCTGACTAGGCTTCTGCGTCCTGACTGCTCTCGAAGCAGTCGAGACACAGACGTCGGACGCCTGTAGTCAAACGCGACGGCCGAGACGTCTCAGCGAAATCGAGCCCATTTGCTATATAATGGATGAGTACAGCAGTGACTTCTGACTGCTGGACGCGGACACCATGCGTGGCTGCGGGACACCCCAGAAAAACCACGCCTTTACTATTGCAGTATTGAAAACTGAATTATCGTTCAGGTAATTCACATTCAATTCATAATGTATTCAGCGACGATGATTAATTAGATATTTAACTCCGACAAGAAGTGCCTAAAAATGTTGCTGTGATCCATCACTATTCATATAAACGCATAACTTTTTCATGTTGGGACCAAGACCCAAGGTTCGTAATTTCAAAATTTCGTTATTTCGTAATATCGCGTACTGTTACATACACTTAGATACCCTTCTGGTCGCGACCAAAGATTTGGCTTCGTAAAATCAAAATTTTGTAATTTCGAGTTTCGTATTTTCGAGTTTCTACTGTATCATCAAACACTACCCATGGCCCTAGGCACTTTTCTTTGCGACAGTAAGTAAATAAACACTGGCCACAACATTGGAACAGGTGCTATACATTATGAAGAATATGAGCAGTAGCTCAACTGTAGCACGATTCAGACAAACCTGACGAGCTAGTAATGCAGTTTTCTAAACTGCATGCATTTCTTGAAAATTTAGTATGAAAATCAGGAACTATGAGGATAGCAGTTGGTGCCTTAGTACCATAATAGCATAATTGGAATTTGGACTACCAAATTGATTGACCACGTCAGCAAAGAGCAAGGGGTAAATAGAACCAATGAAATCCCTATTTTTCACGAAAAAAAATAGGTACTGTATTTCTCGGCCTATAAGATGCACCTAGATTTTTTTGGTTATATTTTAGAAGAATAAAATATAATCAACACCCAATTATATTAACAATTTACATGAAAATTGGCAAAATAATTTTTTATATAGTTGTTGCATCCAAGTTATTAGCCGTTGAATAAAAGAAACAAATGCACGATGGAGAGCGCACCATTAGCTCACTGCCATTATGCAATCTGCGGCAAACATAGAGAGATGGAAACCTTCAAGGGGAACACAAAATCGAATACATGAAAGCATAGCTTTGCCTTCGCCACATTAGACGTAGGTCAATTTTCAAATGTATTTCAAGTAAAAAAGTGCATCTAAGAGGCCAGGAAATTTCACTAAGTAATGTGCAATAAAAAACCAATACATCAATATCAACCTGTTTCAACTGAATTTTGTTCTGGGCTGACTGAAATTTCCACTCATGATTTTGATTACTGGCAATTTGGGATAAGATGCACCTCATTTTTATGCATATTTGGAGGAGGGGAAAAAAGCACATCTTATACGCCGGCAAATACCATATAAAGGAATGATAGCTTTAGAACCAACTTCTTTTTCTAACCTTGTGATCTCTCAATGGATTGGAACATATTCCATCAGTTTTGGGGGATCTCACATGATAAATGCAAAATAAACAGAGTTTTCAACGTTTAATTTTCAACATCTACAAGTTTGAGATAAAAATCCAAGTGATGATATTGATCGTAATTTTCAGCTAAATTTCAGGGAATAAATACCCTTCCAAACCCAATCAAAAACAGTGCTAAATTTCATAAAGAATTAAATGAACTAAACTCTTTTCCCATCACGAAAGGTGACAGTAGACTAATTTCATTCATTGAAAAGGATTACAGGTAATAAAATACTGTAGGCAAAGGAAAGAGATAAAGGAAATGGGAAATAAAAGAGCTATATTAAAGAGCAATGGTATAGGGTCACACACAGCTCTTACATGAACTTGAAAAATATAAAACACTATATTTCAATTCACTAATGAAAAACAAGCAGCCAATTGTTTAAATCCCACATAAAACATACTTCAGTCCTACTTTCAATGTTTTCTATTCCACAGCTATCTCTCAATTTTTTTACTCAAGTTTAAGTCCAAAGGTATTTAAAAAAATGAATATTTCATTAATAAATCAATATCACAAGCATATTGGAAATAAAACGTCGCTTTGTACATTCCACACACAAACTTTATTCACTGGCCACACACACTTTATATCGACCATGGTTTCGACAAATAATTGTCATTATCAAGGTACAGATAATACCAGTCCATTCCTTAAATACTCTCAAGTAAGGGGAGGGGGAGGGAGGGGGGGGTTTAAGGGGAGGGGGAGGGAGGGGGGGGTTTAAGGGGAGGGAAAGTGAGGAAGGCAGTGGGAGAGGGGGGGGAGTCACAAGAGGTGTGTAATCCTTGATTGGACGGGTGGAGAGTGGAAGGGGGCAGGAATGGAAGGCAAACTCACAGGCCATGGACGGCAATGGCGTCAATACAAGTACAAGAAAAAATACGTGGTACAACCATTAAAAATTCAAAAGAGGTGAATGACAATCAAATAAAATATCATTTACTAATTTAACATTACAATTCTTCCTTGCTTATGTTATTTCATATTGCTCAAGAAAATCCAATTTTTCACCTTTATTTTCAACATGTAAAATTTCAAAATCGAAATTACTGGTGTGATTAGGGTCTAGTAAATGTTTGGCAAACATAGAAGATTGATCACCAGTTGCGAAGCATTTTGAATGTTCCTTACATCTTATAGAAAATTTCCTTCCCGTTTAGCCAATGGACCTAGCGTTACATTAATTGCAATTTAATGCATGCACACCGCTTTTGTCCACATTCTTAAAAGTATCATTCGCGTTAAAAAAAATTTTTCCAACAGTCACGGGGTTATAAAAAGATAAATTAAAATTCTTCAACGGCATGGATTTCAGTAGCCTGTACGTCAAATTGCCTAAAAAAGGTAACTTGCACCACTGTAATGGCTTATCATTAACCCTTTTCCTTCTTAAGTTTAAATGCCCAAAGACGCCCTCTTAAGTTGGCCGTAGATTTTTCTCTCTGGATACTGGGAATTTAAATTTGCTGAGCGGCCATAGAACGCCGTACGGCAGGTTTAAGCCGAGTTAGGAGGGAGAGGGTTAACATTAAAAGTTAATTTAGTTGTACACTTAATAGCTTTCTGATTCAGCTTTTTGTCTAATGATAAGCCATTCCGGTGGTGCAAGTTACCTTTTCTAGGCAATTTGACATACAGGTTACTGAAAGCCATGCCGGTGAAGAATTTTAATTTATCTTTTTATAACCCCGTGACTGTTGGAAAAATTTTTTTAAACGCGAAAGATGCTTTTAAAAATGTGGACAAAAGCAGTGTGCATGCATTAAATTGCAATTAATGTAACGCTAGGTCCATTGGCTAAACGGGAAGGAAATTTTCTATAAGATGTAAGGAACATTCAAAATGCTTCGCAACTGGTGATCAATCTTCTATGTTTGCCAAACATTTACTAGACCCTAATCACACCAGTAATTTCGATTTTGAAATTTTACATGTTGAAAATAAAGGTGAAAAATTGGATTTTCTTGAGCAATATGAAATAACATAAGCAAGGAAGAATTGTAATGTTAAATTAGTAAATGATATTTTATTTGATTGTCATTCACCTCTTTTGAATTTTTAATGGTTGTACCACGTATTTTTTCTTGTACTTGTATTGACGCCATTGCCGTCCATGGCCTGTGAGTTTGACTTCCATTCCTGCCCCCTTCCACTCTCCACCCGTCCAATCAAGGATTACACACCTCTTGTGACTCCCCCCCCTCTCCCACTGCCTTCCTCACTTTCTCTCCCCTTAAACCCCCCCTCCCTCCCCCTCCCCTTACTTGAGAGTATTTAAGGAATGGACTGGTATTATCTGTACCTTGATAATGACAATTATTTGTCGAAACCATGGTCAATATAAAGTGTGTGTGGCTAGTGAATAAAGTTTGTGTGTGGAATGTACAAAGTGATGTTTTGTTTCCAGTATTGTTGTTCCACAAAGTGAAGCCTCAAACGTTAAACCGCAACACAAGCATAAACCATATGAATGGATTACGACTTTGTACAAAAAAATCCTACACCTGTTCACCTACCTTGAATTAAATTTTCATTCAGGGTATTAAAGTCATTGCAAAAGACAGCGTAGTAGAGTAAAGATAATATGAAGGTACCTCACACTTCTATCCATGGTAATGAGATTTCAATCGCATAATGGTTGAATTTAAAATACCAAATAGAATATTAATATACGCTTGTGTATAGCTTTGACCCCCTAAATTGTTTAACCCCTACTTCTATCAGAAAAAAATATGAATTTTTGGATGTCTTATGCATAGTTAGACTCTCTTTTTCAATGCTTTCAATGCAAAAACCCTATTTTTTTGTCACGGACGACATATTCTATTTTGATATCTCAAAGCTTACAATCAAAGCACATAGTATATTGTTTATTTTCCACTGTCTATGGAATTGTAACAATACACTACTTCTAGTGAACTACACAACACTCCTGTTTTACAAAAATAACCTGTTCCAAACAAACATTCATACAATAAGTATCTTTGCTAAGTGAACCAATGTGTTAATCTACATCACGAGGGTTTTCCATGAGCAAAAGCACATGTATTCAAGAATATACAAAATATATAGGTACACATTTACCTGGATGTTAGAATTAAACTAAAAAGCCTAACTCAATAATATAATGGCAAAAAAGGATGTCAACCTCTCTGGAGTGATTTTTTGTTATCTCCTGCTGCCTAACCTGTATGTTTGATGAACTTGGGTCTACCTCCGTAATCTATAGTTTGACACAAACTGATTGAAAGTAATTAATTTGGTCAATATGGTACAGGCAAAGAGCAGGATGTTCATCAGATTGCCTGCAATAGTTACTCCTCTGTATGATTTCCAATACTCAATATCTTTTTCAAGACCCACATGAAATGAAGTCACCACCCTGTACACAAATGATTTTTAACATCAAATGCACCACATAAGAACAGTTATTTGTCTCGATTATATCCCAGACAAGCAACTACTAGAAGTTAATAATAATTCCATGAACTGAGGTAAAGCATATTGCCTCACCTTCATGCTAAGAAGAAGCACCCAATAATGAAATGGGATAGGAGATAGGGGAGACCATACCGTGAATAAGTCACAATCACACCCCAGTGAAATAGGTAACATGTCTTCTGTTCCTAAATATTTTCCCTCTCCATAAGCTCTGGTCTCAGCTGATTTTTTTCCAACATAAAGCTCAAGTGCTAACCTAAAAATATGCTACCTTAGGGGAATAACAAATGTGATAGCAGCATAGAGGAAAGCTGCCACTAACAGTCTATCCCTCAAAAGGTTGAGAAAACTCATGACTGGAGATTTTTTGGGTTGTTTACTTTAAGCAACCAGGTCCTTCTCATAACCATTCATGCTGCGCAGAAGGGGAGCTTTTAGGGAAATACATTTCACTTATATGGTCTTCACAAGACGAAAAAGCATTAACGACTCTCAATGATAATCCTTCCAGGACGCTCTAGGAACTACATGTGAGGAAGGTAAAATGCCAAAATAAGTAAGGGTAAAGATATGTCATTGACCTTGTAGTTAAAGACATTCAAAAATCTGCTCTGCTTTGTCACAAATACTCTCCACTCGGGTTCTGAATTACCTTTTATCGAACACCTATGAACAAGGCCAACGACACAGCACTTACTCAAAAAAATAATTTGATACTTCCAACAAAACCACAAAATCAAGGAGTTGAGTGAAGGATGCAACTTGAAAAGAGACCACTTAGCAAAAATGATGCATAATCTCCTGTGCCACGAACAGCAGAATCAGAGATTCCTCAAGACATTCCAACCAAAGGTTTTGGGGGCCCCAATTCGACCAACTAGACCAGTCAATTTAAGAATTGATTCAAATCTACATTCATGTCCCTCATATGACAATAACATGAAAATATATTATTTATGAAAAATTGCTAAAGAGATAAATACACACCACTAGATCTGGCAGGAAGATTGCGGACACAGATGGCAAAGGGACGGCGGTCTTCTCCATGGGACACCTGAGAACCAACCCCCAGGCCACTACCCACTATGGATGATGAACCAGAACTATTGGTATGCGGAGCAGCACTAACTGCAGACTGAAGAGACACACCAACACGGCCACTCCTTACACCACTTTGATGACTAAAGGAAAAGAACAAAAATCACACCAATGAATACAGAAAAAAACAGTGCCTCTGAGAACATACCATATTAATATCTTAAGGAAAATTTAGTACAGAAATAATAGATATATTGACAAAACAAAAACCATCAGAAGAGTTTAGTAAATATTTAGCTATAACCCATGTGTACATTATAGCAAACATGCAGAAAACAGAATAAGCAAAAAGATTATAGAAAAATTATGGAACAGTAAGACCAGTGCAAGATGGATAGCAGAAATTAAGGAAGATATGAGTGAATTACACATTAAAATAGAAGATTTGAAAGAAAAGACAGATGCTATCATGAAACTCAAGGACAAACAGATCAGACTACAAACCAAGATCAACAAACAGAGAATAGGAAGGGTAATCTCAGATGAAGAAAGAAAGCTACGATCCGTGCGAATGAAGAAATACTGGGCTGACAGAAAACAGAAGAAATCCAGAAGATGACTAAAGTGGTCCAATGAAGGCCATAAAATTAAAAATAAAATAATACCCATGTACATAGAATAAGTTATTTCTTAGACTCTTTCCGATCAATCTAGGGGTTCAAACATCACAGTGAAAAATCCCTAACATTGGCACTTGGCATTATCGGCAATGTCACTCACTGAATTACTAACTCATGAAATTTGCAGAAAAGTAATTCCACTGAAAGCAATTAAAACAAGATAATTCTAACAAAGAGAGCAATAAGGTTTCATGTATGTATATCATTCAGCAACAAAAATAATGTACAAAATAATACACAACAGCCACAGGAGCCCTAACACAATAAAAATAAGCTCACAATTATGCACTGGTTCAAATCTGAGAGCCAGAGTTGCACTCAGGCTTGGAATATTGAGCATAATCTTTCAGCCTGAGGCCATGAGATTCTAAGTATAGAGCAAAAAACAACTGTCATTTTGGTGCCTGACCATATGGGTGACACTTATTTTCCAGACTTAAGAAAATTAATGGATTCCACCTCTTATCATATGTTCGATGTTGATTATGAATGAACATATTTGTGCTTTTACTATATTTCATCAGAAACTGGTGATCATTAATCAGCCCAAGCACTTTGACACAGAATGTTAATTTTCAGGCCTCTATTTATTAGTAAAACTCAATAGTAGGGCTCTTTTGGGCTGAAATTTTGGCAGTAAATAGCTATAAAATTATTAAAAAATTAAAAAGGAAATTAACTCCCCTTCTTCTTGCAGACAGTGAATAGTCACAATTAATATTAAGAAAATATCATAAAAAATAACTCATAATATTATGGAAATCATCTACATGTAGGACAAACGCTAGTTGTTTCCATCTACAACATGCAAAAGGCCAAGAAAAACTAGCACTGTCAAACTCTTCCTTAATACTATCCAAAATATTTACAGCAAATTGAGAGCTGACTGAGATTTGATTGCTCTCACAGTAATTATAAAGAACTGGGATCAAGAATGTAATAAATTTTCAATGAATTGTATGTAATCATATTGGCACTTTTTGTTCCAAAACATCAATCCTTTCCTGCAGACTAAGCGTGAATGCTAGAATCCAGGGTGGACTAAATGTTCATCCCCTTTAAGGACCATCCCACAATAAAAAAGCCACCAATTCAAATGTAAGAGCATACAAATCACAATTCTCAGCTCCAGACATTAAAAATAAGTCCCCAGGAGATGAGAACACTTCCGATGAGGCAGTGGAAGCCTTTGCAATAATGATTATGTCCCATGATGAGTTTTTGAAAAATTTAAAAGGTTGAAACAAACAGGTTGATTGATTTTTTGGGGAAGGTGACCAATAACTTGGGTCATTTGCACCACTGCAGACAGGTGGGTAGGTTCGTAAAGGAAGAATTATTTGGGAAATGGAGAAAGGGTGGAGAAACCCAACATAGGGATTAGCCTGCTCTTAATGAAAGGAGCCAAGGGGATCACAGTTTAACGACCCATCTGACTAACAAAATACTGCACTTGAAGAGCTCTACACAAATTACTCAGGAAGGGATCACTATAAATAATACAAGTTCTTTTTTAACTTTGTGGTATTCCATATTAGATGATTTAATGGTAATTTTTACAAAAACCACAGCTTAAAAACACACACACACACACGACCCGGGTTTCAACGCTTGAGCGTCATCTTCACCTGAAGATGACGCTCAAGCGTTGAAACCCGGGTCGTGTGTGTGTGTGTTTTTAAGCTGTGGTTTTTGTAAAAGTTACCATTAAATCATCTAAAAGGGATCACTATTTCCATTGAAAAATCTCCGCCACCACCAGGATTTGAAGCCAGGCCCACAGGATGGAAAGCTAGTACTCTAGCCACCAAACTAACCTGATCCTCTGACACACACACACACAAATCAAAACAGATGTAATTCACTATAGTACACTCAAATAGAAAGAACATAAATAGAAATTGTGAAAGGTTAGAACTTGTAGGGATGAAGCCAAAAGTCGCTGAAATAGGGGTATATGTTGACTTGAGCAGGTTAAGAGTTAGGACAAAATAAAAAAGTACCACAAACACAAGCCTAGAACAAGAGAAAACAGCAATTCATACATATACTCTTGGAGAGAATCACCTAGAGAGACTGAGCTATAAGGATTCTTGAGTAAAAACTTGGACGAATGGTATGCAAAGCTCATGCTTGAGGGGTTAATATATTCACATCGGGGCCCAAGAGGAATAAACATTTTAGGGAGAACAGAGAAAATTGTGACAGAAACATCAGCGGTAAGAAGAAATTACGATTTTCCCAACCATTGCTATTATCTTCGTACATATATTGCTATTATCTTCCTCAATAATTTAGAAATGCAAGGGATTCCAATAAAAAAACTGATACATTGGGTGAATATGAACAAGACATACAAATAACAGCTATTTAATTGAGCAAATTGCAATATCAGGCTCTGATTTTTACTACGAATTCTTTAATTAAATTAACAATGAAAACATTTCATCTCCCAAGTCTGTAAAATCTCTTTCCATTCATGTAGAAATTCAGAGCTAACTGTATAATGGCACCAACAACATGGGCAATCATCTTTTCCCAGTAATAGTCATCACAAGTAGAGACGAGAAAATTACTGCAATTTTCCAGTATTTTTTAGTGTTGAGCATTAAAGAGCAAATGTATGGTTAAATAAGAAAGCCAATAGCAATAGGAAGGGAATAACGATGTTTAAACCATACCTAATACAACATTCATCTATTATAAATCTAAAAAATTGTAAAAAGAAGGCAGCAAAACACAAACTGGCTTTCTTTTGTCTAAGTATGAGAAATTTTTAGAAGAATATTGTAATACATTACTCTACAATGTTATAATTTAAGTAAAATATTCCAAAAATGAGTTTTACATGCCTCAATTAATAATTAAACTAGTAGGAAATGTGACTTGGCTTAAAAGAACATGTTAGGAATTTATTTGTATGAAAAATTATCTCAAACATAGGTGATTTATCTCGAAAATTACCAAAAATTATGGTAATTTTCAAGGGGCATGGTAAATTACGAAAAATACCATGGTAATTTATGAAAATTACCGTGGTATATTTCAGAGTGGCCCATCTCTAATCACAAGACATTAAAAAACCATCAAAAGTATACTTTTCATTTTGCTTTTATTCAAATAAATATGGGAAGAAAAGTGATTAGAAACCAAACCCAGGGTTTTGGCCATGTTTTCTTGTACGATGACTTCAATACGTTAATTCATACTCTAAATTGAACATACTAAGAGGTGGAATTCCCTGGAATAAACTGGAAAATACAGTAAAATATAATTTATAATATAATGCCAACAACTCTGTCTCATTGACTTCTCAGTCAATAACAGCTGCTAATTGGTACAAATAAGCTATGAAGATTGAGGAGGTTGTATCCTCTCCTACTGATGTGACATCTGGAAAGTATAATGCTTTCATCAAGAGAAATTTAAAAAACTCCCACAGGAACCACAATGCCATATTATGTTACCCGATGGTACAAGTGGAAATGGAGTGACTGCAACAAGACTACCACACAGTGGGAATTGCTAATGATTTCCTATTAGACCAATGGGGGTGAGGCAACTGTATTATAAACTTTGCTGGAGTTATGAACACAGGTTCAGGCCAGGAGAAAGTTTCACTGATGCCAAGAGTGGCTCAACAGGATCCACCATTTACAGCCACCCTAAAGAAACTGACCCCACTTCAGAGAACTGATGGGAATCCTACTACGCTAACACCTAGTGGACTGACTGATGGCAGCAAGGGTCATGCTTTCATCTATTGATCGGTCAGTCTCCTTCTAGATGACCCTGCAAGGGAAGCAAGCATTTACTTTTCCACTACCATTACTCACCTGGGCGAGCAGGATTTGGAAGAGGAGAGATGAGGGGGTGAGTGGGAACGAGAAGAATGGGACGAACAGGAAGATGTGGATGCAGATCGACTTCCTCCACGGCGACTTCCCATGCCCACGATGGGTGCTCCGCCCCCTCCCCCACTCCGACTCGACGTTGAGCTCTCAGACAGCGAGTGGCTCGAACGGGACCCACTGCTGACTGATCGGCCTGACTCAGAGCCAGATTCGCTTGCGGACCGACTGAAAGTTAATCAGGAAAATTGAATCAAAATACATTCAAATTAACACATCAATATCCCAAAAATGGCTGTGAGAAAATAGTAAAATTAGAGATTATTATCCTCAGATAAATTAAGCATTAGATTCCATAGAGAATCAGAGTCAACAATATGGTTAATAAAGTATCTTTTTTAAATAACTCTGGGAGACAAAAGATTACAATGAGCAAAAAACAAGAAGATTCTACAAATGATGCTTTTTAGTAAAATAAAGTACACAGCGAAAGAATATTAATACTTCAATTTACGAACTGAATTTAAAATATGACCAGGTCACTACTATAATGGCTGACTTGATTCTTAGCCTGTTCTTTTGTTTGGCAGTAGTTGGATAAAAAGACAAAATTAGAGTGGAAGCAAAAAAATACTTCTATGGAGGTTCATTCAATGAAGAGTTTCCATAGAAATGGACAGGCTTCCTTTACACATAAAAACAAGACCCTCAGAGGTCTGAGGTACTTCTTGTGATAAAATGAAAAATAAAGACATGATAAAAATATTAACCATAAAAATGTGAAGAACGGAGTAACTGAAGTACTCATATATGTCTAATGATGGGAAGACCTTTGGGTTAGAACGAGACAGCATCAGAGACTAAGGTTAATAAATGTACTTAGGCTTTCTTAAGTATCTTTTATAAACAGTTTTCGCAACCTTTAGAATCTCATTCATAAGGATTTACAAAGGACAGATGGAGGCTTCCTCCAAAGCTTGGTACTGGCACAGAATGGATAATCTTCAATGAAAAAGGCAGTTCCTAAAATCCATTGCACTCTTACAAGGAGAGTTTCCAAATAATCACAAAAAATAGAAAAACAAATATAAAAAAGAGTAGGAAGGAAAAGAACAGGAATATTTTCCCAGGTAATTATGTTTTTTTTCTGGCTACTTTGCAAACATTTTGGGGCAAATAAAATACTTTGAAATGGGGATCAGAGACGATATTGGTAATGACCTAATATTCAACAAATTACTAGCAGGCAATTAAAATTCGTAAGATGCACATAATTAGTTTTTCTGAAATTTTTACCTACATAAAACAGGAGCATTTTTTCTGGAAACCTGTGTGCTAACTTCTAACATGAGACCTCTGAAGCTAGTTTCTTCTGGTTTTCTTCATTGGTTTTGAAGTACGGATTCCAGTTAGGATTTATTCTAAAGATTCATTTCAATCAGTTCAGGTACCATAAAATCTTGGCGAGTATGAGTAGCACAAATTTGATACACGTGGATCATAATTTTAGCATTTTTCATGACAATTTCAGTGTCACTTTTCATGCTGAGGAGTCAAATTTCATTGCCAATGAGCTGTGGATGCCACATTTGGCATGATAGCACCACTCCTTGGGTGCTTATAAGGACACTTTAAAAAATTCAAGAAAGTGGCATGGGTTCGAGCCCAAAACAATATTACTTTGATAGAACAAACTATATGTTCCCTGCGTTTAGCATAGAGGATACATATTATTTATGGTTTTGGTAATAAAGAGTTAAGTTTTTGCCCACATACCACCATTTTTCTAATTTTATCACTAGTGCTCACAAGGGATGGTGACAGAGGGTTTCCTCAGGTAAATGAATCACTTGTGGCGACTGGATTGCTGTATATACGTATTCATTGGAATTGAAAGGTACAAAGTAATCTTCCACAGAAATGTGATTAGTAGCACGCAGTTTATTGTGATAAAGCATCGTCAGGAATCGTACCTCAGGCACCGCACTGTGATACAATTAAACAACGAAACAAAAGGAGTATACATGTTTGCTCTTTTTATAGACCTCCAAACTCCAAAGTTGATGTTATTTACCAATTAGAAAATCAAATATCCGCATTTACTGTGAGAGACAGTAAAAGTGTAATAATTATTGGGAGAGATTTTAATCTACCATCTATAAATTGGGATTCTTACACTGTAAAACTGAATTCTAGAAATAGGGAAATCAGCGAGATCTTACTCAACACACTTGCTAATCACTCACTTTCCCAAGTAGTTGACAAGCCTACGAGAGGAAATAAAATATTAGCCCTTTTTGCAGTAAGCCATCCTAAGTTGATAAAACAACTCGATATTATTGACGGCATTAGTGATCACAGAGTAATTTTTGCAACCTTAAAAATTGAAGTAGAGTCAGCTGTAAAACAGAAATGCAATATTTATTTATTTGATAAATGCAACTTCATAAAATTCGGCGAGATGCTTAATGATTCGTACACGGACTTCGTAGCTAAAACAGAGGATAAAAGCACTGATGAATCATGGAAATATTTCTTAGAAATTCTATGACAGGGAATCAACGAATACATTCCGCAAAAATTGAAATGTGACAGTAAAGAACCTCGCTGGTATAACAACGATGTTAGGAGGGACCTTAAGAGACAGAGAAAACTGTACAACTTGCTCAAAAAGTCCACTACGGTAGGTGACAAATCAAAGGAACTTGAAGCAAAAGAAAGTTACGCTGCACAACGCTCAAAAACTAAGAAATCAATGTGTACTGCAATGCGCACTGCGAAATTTCAAGAAAAAAGTACTTGGTGAATTACTCGAAGCAAATCCGAAATCTTTTTGGTCATATGCGAGAGAGCTTCAGGGAAAATCTTCAACCGTAGATTCGTTATTTGATAAAGATGGCAAACTTGTCACCGAAAATATTGACAAAGCTAACACGTTAAATTCCCACTTCAAAAGTGTATACACTACAGACGATACTGCATGTAATTTTGAAATTTCATTCACTGAGGGACCGATGAAAGAAATCACTATTCAACGCGATGGGATAACTAAACAACTACAGTCGATAAAAAATAGTAAATCTCCGGGTCCGGAGGGAATACCCGCGCGTGTCCTCAAGGAGTTAGCGCCACAGATCGCACCGTTCTTAGACATAACATTCAAGAAGTCACTGTCTGAAGGAAAGATACCATTAGACTGGAAAATTGCAAACGTTACACCGATATCCAAAAAGGTAAACAGACACGACCCAGGGAACTATCGACCAATTTCATTAACGTCGATTATAGGCAAGATACTCGAACATATCGTCGTTAGCAATATCATGACGTTCCTGGACAGTCGTAACGTCCTCCATGGCTCTCCGCACGGCTTCCGGAAAGGTAGATCATGTGAAACACAACTCGCGCTCTTTCTTCATGACGTTCTCAAATCTGGTGAATCGAAAAGACAAGTTGACGCATTATTTCTAGATTTTAAGAAAGCTTTCGACACGGTACCTCACAACAAACTTTTATACAAATTACAGTCATGCAGCCTAAACGAAACAGTAGTAAACTGGATACACGACTTTCTGAGTGATCGTAAGCAAAAAGTAGTTCTTGACGGAATTAGCTCTGATGTAGTTAAAGTGACATCAGGTGTCCCACAAGGAAGCGTGATCTGCCCCATTTTGTTCATTATATACATAAATGACCTATACTCTAGAATTAGCAGTAAAATACGTTTATTTGCTGACGACGCTGTCATCTATCGTGAAATTAGTGATCACTCTGACTTTGAAACTCTATCATTGGATTTAAACAACGTTCATGTGTGGAGCCAAGAGTGGGGACTCGAACTTAATTTGAGCAAATGCACGGCGGTACATTTATTGCGGAGGTCGTCCAACTATTCCCATGTATATGCTGTGGATGGTATTAACATAAAGGCGACAGATGAAGTGAAGTATCTAGGAGTTACGATAACTTCGGACCTATCGTAGGGAGCACATATAAGAAATATTTGTGGCAGAGGTCTGAAGAAGCTAGGATTCGTCAAGCGTATTGTGGGAAGATTTTTGGATGAAAAAGTAAAAGAGAGGTGCTATTTTGCACTCGTCCGGCCACACCTTGAATATGCAGCGAGCATATGGGATCCGGTGCAGAAAGACTTAGTCCGGGAACTTAATAAAATACAAAGGAAAGCTGCGGGATTCGTCAAAAACTGCTACGGGCGTACAGACAGCATTACACAGATGTTAAGTGAATTAGGCTGGGAGCCGCTAGAGACTCGGAGGCTGCGCGCTAGGCTTAGATTACTTGAACAATTGAGAATAGATATCTTTCAGAGCGACACGGAGAACATCATATTAGAACCCCACTATATTTCCAGGTCCGACAGAAACGATAAATTAAGAGAGATATTTTGCCGAACGGATAGGTATGGGAATTCGTTTTTCCCCCGAACAATAAGGGACCATAATAAATGCTAGGCGTAATTTCATTAGGGCGTGTCCATTTTATATGTAAACGGCTGGTGTCCTAACACCCCCCGCCACACGCCTATTGAGGCAGCTTGCGGGGTAATATGTAGATGTAGATGTAATCAGGTCTGCCATTGTGTGCAATATATTTATTTTAGAGATATGGAAGCTATTTCATTTAATTATCTCTACATTGTTTAGCTGCTACTAAAAAATCCATAGTTGTGAAATGGAAACAAGCTTAGAAAGATTTCAGACTTTTCATTACTACCCCAATCGCAGTTTCAACATCTTGGCATCATTTCCAAGAGAATAATATTTTCTACCAGTAACTGTAACCTTCATGAAAACTGGGTGCTATAATTTTATCTTACACAACAATGTCAAGATGTTGAAATATCCGTTAAGATTATTATAATGTGAGGGGATTATCACAAAGCTCAATTTCATTTCACTAATTACAGGGTTCAGCCCTAAGAGTGGAGGTGGAAGATGAGTCCAATCATCTGTACGTACAGTCGCCGCATAAAGTCTGGCGACATCGGCAACTTAATCCTCTTAATTTACTAGCCCCTAAGACGAGGTTCCAATTCACCACTACTCTGGCCGCTTTCTCACCTCACTCCCAAACCCCTCCTCTCCATCTCTCCTCCCCACCCCTCACTTTTGAATCAGTGGAGCCACACAAAATCGTAGTTTCGCTTATTCGGTGCTTTTGTCGATGTCGCCAGACTTTATGCGGCGACTGTATATACCTGTGATTGTACTGCTACACGACATTTCTTTTTCTCATTGGAAAGTATTTCATATTAGAAGAAATATATATGATGGACTGTGGAGAGTTTTAGCGATCCTGGAGAGCCAATTCAGGAAAACAACATACAGCTGACGGTACCCTTGAATTTCAACAGTATCTCTAAATCGTACACATTTAAAACGCACTTATTAGGGTAACATTAAATTAAGCCATACCTTCCAAGTCAGAGCCTCAGATAAATGATAAACGTTTTAGCCAACAGGTCAATTTTGAATGAAAGGAAAATTTTTTCTCATTAAATTTAATAATTATATTAAGGTTTCTGCACATTACTGCACACTGGAAAATTAGAAAATAATTGAATGATTGTGACCAATTCCTTTATACCTTACGGAGTCATCATATTTCCAGGAAAAACAGAATTCCCTGATTTTTCTGGAAGTTACTAATTCTTGTTTTTCTTTGACTTTCCTGATTTTACCAAGGATGTGGCCACCCTGAATTAATAACGGAAGAATGGCTCATTGGATTTGAAAAATTTTATTTGGGTATATGGCGGTGGTGTATTGCATGTATAGGGTGGACATGGCCACCAGTGTGTTTGGGAACGCAATGCATCGTGGATTGGACATGAAAGGGAGGAAAAGTAAAATAAAAAATTGCGGAGCTACTCTTCACCCCTCCAAATAGCATGGCGTCTCACCTGGATTTGGGCCGCTTCTTGCGGGAGGGGGCGGCGGGGGCGGGGGGCGCATGGGCGCGGCGCCGGTGCCGCCGGTGGTGGTGCCGGTGGCGGTGGTGGGACGAGGCCGAGTGGCGTCGACTCGCCCCGCCGGAGACGTCGCCGCGGCCCCGCACGCCGCAGTCCTCGGCCGAGCCACCCGAGAGACCGCCGTAGGCCGCCACGGCGTCCCCGGACACCACCCCCGACGACGAAGAGCCGCCCACAGACGAGTACCTCGCACCGCCCGAGCCCTGAGACAGTGCAGACGGAGGGGGTCCGCCTTCGAACGGTGACGACCACGAGTTGCCGCCTCCGCCGCCGCGATGGTGGCCGCCGCCGGGCCCCTGACCCCTGCGAGAGCAAGAGAGAGAGAGAGCGTGGTGAGCCGGGGGCGGACAAGGATCCGAGCTTTCCCGCGTACCCTTTCATTAAGACCCGCAGGGACCGCAAATGTTGATCACATAGTCATGAAATTGCAGCTAAACATAAACTAAAGAGTAGATACAAATATTCAACCAAGGGCTGTCAGTTGAATTCCACATAACCTTGTACATTAGGCTAAAAATAATAAATATGCGAGCGCAGTAACCGAGGTGTTTTTATGGGTTGAGTGAACCACGAGACAAGCTTTATTCCAATTTCACCCCAATAAATACCTTATATCCCAACAGTTTTAAAACAAGTGTTCAAAAAATTACGTACAATCATTTCTCGAGATTTGCAAAACGTTTAAACTTTATAAATATAATCTACGTTGATAGATATAATCTACTTAAAGGTAACAGACACACAAATAATAACACAATGCTTAAAATCTTTGATGAAAAGAAGAAATATTCGCAATGAGAAAAATGGAACCATTATTCCTTAAAATACACTCAGCGAAACTAAATTGATAATATTATTAAACCGGTATTTTCGACTATTAACAGTACTTGTGTGTTGTCAATGTTATCGTTCATTTAATCGTTGACGAAAATGTCGTCAGCAAAATTAATGACCGTGGTGGATACCCGGACATATCGACAAGGTCGCATTAACGCCGCGGAAACCCACCACTGAGCGCCATAAATACTACGTCATTAACATAAAAATGACTGCCACTCTTACATGTAATGTCAGTGGTCTCCCAACTGCTCCTTTTTATACACTATACGGTTACAGTCATTTTCCCTGATGTTCGATATGTTCGACTATGTTTACAAATCCTATAAAAACGTATCTGCTTTCAGTTACACTACCGCAATATTTTTATCATGAAAACTGGTCAAATTCTGTAACAAACTTTCTTGCGTTTAAAAATAACTAAAAATGGGAATAGTAAATGGGTAGAACAAAATCGAAGAGTCCTACGTATCACATTGCTGAAGAGTTCAAAATTATATACGAGAATTACGTGGTTACAAGAGTTGAAATTAATAATAGCACTACCTAAACAACATTTATTTCCGCAACTGGAGACAGTGCATCATAAACAACGGGGGACTAGATGATGTAGCTGACAACAGAAATTCCACACCCGAGAGTTGAAATGCGCCCTAACCATATTTGCCAATGATAATGACCCAACGTCAGAACAACTATAGCATTCATTAGCAATCAGCGCTGAACAAAAAACACTTCATACCTTCGGAAAAGGAGATTTTGTGAAGCTGCGTTAGGAATGTTCGCATTACTATCAACAGCGATGTATCGGATACAGAGAGGTAGCAGAGGCGGAAGGCCTTTCCTTCCGTTCTCACCTTAAAGAGGGTAGTAAGGATATCATATACCCTCGGTCAAATCTGATCCAGTATCATTACCAGGTGATTTCCCGGCAGCCGATCCCATCCATCTAGCAATGCTAAAGGCCCCTGATAACTAGACAACAAAGACGACTTCGAAGGTCGGGTGGGTAACGCGCCCTCCCCTTCAAAGCATTCTCTCATCTCTGGTGACAGGACCTCACTAAGCGGACGCGGTTTCATTCAGATGACATGAAAACTTATTATGACGAGCCCCGCAAGCGGTAATGATAATATCAAATGTTACAGTGGCGAGGAGAACAAATTCAAATACAGCGGGTACACCGAATTCACTACACTTCATTAAACAACTGAACGCAGTATTGCGTGATTCAAGTTCCAATCAAGCATAAGAAAGTTAGATTCTCAAGGACAGCATGGTTAATGGAGCTCTCTCCCGACAGCTATGATCATTTTATGGCAACAAAACAAAAATCAGCGAACTGCAACATAAACGGCGTTGTGGTTAACATACACAGTACGTACTAACAGAGTAATCTGGCGCACAGTGACTGACGATTAAAGATTAAATATTAAAAATATGAACAGTAAGACAAAACTTTTAAAAATTTTACGAACAAGCCGTCAGTAACATTCTCGTTGGGGTTGAATTCCGACCTCATCACAGAGCTTAAACCGAGAGAACAAACGAACACAGGCCCACTTTTCAAACATTAAAA
Source organism: Pyrrhosoma nymphula (assembly GCA_963573305.1). Lineage (NCBI taxonomy): Eukaryota > Metazoa > Arthropoda > Insecta > Odonata > Coenagrionidae > Pyrrhosoma > Pyrrhosoma nymphula. The sequence continues at coordinate 121,511,082 of OY754332.1, forward strand.
TACTGTTGGAAATAAATATTGGAGAAGTTGGAAAATGACACTACAAAAAATTGCTTGATGCATGCAACAAAGTATTCTCAGATAACACACCCAATAAAATTCACCTGGGTCTGGGATTAATCGAGGAAACATGTGCTAGATAATAAAAGAAATTTCGTCAAAAAGCAGCTCAGTTCGGAGGATATTGCAAGAAAAACATCAAGCGTAAAAGAGCCAACTGGAATGGAATCCCAGGGGGGACGAAGAAATTAAGGCTATACTGACCTGGAAAGGTTAACGTCAAGTAGAGTTTCATTTCATTGAAAGGCACACCGTACTTTTTCACAGAAATTTCATTGGTAGGACGCGATTCAGCATGGTGTACAGTTCAAACATGACAGATGTTTTAAAAATTAAGGCACTGCCTCTCAATTTGACAAAAATTTATGCGGTCATTACCATATGAGTGACTTAGTAACCAAAGTATTTAATGGTGCCAAATGCTTTTAAGATTAGACGCACTCGAACAGATATAAATCGTAAGAAATTCAGTGGACACGTGTAAAGCTATGCAACGAACAAACCTTTCCCCATCCCTCCCCATCACTTTCGACCCGACAGACCGCTAAAAAACAATTACAGCTCCTCTCCTCTTCCCTCACATCAACCCTTAGTCCACCCCCTCCCCCTACTGCCTCCCAAAGTCACTCCCGCCGCCCCTCCACCACCCACTGCTTCTCCAAGACACAAACTGTTACCCCCACCACTCCCCCTCAACGCAGTCACCTTATTCCCCAAGAATTGGTCACTTTCTTATTGAACAATCATCTGCCACTACCCTCATGGACCCGTTTTGGGCATACATACGTATCCGTATGCTGCATCCTTGGACCTGGCGATGTTACACCACCGTAAAATGCGTCGCACCGATTAAATTTTTGTGTAAAATCGTAGTTCGTTACGCGATGCCTTCTAATGATATGGATAAATCGAACTTCCACGAAGTGAGGCCTGAAACAACCGAGTGTATTCACGCGCAGTGAATAATCAATGTCGCTCAACATGGAAATGACAAAAGTAAGGAGACGAGGAGAGAAGTGAAGGTATCCCAGTTTCTCCATGTGGTCCATTTTCCCATTATTGACGTTTGATACCCAACCCGTGCATCGTAATCGCCTATTCGCCCTAAATAGATGTACTTCTACTCATGTCGGGAAAAATTATAATTTACTAAGAAAAAATAGCAAACATTAAAGTATTACAGAAAATGACTGGAACAAATCAAGATCAAAAAAAGGTTACATAAGTCACTAGATGGAATTCATTAAAGACTCCTAATGGAATTTGATTGTGGAGGTTACATTACGATGTAGAAATAATGGGAAAGATATGAAAATATTCGCCAGAGACCGATTAAATTGACCAAAAATATAGAAAATGTGTTATTCTTTGAGCGTTACAAGCAATGCGATGATAACAGGACTCTCTCAGAGTAGCAAAAGCGGGAAGGTTGACCTTCTCGGGATTTCACCACGCGTTGATTCATTCGTTGGTGGAAACTTCATTTTTGCAGACGTTACAGTCGGTTTCTTTACATCAGGAGAAGATTCAAGATTTCTAGGCGTTTCAGCCAGATTCCTCAGATCTTCTGGCCGGATAAATCTGGCAGCAAGCCTGCCGTTTCCATGGATGGATAAATGCAAAAAATACAGGAGAGACGGTCCTCATACATCATGAATCATCACTGATATGAAAATCTTACACTCTCCGAGCCTTGATCGATAGCTGCAACCTTCGTCAAAATCCCCATTTTCATTCAGCTGATTAGAAATCAAGCGACCCAAAGCGTTTAGCAGATAAATTATTCCTGTCATTTTCGAAAAGAAAAATAACCAGTATCTCAAGTTACAGAACATTTATGGGTGAATTTGAAAGAAATGTGTCCAATGACAAAAACGCAATATTGACCTCATGATCCTACTCAGGAGATATCACGCAGGTGACGATATGACACTTCGCGATTCCTCGATAATCAGGTAGTAGGATAATAGCTTAATACACGCCATCGACAAGCGTCACTAATATCCTAACGTCTACTCCGGAAATATTGACTGTTCCCGCGTTTGCTGATGCCGTGTCGAAACAATAAAGGCCAGTTAAACCCAAACTCACCCGTGCTCATTGTTTAGCAATAGATTCAGATATATCCCGGTTGGTACCTCTGGCTATGAGAGTGACGTACTTTCAGAAGAATAAGCTGTGAAAGCACAAGAAAGCTGTGAACTACAAAAATAGTCATCATTTTCATATGTGAGTCCTTTCTGATGGAAAATATGCCCTAGTGAAATGTAACCCACAGTATCTGAATCAGCGAAAAAATGAATGACAAGGGTGGAAATCAATTAACGTAAGGACCACCGTTACGAAAGAACCGTAAGGAAAAAGGAAAATCTGGAGAATTTACGACCCATTCGTTCCCGGAATTGCGTTCATAATAAAGTAATAATGTCAAATGAATAATTGTAAATTAAATGTTTATCATTCCTGGCGGATATTCGTATTTTGAGGCTATAAACACTGAAAGTAGTCCTAGAAAACATGCTGCGCCACAAACTGGCGCAAGCAACAATGAACGATATCGTGTATCTTCGCCTTGGATTGTTCTCCACAACAAAATCAAATTTAATCCATCGAAAATAAGCAATTGATTCATGTAATTTATTCAATAGAATCATGGCGAAATTTCGGCACAAGTAGAGCCCGCTTTGAACAGATAGCAAAGCTCAAGTCGACCTCCAGCTACTATGAACAATTAGAGACTAAATACCATAACGCACGCTTCAAATAAGCCGGAAAAAATTGTTACATGACTACGCATCAGGGAAGGGCGTAATAGAAATTTTCTGTAAGCCACGCTAATTACAACTTCACTAACTACAGAAGCACCGGAGTGATGATAGCACGCGATTACAGCGCTTATTGAAACAATTACGAAGTGGAATCAGCAATCGCTAGTTCAATTCATAAGCCTAAAACATCTCAAATGCCCCATCACCTAATTTCAATTCACGTTGACAAGTGAAAATTCTGTGCTGAGAAGTCTTCAAATGGTGTAACGTTGCATCTGAATACCCAAAAGAGCTTAGGAAATTTCGGTTCCAAACCTAATATAATCATACATGAATACAATAATATACTTCACTTTCACGTACTCTTAGAATTTCTGAAGACGAACGCTTAGAGACTTGGGTGCAGCGGAAACTAAGAAATATTGATCAACGAGCAAAGTAACGTTTTCACCAATAAATCAGCGGCTCGTGTAACTCAAACTCAATGTAGGGGAGTGAAGAGGAAAGCAAATATTGAACAGGTGAGCGACAGATTACATGTGGTTTAAATTAAAGCGCACTCGACGAATTTCGCAATGGTCCAGGTGTACACGCCTATTAGTAACTATTGGGGAGAAAAAGAGGTGGATTTCATTAGTTTGCTTATTAAGTTCCTACGACTTTCCAATATATTGGTGGCTCCATGACCACATTTCACCTGACGCTATTTATAAAGCTGTATATTTCGCTATTCACTTGCATTGGTGACCCGTAAATTTAATCAATGCTTTGAGAATCTAGCTAGTTAGACTTAGAATGTAACCTGCAAGCGACATAGCCCTCATCGGCCTAAGAAACTATCCCATTCTGAATAAAATTATTTCGAGTCGTACTTGGGAGTAGAGTGGTGGTGTTTCATTGGTAAATCTAAGCTTCGTATCGAATGATATTATTGACAATGGGTGTTACAATATAATTTCATAATTTACTTAATTTACTTTACTTAACTTTCTTGAAGTATAAGAGGAAAGGAAATGTTACATTCCTCTTAAGTTGTACATTAAGACTAGTAGTACGGGATAATATTAGTGTTTTATGGAACTACACATTGCAGCGGCCTACCATGATGGAATCAACGATCCTCGCTTGATAACCGAAGTGAATCCTCGTTGAGCTCGGTTATACTTAGGGTGGGTGATCATCCAGTTAGTTCCGAGTGCTTGTCCCTCTGTCTACATGTGGCAGAGTGTAGGTGCCAAATTACTTTAGTTGTCAAAGCGCGTCAAAATCAAGTGCAATGGATAGGAGTTTATGTAAAGCCTTTGCCATTGCTTATTGAATGAATTTCTAAATAGTGTGCACAAATATTATCTCCCTCTGGTTGAAGGATGTATTGAAATGCAATAGCAATACAATACAGGATTCAACCTCGAGGTGAACAGCAGGTATAGTGAATTTCTCTAAAGCTATTCGCCCTGAGAATCATATCTCTTCATTTAGTGATTGTGTTTTCAGCCCCTAATGGAACTAATTTTTCATTCGTCAGGTTGCTTGTGCCATTGCGGCTTATTGTTTACCAGCCACGAATATTTTATAAGGCACATCTTTTTAAATGTTGTTCGTGATATAATTATAATTTAGATAATATACCGGTTATGGTATGTTTAAACGGAAGTGAGTAAATATCCTCTAGAATTTTACATGTGCAGGGCCTTATCTACCTATAATATTTCTTTCTTCGTCTATACGTCCTGTCCTTCTTCATCCTAGATTTTCGGGTGAGGTAAAATGATTTGCAGCTTAAGGAAATGCCCTCCAAGTATGGAAAAATACTTAACGGTGTTTAGTTTCTATTACACAATCAACTATTCATTCCAACTCATGACAAGGATGTCATCATATTACGGAAAATGTTTGCACTAACTACTGCCTTCTTCAAAGCCCTCAAATGCACTGCAACGACATTAAATAAGTGGACGGTCAAGGGGTCTGCCACAATTAATTGCTCGAACTTATAGTATCTAAGTACTTAAATGCTGACGAGTATTTCTTACGAGAACAAATGATTTTGAAAGTAATAAAAATCTGCTAATAACATCTACATCCCCAGATGTTAGTATTCTTTGATAGTGCATGACATAACGCGATATAATACGTAACGCGGTACGATAAACGGCGACTGTTGAGAACATCTATTTGCAAACACACGTTAATACTTGAGCTGCACAAAGCCATGGACATTATTCTTAGCGTCCGAGAAATTTAAAAGTTATCTCGAACTGATGAACGTTTCGATGCTGTTTGGAGCCCTTGCTCGCTAGTCTAGATCTAGTTCAAGCCAGTCAAATCAAGGTAAGCCTGACGCAGTTGCTACCAACTAAATACAACTGGAATTTCCACCAGGGCTAAAGTTGACACTCACTGTAAATAAATAGAAACATTTCTTCTTTCCAAAACTAAAGATTGCAGTTGTGTAGCAGAATTTTATAAGGATGACTTCGACCGTGAAAGATTAATAATGCACAGAAATAAGATGTTAGGTGTGTGTGCATCTAAAGAATGCATCGTTCTAAGTATAGAAGACTTACTGCACTTCTTTTCCTCATATAAACACGTCGGCGAATTGATTCCAGAGGCGGTTCAGTTGATCAAAGACGCTCTATGCCCGTTTCTACGTGTACATCAGAAAGTTATTTTCCGCCCTGAGAAGATTAAAAGTTTACATGTGCAGTAATGAGACGCAAGGAAATAGAAAAAAACGCAACAATGCATGTCCATTGTCAAGAAACAAAAAATAAATTTAACCTTGAATCTGCGGTGAACATTTTCATCTAACGATCGAATGTTCGCAGGAACTCTCTCTTTATGAGTGAGAGATTGAAGTTCCGCAGGATTTTAAATTTTGTTCTAAAGATTTAAGACTTCCAGTTTCTCGTTTATTGTTCAACTAAGAACTAGCGCCAAATTTGAGACAATTTAATTTCTAACTCAATTTGGCTACAGAGAAAACTAGACGTATGTTTTTTACCTTAAGGTTTTAGAGAGACGATTTGTATTTCTTTAGCTTCCATCCTTTTAATTCACATATATGTACCATCTCTTATTTTTTCATAAATAAATCATACCTTTATCTTTTATGTGGTTAACTTTTGTTTGTGCTCATTCATTATATTTGATAAAGCGCCCAATAAAACAATAGTTTGTTTTCCATTAAGAATTGCTCTTTCCGATACACCTAAAACTACATTTTCATCGGGGTTAAATTTCGAAATTTTCCGACGGATCCCCACTCCCTGTTTTTAGACTGTGAGTTAGAGCTAACCCACTGATTTTCAAAACCCGGCGCCCCTGGTATCAGGGAATACGTCACAGAAGTAAAATTAATAATGAGTGCCCATCTCGAGGGGCTACATTTCCATGTATCGTGACCTCGATTCAAGCACAGCGAGAACAACATGCGAAGAGAAAGCCATAAACCCAGTCAACAGCGGATTTGGATGACAGAACAGGACCTCTTGTCACTCTAAGAAAGACAGACTACTTATGAGCGCAATTCCTCCGTGCGCAATGTGCTTTGGCTAATGTGACTAAATCCGAAGACCAAGGAAAAAGTACGATACAAAATCTGCGAAGCGTTCTCTCGAAGTGGAAGCTAACCTGAGGGAAAAATCTACCTAATTACGGCAGTAAAATCAAGACCAATGAAAATAACTAGTCCTTTACTAAATAAAGCCTAATAATAATTTAAGATGAGATATGTAAATTCGGGTCACCTGTTCAACTTTATATAACCCTTAATCTAGCTTATTTTCTTCATGGAGAGACTGCCATGAACACATGCAGTAGGTAACTCAGAAACAATTAGTTTTTCCCTATAACAGTTTTTCCACAAATTTAGCAGATCTTCATGGAAATTTATCCGAAAAATATTTTTATTTTGCGATGAAAATTTTATCCTATGCATTGTATCGGATACAATTGTAGCATATTCAATATGCTGCCTTAGTAATGCAAAATAACATATTTATCTCATTACACTTACCTACCACCTGTCTAATGAACCAAAGTTCATTTAAGGATGACTTTGCCTTACATATTCTTCTGTGTACGTCCCGGGAGAGTTTCGACGAGCAGTGACTCCTAAGCGCAACATGACTGTAACTATTTCGTGCGCCACGCCATGCGTTCGGTTCTTCGAAATTTCTTCTTTGAAAAATAAATATGAAATTTCGTAAAATTCAACAAGTATCTTAAAGTTAAATCCACCCGTTTTTCACATAACTGTAAAGGCATTGAATTATACTCTCATCTTCTACTATCTATAAACCCTGATCCCACCATTAGGCGTTTTTCATTACAATGGAAAAGAAAGTTAGAATTTTATACCAACCAAGCTTTATCTCATTACACTCCGCGACTTTCATTTTCTATGGACTTCATTTGAATTCAATTATTAACTAAATGAAGATTTGGAGTAGAAGTTCGGATTTTTTCGAAATAGTAGTAAGAAATACTCAAATGAAACATAAGATTTGGGAGTGACTGGCGAAAAGTACTTTGTCCCTCAACGGATTTCGGTAGCGTATACATGAAAAGTATATGGCGATGAAGTGTCTAAGATAAATGACATGGTAAACTTTTACTTCTCCACTAGGCCTTTTCCAATTTCTTTGCACCTTTTTTCGCCATTAGAAGTTACCAATAACCTTTCCTGCGCCGACTTCCAGAATTCTGCGACTACTATTCCGGACTGTACCCCGCCTCGGTCATTCCCACGCAATTGAACCGACCATTACTCTCCGCAAGCGTCACTTCCCTCAGTTATCGCCTCAGCAGAACCATAAGCAGACAAAATGAAGCATTCGTTTCATTGCTCGGAGTCAAAAACTTATTTTATTCTACCTGAAAACCTGCAGAAAATCACGCGATAGTAGTCTGAATTTTAAATGAAACACAGTGCTCATATACAGCGTCTTTCGAGCGCGGGACAGAAGCAAGCCTTATTACGGCAACTACGACCCGGTTTCATAATCTCTGGTTAAATACATCTTCGATATGAAAACCGAGATAAATACGTTCTCCAATCAATATCCCTCACGTCAACTAACAAACATTCTAATGTATTATGCTAAACCTAAACTCACAGTTCACATTAAATTTAGGTGAAAGCCACGTTATCTTGCGGTTAACATTAACTAGGCACTCTAAAACCAAGCCTAAGACTATCATAGAAAATCCTTACACCGGGTTGATGACCATTAATATTTCGATAAATGTTTGGTAGTCCACATAGTTCGGTCGGATCAGATGATGCGCCAAAACCAATTGATAGCGAAACTCTTCCTTTCCGCGTACGATTCAAGATGGTAACAAAGAATTCCATCATAATAATTTAAGTCTCTTCTCATAAGAGCAAACACATCCCGCCTTGCACTGTTTGGTGGTTGGAAGAGTTTGCAAGCAATTGTAACATACCTGAGAAATGCGTTCGCCGACAATCGTAGTTAAAATGCCACTGTTATGGATACTGAGATGCTACACAATGGTGTCGCTCTAGGTACTGCAGAACTTAAGGTCAGTAGCAACCGTCGCTGGGGGCCAGGAAAAGTAAAGCAAACGTGGATGAGCGGGTACAATATAGAGGGGTCCATAGTGGGGACCGCCGGAGCTCTCACTTTGTCCCACCACCTTCGTATTCTTTCCTCTCCCATACGCCACGCTCAAAGCAGGCGAGTGCTACTCAATTCTGCAATGACTGCACCGATCTGTCGTGTTACCCGACCTCCTTTGGTAATACGACTCGGGTAGCAGTGATACTCTGTGTATACCGATGCTCCGTGGTTCATCCTACCGATAAGTACAAGCTCTCGGTATCGAAAGGGTTAGTCGGGTAGCTTTCCAGAAGCATATCTGTGCTTACAGTGAACACTCTTTTTGCTCTAGCAGCGTATTTTTTAACTCAAGTATCGCAAATTTTTCGTGGTGTCCCTCCAAATCGAGCTGAACATTACAATGCAAAAGATGAATGTAACTACTCTTATCTTGACGGTTAACGTTGAAAACCTCTGAGCTAAAAAATATTCTAATTTTCTGCATGATCTCCTCCCGAGATTCTCTAACCTCACTATGGGATAGATGTAATTTCAAGTATTCAAATAATTCGAATTAAGCTTAGAACTACACACCGATCGAAATATTGTAGAACTCCAATTATCCGGATCAATTAGACCGGACACCAATCGGATAATCAAATATCCGGATTAATGGATAACTCACGAAAAATGGTAATTTCTTTGTAAACTTCTTCACGAATTCGCTTCGGATTGATCTAAGAACGCTAAAGAAACGTAGGTATGTGCTGTGACCAATAACAGTCAAGCGTATTCATCGGTATAAAAGATACAATACACGTTTCGTATAGCCTATTGCCGTAACTGTAAAAAGCCGATATTCGAGGATTTCCCCTTAAAAGCGATACGAATAATTGGCGATCCGGATAGCTGGAGTTCGGATACTTGGGAGTTTTGCTGTAAATATTTCTAGTCATGGATAAAGAACCGATCGCGTTCAACTACTTGAGAGTTCGACAAGCAATTTCAGAAGGGCGATGATTTTATTTGAAGATGGGCAAATAAAAAAAACAAACTCATGCGATGCACGTAAAAATACACATTTTCTTACTAACTTAAACACTCAAGACCCAGATTATGACGCATTAATATGGGTATCGTATTCCATGACACATTTTTAAAAAGTTGTTCAACATGTTATGATGCAATGTGTATTGAATTAACAGATTATTACAACGGAGAGCAGCAAGATTTGTGAAAAGTTGTTAATATAAACTTAGCAGTGTTACCGAATTGTTGAAGGAATTAGGGTGGGAATCTCTAACTGATCGAAGGGAGAAATACAGGTTAAATCTTTTGCGCAAACTCGGAGCAAACAGTTTTTTGCCGGACGTTCAACATATACTGCTAGAGCCAACGTACTACGGTAGAAGTGATCACAGGAATAAAATAAAGGAAATTGACTGCCGAACCGATAGATTCAAAATGTCATTTTTCCCACGTACAATAAGGGATCATAATAGTTGCGATTGATTAATCAAATGGAACTCCCACCCTCACTAGGCAGAGATGAATTTTCACTAGTGCTTAATAACACAACATCATTACTAACACTTCACACCGCTTTATATGCCCGGGATTATTTTATTTTGTTCTCTGCATGAAGTAGCATCTCGTAGCATTCATTAATGAACAGTATCAGTAATATTAACCACTAGATGTGATTATCCAGAAGTGATTTATCGCACCCTCAAATGGGTTATTCGATAGAAGAAGAAGAATCACTAGATGTGTCTATAGCATTTCTCTGCATGTTTGTATGTTCTTTTACGTATCACTCTCCCAGTTTCCGGTTGGACTGCGCACTGTTCTCCTAACTGCTTTTGGCCTGCGCCTAGCGCCAGGGGGAGCGTGCGAGGTTCTGATATGTTCTGGGACGAGTGCTGCATGCCTGGTGTGGAATCACCCCGTGCCACACACCCTAGTGGTGGCTTGCACGGTACATCGTAGATGTAGATCAGTTAAATCAATCATTTAATTTATTTATAGACCTAACAATTCCATAAAAATGAATTAGGTATCCCACTTGGTAATGCGAAATTATACAATCATTGTTTCTCAACATCAAAGCCCACTGGAATGTTCATATCAGACCACTTCTTAATTACACAAATATTATCCACATTTGGAAGGTAGAAAATTGAACAGTTAAAATTCGCTTTTTAGCGCTCAGTTTCAAATGCCTGGTATAATTGTTGGCACAGAATTGTAAAAACTCGGCGCATTGAAAAAAGTCATTCTTAGACGAATTCGGCTTTTCATTGGCTTCAGTTATTTCTTCATTGGTGAAAATACAGTATGTGACGACCACTTCGAATATACTCGGAAATTATCCTCTTGGGTGGGAGGGGCAACTCGACCTACTCGAGCGATGCTCAACTTGCGCACAGAATGAGGACGGCGACTGCAACCTCGTAGATGGCGCGGGGAAGTTGACGGTTGGCGCAATTGGGAGCGTCATTCGGCGCGGAGGCCTGAGGGAACACATGAATGTCACGCGATCCATACAAAGGCAGTTGTAAGCAAAGCGAATTTCCCTACATCGGAATGACAAACCCTGGGGAAATAAATGATGTGTCCACAAATTGCAACTAAGTAAGCTATTGTAATGTGAGCTTATATCAACAGGAATTAGCATGAGCAACAAACTGATAATAAGAGTAATGGCCAAATCCATGCATTAAGGCCGTTTTATACGGGGCACGAAATTGCACAACCTCAAACTGCATGTTTTTATCAATTGGGCGTGCAATCATTTTCGAATTAGAGCAGGGTCTATTTTACCATCTCGCGTTCATGCCATCGCGCATGCGTTCTTGCAATTCACGGCTTCACACGATACACTTTGAAATGCACGTTCGAACGTACATCAGATTGTCAATTACGTGCCCCGTGTAAAACGGACTTCAAAATTTGCAATGACGGATGAACGACCAAACAACCAAGTGAAAGAGACCCGCTCAATATTGCTCAAGCGAAACGATGATCAGCAATGGGGAACAACGACAACAAACAACTTGCACATAATCTAGGGAAAGCAATGACGTGAGAGGGCGCGATAAGGTTTTGTGGAAGAAATCCTATTTTAAGTTAGGTTTGTATTGAATCATTATTTCTTATTTACTTCCAAGATGTAGGCTATACCCCGCCTAACTCCTCCAAGCGAGAAAGTCTAGCGCAAAAAACCATACCCACAATGTAGGCAATAATACAGCGCGACCCTGGGATTACCGGAGTCGGCATGAGAAAGAGACGATATCTGATGCATAGGAGGCATCAGAATGTCCCGGCGGGTAGTTTTGGGGACGGCGCAATTGGAGCACATGAGGAGGGCGGCACACCGGAGGAGAGAGCAGCAGTTGCGTAGCATCATCACACGGGCTCTCGAGAAGTAACGAATGTATGGAAGTTTCCGGGCGTCGGGGAGGCGGGGGGCAGCGAGGAGGGGCGGCGGGATGGGCGTCGCAAACGTCGCAAATCAGTTGAAAGAGGGTCTTCTTCCTTGAGCCTCGACAGAAATGTTCGGTCCTGCCCCGCAGGGATGGGATTCCAAGCTTACGAATTGGCATCGGTACTCTCGACTTCGCATCGCAAGGTTTCGCGGTGAAACTGAACACACCCTACCCGCAGCATGGCTTCATAACTGTATCAGAAAGGCCACTAGAGTGGTCCGTCGCAAGGAGTATTAAAATATTTATCTCCACTAAGAATAGGCAAGACGTAAGCGCGCAGAATGTGAAAATTGCACTTTCGGAAAACACCATGTCAGAGACTTAGTACGTCGTAATTAATCCGATCCTCAAGCCGAGGAACGAGCTCGGCAAAGCTTCCATTCTCGAGCACGACTCGATGCGAATAATTGGAGTAGTTGAGTCGTCCGCGAGGCGAGTTACGCCTCGAGCAAGAACACTGTATACAGTGTTCTTGGCCTCGAGATTCGTCTCCCAGGGATACCAACAGACTGCGAATATTTCGCCGTCTGGATCACCATTTATGCAGTCGAACGTAACAGGTAGTGGCAGCAGATTCAACACAACGGCAGGCGGCTGCCCTTCCTGCCCGACACACACCTACGGCCCACAACGCGCTACCTCCCTCATTGACAGTATGGCCACATCTCCGGCTTTCACCCGGAAGACTCGCATCGTAGATTTGCGGCGTGCGATAAGTCTTGCACAGGGCAAACACGGTCCCCATGGGTCATCAAGGCGCATCAACCCGCACTTGAGGGTGTCCATTTTGCCATTCTGGAGATAGACAACGGAAGCGAGCGATTTCAGCGATAAGGGGAATTATAAATGGAAAGCACAGACTATGATTATAGGTTCCCGAAGCTTCACAAACACAGTGACATGTTTCACATTTATTTTGGCAAGTTCAATTACATCATCATGTTTTAGAGCACGTCTACGCCCTAGTTAAGTTAGAAGTTGACTCAATAAATCAGTACGTAAAACAAAATTGACTCATTCAGGGACTTAGAGAGACAGAAATATATTTAAAGAAGAAGGAATAGATTTTAAGAAATTTAAGGCTTCAATGGAGGAAAAACTTAACGCGTCGCACCAAGAAAGGTTAGATGGGCATACACATGACAACTATGGATAGCAACGATTTAAAATCGGACTTATTAGGTTTGAGCATGACAATGACACATTCTGCACAGTTAAGCAATTTTTTACAAGGTTAGCAGAGGTTCGACCTGATATACGCATTTAAGAAGGGAATATTATGGCCATAGATCTGGTGTAAAAGTAAGCAAAATTGTTTATTGCACAGGGGCATAAAAACAGCAATACAAATGTTCCTAACGCTTATTCTCAACCAAGCAAATATGCACGAGATTAATAGTCCAAATATACAATGAAAAATTCTAAATAGGCGTTCGAGGTGTATCATTTTCCTGTAACGTTTCACTTGCGTCCTTCATTCAAAAGCATTTCCTCTTGGATTCCAAATTCCTGGTCCTTGCTGAGTTCCTTCTCTTTTTCGGTTACATTTGTCACACATTCCCCGGAAATATCGCCTTTCAAAACTCTTCGGTCAAGAGAAAAACGGGGTAAAAATAGTTTCATTTCTGCACAAACATCAATCGAGCTCCATTAGCCATGACGACAAAATATTCTCGTAAGAATTAGCCATTTGGTCATTCCAAATTAATCACACGAACTTTAGAATATCCATTACGATACGCGCCTCTATGTATGGCTTAGAGTTGTGAACATCAAGGTAAGAATCTACATTATTATACCTTTAAATGCCGTACCAAAATATACCTTTAAATTCCATATCAAGCTCCGTTACATCATCAAAATGCGTTTGCTTGGCGTTCCATTCTGCATAGACATGAAGGCCTATATTTGCAAGCGAACGAAATTGGAGTGCAGAAACACGAATTTTTGCCCCTTTCCATGGGGGGGGTGCTTCCACAGAGAAGAGGAGCGAGGTAGATGTGGCAACGGCGCCGCCTAACCTCTCACCCTTTCCAACGCGCCCCCTCACACACTAGCTCCCTCCCTCCTCTCCCTTCCCCTCCTCGCCGTTCCCCTCTTCTGCCCCCCCTTACATTAGTACCAGTCCTCCTCCGCCTGGCCCCCCTACTTCCTCCCCGTGATTCCCACACTCCATTCCCCGCCCACTGCGCTGTTGCCGCTTGATTCCACGCTCCGCTTCCGAGGCACTCCTTGGCAACGCCGCCGCCGCTTGGTTGCATTACACTGCGGGGGTGGGCAAACGGCCCACCGGAGTGGGAGGGTAGCGGTGGGCTAAAGGGAGGGATACGATGGAGGGGAGGATGGTGGGGGAGAGGAAGTGCTGGGGGAGGGGCGGCAGGGGGCGTTCGTGTCACTCGTGTGTCCTATTGATTTCAGCCGCGAGCTGGAAATCGATAGCCAGAGTCGACTCCCCGCGACGGGATGCATTGTCATTTTAGTTAGGAGAAGATACAAGTATATACACAATAAAAATGCACTCGATTTACACTAACCCGACCACGTAATCCAGAACCACCCACGGCAATGAAGTGAGCCTTCCATAACCGATCCCCTCGACGACTCCAATTACAAACCCAAGAGTCTAGATAGCACATATTGAGAGGACAACCAAGGGCGTCAAATAACGAAATGTACCGATAATTACAGAATATAGCGAAGGGTGAAATGGATTATCATAAACTACCATAACCCAATGGTCCTGGGAATATTGACCCGATTGATGACATCGACTAACACTGACTAGAATACGATATACCATTAGAGGAAGAGAAAGACATTCCACAAATAAAGCATAATATTCTCCCATTCCTTTGCATACGCTTATCGCCGGAGTGAGCTTAAACACCCTTGAAGTACGGAGTACCTACTAGTAGTAGTAGTAGTAGTAGTAGTAGTAGTCCGGTGATTTCGGAGGCGAAAATTACTTTCAAAAGCTCATATCTCTACGCACTTAAGATAAGTGAAGGACCAGAAGTATAATAAGTGAAGGACTAGAAATAGTACAGCCCGGAGTCTAAATTTTGCCTTGGGCAAATCCTGACTGAAGCATTCAAAAATTTTCCGAGGCACTGACGTCAGTAATCGAAGTCCCACGCACCCCGGTGCGTCGGTATACCACATAATCCTCCAAAAGGTGGGTCATGAGCAACGGTATGCTGGCTTTCAAGGTAGTCCCTTCACGAGGGGTTCATGTTCGAGTAGAATAATAAAAGCGCATAGTACTCGTTACTATAGTTTGGATTCCTTGTGATAATGGCGACAATGTAACAAAACTGATCAGTAGTGCGCCGTAACCATTAGCAAATACAGCTGCTAGTGGCGCGGGTACTGTAAAAGCTGGCAACTTTGCATAGTAAACTAACGTACAGCGAAATGTCACAGAGTATTCTCGGACGGCTGAAGCCAAGAGGATGGCAGAAGCAGCAAAAGTTAAGCCCATAAGGAACTGGCATGGCGATTCGAACAGGAAAATCGGTACCTGCCTGATATATGAGAAGGGCGAATGGAAAAGAGCGCAAGGGGCGTTTGGTTTCATACGCACACATTGGTTTGTTGTTACCACAATGACGGTGGGTTGACATTATGGCCAAGAAAGGAGGAGAAGCGCATGGAAGCCAACGTGAAGGCTGATTCCAAATGAAAGAAGGAAGATGCCAGTGAGGAAATACAAGCTAGTAGCCCCTAAATTGTCTGAGTTCGAATGAAATCAGGCATTCGAAGAACTGTTATTGTGGCACTTACTAAAACAGAGCATGACATTGTGAAACAGTAGCATTAGGAAAACCTGGGCAGGGTTCTGAACGATTGGTGCCCTGAGGGGTTTTGTGTTTGAAGCGCTTGAGATAACTTCGATCACGTAACTAAATACGTAGTCTCGTGGTACATACAATCACAAAAGGCTCGAGAATTTGGCGTGTTTAAACCATTCGTAAAAATCTCACGCAGCCTTTCTGATCGGGTTTTTTCACCGCGATATCGTTGATGGAGTCGAATATCTCGATTAGAGTCACAAAAATCAACATATCAGACGCTCAATTTAACCAATCAAATGTTACAAACACACCAAAATCGCGAACCTTCGTTATTGTGCCACGTGACTCCTTAGTTTCGTGATCGAAATTATCCTGAGCGGTTCAAACACAACCCCCTGGTGAGAGATTAGTAATACCTATTTAAGCGACATGGGTGGCTGGGTTTGGGTACGGAGAGATGCCTCTGAGGAAGTGTATAGGCCAGTGGTTCCCAAACTGGGGGTCGCGACCCCCAGGGGGGTCGCGGGCCGTTCGGAAAGGGGTCGCGAGATGAGGATTGTAATTACTTTAAAAACAATATCATTTGAATGTACACATTGTTTGTTATTTTTAGGGGGTCGCGGCTAAAACGTATGGGCTAAAATGGGTCGCGGAAAGAAAAAGTTTGGGAACCGCTGGTATAGGCAATTATAAAAATGGTGAAAATTAAGTGAACGAGTGCTTGGAAAAGGATTGTTTGTCTCGAATATCCAGTTTAAGTACTGACAAATTTATTAATATGCATATCATAGGGGACCATGATTGGTTTCACAGTGAGTGACGATAGAGTGAGCGATTGCCGGAGTACTGACGGCAGCCGAATATGGATCACAACACGATTTGGTGGTCTCTAAGAGTGGTTCTTGGTACTAAGTGGGTCCCAAGGAATTATGTTGCGCGCAAGCAAATGAGAGTAAACCTGTAAAGGTTGTGACTAAGAGTAGACATCGAGGCTTATATGATACCGAAGCTAACCTTCCCTCGTTATTATTACAAGCAAGGAGCATTTGGACCAAGACGGCTAAAATCGAGCCAGACAGGCCCGGATGCAGTTAACGCTACTAAGATGCCGACGTTCAATCCGGGAGAAATAAAAATGATTTTTTAAACATAAGGATGCCATTTAACAACAATAACTTTCAGTACGACATGTACTCGTGCGGACGACGGGGATATGAAGAGCGGTGCTTTCACTGGCTCAGTGACAATTCAACAAAAACATTCCGCTGGCGCGACAGTAGATCGCAGCAATTGCTTATGTCCTCAATTGTTAATCAATAACTACATTCTATGAACTCAGCACATAACAATCACGCGCTTCAGCCAATTCGTCATCGTCACTCCATCGCGTTAAGGTGGCTGGAGCGATTTTTGTTAAAATACAGATTTGAGTGAAACTTTGCATACGTGTCCTTATTTGTAATATCTATCGATAAAAGTGAAAAAAACTGTATGCTACCGATTTGGTTTCCTGGCAATTCAATGATATTTTAACATGTACTCTTATGGCACACGGCATATATTGTGAAAAAAATCGATTACGTATATACAGATTATCTCTTAATTGCGAAATAAGAAGTTTCATATTATTATAATTGCTACTAAGAAATATCAAGGTATCATTCCGAGTAAAAATAGCGTATTTAGATATGATTTTCTCGTAAATTTCGAATTTCGCGCCGAAAATCCAAGTCAAAACAATACTTTAATTGAAGCAAATTTTTTAAATGTAACACTTGCATCATATTCACTACTGCATTTATGGTTATTTCCAACGTATAAACTTGTACTTGAGTGAAATGTGGTCCAAGAATATTTTTTTTGACTTACTTGAAAAATTATTAGAATGTACCTTCAACGATTCACGATTACCGCTCCAGCCACCTTAAGCATTGCAGCGGCACTATTTAAGCGGAAATCCGAGAGGACATCGGACATGTGGAGAGTAATTTGGAACGTGAGGAATAACATGACGTGTCGGGAAATGAAGTATCCTTTGAAAATAAATGTTAAATTTCGCCCTTATCAATCCACCCGATAAAAATTTAAAAGCAAAAATCGATATTAAATGATTCGTGCAACGACTAAAACAATTACAGCACGTCAAAAAAATCCCAAAATTGCTTCTAGTAATGAGAATTTTTCAATATGGGCAATCTCAAAGTACAAGATGTGCCTCACACGTGGGACATTCGATGGGGCTAAAGAGCGAATTCTGCAACCCCTGCTTTCTACGGCAATTTATATTTAATTGCGTAATTTCTTGGATGCGTTGATCATCAAATAATACCATATATATGGAGAGCGAGAATGTCCTTGGCATATAATACTCGCAGAAAAGTCAAAGGCAGCCTTTCAGGAGCAGACGACATTTTGCGAGTACCTGCTGTCCACGTTTTCATCAAATGCCCTACATCAGATAGCTACGACACCTAACAGAGGGGACAAATTACCTGGTGATGTCGCTCAGCGACGAAACCTAGGTCGTAATGAATATCTATTTACGGAGGACAATACTCTTGATTAACTGGCAACTTATATCCACAAGTGATTAAGGTTGACACTGAAGAGGACATTAAGTGATCATTGAGTAGTAGGTAACTGAAAAGTTCTCTCTGAATATCATTAAAAGCTTTAAGCACAGAAGATAGTTATACATTTTTTTAAATCTGATTTCAATGCGTTCAAGAGCCATTAAAAAAAACGCTCTTCCTGACTTAAAAGAATCAAGGGTAAAATTAGACACGGAGGGTACTTGGAAAGCTTTTCTTTCGATCGTGCATTCGGGTTGCTGAAAATATACCCCGAGAGAAGTAAAAAAATATAACAGCGAACCAAGATGGTTCATACAATGCGGAAGTGAGAAAATCGCTTAGACGACGGAGAGTATGCCAACCCAAGTTGAAAAAACTCAGTACATATTTATCCACTGATGACCGTAATTTAATAATAGAAAAATATAAATTGTCGAAAGCCGTTACAAAGGAAGCGTTTCGGATTGCATTCATGATTTTTAACAAAAACACTAGTAGAACTGTTACAGGATAACCCAAAAGCCTTTTGGTCATTCGTAAGGGAATTTCAAGGCATAATTCAAAAGTTAATCCACTACGAAACAAAAAAGGAGAATTATTTACAAGCAGTTCGGAAAAATCTAATTTATTTAACTCCTACTTTCAAAGTGTATACACCAAGTCATCACAAATTACATCCGTTACAGTAAATGATCATTTCTAGCAAAAAATGCAGCCTATTGATATTTACGCTAACGGAATTGAAAACATTAAAATCCAAAGTCCAAATAAATACCCAGGTCCTGAAGAAATTCCTGCCCTCGTCCATTGAGAATAAGCTTCAGAAATAGCTCCCAACTTGCAGAAAATATTTAGTAAATCCATCAACGTATACAGTACCCAAGGACTGGAAAATTGCAAATGTCACTCTCATATTTAAATACTGAGATAAGGAACAGCCATCCAATTACCGACCGATATACCTCACATCTATTTTTTCCAATTTTTCATTTCATCTCATTTTCATTTACATTTCATCTCATCAAATGTAGGGTCAGATAAATACTTAGGTGTGACCCTTACTCAGGACCTGTCTTGGGGGAAACACATTCGGGAAATCTGCGGACAGACTAGTCGAAAATTGGGATTTGTCAAAAGAATATTAGGAAAATGCGACGAGAATGTTAAAGAGCGATGTTATTTTTCACTCGTGAGACCTCACTTGGAGTACGCCGCTAGCATATGGGACCCTTACGAAGTAGGACTAATCACTGAAATAGATCGAATACACCAGAAAGCAACAATATTTGTGAAAAGTTGTTACGATAAACTTAGCAGTACTACCGAATTGTTGAAGGAATTGGGGTGGGAATCTCTAACTGACCGAAGGGAGAAATACAGGTTAAATCTTTTGCGCAAGTTCGGAGCATACAGTTTTTTGCCGGACGTTCAACATATATTGCTAGAGCCAACGTACTACGGGAATAGCGATCACAAGAATAAGATAAAGGAAATTGACGGCAGAACCCATAGATTTAGAATGTCATTTTTTCCGCGTACAATAGGGGATCATAATAGTTGCGATAGATCAATGATATGAAACTCCCACCCTTAATAGGTAGATTAGAATTTTCACTAGTGCTTAATAACACAACATCATTACTAACACTTCACACCGCTTTATATGCCCGGCATTATTTTATTTTGTTCTCTGCATGAAGTAGCATCTCGTAGCATTCATAAATTAACAGTACCAGTAATATTAATCACTAGATGTGTGTATAGCATTGTTCTGCACGTTTGCATGTTCATTTACGCATCACTCTCCCAGTCTCCGGTTGGACTGCGCACTGTTCTCCTGACTGGTTTTGGCCTGCGCCTAGCGGCAGGGGGAGCGGCGAGGTTCTGATTGGTGCTGGGACGAGTGCTGCATGCCTGGTGTGGAATCACCCCGTGCCACACACCCTAGTGGTGGCTGCACGGTACTTTGTAGATGTAGATCTTTATTGCCTAGTCCTAGAGTCTGTCCAAGATAATAGCGCAGTTGAAACCTACTGATTTGGATTAAAATAAATGGGAAGTAAAAACATTTTTCACGTTGGTATGATTTTAACAAAGGCCATGATCATGAATTCTTTGGTCACGTGATTCCCTTCCCCAAACGGCATTGGACGTGTTTACAGATTAGCTGCATTTCTGTCAACTGTGCTATTATCTCGGACACAGTATAGAACGTAAAATTTTAAGTTCAGTTATGAGGCACCTCAATATGCAGAAATAAATTGCCAATAAGAAAGCAACACAGATTCAGAAAGGGAAGATCTTGCGAAACTCAATTAGCACTTTTTGCCCACGATATTTTAGTCTCGAGTGAAGATAACGCTAAAGTTGACGGTACTTTTCTTGAATTTAAAAAGGAATTTGATAGTTTCCCAATGAAACTTACTTGTAAAATTTAAAATCTTACGGGTTGGACGACGACGTAATTTCCTGTATTAGAGAATTCTTAAGTAATTGCGTACAAAGGGTTGTATTAGACGGCGTTATCTCTGATGAAGTAAAACTCACAACAGGTGCCCCACGGGAGAGTGTCATAGGCCCACTGCTGTTCATTTTGTATATTAACGACATCGGTGAAGTAGTTGACATTAACTTTAGATTATTTTCAGATGACGCAGTAGTGTACAGGGAATTCCGCAGCCATAATGATGAATAAGCGCTAACGAAGGACTCGAGGCAATCTAAAATGGTACGATGCGTGGCAGCAAGAATTAAATTTGAAAAAAAGTATTGTAATGACAGAATCAATACAAACTTTGTATAATTCATTATGAATTTTATTTAATACGACCAGTTTCATAGCATGGGCGACATCTGAGGACATCATTATCCACCTGAAGATGTCGCCCATACGATGAAACCGGTCGTATTAAATAAAACTCATCGTGAAATTTACAAAGTTTGTATTGACTCTGTCAACATAGATTTTCACAAAGTTACCCCTGAGAATATAGAGTATTGCAATAAATGTTTGGAAAAGGAAAAACTCTCCTCACTACAGCTATTGCATACAGTATTTTCGGTCGGTACTGGTCAAGTACCTACGCTCTTGACTAGTACCCTTTCAACAAATCCTAATTTACGCTTAGCTTAACCAGTTATTTTCCGAGGGAGTTTGCCTCACAAGAAAGAGAAAAGTCTCCCACTTTGATATTTAACGGATCATATCGCTTTCAATTCCACAATGCCTTTCAGAATACCAGTGATCGAGAGAGTTGTTCTTTCTTTCAGGACTTGATTAACACACGTCTTCAAATTTCAATTCCAATCGCCATGTGTCGCTCCACTTTCCCATTATTTCAAGTTCCTTTGTTAACGCTAGGTAATAATTATGACCAAAGATTTCCCTGTTAACAACACCGACATCGGCAGTAAGTCGAAGCTCTGGGTAAACAGATGGCAGTAGTATCTAAAACCACGACATTGATGTCGTCCAGATATAAAAAGAATAAAAGAATATTCAATGACACTTCTCTGTGAGCCCCTGACGTGACTATTAACTTCATTAGAGGCACCATCGCGTTTACATGCCTTAAGAAGTAACTCTCTTATCTAATATACAACGTCACTGTCTAACCATACATGCTTTTATTATAAGTAACTTGCTATGAGACACTTCACCAAGCGTCCTGACAATAGCGTCAGCTGGTGTGCTATTTTCACTAGGGACTAAACTTTTGCGGACAAAAAGTGCAAGTTGGATTTCGCAAGATTATCCATTTCAAAATCCATGTTGATATTTCCACAAGCCAATCTTGGCTAATGAGATATCTCATAAGTGAGGAAACAGAATATGCCCTAAAACCTTACACTAGATAGGTAGAGAGGGATATAGATCTGTAGCAAGATGGCTACTCCGCTTTTAAACATGGAGGTTGCATGTGCAATTTTCCGATCCTTCGGTACCATGAGTTAGGTCAGAATAAAAATTATTGAAGTTGTAGTTTTCTGATATAAATTAACAACGGCGTCATTATTATGGAAGAGTAAAACGATATTCGTCCTGAAACGATACCAAATTAAGGATGCGACGGAAGTTTGAGTGCAATGAGATCGCCATTTTCGGCGGGTGCGAGATCAAGGGGAAGCGGCAAACGCGTAGACGATTTTCGTAATGACGGACACCATATGCGACACTTCGCCAGCTATTAAATACCCATGGATTTCCTTGCCTAAAGTTAATCACGATTAAAATGTGTGTACGTGAAATAAATACTACAGAATCTCAGTATGCTCGCTTTGAACTCGCAAAATTAACGCCAAAATGTATTAACCCCAAACGGAAAACTCATTACTTACGGCGCCTGGGAAGTCTGCGCATGCGTCTAACGCCTACAACAAAATGAAGACCGGCCGAGAATCAATAATCAGATCTATAAAACTAAAGTCATTTTTCCTGCTGGGGCGGTAGTATCCAACTGTACGACAAAAACACTAGTGGCTGTTAACAATTGTCGTCGTAGGTAATTCTAAGAAGATAAAAGGAACAAGCAAGTGCATATGACCACCAGGACATAACTAACGTACGAACTTCCACGAGAGAACCTAGTAGAAGGGTCACCGTAAATATAGGTATTCCGAAATAGTGCAGAAAAAAGCGGTACTAAAATAACTGCGGAATAATTAGTTAATTTTCATATCAGCATTCTGATTCTCATGATGCACGTTCTCACAGCCGCTGAACATATACCTTATGTGGTGTTAAAAAAGGAGCCAGGTAGCGGAAAGTCCAGGTAATAACCTTAATGCTACCGGCGAATACAAAGTATGAAACACTTCTTTGCAAAATATTACCACACTTTCTCGACTCCTGAGGGTGTGTCCGCACAAAGGCTCATCTCAAGGGCTTTTAATCGAAATGCAGGAGCTCTAATGACCCCCAAGACAGTTACACTTTTACAAGATACCGATCGCATAAGTACGATTCCTCTATGAGAACGCTCCATCCCTCAAAAGCGATCGACACTAGACGCTCCTCTCCTAGACAATTCAACTATCTTCAAATTAAATAGCGACATTAGACGCTAGTTCTCCTAGATTTAAAAAAGCTTTCGATAAGGTCCCTCACTCAAAGTTACCCGTTAAGTTGGAAGCTTACGGAATACCCCACGACGTAATATGTTGGATAAGAGAGTTCTTAGCCGACCGCGAACAGATGGTAGTTCTAGATGGCGCTAATTCAGATGTAGTGAAAATAACACCAGGTGTACCCCAGGGAAGTGTCATCGGTCCCTTATTGTTCCTTTTGTATATTAATGACATCACTAACGTTGTTGCGAGCAAAATTCGCTCCTTCGCAGACGACGCAGTGTTGTACAGGGATCTAGGCAATGAGTCGGACCAGATTGCGTTACAAAAATACCTAGACGCTATAAATGAATGGTGCAATACTTGGCAGTTAGAATTTAATTTTTAAAAGTGCGTTGTCATGAATTTTTGGAAAAAGAATAACTCGGTCAACGAAACGTTCACAATTAATCAAACAGACTTATCAAATGTAGGGTCAGATAAATACTTAGGTGTGACCCTTACTCAGGACCTGTCTTGGGGGAAACAAGTCCGGGAAATCTGCGGACAGGCTAGTCGCAAATTGGGATTTATCAAAAGAATATTAGGAACATGCGACGAGAGGGTTAAAGAGCGATGTTATTTTTCACCCGTGAGACCTCACTTGGAGTTTTCCGGTAGCATTTGGGACCCTTACGAAGTAGGACTAATCTCTGAAATAGATCGAATACAACGGAGAGCAACAAGATTTGTGGAAAGTTGTTACGATAAACTTAGCAGTGTTACCGAATTGTTGAAGGAATTAGGGTGGGAATCTCTAACTGATCGAAGGGAGAAATACAGGTTAAATCTTTTGCGCAAACTCGGAGCAGACAGTTTTTTGCCGGACGTTCAACATATACTGCTAGAGCCAACGTACTACGGTAGAAGTGATCACAGGAATAAAATAAAGGAAATTGACTGCCGAACCGATAGATTCAAAATGTCATTTTTCCCACGTAAAATAAGGGATCATAATAGTTGCGATTGATTAATCAAATGGAACTCCCACCCTCACTAGGCAGAGTAGAATTTTCACTAGTGCTTAATAACACAACATCATTACTAACACTTCACACCGCTTTATATGCCCGGGATTATTTTATTTTGTTCTCTGCATGAAGTAGCATCTCGTAGCATTCATAACTTAACAGTATTTGTAATATTAACCACTAGATGTGTCTATAGCATTGTTCTGCATGTTTGCATGTTCATTTTACGTATCACTCTCCCAGTTTCTGGTTGGACTGCGCACTGTTCTCCTGACAGCTTTTGGCCTGCGCCTAGCGCCAGGGGGAGCATGCGAGTTTCTGATTGATGCTGGGACGAGTGCTGCATGCCTGGTGTGGAATCACCCCGTGCCACACACCCTAGTGGTGCCTTGCACGGTACTTCGTAGATGTAGATGTAGACGCAATTGTGGACTGGCTTTAAATTTCGTACGACGATTAAGTAGGATTACTCCCGCACTTTTTCTCTACCAGATAGATGTTAGAGATACTTGGATCCAATTATCCACAAAAGTCGTGGAAAAGCATTAATTATCCAGCAAAAATACATAACTCATTTTCAAATAAAACCTCGAAAAAGCTACCGCTTTGCAATGAGAGAGAGGAAAATAGTTAATAATGGAAAAAATTAGAGGCAAAATATGATCATCACTACAGGCTACCGGAAGAAAATCACTATGTAGGCTATTTCACGGGTGTCATATTACATTTACCTGCTTTATTTTCCATTGCATAAATTGATTATATTACAAACAGCTTTCTGACAATCCAAAAGGAAGGAAAAGCATCAGAGTTGCTACGCATGGCACCTATGTTTGCATAACGCGGAACCCAATAGATAGGAGACTCGACAAATTGATTTGTCTAGGATTCAATTCGCATGACTTGAGGAAGATAAAATATGTGCATGGGTATAATGTAAATGGTGCCTCTATAAGTGGCAATAGAACTTGATAGTATATATAATATATATATATATATATATATATATATACAATCGACGAAGTTCACACGTGGTGAAAATATACCCAATAAGGAGTCACAGGCGTGACAAGTAAAAACATAGTGACACAAACAAAAGAAACTCACACGAATGGTTGTTTAATTTTCGACAGCAATCAACTGTCTTCTTCCGAACTGGAGAGATACTCTCTCCAGTTCGGAAGAAGACAGTTGATTGCTGTCGAAAATTAAACAACCATTCGTGTGAGTTTCTTTTGTTTGTGTCACTATGTTTTTACTTGTCACGCCTGTGACTCCTTATTGGGTATATATATATATATATATATATATATATATATATATATATATATATATATATATATATATATATATATATATATATATATATATGCATAAATAAAACAGTGATACACTAAACAAACACAGAAAAACGCAAAAAGGACACTCACAAAAGAAAACTTGTACGTTTCGGCGTCAGGACGCCATCGTCAGCGGTAGAGGAATCAATAGAGATTCCTCTACCGCTGACGATGGCGTCCTGACGCCGAAACGTACAAGTTTTCTTTTGTGAGTGTCCTTTTCGCGTGTTTCTGTGTTTGTTTAGTGTATCACTGTTTTATTTATGCATGTGCATCGTCGCCGAGAGCGATGTTCTACCAAGACATTATATATATATATATATATATATATATATATATATATATAAATAGACTATGCCACAGGTGGGGCGGAATTAAATATAAACACATAAAAAAAGAACACTCACAATATTAGTTGATATTTCGGTTGCTAGAACCTTTCTCAAAGGAAGACGGATACAGAATGATGGACAGGCAGGGAACAGAAGGTAGGGTGAGATGGGAGGAGAGAGGGGTAGGAAGGGAGAAGAGGGGAGGGGCGGGAGGGGGTCAGAGGAAGAGGGAGG
Source organism: Pyrrhosoma nymphula (assembly GCA_963573305.1). Taxonomy (NCBI): domain Eukaryota; kingdom Metazoa; phylum Arthropoda; class Insecta; order Odonata; family Coenagrionidae; genus Pyrrhosoma; species Pyrrhosoma nymphula. The sequence goes on from OY754332.1 coordinate 121,537,321, forward strand.
GGCAAGGAGGGGAAGAGGCGGGAGGGGTTCAGAGGAGGAGAAAGGGATGTGGAGAGGAGAAAAGGGGAGGGGCGGGAGGGGATTAAAGGAGGGGAAAGGGGAGAAGGGGCGGGAGAGGTCAGTGAGAGCGATTTAATCCGGGCGGATTGTGTGCGGAATAAAGCCAGATGCAGGCACCTTCTAGCGTACGCAATTGAAGGGGAGAGGCAGAGGGAGGGAGGGAAGCCAATACGCCTACACGGAAGCATTTATCAAAAATGAGATTGTGGGAGGAAGCATGGATCGGGACGGGGAAGGAGGCATTGGGCGAGGACGGCTTGCAGCTGGCTCGGTGGCCGGTTATTCTAACGCTGAGGGCGTTAGTGGTAAGCCCAATGTAATATGAATCGCACAGGTTGCACAGGAGGATGTAAACCACATTGTGGGAAGTGCATGACCGAGAGGGGACGGAAGGAAGAGGGTGGGAGAGGAATTTAGCGGGGAGGGGGTCGGTGATAAGGATAGGGCACGTTTTGCATCTCGCGCGATGGCAGGGGTTGGGTGGGGTTTTAGAGCTAGTATAGGGTTTAGTCAACGGTTTGGTGGTTTTTAAGATGCTGGAGAGGTTAGGGGGACGCCTGAAGGTGAGAGATGGACAAATGGGGAAAGTGTTTTTGGTAGTGAGATTGTCGGAAAGGAGTGGGAAAAGGTTTTTAATGATTTTTTTGAGGGCATGGACGCCTGGGAAGTAGGTGGTACAGAGGGAGAGGTTGTAATTATTCTTATTTTGGGTTGGTTTAGGAGGAAAGGGTTTTTTGAGAATTCGTTTATTGAGAAGAGTCTCAGGATATCCTCGTCGGAGAAGGGATTGGTGTAAAGAGGAAAGGAATTTATCAAGGGAATCGGGGTTATTACATATGCCACCAATTCAACACCTCAGTCCACATCAAACCCACCAATAAGCAGCAATATCTTCATTATAACAGCTGCCATCCCTCCCATACTAAAAGATCCCTCCCCTACTCTCTTTCCACACGAGGCTTTCGCATATGTAATAACCCCGATTCCCTTGATAAATTCCTTTCCTCTTTACACCAATCCCTTCTCCGACGAGGATATCCTGAGACTCTTCTCAATAAACGAATTCTCAAAAAACCCTTTCCTCCTAAACCAACCCAAAATAAGAATAATTACAACCTCTCCCTCTGTACCACCTACTTCCCAGGCGTCCATGCCCTCAAAAAAATCATTAAAAACCTTTTCCCACTCCTTTCCGACAATCTCACTACCAAAAACACTTTCCCCATTTGTCCATCTCTCACCTTCAGGCGTCCCCCTAACCTCTCCAGCATCTTAAAAACCACCAAACCGTTGACTAAACCCTATACTAGCTCTAAAACCCCACCCAACCCCTGCCATCGCGCGAGATGCAAAACGTGCCCTATCCTTATCACCGACCCCCTCCCCGCTAAATTCCTCTCCCACCCTCTTCCTTCCGTCCCCTCTCGGTCATGCACTTCCCACAATGTGGTTTACATCCTCCTGTGCAACCTGTGCGATTCATATTACATTGGGCTTACCACTAACGCCCTCAGCGTTAGAATAACCGGCCACCGAGCCAGCTGCAAGCCGTCCTCGCCCAATGCCTCCTTCCCCGTCCCGATCCATGCTTCCTCCCACAATCTCATTTTTGATAAATGCTTCCGTGTAGGCGTATTGGCTTCCCTCCCTCCCTCTGCCTCTCCCCTTCAATTGCGTACGCTAGAAGGTGCCTGCATCTGGCTTTATTCCGCACACAATCCGCCCGGATTAAATCGCTCTCACTGACCTCTCCCGCCCCTTCTCCCCTTTCCCCTCCTTTAATCCCCTCCCGCCCCTCCCCTTTTCTCCTTTCCACATCCCTTTCTCCTCCTCTGAACCCCTCCCGCCTCTTCCCCTCCTTGCCCCTCCCTCTTCCTCTGACCCCCTCCCGCCCCTCCCCTCTTCTCCCTTCCTACCCCTCTCTCCTCCCATCTCACCCTACCTTCTGTTCCCTGCCTGTCCATCATTCTGTATCCGTCTTCCTTTGAGAAAGGTTCTAGCAACCGAAATATCAACTAATATTGTGAGTGTTCTTTTTTTATGTGTTTATATTTAATTCCGCCCCACCTGTGGCATAGTCTATTTACATTATCGCGTGTGTGATTTTCCACGAACTCGTATATATATATATATATATATATATAAAAGCAAAAAAGAAATATTAACTTGATACCAAAGCGAAAGATGGTATTTAATGCTTTAAGTATAACGCATTTTAAGTCAGGCATCGGAAAATTAATCATGTTTACATTCAATACATCTGTGCTCAGAGGGCATTTCTGAAATACTGCTCACTTTGAAATATTACATATGTTCGATCCCGAAAAGATATTTCTAAAATAATGATTAACGACAACTGATCGTGAAGCCAAAGCTTGCAACGAAGAAAACGCGACCGCCTGTGCTTCGGAGATCGTGGCCACCCGCAAACAATGGCACGGCTCACATCGTGGCCACTCCTCACCCGCCGACCGCCATTCCGGCGAGTGCGAGAGAGCCTCTCTCCAGGGCGAGGAATACAAGCATAACAACTAGAGAAGATTAAGGGTTCTTTCCAATCGCCATGCGCAGATTAGCTCACATCGCAACAGATTGAAACACACGAGCGCACATTGAAGCAGACGATTGGAACGGGTCTGCGCTGAAGTGTTTACAAATGGCGGAGCGACCGGCGGCAAAATTTGTGTTCAAAAAGACTTCTGCTTCCGCATACGATACGTGAAATATATACAGGGGTAATAATTATAGGCACAAGGCCTATTACCATGGAAATTTCATGATTGAAATTTGAGCTACTTTAATTAAGCAGGAACATACATTTTGTGAAATTATTTCATAAAAAGGACCACTTCTCACCTCAGAGTCCGTCCATAATTTATTTTACAAAAGAATTTCACTTTCTTATTGATTACAAGTTCTTACGATAGTTAATAGAAAGGAACTAATGGAATAACCAGTATCAGTACGTATTTATTCAAACCGAGAAGAGCAGCGACTCACGCTCTCCATCATTATTATTATTAGGACGATCACTCCACTGGATCAACTCGTGCATTGGTGCTTGCCTAGTGCTTTTTACTGTTATTTGAGCCTTCAGAAGTTTTTTCAGAGCTTTAAAGCTCTGAATGAATGATTATGAGTTCATACATCCTGTTCATCTATGTAGTTCCATTGGTTCAATTTCATAGACGAATCATTTCTTGCCGGGAGTCGTATATTTTTCTACCACATTTGAAAAAGAAGCCCAATCTGCCCCTTGGTGGGTCTCTCTGCTTCATTTTTCTCTTTATTGTCGATTTGTGAACTAGCACAAATATTTATGTACCCCAATGAAAATTATCTGCCAATTCTATCAAAATTTTACACTAATAAATTATATTCAATGGCATGCATAGGGCGTTCAATTGAATATTTCCAACGGGATATCCATAAAAGTAAATAAATTAAATCCATTTTGAATCAATAGGATATAAAATTATGATTTTGCTTACTTGTTCCATTTCGGATTTTGTGGATGAGGAAGATGGCTTCAATTAAGTAAGTTCACGGAAATTAAATACCTCTCCTAGCTCTCTTCCTTTGTTTAACTTCCTTCTATGAGCCAAAGCAATCTTACATGATTGACGTTAATTACCTAATAGTCAGAAATGGAAATATTCTTAAATAGATCTCAGAACTGGGGCTTAATTATGTCAATGATCCGAGTTACAAATTTATTTTATTTGGAGCGTCCAATCCCCACATAAATCGCTTTTTTCCATAACATAGGGGAAAGAAAATATTCCATTTCCTTTAAAAAGCGGTCAAAATTGTTTTTCAGAATGAAAAAAAAAACAAATTATTTATCATTCATCTCAAGTTATTACCATAGTTGTCTTTGACATTGAGGAATTCCTTTTCCTTCTGCTACACATTTCCCCGCCATTACTAATTTCGTATGCTAGCGCAGACGAACTACGGCGTGGGATGTGTTTCAATCTGCTTAGCGCAGATGACGTCACATACGCGATTGGAACACGCTTTGCGCTAGACAGATTAAAACAGATCAGCGCAGATGCCCATAGGAAAGCACCCTAAACCATGGACAGATCCGTCAAGGCAGGGAGGAAAAGCAGCAAATGGCAAAGCCTAAGAGCGAAGTGCCCTCCCGCAGGCTAACGACCCCTTTACGGCAATATCAAGCCGTTAATGCCATCTTGGCCAAGAGAGAGAGATGATCCTTGAATCGAGCCGCAATCTGGCAAGCTTCCATCATCGGAGGGGGAGCGGGAGAGATTACGTGACTCTGGGGGGAGAGGGTTGGGAGAGTGGTGGGGGAGAAGGAGGTGGGGTGAAGGAAAGTGGCTGCCTGGCGATCGGCGACTCGCTCTTCATTCCGATAGCCGGGCTCCCACGACTGACGACGACGCTCATTGCCGAGAGGGAAGCGTAGCGACTTTCGACTCCCTGACACCTCTGCCCTGCGCGGGGACAAACGGAGGGCACGCTGCCCTGGATTCCGGCCGTCAAAGTCGGAGAGATGCCGCCAAAACCAAAGAATAAAATCATAAATTATTATTATTGGGATATCTACCGGGAAAAATGGTAAATAAGGAAGAGAGTAAAAACGTCCAAGGCTTATTCTGGCCTCTATCTTCTTGCACGAATTCCCCCTTCAGCTCGTCAAACTTCCTATCTCTCTTCATTTGGTCCATATTGCCTGTTCAAGCAGAATTTTTCTGATGTAAACGTCAAAACGGGTGCAAATATTTTTTTCACTTATTTAGTTCCGTTGCAATTCACAGCTGTATATCCAGCAACTAACCTACAAAAAATTGCATAGAAGAATCCTCGACCCTCATCTCCATGTATTTGTCGAATAAAATTCAATATGCCAATCAATACTGCAACTACACTCGAAGTAATCAACGATATCATAGCTCTGGAGAATAAGTTAATTCCACTCCATGCCGCATTGGAATGTATAATATGATTTATGTACCTATACTAGACAGTAAAAATATTTTAACAGCTTTTTGTTAAAAAGAATAAAATTTTCTCGTTGTTAATAATTGTTTTTCTGTGTACGACCGCCATTTTGGGGCTGCCAATTGGTTTTTAGTGAAAAATAATGTCATATTCGGATTCAGCGACCTCGAAAACACTTTAATAGGAAATTTCATTCATATTGTTCAATAATTAGAGTTTTTCCATATTTTAACGATTTTAGACCACTGCTCGGTGGTCCTCGCGCGTCTTCACCACCACTACCACACTCGCTGGCGTATGCGCCTCTCCTCGACCTCCACCCTAGACCATGGTACTAAAACATGCGATGTATTAGTATCATGCCCTAGCCCACCACCGTGAGCAGCGCGGCAGCGGCGGTGGATGCGTGCGCATGGAAGGAAAGAACGACAAGTGAGCGGGGATCGTCCCCTACGGCTGACAGACTAAAAGAGAACACTTTCAATTTTTCCAGGACCGGCCGAAAAGTTCCAATCCTCTCCATGACCACTTTTTTCCCCTGACTTTCCAGGTTTTTTTTCCAGGCTTGTGGGAATCCTGGCATGGCTCCAACACAACCTGTCAAGCCATTCGCGAAGGCAACCGATGGAACTCCTTGGTTACCTAACACCGAGATTTTCCCGAGTGGCACCCGATGTATCGCAAACGGGGGCTCCCGAGCGTCGCACGATGACGGAGACACACTTGAGAAGTACACCGAGCAAGAGTACTCGGGCGGCTGGCTAAAGGCTGACAAGCTTGCCTAGTCAACGGATATAAATACACGGGGTAGACGAAACGAGAGTTGGCAATGCCGCAAACGTGACCGATGCCGCACAAAGACGTTCTGATGTGCCGAAGGCTTAATAATCCGCGACGCCGATAATCGCAACCCACTTAGCCTACCTCAAGTTCGCCACTCGAGAGTGGAGGAGGGAACAGCAAGTGTGGAGTGCCCAACGGTGAGGTTTTCCGGGTGCTGTTTAGGATAAGGAGACATTAGGAGGGTAAGGACTTAGCCAGTGTGACCTTTGCGCTCGACAAGGCTTTGTCAAAAATGAACCCTATCCAAGGCGGCCGTTCGGGTGAGTAAGGGGATGAGGGAGGATATTCCCTCACGGTAAAGATTTTGGACGAAAAAATAAAGAGAGGTAGAGCCATAGAAAGGAATGTGATGACCGAATTTTTAATATATATTCCACTCTCATTTATTAGAAATACGAAAGATATTTGTGAGGGAAAACGTAAAGTGAAAGAAATGCGCACGGACATTAAAGGCTTTCCATGAAAAACCTTCCGCCACCCCTTGGCATACGGTGAAATGACACGCTTGCCTCTGATGCGGCAGGCAACACTTGAGTAGGTGAGGAGGAGGTGGCGGCCACGCTTTCGCAGCGGGGACATAGCAGCGGCGGCGACCGTCCCCCGAAGCGCCCCGACTCGGCAGCCTCCCCCCATTCCCAGGGCCGAACGAGAAACGAGGGGTGCGACAGAATCTGAGACGAAGGGAGTGGAGGTTGGGGAAAGGAATGACGAGTGAGGGAGAGCACAAAATCATCGGCCCACCAGATTTACCCATGGGAGCGTGGGGAGTGGAAAGAGCACGTCACAATAATGTGCAAATATCCTTGAAGGCTACCCGATGACGACATTGCTCCAGATCAACTCCTGCATCCACGTCGAATTTCCTTCGCTTTATAGTATGTATATTATATCAACGACTTCACAGTCCTTATCCATTTCGGCCAATAACTCCAGATGCACATGGTGTCCCTTACAAACACCCATTTATTTACATTTGCGGTCATAAAGGAATGTAATGACTATTTTGTAAATGGTCATCGTCCTGCCAAACGCAACAAGTACGGAAGATACATGAAAGTACTCAGATAAACAAATTTGAAGCTCGATTAAGCCTCGAATAGTGTTTCTACAAACAAATTCCTTGATCGTGATTGCTGGTACATAATAACAATCCGCGTTGCTACGTTGATTTAACCATAAGTTAAATGTTTGAGACACCTTGAAAGGATAGAGAAGAGGGAGCCCTAATTACGCGTGGATGAAGTCCTCTCGGGTGTGGCACCGGGTAAGGCTTTCCATAGCAGACATTTCGACGAGCAACTCGCTCATCTTCCTCAGGGAAAATCTGTTTCGAATCAGAATCTCAATCTCAGTTTTGCCCCGAGGAAGATGAGCGAGTTGCTCGTCGAAACTTTGGTTAAGTAAAGCCTTACCCGGTGCCACACCCGGGAAGACTTCATCCATATCATCCACGGGGAAAGCGTACGGTCTTTCACCTAATTATGCATCTTTTTCGACGGAATGAATCTAGAAAGTTTATCAAAGCACGCATATGATTACGGGCCAAATAAGTAATGCTATGATTCAGTGCAGCTGCTTACATGCGTCATAGAATAACCTGACTATCATACGGCGCGATTAAAACAATTAAGCAGGTATTTCAACCAAGGTTTCTTTCACCATATCCAGTCGTAGTTTATCAGCAATGGGAACTAAAATTACCATAATAGGGTTCACAATTCATACCTAAGGTCACATAATGAGGAACTTATCGATTTTTATAAAAACATTGAGGTTATAGAGGCTGTTAAGTATAGCATAATGCTGAAAACCCGAGGTCAAAGTGAAGCTTAGTTTTTGAGATAAAAATTCGCTAAGTAGTCGACATTTGAGCGCCGGGAAAAACGGCCTGAAAGGGGGCGTGTCCCCGTCTGACGTCACAACTGCTGTCGAGAGGCAGCAGCGCCAGGAGTCTTCCTCATTCCATGACGAGCTCGGGCGATCCCGGAGGCGTGCATCAGTAACAGCGGAGTGCAAGACTGCAAATTAATTAATGGGTACTCATAGAATGAAAAAACCCGTTGTAAAATAATTCTTAGCGGACCGAATTGGAAAAAATAAACATTTATTCATGAAAATACGTATCAACGAATGCAAAGAAATACAATGTCATGCCCCAATGGTCGGGGGAAACATCGAAATTTTCCCGTGAAGGCCACATTTTCCTAAATATTTCTATAAAACGAGTAATAGAGCAAATATTAAATGTAGGTACTTAAAAGTTTTGGTGCTTTTATCGAGCGAAGATCACTTTACTGTGGTGAACTTGGTCAAACATTGATTATAGATAGCTTCGTATTTTCTTAGTTGTAGTTTACCAATATGTACACTGGTCATCGCGTACAAAGCTATTAGTTTTACCAGAATGAGTAATGTTCGATACAAATATTGCTTGGTGCCAGGTTGCCGAAGTAGGACCTTTATAAATTCAAAGAAATTATTAATTTGTTTACCGGAGGAGCGAAATACAGAGTTATATTTGAAAACTTTGAGTAAAAATCCCGGGGAAATTTCAAGATAAACTGTGGAAATCGTAAGTGAGAATCACTTCAAATTAGGTTAAACATTACGCCACACTTCCCTAATTAAAGTTAAGAATAGTATTATAAAATGTGGAATGAGAATTTAACCCTTAACCCGGCACAATAAATGCAAGTTATCCAACACATGGGTCTTAAGAGATTCAATCCGCATTAATCAGCCTACAGAGCAATATTAACAAATAATATTAACCCATTTGTAACTAATTAAATGGACAAAAGTGAAAATAATTCATGTATTTCAATACAAGGGTTTCAGATAAATTTTGTGAGGTGAAAGTACACGAAGGTAAAACAAGAGTGAAGCCAGGCAGTATGCCTCGGGTATTTGAATCCCAACATGGCAGAAGGAGTGGACGATTTAGTAACTTACGGTCGTCATTGCAGGGAGAAGAGGTTATGAGACCCAATATTTCATCTATGATGACTAGAAAACTAGTTGGTAGTATTCAATATTGTATCAGTACTTGAGGCCGTTTCTCCTCATGCAGCACGGCGAGACAGACGAAAGAAGAGCGAAACTGATTTATCGGCTAAGTTAATCACGTCTTGAGCATGGTATTCATGATCTTGAGGAGAATAACATCTTAACAATTCTTTCCTTGAAATAAAAATCAAGATGGCTGTCATTCTACCTAAATAAATTTAAAATATAAACTTAATAAATGTGATATTATGCTGACAAAAAAATCACAACGATACGTTAGATTAATTTCTTCATTTGCTGTAGAAAATTGATAGAAACGAGTTTAGTGGTTAGTTAAGTTTTAATACCAATAAAATCCGTTTACATAATCATGAGTTAACTCAGGTTATTAATAGTCAATAAAATCAGTGGCTTGAGGTATGTGAGCATAGCTTTGACATGGCAGCGCAGAAATTTACACATGACACTAATAACTTTCTTCGCATTAAGGTGATTTTCGTACTTTTCTCGGCCTTATAGAATCACAATACAGTTTAATGTACAATTAATCGATCCCTGAAAAATGCAATGCATTATTGTTGCTTACAAACAGCTACTAATGTCACAGATCGCATATTAAAATGAAAATAAACCTTTGGGCACCTTCGTTTTTGGGAATAACAATGAAATGTATCAAAAATATGCCTGGTAAAATATCAAATCAGTGCTATGTGCTTTAGTATATTGACAATAACATTGACAAAAATACCAATAATGGGATATCGTTGATATTAATCCATCAATTCTCTAAAAATACTAAACGCACAATAAACTATTCACTAAAACTCAGTTAATTTACTGCGATATCAAGATACAACGAGATTGACGTCTACGAGATCAGGTGCTGGAGGAGGATGCTAAAGATCAAATGGACGGATGGGGTGAGAAACGAGGAGGTATACAGAAGAATTGGAGAAGAAAGGGCACTGTGGAGCACCATACGCCAAAGAAGAACACGGTGGGTTGGCAATGTTATGAGACACAACGATTCTATAAGAAGCATAATGGAGGGAGAAATTGAAGGAAAAGTCCCCAGAGGAAGACCAAGAGACAAGTACATGGGGCAAGTCAAGAGGGATACGGGGAAGAAGAACCATAGGGAAGTGAAGGAACTGGCATGGGATAGGGCGAAATGGAGGGCTGCAGTATACCAATCCTAGGATTGTAGTACTATGATGATGTCCACGATAGGAAATGTTTCGATATCTCATGTAAGCGTTAACGGCTGACGTGAAGAACCGTGTAAGTCATTAACCATTAACCACGACATTGGAAGAATACGTACGATATCTCAGCCGAAATCGTACGCTAGGACGTTGAACGAAAACCATTGGCAAACATAATATCATTTAACGTATCGCACGAGAAACCACCAAGCGATAAACTAAAATCATAACTCTTATAGAAACAGTTCCGTATTTGACACCCAAAGCGTCCATTTGAGGCACGTTATTCGACTTCGCCTATACGGATTTCTTCTATAATTCTCAAATAATTGAAATACTTAGGTATTTGAAAATTCTATGATTCAGGCTCCTGAAGATTGTCAAGAAAACAGCAGGGGCGGCATGGCAACGAACGCCAAGAAACGAATATGAGCTAGTAAATATTAGGCGGCCGCGAAGGAGAAGAGCAGTTGTGACGTCAGGCTTGCGTCAGTTGCGCCTACTTTCAACATGGTGCGCTCTACCCTCCTTTTCAAACGCCGCTGAATTTTCAGTCAATTATAGTAAAATAAATATCCGTGATTCAGAAAAACTGAAAGTATTTCCACGCAAGGTTCCTCAACGCCCTGAGGATCGTCAGGCAGGCTGAGGAGGCAGAGTCAACCATCGAAACGTCGGCCTTGGCTGAACAACTGACCCGGTGGAAAACCCGCGAAGACTTCACTCATATAAATAAACATAATAAAAACTGAGACTTCAAAAGGGGATACTCAAGTCGAATAGTCCATTCGACACTCTATAGAGGCTCGCCAGAACAAAGATAACATTTGATTTGCGCTCCACTCATTTTTCAGACGCGTCGCGTAGGCAATAAAACGGGCTCTGCCTCTCCACGGTATCGATTTTATATCCAATTTCATGAGCCAGCAAAAGAACATGGGGAGGCGCGTCAGCCATTAAATGTCATGCATGTGAGAGAATACATGCCATGTCTTTCGCCGGCGACACTTCCGATTTCGATAACTGCTGCCGTAACCAAAGAAGAAGAATATAATCCCCGGATAAGCATCTGAACTGCATTCCCAGACACCCTCCCCGCTCATGTTATGCGTCCTCACTTTCCAATACCACCAGACGCAACATGAAATCAATAAAAAGTAAGATTCTGTTTCTAGTTCAACGACGAATTATGGCGAAGGAAAAAAATTACGGATTCAGTTTACCGGATTACTTTTTACAGTATGTACTGTGCCGTATACATAAACTAAACATGCTGGTATATTATGACAGACCGCGAAGACATCCTACATACGTCAAGACACGAGAGCTGAGAGGAGGTAGAAGAAAGCGCAATTGTGCAGTGAAAGACCCTGCTTGATACCAAACAACTCTCGTAGACACCGATTTTAAAAGGGATTTTACACGGTCTGAATGAAGAGAGTGAATAAGAGAAACAGATCGGGAGCAATCCCGTCGCAGGTTCGACGAAATAGAGGATTATTAACCGGGAGTTCGAGACTCATTCAAGGTTCACACCGTCGATGGGCTTTTCAAAGACGCGCACGCTCCGGCGAGATCACAGAGAATCCACGTTGGCAGCAAATGAGAAGCGTCCCCGGCAAAAACGAAGCTCGTGGGGCGAGAGGGAGGCTAACTCACCTCTCACGGCCAAGAGAGGGACGAGAAAGGAAGTTCCAGTCAGCTATGGGGGAGGGAGGAGGCGATGCATTCCCTTTGCGAGCACCTTCCGCGTTGTTTACGCTTCCCGGGTTGTCACCACCTCATTGTGCACATTCAGGGAGAGTAGCTCCGGGAGCTCTCAGACGAATTCCCCCTGAATGCGACCGCTTCATAGTAGCTCAGTTGGAGCGGTCGGCAATTTTTCGAAGCTATCTTTTGAACCGCTACCTGTAATGAGCGCTTTTTGATCGGCGGGAATTCAGATGTATATGAAAATACCTGATGTATCTAGAACGACACTTTTATAAGACACTTTTTTGTGTCTCATGTTTCAAAAGTAAGGGACCATTCAACTATAACGTAAGACGTTTTGGGGCTGGACTTTTATTGCGTTGTCTTACACAGGGGGGTGAGGGGGTCTGATACAGTCTTATGTAAGATATAAGTCACTTCTGAATTCGAGTTTTTATCACTTTTTAAAATTATTTTCGTAGGAAAATCTTACTTTTTAGGATCACCGCCGCGGCGGTTCGCCTGAATGTACGTTAAACTGTAGAAAAACGTACAACCAATTCGTTGCGTTCATTAGTTTAGAGATGTCGCATTTTCAAATATCACACAGAAGTAGAATTAGGTTATTTGGTGCGTTGACGGCAGGACACATTTGCGCCATGCTCTGCCCAATTGACGCATTAAAAATTAGGTCTCCACAAAGTGTAAAATGTCCCTGTAATTACAGATTGTATGCATTTCTGTTTTATGAGTAATGCACGTAAGTAAATATGTATGCATATACAAACTATATTAAATTTTAAAAACTCATTTCTTTAAAATACAATAAAATTCGTCATAGGCTATCCGGATCGTCCCCTAGAGGAGTATGTATCTAGGCTACCCGAGATGGCCATTCTACTGCGTATAACCCGGTATTTAGTACATGCTGTCAGCAGGTGATTAACATTGAGAGAGGCATCACAGTCATCGCACTGTGGTGGGGTCTTTTCAGCAGTAAATATAAAGGAATGTGTAAAATGACAGTGCCCAATCCTCAAACGGGTGATTGCGACCTCATCCCTATGTTTGCTCCTGCAAGAAGAAGGCCACGCTGAAATATCCGGTTTGATGCTACGCAGCTTGTTATTCTGCAGATTCCGCCATGATTCTCCCCAGTCCTCCAAGACTAGAGGTCGTAGCGCAGCTTTCAGGCCATCTACGAGGACCACCGCAATATCAATTTGGTGATTTACCAATGTTTCTTTTGCTGCAGCGTTGGCTTTCTTGTAATCCGTAATCCCTACGTGCCCAGGTATCCATAAAAAATGATTTGGACTTCCTTTCCCGAAAGCCTCAGGAGGGCAGTTTGAATTTCCTGCACGACAGGATTAAAGGAAGAAAATGCGGATCACATGTTTTGCAAGTTGTGCGTACAGCGAATCGCGAAATATAAAAAACCGTTATCGATATCCGTGATAAGGTCAGTTTTTGCGCATTTTTGACATTGAAACCCCTATAGTTTACTAAATATGTCCATGTTTTCAAAAATGTCTGATAGCTTACTTAAGGTTGGGAGGGAAGAAGGGTTCGTGAAATCTTACGTTGTCTTAAATGGGGGGGGGGGGGGGGGTTAAAAACTAGTATATATCGGCTTACGTAATACTTGAATAGCCCATAAAGCAGACAACAGAAACGGCTAAAGAACAATAAATATAGTTGGTAAGTGCGATTGAAAGTTTTAAATTAACTTCAAACACAGTTTTGTGATAGTCGATGCTTCGATTTTCCAGCTCACTAATATTTGTTTCCTAGGCTTAGTGTACCTTTTCTGAAAGCAATTCCAAGTCACGTTTGGTATTCTTTTATCGTAAAAAAACAGCCAGTGAAGATAGGTCCAAAACTTCAGCTTATGGCTTTTTTGACACTTCGATCGACTTCGTTGATGGTTGGTAATGTGACAATTCACGTTCTTTCTATGCTCATTATCTATTAAGATGGTTCTTGCACTTAAAAAAAACAACGTAATTATTTTAGTATCTTGCAAGATATTGAGTAAAAGTTCGTGATAATACAAATGCAGCACTTCTAAGATAGAATCAGAGGAATACATACGGATATATGTTACTGAAAACACTTCGTTTGATTGAGTTAAGTATTGAAATAGAACGACTATTATCTGGGCAGTAGGAATATCCATGGCACAATTGATTTTAGTAATCTGCATCGGGTTCAGGGTAACATAATGGTCCAACTTCATTGCATATGTACTTAAAGAGCTGTTGCCCGACGCAAATTTTCCTACGGCCGATAATTTATTTTGGAACGAACTCATAAAACAGTACTAGCATTCATGTCAAAAATTCACTCCGAAGGCGAAATAAAACTTAGGTAGGGCGAAGAAAACCAAAATTTACTGACCCAATGAAAAACGATTAAGAAATCGCCGAATATCAACAGATTTAGCCGTGGCAAAATAACAATGTTTTATTTCCTCGTATAAGTTTGGCAATTATTTCAAAGCATTTAAATTGAAACGCTTTTACAAATTGGATACCATTGCGAGCATAACATACCGCTACGAATTGCCACTAGTCTAGTTACAGACAGCCTGTGTAAATGTAAACTAACTACAGCATTAAAAAATCCTTCAAGGAACTTATTTATGGTCACAAAGACCATTATGCTTTATAAATACATATACTAACTCAGTGAATCTTATGAATATTTCTTACAATAGGGACAACATGCTCACCAGTAAGTATATACTCATCTGACATAAATTAAACTGCATTTTGGACTAATGGTCACAGCTCCCTCAAGATAATTGAGTGCGTTTCACCGACCTACCTTTATCATTCACAACTATGTAAATTCCACAGAAAATTTGCATCTGATGCTTCATATTGTTACAGGGAGGAAGACTAATCTAAGACTAGACTCAGAGAAAGTCTGAAAGATAGCTTCATGAATATAGTAGACAATCAATGCACTATATAAATTAAAGTGGCGTGCTGTTACCTAGTACTAACAGCACGCCGTGCATGTTTTCAACATAACTCTTGAACCTCTGTCCATTCGTATAGTTGCAAAATACGTATATACTAACGGTCCCTCTCCATTTTGAGCAAATCTGTAGTATAGTGCATGCTTGTGAGGCTTCACCTCGTGACAAGCATTAGCTATTTATGCTAATGCATAACTAGTCGTAGTTACACTAACTTTAGGGCATAGTGTAATGCATGTCGGTGACTACTCACCCCCTGCCACTCACCCCTGAGGTGGGTTTGCAGGGTATTTTGTAGATGTAGATTTATAGTGACTAGTTTTACTTCACATTTTGACAGGAAGAAAAATAATTGTCTTGGTTCCATGCAATATGACATATCGAAGCACTGACACGTCTTCGTACATGACGCTTTGGCCTCATATCCAAAGATGTTCATAGTTTGTTTTGATCAAGCTGTATATACTCATGACGAAATGAAAGACTTGACACTCTTCCATTTCCATACTGACATGTTAAAGAGGGGTGAAACACGTCGTGGTCCTAAAAATCTGAGGCACAGTAGAAGTTTTATTATTTCATCCTGAACTTCACTCTCTCTCCAATGCTGACGCAGTCTCACTAATAATTGACATTCTGACATCAGCATGCTACCAAACTCAATTTCAGCAGTCACATTTTTAACTAATCAAAGGTTTCCATCATGCAAACAATAGTTCGCTTAACAAAGGAGGAGTATTTTTTTCTATAATCACCTACTCAAGCTTCTGGCAGAAATCACAATCTTCCCTAACAACACCTTCAACCTTCACCAGGAAGGCTCAATAAATTTTTAAGTTGCCAGAAATTTCACTGCATTTATTAAAAAGGAAAGAAAGTTATCGTATTAAAATTTCTCCAAACTAAGTCTCGCAATCGGAACGGTACATGCTTCCAAGTATTATGGTATTAGTAAGGAGAGCTGTCAACTATAGAGCAGTTAAAACATGAGGATCGTTGTCTAATGGGAAATGGTTCATGAAATAATACTGATTTTAAAATTGATAAATACACAATGCAATTCAAGAAGTTATGGGCATCTTTAACTAAAATCGAAAAAATGAACTTGAAAAGTTAAGCCATTTCTTCATTTTCCTAATGACTTTTACTACCATAGTATTTCTTCAAGCTTATAATTTCTTTTCTAAGAGGTGAATGTAAATATTAAAAACTCGCGCGATGTATTTTCCTCGAATAAAAGGCTATAAACTTAAACCCAAGTAAAAACACCTTTTTTGTTTTAAGTCAACTAATCTGCATTATATCGGGATCGCATATCCGGCATGTGCCGATTCTACTTTACGTCCGACTTGACACTCGAATGAAAAGAATAAAGGCATGGAAATATCAAAACATAAGCGGCCGTATTCATAGGTTCCTTAGTAAGCTACTACCAGCATAGTAGCGCACTCACTAAATTTCAGCCAACAAATTTCATGTAACAGCTTTTGCTGATGATATTGCATTATGTCACAATGGACATAATTAGACAACCATTCGTGAAAATGTACAAGGAGATCTAGATTTCTTAAGTAAATGGTTTCCATACAATAGACTGAAGTTAAGCGAAAAAACTAAGTATATCTCTTACTATCTTGGTAATCGTCGCCATCCAAGTGATTTAAAACTTGTCTACCATCACCTAAATTGTAAAAATAAATCATGTTGCTGTATGCAAATTAGTTGAGTTAGTAATTGAAAATACTTGGGTGTCATACTTGACCAGTCGCTGAAATGGGACCATCAAATTACCGCTGTTTCTACAGCTTTGAGAAATTGCCTATCTAAATTTCACTTAATTCGAAACAAATGTACACGCTTTCAAAAAAGTAATACATCATGCCCTTGTTCAATCAAAGTTAAATTATGGATTAGAGTTTTAGGGAGGCGCATACAATAACAAAGCCTGCAGCAATCCTCCAAAAAAGTATCATTTGAAGTATGACTTTAAAAAAATGTTTGAACATTCGTACCCCTTGTTCTTAAGTCTGAGATTGCTTCCATTACAGCATTATTATGTTTTCAAGGAAAAGAAATTATTTTATGTAATGAGTGGTAATATCCCAACTATATCTGGCAGCATGTTTAAGTAAAATCTAGTACTTCCTATAAAATGTAGAAATCCTTTAGTATGGATATTTCACTGTCGATAGATCACAACAGTAACAATAAATGCTGGTTCTTGAGATTTTTTCGTTCAGTTCACTTCTCAAATCCTATGTCACTATATTTATTGAGATAAGGGATACGCAAACTATGCCTGGCAAACTAGTTGGCACCGATTGCTTTTGATTGATAAATGTCTCAAATATATTTATGTAAATACATAATATTTGAGACATTAATCTAAAAATTTGTTCTATCTCAGATAATCTATCCTTTCCTGTATCAGTTAGACTTTAGGAGAGAGGATAGTAACTTCCGCGCGCAACAGCCCGCCCCTACTCCTCCACGAAATGGTATTGTCGGAAAACATATGGTTAAATGTTTAAAGGAGTCATTAATATATTCTGTGAACGTTAGGTTCACTTGCAAGCAATAATCCACTCGAAACATTTTGTCCAGCCGGATCGGCCTTTCCGACCACTGCGGCGTCACTTCCGCGGTCCGCGCCGGAGGACACGGGAGGCGAGATGATCTCCCTGCGAGAAACACCCGCCGAAGCAGAGTGTCTCCGAACTCCATGCGCATCGTAGGAGGCACAATGATTACGGCTGACGAATTCGAGTTCCGGAAACAGTAAATTGATGGCAGAGGTATCCATCCAGTTAATCCATAAGCGTCCAACAACGGAAATTGGATGATTGTACCAGATTCAGAAGGGGAATCAAACTTGGAGCAACAAGTGAGACATAAAGTCACTACCCAACTATCATGAGGCGTTAAGCAATTTTTGGAATGACACAGGAGATGCTACATCAGCGAAAAACATGCATAACTAACATCCAGTGTTGAAACTATGGAAAGAAAGGAATTGAAGTTGCCTAAGGCGTGTGAAGCTTGAAAGAATTTCCAAGAGTCACTAGCCAAATAAACTGCACCTTTGTGTTGCGGAATTTCCGGCAATAGATTATGAAAAATACTATATTTGGGTCGAATGTAAGTTTTTTATTTCCCACAGCTTTCACCATGCCCTGGATGGTGAAAATCCCATTCTAGGGTTTCTAATCCGCGACCTCAGGATGACAGGTGGGCACCCCTACGCCGCCGAGGCCAGGACATTTACAAATATCGAACCGAAGACTAGTTTCCGAAAGCGAGGATAGTTCCTACCAGATACTAAGCATTATCGCGTGATTCATGGTGAGGAGAGTCGTATCTAATCTGCAACATAGCCTCCGAAGATATCAAATATACTAGAAACACCGAGCATCATTTTACGCGCTTGGCTTCAGACGGTGAATTCAAAGTTATCCCTCGTCTTGAACACGGGACTTCCTCGTGGGAATAATATGTTCAGACAATCCTAAGCTACCACAGTGAAATTAAAACAAAATAACTAGCACGGAAATCGTTTCCCATGACAGAGACATTACAAATTACCATAAATAACGCCAAAAAAACATTTACGCAAGAGAATAACATCTACACACAAAATTGATAACCTCGTGATATCCTGTCACGGCATTCAATTTTCCTAAAAGGTGACGCAACTTAAAAGGAGATAAGAACTAAGGCGAGCCAACGATACAATGAAGATATCACAGCTAAGTAAATAAAACCTTTTCAGAACTTCCCTTTAAAACGAAAAAATGGAACTGCATTAGGTCTTGTCTGGTTTCCCAATAAATACACTAAAATTCATTACATACGGTTACCACACTAAGCAGCTTCTATAAAAAATAGTCGCAATAGTCGGAATGAGCGCAATTCCCACAGGTATTAGCTTCCGGGATTATAAAGATGAAAGAAAGAACACAGCAAAAAACGAGAGAAAGAGAGACGCAGTTGGATCAATAATTCATGGATATGTCATGGTCATGGCATGGAAAAATAGTTTCCGATCGTGAAGTCACCGCCACATGGCATATCGCTACTTAGGAAGAAAACCGGCACAACTCGAAAACCACAGTTAGGAGAAAATCCCATTTAAAGATTTAACCAAAGTTCAACTGAATATCACTCATCTCCGTAAACTGCACTCTTAAGTGGCCGGATATGTGAATTACATTTGTGACACTCTTCCACATAAAAATATACCACTTTTTCGTTTTGATTATGACATAAGCGAACAATCGCAATTTTTTAGTTGTGCCGGTTTTCTTCTAAAGTAACGATATGTCACTCCTAAACAAAATTACCTTAAGCTTACTGCAATTGCTGTCCGTTTCAA
This sequence comes from Pyrrhosoma nymphula, assembly GCA_963573305.1. Classification (NCBI taxonomy): domain Eukaryota; kingdom Metazoa; phylum Arthropoda; class Insecta; order Odonata; family Coenagrionidae; genus Pyrrhosoma; species Pyrrhosoma nymphula. The sequence goes on from OY754332.1 coordinate 121,556,453, forward strand.
TAATGATTATAAAGGCGACATCAAAATTTGAAGACGACAAAAATAAAAAAGCTGTTAAATATTAGGAATAACTTTGGCCATGAGTGGCGATAGAGTTTGCTACATAAGACGAGACTTCCTCGGCTTAAAGAAGGAATGGAGAGAAAAAGACTGCGGTTTCCCTTCCAGACCAAAGAAATGAGCGTGCCACAAATAAGGCGGAAACGAAACAGCTCCCATTTGGAACCTAGTTTACGGTAAGGATATCTCTCACATCACTCTCGTGGTTAATGCAAACAGGTTACGTCGATGGATATGGTAGAGATATGCTCCAGAGACCGCAGAAGCAAGTAAGTAAGACACCTAAGAAAACGTCAGGGGTTTACCCCTTTTTATCAAACTTGAAACTAGTTACGTTTTACAAAAAGTAACTTAATAATCCCTTGGCCATGGTCGCAATGCAAACAAGGCAGTGTGCACTAGGAAAGCCGTTAAAGCAACGAGCGCCCTAACAGGGACGCTTTGCCCACTTCCCGAAATATCTCAAGGGATATCATCACAACTTGTAAGCTTCAGTGAAAAATGACGCATTAACTGAATTATCCTCCCGAAGTTCGTCACTTCCTAACAATTCATATTTAACCAACTTTTTTCCGCATATAACATGAGAAATTGTCAAATTAGAGCTTATTGAAAACAATCCCAAAGCATTTCCCTGCGTGCTTGGATAACGCAAGACACCACTTGCAACACTATTGGCACGACGGTACCGGCGGATTGTGGTGAAACTACGCTTTCAGTAGATATTAAACTGAAGTTAATGGTATATGGATTACAACATTAATTTACATGAAATATTAAAAATGCCACCTTGAAATTACACTTTTTAGCACGGGATTGCCATTCTAGTATAATCATAACTCCCCCAATATTGATCAAGTTCTTATCGTAAATAAAGAAGTTATGCTAATTAATCACCTTGTTGAATTTGCCCTATACAGTAAATGACCATTTCCAAGTTTGTAGCACTTCAGGCACAGCGAGTAAGAAAGAACACACAGAAGTAGGCAAATAAATAGTTCTATCTAAAAGTACAAGCAGGACGGGGGCAAGTGTGGGCGGGGTTGAGAATCTGAGAAGATCCCTAGCGACCGCCATTGCGACTCCGGAGGAGCGTTCATTTCCTAAATGACTCGTTTCGAGAATCATCCGTGTTATTTCAGTCAATTTATAAATATGTACGCAAAAGGAGCCCACTCGATCAAAAGAGCACAGCACATAGGCTGCAGTTAGACGAGCAGGCGAGCGCATGCGACCGCCATGTCCCTCGCCGTGCCAGGAGTGAGAAATATCATGAAAATATGACTTTGCATCTGTTTTCAGCAGACCATGATCATGACCAATATCCAAGAGAAGCACCATCGACGACACTTCTAACGCTCGTAACGACAAGCGGCGAAAGAGCGCTTTTTATGTCCACCCGTGGCTAAGTGCCACGCGGAGGTCCACTCACGGTGGTGGGGCGGATGCCTACGGTCCGCTTCAATGGGGGGGGAGGGGGGGGCCAAAAAGAGGGAGCCGAGAGAGAGGAGGGGTGTCCCCCAGGAGGAATGATGGCCTGTCGTTGTATTAAACTTCAGGGGCACCCAGTTTTTAGGAATAAATCTCGAGGACAGCAAATATTGTTTTCAATAACAATGATATTTATTAATTAATTTATGAACATTCGGAGAGACAATTCATTGCAATTTTTCACGGTATACGAGTCGCGATACATTAGAAAGAAGAAACTCTGAGGTAAGTCGATTCCTTGTGAAAATCCAATCCAAGCAAACAAATGATTTGAATTCGAAATCCTAACAATTGCAGTTCAGTTCCTAACAATTGAAGTTCAATGAAATGCAGTCGAATACGTGAAACAGAAAAACATATTTTAATAACTATACCATAAAAAATATTCGTAGTTGGGAGCTCAGAGTAATCGTAAATACAACACTTGGTTTTTTTCCCCAAGGTCTATAGACAGCATATTAAGGTAGAGTGATATAAATTTAACGCAACTACTCCTAATCTTATGAAGCGATGATAAAAAAATTGGCTGAGTACATCAGGGCCTCCGATATGCGCCCCTTAGCTTTATATCGACGTTTGCTAGTTATAAATACAAATTTGCGAAGAGTTTCACCATTCCTTAACGAGGGGCACGACCAATAAGGAGGAAGGGTATTTTTGACTTTCGAGGGTGCACGGCACATCGATGGAAGAATGGACGGAGGCTCACTCCCCCCCTCCCACAGCTGGGGAAAAAATGAGCTCACTCGACACCTTACATGGAGCCACTTAACATTAGACTAAAGAATTCTCAGCTAAGTTCCGCATCATCTCACCAGTTGTTACAGTGTAATTGATCCAAGAAATCTTCTAGAGTGGTGAACTCGGGTCATATCGTGCGAGTGATAAGTGCCCAGGAAGCAAGGAGAAGGCACGTTTACGCAATGACTACTCATTAATTTGAGGCACTCACGAGAGGACTGAGAGTTACAACGAGACTATGGCGTACACAGAAGTCATTACACAAATGCATGAGGCTAATGAAAACTCGCCACGGAAGCGTTTTGATGGAGGGAGAACGTGAATACAATCTCAATTCTTCCACTCGCAGTTATTCTTTTGCCACTGATTATAGACATTAGGAGATCGACACCACGTGAAAACTATGCCAACAATTACATTCGAGCACACTAACATTAAAAATTACTCCAATCAATTGTACCACTAATTTGGCAGTTTTCAACACGCCTAGCATATGATTTTGATAATATTTCCTATCCATAGAGTCAAAGGAACACTATAATAGAGAAATAGGGTCTCATAAAGCTGAGTTCACTTCCATTTTGATTTTATGGACTCTCCCTTAGACTCGAGCACATATGCAGAGGGGAATAAAAAGGTCATCATTACATCTCATTAAGTGCTATCTGCAGGCACCGCGTAATATCTACGGAATAAGAAACAAAACATATCTCAATACGGGTTTCCAGAATGCATACTAAAACACGATTTTAGTGTCCAACACACCAAAACCAGTCTTCAAACCCTAAGTCCGCTTAATCGGAGCTCAGCGAACACTATTACGTGTACGAAGCACTAAACCCAACGACGTATGACATGAACACTTCGAGGTAGTGACCTCACCTTTGCGGCCTGTGGTTTCCGCCAAAAATTTGGCACCCGGAGTATCGTACCGTTTGTATTTTGCTCGACAATCCCCGAAAAATCTACCGAGAGAGAGCCCCGGACGCCTCAGGTCAGCGAACCAACATACACGGCCCACGAGGATCCCACGTCTCGCCTCTACTCAGACTGGGCCGGGGCCACAATACAGCAATATTGACGAATGCAAACCCGCTAACAAATAGAGCACAATAACTACGACATACCCTCATTTAACTCCTGACTGAATGGGTAAAATTAGAGAACATAAATGCCTAATTGGCTCCATGGTAATTGGCCAAGGCTAAACATATTATAAACCGAAAACTAAACGATCGTTCACGACATATAAATTTTTCTGGGGGAATTGATTTGGACTTACCCAGAGGTATTATTAGTCATAAAGAAGTGCACCTGATTAAGAGGGCAATACATCCACAACCATGCATGACCACGTACAGCAGTGAAGGCGAGACGAGCAACCGATCATAAAACCGTGTAAAACACTTCACAAGAGCAATAAGTTATGTAACGACGTAATCCCAGAGAAATCTTCAAATTGCATCAGCATTCACTACACAACACTAATTTCTAAGCCCAGAAATTTCACTTCAACGGAATTGTGCGACCACACGACATCTTCCCTGGCTCCATCAAGGTTAACTAAATGCCCATTGAAAGATATCAATTTCAACGTTGACAATCATGTTACGACAGTTATCAAGCTTCCACGCACTAAGAAACAGTCTACGCTGCCTCAAGAAGCCTCCTTCCTCCTCCTCCTGCCCTCAAAACACATCCCTCGGGCGGAGCAACGACATTAACTGGCACAACAAGGCATACGCACTCCCAACTTGGCTCTGCCTTATTACTGAGACTGGGAAGGAGGTTGAGTTCCAAATCCTCACACAATAAACAGGAGGTAAAACCAGCTGTAATCAAAATTGTCACCGGCTTTGTTCCAACGCAACGTTGAATGTCTTCTACGCGTAGAAACATACCATGAAAGTGTAATGCGAGCATGTTTCAGGAATTCAAGCAGTAATGATTACCCCAAACACCTGCATGTGCTTGGGAAGGTTCACTCGCCTTATTGGCGAAAGCGCACCTCACGTCCTTATCACGGAGTACTCCTCGGATTTTTTTCATGCTATCTCTAGAATTGGTTGGAGAGAGAGATAACGTTTAGGTCCAAAATCCACTGAAAAACAGAGCCCTCTTGGTTACGTTAGAATGGCAGAAAGATTATCTAGCCCGCCAGTGGCGCTTCTTTCGGGTAACCTGTAACTTCCGCGCTCATGAGCCCAACGAGGGTGTTTACGGAAAAACGAAGGCGCATTCTCAAATCTAGTCAAGAGGATGCTGTCCAGGGCTCAGCTACTCCGCTTCACACCGCCTCCATCAGATTCTCGGTTGTTCTTTATAACTGAGATTTTATCTCCATCCCCTCATCAGAAGGCAGTTCGACGGACAACTGTAGTCTCATACGTGGCCCAGCATCTAACTTCCTTCATGTTGAGCAAAAGGCGTTTGCAAATCACGCGGGGCGGAATAATTAAGAATTGCATACTTTGGACTAAAGAAACTTTAGTCCAAATGATGTTTAGTCCAAACTTAGCCTTTTCTTTTAATACACGAATGTATAAGTCAGTAGACTTGATAAAACGGGATCGTGGGCAAGACATTCCATCGCACAATGAAGTGTCTCAGAAAATTCCTCGTGATATTTAAGGTGCTCTGAAGGATGTAAAAAGCATTACAACCTCGAGTTGAATGGCCAGGGGAAATAAATGGCATGGCCCTTACTCGGTCCTTAATGTCTCCCGGACTGTGGGTAGCAGTCAATTTCACTGGAACTACAGTGAAATCATGTCTTAACGAAGGGGTGTACAAAGGGGTGTGTAACGAAGTGATGTTGACGTAAATCCAGTATGACGTAAACAAATTTACTACAAAGTCGAGTCCCGGGGACTACTATAATCTAATAACTTGTCATGGTGAATGGTGATAAAAAAATCACAAAAAGGCAAAGAATTGGCCATATTTCAAGCGCGAAATGGGAGCACCGACGATGAGGCCTTCGAGTGAAAAAAACAAAGCCCTATTCACAGATTTCGAGTAAAATTTAAGTTAAGTACGTTTTAATGAGCCTGGTCTACGTGAGCATTTGAATGAGATATAAATTTAGCAAATGGCTGCGCTTTAGCCATTATAAATCTAATATGCTAATCCAGAATGCCGTAGACATAATTTTCTTCGGACTTAGGCAACGCTTACACGGTACTATGTCATGCTAACTAAGAACATTACAAAATCACAAATACGACCGTAAGGCTTGATGATAAAAACAGACGAGAGGATTGAGATGAGAATTACGCCAAACTTATACAGAATGTTAACACTACGGATTTCCATGATGGAAACTGGTAGTATCGTATCTGGAAACATTTGATTCACCTCTTACCTATGACCACGTTCACATTAGTACACCGCTGGTTTTTCACGTGCCGCTATCGTATACAGAAACAATGAAACAAGCAATCACGACGCCTTCGATACGACTACATTTGGACAACTGCTGACGAAAATGGATCACCTACTCCACAGTATTATCGCTTCCTCCGACCATAAGACGCTCCTGTTGAATTGCGATGTACTAGAACTGCAATGGTATTAAAAGAGAAAAATTCAGCAAGAGGACAAGGTTCGATAAAGAAATGAGGACGCAAATTGTTCATAGAAATTTTAACAGGAGGGCAGTATAGTCTATTTGATTGGTGGTAACAAAAGACTACCATAAATATCAATTAAATTGAACACGATAATTATCATATAAACGTCACAACATTTTTTAAAAAATTGAAAAATGACTAGGATGTGAAGAATTAGATACAATATAGTACAGAAGGAAAGTTATCAATGTTGATTCTAAAGCCCTGCAACCCAGGAAAAGGAATTTTCCATTCACTTCCATCCCAAGACCCCTGATTTTTCCACCGAGAAGTAGATTAAAAAAATATGTCAAATGCTAGCCTGATAAGATCTTCCGTGATAATGATTAATGGAATATTTACCTGAAACGTGGATTTTCAATATTACCAATATTTCCAAATAAGTTATAATAACCTTCACGTCAAATTTTTTCTTCTTAATACAGAACATACAACGAGGGACAAGAGAATGACAAAAAAGAAATTAGTAAACTTATGAAGACTAAGTGGAATTTGAAGTACGTACAGTTATATTTTCACAAATGCACAACGGTTATGAAGAAGCATTTTCGTGATACTCTGCTTTAATATTAAGGAAAATGTTCGACTTGGCGGTCACATTCTCCATTTTGGACAGCATAGCACTTTTCCCGAGAAAGGTAGGAAAATATCCTTATATCCACTACGTAATCATGCATCCAATCCTGAGTAGCGTTACCACAACGCCATGCGTCGCCCCAAGACCCTGCTGGCCTCCACCAGCTTTAGGTTTAAGTGTAAGATATGACGGCCGAAGGTCACCCCACGTAAGGCTCTTCCCCCCACGAATATCCAGAAACAGAGCCCAAGTCCCAGCCGGAGTACCAACTTCATAAACGAACAACTCCAGGCCGCAGAAGTTACCACGGGGGACTAGGCCGGTTCCACTGTATTTTACATTTAATAAATAACAATGTACATACACACAGCAAAAAATATATTATCTACAGGGTATTGCTCGCTACAAGACGACTGCAAACGCCTTTAGATAGACATTCTACGACGACATTGACGAGTGATCTATATGTTTGCGATATTAAACAAAAACAAACAACGCGTACCATTTACACAACCTTACGCAATTTAAGGCCCAGGAAAATTGACGTTACACCGGGAGAACCAACCGAACAAGAGTGGCTACCTGGTCGAACTTCCGAACTGTAAATAACCATTTATGGAATTTAGCTACCTTTGCCCCGTCTGCTGAGGGACAATTCTTAAGGTAGTTTAAGAGAGATAGTTCCATAATGGAGACCATATCCGAATTGTACTTTTTTATTTCAGCGTCTGTAACAAGTATGAAGTAAATATTGCAATATTAATAACGCTAAAATATAGTTTTATATATATATATATATATATATATATATATATATATATATATATATATATATATATATGACAAAAATTATTAGCAATTAAATACATTTAACTACTATAATTAAAATAAATTTTTTTTTTATTTGAATAAGTATTTCACAGCGTACGGTGAACACGCCCTCACAACAGAAGTTTTTTTTCTATTCTGCAAAAAGTACTGCAGTGAGTAATTGATTTATTCTTAAAAATAGTTGAGAAAACATACAAACTACACATCATTAGTTTTTTGACGAAATCAGAAATTCCTATTTTTTCAATATTCTCCCTCTAGAGTGCACAGTCGTAATATATCCCATGTTAAACAGCTTATATTTTTAGGCAAATTGCTCAAAAAGTAACTCGGTTAGGGGTTTATATTTTTATTTCATTGGAAAGATGGAAGTTTAACCTTAAAAACGCAGTCAAATTCTAGGTGAATTTCGCTCAAACTACCTAGAGAGAGACACAAGTTTGACGGGCGGTAAGGGACAAAAGAAGAGTGGGTAGCGGCGGCGGCCAAGGCAGCAGCAGGTGTAGGAGTGGAGAGTGAAGAGCGAAAGGGATCGGATGGTTGGGGAGCGGGGGTGGGAGTACGGACGAGGAGTCGGAGAAGCTGATGGCCGGGGGCGCTGCGCGGGTCGAGAAGAATTCCACCGGTGTTCGGGGAGAGAGGAAGATCGCGGGTGTAATTTCATCTACATCTACAAAATACCCTGCAAGCCACCACAGGGGTGTGCGGCAGGGGGTGAGTATTCACCTACATGCATTACACTAAAGTTAGTGTAACTACGACTAATTATGCATTTGCATAAATCGCTAATGCTTGTCACGAGGCGAAGCTTCACAAGCATGCACTACGCTACAGATATTATCACAGTGGAGAGGGACCGTTAATATATAAGTATTTTGCAACTACACAAATGAACTCAAGACTTATGTAGAAAACATGCACGGCGTGCTGCTAGTACTAGGTAACAGATAAGGATTCAAGAATTAGGGAGTATTCTTGGGCCCTATACTCGGAGCACTCTTTGCTAAATTACTAACTGGAAAATGTTTTAACATAAAAACGTTTTACTCGTTCGTTTTTTGCATGCTGCCCATAACTATAGGTAACTTTTATTTTTTATTTATTTATTTTCAAGAACCACCGAAAACAGCTCAGATTGGCCTTTATATCGGGGTATTAACAATGGATGAGAACACACAACCATGCCCTGGGAGGTGGAAAATCCTGCCCAGGCGGGACTCGAACCCGCGACCTTAGGGTTAGCAGGCGAGGACGTTACCCCGCCGCCACCGAAGCCGGGCACTTTAGCAGCGGAGAGGTGACGTCGCTCCCCCCGCGTTCGCGGAGACCCGAGGGCCCGCAAATGAACGGATTGCCCCGGAGGTGGCGGCACTATGCGTCACCCAACCGCCCCGGGTGCCAGTACCACAATCGAGAACCATCACCCAACCCCAGTCGCGCTCTCCACCAACGGAGCACTCGGGTCTTCCGATCGCACCTAAGTCCAGGCTATCATTTGTATTCCCAGTTTAGTCACTGCATGCAAGGAAAGTCATAGACGTGGAACTCGATGTCATTAATTCTTCGAGAGCCGTACATGTAAGTCAGCAATGGATGACATTGTAATCGAAGCACACCGATCAAAAATGTATGGAATTGTGCCGGGGCTTAGTTCAAACCGAGGACTCGCCACCGAAAGAACCGCTTAAGGATGCGAGGTGATGATAATTTATGGCGACTGATTGCCGAGCAGTAGTCGAGGGGAAAACGAGTCGCCGGGGGAATCGGCCAATCGGGGACGCGCTCACAAGCACCTCCATGCACCTTCTCGACATACTACGGTAGATCAGATCATGAGAATAAAATTAGGGAACTAGACTGCAGAACGGACAGATTTAAATGTCATTTTTCCCACGAACTATAAGGGACCATAACAGCGGCCAATGAGACTTTTATCTAGGTTTTTCGATAGGTAGTGTAGCTCTTAGTAGTAGTAGTAATCCCTATTACTTGAATCCTTATCTGTTACCTAGTACTAGCAGCACGCCGAGCAGTTTTCTACATAAGTCTTGAGTCTCTGTTCATTTGTGTAGTTGCAAAATACATATATACCAACGGTCCCTCTCCATTGTGATAATATCTGCAGTGTAGTGCATGCTTGTGAGGCGAAGCATGCACTACAAGACTTCAACTAGCATTAGCGATTTATGCTAATGCATAATTAGTCGTAGTTACACTAACTTTAGGGTATTGTGCAATGCATGTTGGTGAATACTCACCCCTGAGGTGACTTGCAGGGTATTTTGTAGATTTAGATGTAATACGAAAATTTGAGCAATAAAATCAGATCTGAACCATGACAAACCACCCAAGCTTCAAGGCAGATTTGACTTGACTCATTCACGTAAAATGAAGAAACGGCTACAGAGACAACAACGATCCGATTCGTTTCATTTACAACAATCATGCCATACATGTATCATAAGCCACACAGACATAGATTGGGAGAAGAAAAACTGAGCGAAGCGGGATACAAACCCGCGACAACAGTAAATCATCCGACGGTTTTACCCCACCTCCGAAATTTCAAACCTGGATCAGGGATTAACAGATGAGCGACTAAAAATCTGCCGCTAACAAGGATAGATACAGGATACGCCCTCGAACAAAGAATGGGCAGCGTGGCAATACTGCATGAACACCGGTTGAGCACATCAGGACAGTCTGAGTAATTTAGGGAATTATCCTACATGGCCATAGTTCCTGCCGTAAGCGCCCCTCGATTGAAAATACTGTTCCAGTTACGGTTCTTCCAGTTGGACTCCGCAACCTATAGTAGCCCATTCGCTACATATAATTTAGGAGATATGCTATTGCCGACCAAATGCAAATGCCGACTCCATCACCTCAACGTTTTCTGACTGTCCAAATCCCGTCTACACAATAAAATTGTCAAGCGACAAAACCATCTACTATTATCGGTAAGTAATTAAGCATAAGCCGCGAGCTAAGTAATAAGAATATCACTTCAAGCCATATTTACTGACTAGGGTTAAAGCATTAAACCTAAATATACAAATTAGCTGCTATAATTAATACTATTTTCACCCAAGTACTTTTTTAAACTCTTAAGAACTAGCCCCATTCCGAAAACTAATTCGAGGGGGAAATAAGTACAAAAAGTTATATACGGTAAATAGGTAGGAACTAGACCTGCTATAGAGGAAGGGCATTCTGCAAAGGAGCCGTATCAGTGTCTTCTCACTGCCACGGATCTCGCCAAAAAAAGAACGATTTTCCGTAAGAGAACGTCGTTATATGTAACTATACATCCGCACCTTATTAACTATACATCAGAACGTGATAAAAAAATAACCTACACTGCACTTCCCGTTTTCAACGCCCCTTGCCCACTCTAACTCTGATAGCTTCACACAAAAAACAGCGACATTCCAACACCAAGCTTAAAAAATCTACAAACGGACGACCAAATATAACCAAAGTTAATGAAGTAGAGATAGAAAATTTTGACTGTCACCACCGGGGCAAGAAACCTAACTTCAACAGGGAAGACAGCACACACACGAAAGCTTACTTGAAATAGAACATTTGTTGCAAATTTCATCTCTAGAGCAGCATAAATAGCAAATATAAAACATTTCCACACGAATTAGAACAGGTAAACGTAAAGATTACACAGCTAAGTCTAAAAATTTCTCAGTGAACAAAGATAACGACCTGTAGAGAGAAGTTAAAAAATTAATTAATCCAAAAAATTTGGAAGAAAACGGACGACTGAATAATTTCCAAAGCCATTAGCAAATCCATGAATCCATACGAACGATTAACATTACGTCAACCATACCTAGGAAGGACGACTGTACGAAGAGGGCTGCGCTGGAAAACTCGACAACTCAGTCAGCCAAAGGCCCGGAGAGCACGGGGCGAGCAGGGCCTTCGCGCGCGGAAATCAGCAGATCGAATGACAACTGATCGCCGCCGTCTCATCCCTGAGCGGAGAGCCTTCAGAGCGGGGGGGGGGGGGGAGGACGATAGGTGAGTGCGGTGGTGGTGACCCGGGGGGTCGGGAGGGGAGTAAAAAAGGGTGAAGCGACGCGCACACGAGGTGGTAGTGGTGGCGAGGAGAGAGAGGGAAACAAAAGCGAAGAGCGCAAGGCGAGGGAGCGTCTCCCCCACGCCGAGACTGCAGATGAAGACCGTCCCGCCGCCGCGTTGAGGTCACCCGACGTACTCTCGACAAGCACTCGCAGGGATTCACCCTGGACGCGGATTCCCACCATCAGCATAGTACTTCGTTCACGCAGAGGTAATAGACAAGAGCTTCCGGAGAGTTGAAACCCTCACCTAAGTGATTATCTACACCTAAATAGGGCTCCGTTGAGTAATGTGTAAAATTCTCAGCGGAAAAATGATTGGAAGATGTGTAATTCCTGAGTAAACGCTTCCAAGGAAACGAACAGCTAACCAATGAGATTATAAAAATATGCAGGTGAACTCCAGAGACAGTAACAAAACAATAGCAACACGTGAAAAAGAACTCCGAAGACCAGATTGCCGATTTACATTCCCGCATTATGACCTGCTCTCTTACGCTAACTGGGCAACACGATCGGCATTAGATACAGGCGGTGTAAAAATCATAGAGAATTATCAAAAACTGACCTCATCCGCCATACACACCCCATAAAACGAGTAGACGACGCGATGGGGCCACGTTTTGAAACAAATCAATGTCGTGTTATTTCATTCTTATCTTAAAATTTAAGAATCAGTTCAAAATGAACGAGGTACACATAATACATCGCTAGCACATCAGTACATTGGGGTATACCATAAACAAAGAGAAGTCTTTAGTGATTGGCATAATTCCTGTCTCAGCGCTATGGCGAATCGTCTACCGTCCAACTGTTATTTTATTTTGTTCTTTGCATGAAGTAGCATCTCGTAGTATTCATAAATTAACAGTATCAGTATTATTAACCACTAGATGTGTCTATAGCATTTCTCTGCATGTTTGTATGTTCTTCTACGTATCACTCTCCCAGTCTCCGGTTGGACTGCGCACTGTTCTCTTGACTGCTTTTGGCCTGCGACTAGCGCCAGGGGGAGCGTGCGAGGTTCTGATTTGTTCTGGGACGAGTGCTGCATGCCTGGTGTGGAATCACCCCGTGCCACACACCCTAGTGGTGGCTTGCACGGTACATCGTAGATGTAGATGATACCATTCGGGATGTAACTGTGTCTTACGGTCACAACAAATAGATTAAGTACGGTTAAAATTAAAGAGATTTTTGACTCTTTCATACACAGGACTTAGGTAATTAAGTACAACAATTCGACAATTGAAACCGGCCTTCATGAATCACGGTTAAAAATTACCTCTTTTGTTTTTTGTTATAAACACGATGCGGAGTAAACAAATGAGACAAGACTTCCACGAGGAGCCCTTCGCTAAACACACAACAATAGAACAAAGGGAGCGTTGCTAACGTGACACTGATGGCATTCGATCCGATTAGTCACGAGAAAAACTTGTGATTGTAGATTTATTTCAGTTCACCCCTATAACTACATGGGAAAAACAACGCCGAGCAGCGCCGGTACATAAAATGTTTTACGGTTATGTTTCCTAATACACACGACGAATGAATGTAGGCTTTATCGTAAGCATTAGAGAAAATTGCCAAATGAAATACTGTAATTACCCTTGAAACTACCTTAATATCAGAGAATGACATATATATCAAGTAATGAAGGAGAATAATTTCAAGAACCTTTGAAAACGCTGGCAATTAAAACGGTTTCACGAAAAATAGGAAGCTATGGTCATAGTTTGGAAAAGTGTAGATGGTACAGGGTATACTGGATTATGCCCGAGATATTTTTTGGGTACCTTAATAAATTTTAAGATCAACAAGGCGTTTGAAATCTCGAATACAAATTTCCTAAAATTGTACTAAAAATAATCAGATTTTGTTAACAATAAAATTAGCCAAATCACGAACAAAAATGTATTCTTAATAAACAGCATAGTAAAAATAAGACAATAGATTGTTATATAAATAACGCAGTACTTCCAACTACAAACGCAGTTCTAGCTGACTGTATTGCAGGTTTATAAGCCGTGAAGAAAGAAAAGAGGGCTATTCTGAAATAATAAACCTTATAGTGTAACAAAAAAAAAGGAATACAAGCGAAATGCGGGCGTTACGTCTAGCAATAACTTGACATTAATTCTCGTCAATAGGCCGATGAGCTAGATTGGGATACTTACGAATAAATAAATAAGGAGGTGACACAAGTTAATAGTCACTTGCGAATCTCATTAAGCGGATAAGAATGATAACTAAGAAATTTGAGGAGTTGCAAAAAGCGCTGTCGTCATTTTTTAATTTCTCTCTAGTTGCATTTTAAATGTGATTTTTAGTTTAGAAACGCCCAAAAATAACGTCTCATATATTATCCGATATCTTCTGTGGCCTATACAGGTGCAGTTATCAGAGCTAAAGCTCAATATTATACATTTGACGTCGTGGAAAAATCAAGTAAATGGCCCGAGCCGACGAGTTTACTTGTGCTCTTCAAGTAACTTATGACTTCCGCCGTAATTTCACATGACCAGAAAATGTTTATAAGCCAACAGAGAAGCAGTTTAAAGAATGTAAAAGCGAAGGCGATAATTGCAGATAATAATTTACGGGACACAAGAATGAAAGATTTACGAATGCACAGCAAGCTTCTTAGCCGTAAAAAAATTCACCGAAGAAATTTACTGTAGGCTACTCCTTGAACTCATCAGCCACATGGACGTGCATCCCTTGATGTGAAAGCCAATTATATAAATGCTTTTTAATTATTAAATTCTAATATTCCATTCATTCCCAGCATAGAGATGAAATAATTATCTAACCAGAGAGCCACACCAGCAAAATTAAAGATCTTATCTAAAATACATCGCATGCAAGTAGGAACCGTTACCTGCCCCCAAGCAATATCCAGAGAAATCGGATACGGCAAATATTCCCGAAGCTACTTCAATAAAACACACACATCGTAAACATACGTTAGAGATAACTACTGCTGAAGGTATATACGTACATCAGTAGCGCAAAATTGAAGAGTAGATGTGCAAGTGGTATCAATAGCAAGAGGTGCAAGTGGGCCAATTGACTCAACCGCATATGACACTAGACCAGCGATTCTCAACCGGTGTGCCGCAAGCCTCTACCAAGTGTGCCGCAACACTATTTTAAAAAATCATAAAATATCAATAATAAATTAAATTATTAAACTAATAGATACTTTTCAATTTTCTTATTTTTGTTTAAAAACCATAAGTTTTGTTCATCGGTTTTTGTTTATACTTTATTTTTTATAAGTCTAGTACCTCACTGGTGTGCCGTCTGCATTTACAAACACCTCAAGTGTGTCTTGGTGTCAAAAAGGTTGAGAACCATAGCACTAGACCCTTCAAAATACTTGAAAGTTAAGAGTGGCGACTACTGGATACAAATAGTCGTCACGGAAAAGGACAGCAGGGGATGGCAATTTTGACACATATACTCGAAACTGCGAATAATTCAATCTTGGGAAAAGTTCACCCCTCGATGAAAAACCATTACGCCTGTCACTACCACGCTGTCAAACCATGCTTACAGAAAAAAAATTCAGCGAAACTTCCCTAGAGAGGACATCGAAGGATTTGTACACTTCGCATGATTTTCATTTTAAGTTTCAGGGGATTATTTATAAGAAATACTTGGGGTATTATTGTGGAGGAATATGCACAAATATCCCGATTAAAGAGGAGCAAAGATCAATTGCTCTTATGGTACAAGAAAAGGTGTGTTACATAAAAAAAAGCATTTATAAATGATGAAGGATATTTGTGTACACTACTCAAATTCATTCCTACCGACATCCGCAAAGAAGTCGCAGCCACTCTAATACTCTTTAACATAATTTAACCCCATAGCACGCTTCACATGTTACATTTACTTATAAATGTGAACAGCATCGTATGGCACGAGGTCCCTTGAATTGTCAACAAAGAGGAAATTAACAAAAAATAATGAAAATAGTAAAAAAATACACCAATTCACCTTTCAGACATGGAGACGGTCCTCAAACTTCGGCCTGCTATCTCAATTTCTTGTTTTCACTTCAGTAGAAACAAAATCCCCACATAGTTGTTTGATAACAGACGCCTCTTCCAATTAGTACTTAAAAGGGTGGATAACACACACTCTTCACTTATAAGTTCACTTTTCAGAAAGCAAACAACACCTCACGAGTCCAGAAACCAAAATCTATTATAATAAAATGCAGGAAATATGCTAAAATTTAACTGCCTCAAGAAATGGCGCAGTCTATAAGAAAAAATACCATTTGTCTGGACGCAGCAAAGATGAAAGTTGTTTAATGATGTAAATTCATAGAATAAAAATTATTCGTTTAAAATGACGAGAAAAATTATAAAACTGCACAAATAGATGCTACTCTATGAGACACTCAGCAAGACTTAGCACGGAAAAATATAAAGTCAAGTGTAATTTAATCCGTAATATCCACAGGCAATTAGCACACAGCGAGCATGTAACTGCTTACACTGAGATAACAGAGAGCATAAGAAAATCAGACAAAGGCATGAATGCACTTAAACAAAAAATGAGCTAATTAAGAATAAGTCCGATCGAGTACAATAATAGCTAAATCATTTCGAAGCTATGATTACTAATTCAACTTTTACGGATAAAACGTTGAGACAGTCATTCAGAAAATAGCACTACGTAATTCTACAACCTACACATATGCAGAAAAAATATTATACTAAAAGTCTTACTCGAGTCAGAACAAAAACCGTTATTTTGTTAAAAATTACAAGTACCCAGAGCTAACAATCAGATCTGGATTACCCGACTGCTTCTGAAATAAAAAATTGTTTCAATTATCTCCATGATATTATAATGAAAAGGAGTTTCAACGTTTCAAAGTTCAGTTTCAGCAGTTCAAAGTTGATGATCCCGATACATCACCTCGAGCACATAGATGAAGAAAATCAAATATCTTAGATCCCACGACAGCCGCGGTGAGACAGATAATGCGGATTTATATGAAAACTTAAGATCGCGGAAAACAGAAAATTATGCGAGTACACGGAAAAGGTATTCCGCGTTCCATGAGTAGATCACACTACACTAATAAACAATTAGAGACGCGAGTTTGGAATTGAACTTTAAAATATAAAGTGCGTTTTCAGATATGAATTCGCTCCATAGATAACTCACAGCAAAAGAATGTAACGACTCGCCAGTTCTGGCAAAGAAGCTCAATTTTGTACTGGTAGTGTGAACCGAGCGCTAACTTATGTGGATGCATGCATCACATAAATGCCACAAATATAGTTCGCACTATAGTTCGAGCTTCCAGACATACATTTGAGAGAGATAGACAATTGACTACAAAAATATTATTAGATAATCAAAACTAAGATGCTTCAAGTAGACAGAAAAATGTATACACCTATCTCGAAGATGACGTTTCTCAATGATGAAAAAAGATACGACAACAGAAGACCACACCCGCGTGTGGTCTTCTTCTCCGCGTATGGTGAAATATTCTAAGACTTAGAGAGCACAGCCACCTTAACTAGCATAGAAGAAATCCAAAAGCGAGGAAATAATTATCAATGAAGCACAATTCAGCAATGCAGCGCAATCTATGAAAAAAAAAATGAAAAGAGTAACTTCCCGCGGTACCGGAACGCGGTCTCCACGTAATGTCACCTTTCGGTAGAAATCTAGGGAAAAGTCACAGGAGGGAAACACGACTGCATCCAGACAAATTCCAAGAGCACGGATCAACTGACCACGAGCGGAGTGCAAACTACTCGTCCAAGCGCCCTCCACAATGTTCGCACCAAGTCTCAACCCTTGCCAAGTATCCCCAGAGCTCGACCTAGCGCCACGCACTGACACAGCTCGACTGCAAGATCATCGCCAAAAGAGGGCATTTTAAACTCTGCAGGCCCCAAGCATCCAACCCCATAAACCCTCTCTGGAGTGGACATTTACAGGGTGTGGTGGAGATCTCAAGAGTCGGAGCTCTCATCCCATTCCATGAGCGGGAGATGCTTCGTAAACAAACACCACCTCGCGCAAATGAGTCAAGACGATTAAGTTTTTCTTCGCCCAAAAAGCATTCAGTTTACGATCATCTCAGATATTCATCAAGGAGATGAGTCATCGCAGAGAGGTCGGTGATGGCGACAGGAATAAAATATTTAGAGTGAGATAAAATGATGCGATCATGAAAAGAAAATATTTAAACATGAAATATAAAAAGAAATAACACGTCTAATTAGAAGAGCCTTTTACTGATCTTGCTTTTCCTTATGGTGCGACGCATTCCATTAAACCATGTAATAAGTTACTTAAGTAATGTTCATATACACTCACCACCAGTTCAAAGTGACCAAGACGCTGAACAGAGAAATTTCTACGTTTCAGGAAAATAAATATGATAATGTTCAACGCAAATTTACGTTTCATCGCCCCCATTTTTTTAAAGAAAAGAAGCACGCCCACCAATTATGGAAAAAGAAAAGGATTAACCCATTAGCGCACCAAAAGGGCCGTTTCCTTGATAGTGCATTCGCCCTGGTCGTGAGCCCTTGCAAAACGGGCGCCGCAGAGCGGTCAACTTTTGAGCGAAGCCGACGCAAACCAATTCCGCCCCAGAATACAGGAGTAAAAAGCATTCCTACATGACTTCCGAAGATACTAGAAAATGTGATGGATAAAATGAAAATTCTGAATCATAAGCCAATATTTAATTTCACCAAATGACCCTTGGTGAGAAAGTGTTTTCCCTCGTTTTAATCACGCAAGAGGAAATACTTTGCCTCAGAGAGCAGTTTAAACACTTCAACTAAAAAGGTTAACTGCACTGCATTTCAGAGACGAAACATCGTTACACTGAAATAGTTACATTATTTCGCAAAATAGATCAAAATTCTAAATCATTAAATCGCGAATTGATTTCACAACTATTCCGAATACTTACATCCGTACTTCCTACGTCACCTCTACAAGCACAAATACAACAGGTTTTCATAGAAGTCCAATGATCTTAGACTTCAACATGAAGAAGGGTTTGCACAGAGAGATCAGTGAGATGACAGGCTTCATCCTCTTGCAATTATATTCTCGTTCTCAATAATCTTAGTTCTACGTAAGTACACTATTCAGATAAGGTAATTAGAGAATTAAAAAATACCAACAGCTACGTACGGCGACTATATTTTCTAAAAGCACATATAAAAAACCATTACATTACTAGAAAGGATATGAAGCGAAAATTGCTATTCTTAATTAAGGAAGGAAAAAAGGCCAGTTGCAACGAGAAGCCGACTCAAGCCATCCGGCTAGGAGGATTTGACAGCTCAAACAATATACAGCAAGAACCAATCCAAATTGCACTCAGAGTAATCCTCAGGGGAGGCAAAAAATGAAAATTATTGTTTCCTGCTAAACGCCGGCCTCGGTGGCGGCGGGGCAACGTCCTCACCTGCTCACCCGAAGGTCGCGAGTGCGAGTCCCACATGGGGAGGATATTTCGCCTCCCGGGACAAACTTGTCTGTGCTTGTGTGTTGTTGTTAAGAAACAATGCCTGATGTACAAGGCCCTTGAGAATGTTTTCAGAATGGTAATAAATTAATAAATAATTAGAAAAATAAACTTATAGGCCCCATTCTATTTCAGACGATCATAACCTAAATTGGCTCCTATGTAACTGAAGCAAAAGTGCGTCCTTCTCAATCTTCATGCCGCATCCCATCGCAAGTTATCTTCAGATGCTACTTATTATCATTTCCATGTTGTGCTAACCTCACTGAGTCGCTACTTTAGCGACAGTGAAGCGTGACTCAAAAAATAATAAGCTTCTACCGAAGGATGCGCTACAAGCATTAGTCGCGTCAGTTTCATCTATTAGCATCGTTCATTAGTTCTCCACCATCTTGTATAGTACAAATGATGAGTGTACGAGCAAACCAAGAAAATTAAAAAAAATGATTCTGCAATCCTTGTCCTACACCACGTTCCATGAACACGGTAGTAAATTTGCCAGCCTTCTGGCAACAGGAACGCAAGAATGACATCTCCTATTTGTGTAAACGTCGAAGCAGCCAAGTAGACTTTCCTCTTCGATATATATATATATATATATATATAAAACTTCCAGGAGAATCACTCGGGTGATAAATATACAGTATGCCAAGAGGGTGGCCGATAAAAAATATAAACACGGAAAAAAGAACACTTACAGATAAAAACTTCCGATATTTCGGTGAAGAGTAGCTCCACCTTTCTCAAGGTTTAAAGTAGGAATATTCTTTTATTATTCCTACTTTAAACCTTGAGAAAGGTGGAGCTACTCTTCACCGAAATATCGGAAGTTTTTATCTGTAAGTGTTCTTTTTTCCGTGTTTATATTTTTTATCGGCCACCCTCTTGGCATACTGTATATATATATATATATATATATATATATATATATATATATATATATATATATATATATATATATATATATAAATAAAAATAAACTTTGCCACAGGTGGGGCGGAAATAAATATAGAAACACAAAAAGAAGAACACTCACACACTATACGTTCTGATATTTCGACAGCCGAAAAGCTGTCTTTCTCACAGAAGGAAGGATACAGAATGATGGATAGGCATGGGACAAGGGGTAGAGTGAGGTAGGAGGAGAGGGAGGAGAAAGGGGTAAGAAAGGGGAGAAGAGGGGGGCGGGAGGGGGTCAGAAGAGGAGAGCGGGGTGAGGGGGGGGAGAAGAGGGGAAGAAGCGGGAGAGGGTCGGAGAAGGAAGGGATGTGGGAGGGAGGAAAGGGGAGGGGCGGGAGGGGATAAAAGGAGGAGAAAGGGGAGAGGAGAAGGGGCGGTATATATATATATATATATATATATATATATATATCGGAACCCTATGCCAATGATCGAAGAATAAGCATTCCACTGAAGTCAACTAGTTGATGCTAGCAACTTCTCTAAAATTTTGGTGAAATGACTTACACTAATACAATATCGATGCGAGTGTAACGATAAGTTATAATTTAAATACGATAAAATATCACCCATTTTCTACTTTATAGAGACACAATATACATAAAAAAGCTTCCAAATTACACTGTTAATGACACGGTTTACTATCCCATAGCACCAGCCAAACTACCGATTTAACCATCAAAAGATCAGTACAGAGGTTTCACAATGCTAGATCAAATGTCAGAATCATTTTCGACGAATTTATTGCCTTTCACATCCACTACTTCATAAATAACTCTGTTAACTGCAGAGAAATTACCTTTCAAATAAGGCACGGTCACCGCAGTTTTCTTTCAGGTTCAAAAATAATGTGCACAAGCCTGTCATACACCGTATCGGAATAACGCCGCAAAACCGTTTAACTTATTTAGACAAAGACAGAACAAACGAACCTGCTTCACAATAAGAGGGCACATTCATCCATCGCCATTTTGAATTCTGAAGCTTGCTTAGGAATTACCATATCACATTCATCAGCTTTCTACAGAAATTATTATCCCTTCCCACAGTCCCAGTGGCATATCTAACCACACCGTTGGCCCAATCTAGGCCTCTTTCAGCAGCAGCACTCCGTTTACAATATTTATTTTCTCAATTCCTCTTCCATCCCCCTTCATACCACGCAAGCTGTCAATTTACCCCTCACACCCCCGCCTCTCAAAATATCAATATTATTGCTGCTTCCTAGATCACGTCACATCACTGGACGGCACCAGCCCAACGACCCTTTATTAAAAGCAACTTTCAGGGCTAATGCAAAAAAACTAGTTTTGCTCTACGACGACTGATATTATTGACTGAAGTACTCATTCTACGCATAAACAACAGCAAATTTCTGGTAGCACAGCGGGAGCAATGGCTTAAACGGTGTATACAACGTGAATTATTAATAAGAAGTTCGGACAAAGCCAACTTGTTGAATTCCTACTTTCAAGGTGTGTTCACCGAGTCATCAAAGAATACATCCGTAAAGGTAAATGATCACTTCCAGCAAAATATGCCGCCTATCGATATTTGCACTCACGGAATAGAAAACTTATTAAAATCCTCAAGTCCAAATAAATCCCCAGGTCCTGAAGAAATTCCTGCCCGCGTGTATAGAGAATTAGCTTGTGAAATAGCACCCTACTTGCAGAATATATTAAGTAAATCCATCAACGAACACATAGTACCCCAGGACTGGAAAATTGCAAATGTTACTCCCATATTCAAAAGCGGTGATGAGGAACAGCCATCGAACTACAGACTGATATCTCTCACATCTATCTCTTTCAAAGTCCTTGAACATATAATTGTAATTTCATTATGACACCTCGATATGCAGAACTTGTTAACAAATACGCAACACGGATTCAGAGAGGAAAGATGTTACGAAACTCAATTAGCACTATTTGCCCACGATATTTTAGTCTCGGGTGAACATAACGTTCCAGTTAATGCAATTTTTCTTGACTTTAAAAAGGCATTGGATAAAGTTTCCCACAGTAAGCTACTCATGAAATTAAAATCCTACGGTTTAGACGAAGACGTAATTTCCTGGATTAAAGAATTCTTAAGCAATCGCATGCAAAGGGTTGTATTAGAAGGCGATATCTCTAATGAAGTAAAGTCACATCGGGTGTCCAACAGGGAAGTGTCATAGGCCAACTTCTGTTCCTTTTGTACATAAACGACCTCGATGAAACAGTCGACAGTAAGCTTAGATTACTTGCAGACGACGCAGTGGTGTAAAAAAGAAATTCGTAGCCTTAATGATAAGCAAGCGCTAACTAAGGACCTCGAGGCAATACAGGAGTGGTGCGATGCGTGGCAGCTAGAAATAAACCTGAAAAAATTGCGTAGTTATGAATTTTTGGAAACGGAAAGAAGCTCATTGTAACAGCTATTGCATAAACAACAGAAAATTAGAGACTGTAGAATCGGTTAAATACCTCGGAGTTAAACTGACTAATGATCTCTCGTGCAGTAAACATATTCGAGAAATTACCGGTAAAGCTAATCGTAAATTGGGATTTGTTACAAGATTACTTGGCAAGTGCGACGATAAAGTTAGGGAAATCAGCTACTTCTCCCTCGTTAGACCCCACTTGGAATATGCTGCCAGTATTTGGGATCCTAATGAGATAAGCTTGGAAACTGAGTTAGAACGCGAGCAGCGAGTATCGGCAAGATACGTCAAAGTCCGTTATGATAATCTCGTTAGTGTTACTGACCTTTTGCAGCAACTGGGATGGGAAACGCTTTCAGACCGTCGATTGAAATTCAGACTCAATATATTATGTAAGTTCCAAACCGGTCTATTTTCTGACGACGTTGATAATATTTTACGAAATCCGACATACTACGGTAGATCAGATCATGAGAAAAAAATTAGGGAACTAGACTACAGAACGGACAGATTTAAAATTTCATTTTTCCCACGAACTATAAGGGACCATAACAGCGGCCAATGAGACTTTTATCTAGGTTTGTCGATAGGTAGTGTAGCTGTTAGTAGTAGTAGTACTCCCTAATACTTGAATCCTTATCTGTTACCTAGTACTAGCAGCACGCCGTGCATGTTTTCTACATAAGTCTTGAGTCTCTGTCCATTTGTGTAGTTGCAAAATACATATATTAACGGTCCCTCTCCATTGTGATAATATCTGCAGTGTAGTGCATGCTTGTGAGGCTTCGCCTCGTGACGAGCATTAGCGATTTATGCTAATGCATAATTAGTCGTAGTTACACTAACTTTAGGGTATAGTGTAATGCATGTTGGTGAATACTCACCCCCTGCCACACACCCCTGAGGTGGCTTGCAGGTTATTTTGTAGATGTAGATGAATTATGCTGATGAAATAAGTAGAAATATAAGAAATGGAAAATAAACGTTTTAGTTCACTTGATTAAATCAGTAACGTACTGTAAAGTCAAAAAACTAATTACCAATGATAATTAAAACGTGAAATCTTGAAATTAAACCAGCCGTTATACGTTTACCGCGCTAGCTTAAGATAAATGGGTGGAAACGGGAGTGGTTATTTAGGGAGGCGACCGACAACTAAGGTTACTGGTGCCATTAAGTGGTAGCTTGTGGAGTAAAGTAACGATTACTGGGGGAATGGAAGGAGGGTAGAGAGAAACCCGGCTTCGGATTTGACCTTCACTCATTGATGTGCGCTTCAGGGTCCCCAGCCTAACGTCCCATCCGACGGACTGAGTACTACAGTAAAAATTCTCTGCACAGAGCACAAGAAAGGATCGCGATTCCACTGATAAAAGCCACGCCATGGCCAGGATTGGAACTCGTGCGCGCGTGATGGGAAGGACCATTCATCTCGCAAAAACAACAAACCGATTATAACCAACCGAAGACGCAGAACTAAATTTTTAACAGATTTCCATGAACCTTAACGAGTTACTCCAGGAAAACTGAAATAAAAAACAATGCAATTAGCTACACGAAATTTATTTCCTTGACTTTTAAGGAGTAGAATAAACTTGGTGTAGGTATGACTCGCCACTGTCCAGCAACTCACCTCTGACATGCTGTTTCCCCATCTCCCCCCTCCGCCCCCGAACCTCCCTCACTCCACCTCCCGGCAGTCGAAAGCAACCAGTCGTCCCCCCCTTACCGTCCTCCGCCACAAGACATTTATAGGTCTTACTTCGCTGAGTAAAAATAAAACGAACTTCGACTCTGTTCTCAGCGACATAAACACCACTTAGCCTCCGTCTGTGCTTCCGCTGCCCTACGCAGTGACGTGTGACTTGGCAATGGGCAAGAATAGTTAACTGACCACAAGTTCCTATTTTTGTTTCGACAACTTGGAGCTGAGCAGGAAGCCTGGAGCTTTCTTTCTGCACAGTTGGTAGGGAGTTCTGGCCAAGACTTCTGCGATGTTTTTGCGATAGATGTTACAGGCTTCCGGTGCTATTCTGGTGTTGGTTGTACATTGAAGACGACCCTCCGAAGGCCCTTCGACCATCTTTAGGTCGAGTGCCTCCAGAGATATGTTGCGCCTCATTCATAGTCGCGTCGCTGCCTCCGTGTGAGCTCCGATCGGCTCACGTTCCGTCATCTTATTGGGCAGTTGTTTTGTTGCTGGAACAACCATTTCATATCAAGGAGGTAGTTGTCTTACCTGTTGTAACTGATATTTTTTGTAATTTCCACGGCTTCCAATATGATCCTGAGAAAATGTCAATTTTCCCTAGCAATGGTTTTATCGTCTTCTATGGGGATGGTGTGACTTGCGCCCATGCTAGGATCAGACATGCTTCGCTACAGCCGAGAGAGAAATTTGCTTTTTCGTCAGAGTCCTATGGTGCTCCTTCGACATGCATTTAAGGGATCTACCGGTCGGTCAAATTTCACATCTTCCACATTCACATTGGATTCTGTACGTCCTTTCATAAATGTTAGGCAGCAACTCTATCATGAATAAGGCGTCAAATTCCTCGAAAGGCACTTCTACCCAACGATTCTCCCCGGAACGAGTACGTAATTGTCGTCATCAACGGAAAATCAACATGGGAATAGACCAAATATAGGGGTGGGCGGCGATGAGAAAAACCTCTTTCAGGTTGACCGGTTAATTTGAATATTAAATATACTCAAGTATTAAAACCTGAAAATATTGTAATTTTCAGATTTTATAACAGGCATATTCGTAAAATCCTCGAGTGCGTGACGGCAATGGTAGTACATTTATAGTAACTTACCCTTTGATGTATTATTCTTAGTGAGGACATATAGGTAATAAGAAAACCAGTGGCCTTAAGCACAAAATCGGCTTTACTCAAAATAATTATGCTAAACCTCCATTAAAGGGCCTACATTCGTTTACATGTATACGTAATTGAAGATTGTTAAATTATAACCTTTCCCCCACGTGATACCCTGCAAGCCACCTCAAGAGAATACGCCAGGCACGCACTAACCGTCAAACATACTATCATGTAGTTATTCGCAATTTTACTCTGTTTTGTTCAATCAAATAACCTTGGAACAAGAACGAGTCGTCGTGTTATTTCATGATTATATACCTACTTATATGTAAAATGTGTAAGTAAAATAAGTATCAATTGTAAACAAATCATACTTAAAGTCATTAGAAAAATATATTGATCTACATAGGTGCGCATGGTAAGCACTTTCTGCTTCGTGCGCTTCCTAATGAGTCAATTCCATTTCAAGTTCATATGGAAGTTGTTAATTAATCGCCCGTGAATAAGCAACAAGATAAAAGTTTATGAAATCGCGCCCGCTATCCAAGGGAGCGCCTTTAGAAGCAGTTTTGGATAGTATAAAGGAGGAATTCAGGTCTTCTACATGAATCAAAAAATAACCGAGTACGTGGTTACATACCAAATATAATAACGCAAGTATGTATAAAATACTACGAATCATCTTTATATTTGCTATCACGTCAAGCATTCACTGAAGGTAAACTATTGAGGGATTTTTGAATACTATTTTCCTCTGGCATTTTCCAACGCAATATTTTCCGTGTATTACTTCAAAGGAAAAATTCTTTTACGGCAAAATAAGGATACTACGTCTGTTTGCATCAATTATGGCAATTCAATAAAACTAATTAGTCAGCCTAACAAGTGTCATGGTTTCTGAATTTCTTTCTTCCATGTTTACAAACAATTTTTAAACTCTTACCACCCCATATTCCCAATGCTTACCATTACACCTGGCACAGTATCAAGCATTACCTTTGTACTCCGTGCCTTATCCTTTGCCATTCGGTTTTTTATCAGATTATTATTCAGGTTATATCTACCAAATAACTGAGACTGCAAATGCGCCACATCCCCTACAGCCTTTTTTCAAAATTATTTTATGCATTGATACCAATTCCTAGTGTTCCACGTTCAAAGTCATCACTAAAATTGCTAAATGTATCCTTATGAGATAGGCATGGAAACTGAGTTAGAACGCGTGCAGCGAAGATCGGCAAGATACGCTCAAGGGCATTATGATAATCTCGTTAGTGTTTCTGACCTTTTGCAGCAACTGGGATAGGAAACGCTTTCAGACCGTCGATTAAAATTCAAACTCAATATATTATGTCAGTTCAAAACCGGTCTTTCTCTGACGACGTTGATAATATTTTACGAAATCCGACATACTACGGCAGATCAGACCATGAGAAAAAAATTAGGGAACTAGACTGCAGAACGGACCGATTTAAAATTTCATTTTTCCCGCGAACAATAAGGGACCATAACAGCTTCCAATGAGACTTTTATCTAGGTTTGTCGAAAGGTAGTGTAGCTCTTAGTAGTAGTAGTTCTCCCTAATACTTGAATCCTTATTTTTTACCTAGTACTAACAGCACGCCGAGCATGTTTTCTACATAAGTCTTGAGTCTCTGTCCATTTGTGTAGTTGCAAAATACATATATTAACGGGCCCTCTCCATTCCACCCGCGCGTGTCCTCAAGGAGTTAGCGCCACACATAGCACCGTTCCTAGACATAATATTCAAGAAGTCATTGTCCGAAGGAAAGATACCAATAGACTGGAAAATTGCAAACGTTACACCGATATTCAAAAAGGGAAACATACGCGACCCAGGAAACTATCGACCAATTTCATTAACGTCGATTATAGGCAAGATACTCGAACATATCGTCGTTAGCAATATCATGACGTTCCTGGACAGTCGTAACGTCCTCCATGGCTCTTGGCACGGCTTCCGGAAAGGTAGATCATGTGAAACACAGCTCGCGCTTCATGACGTTCTCAAATCTGGTGAATCAAAAAGACAAGCGGACGCATTATTTCTAGATTTTAAGAAAGCTTTCGACACGGTACCTCACAACAAACTTTTATACAAATTACAGACATGCGGGCTAAACGAAACAGTAGCACACTGGATACGCGACTTTCTGAGTGATCGTAAGCAAAAAGTAGTTCTTGACGGAATTAGCTCTGATGTAGTTAAAGTGACATCAGGTGTCCCACAAGGAAGCGTAATCGGCCCCCTTTTGTTCATTATATACATAAATAACCTATGCTCTAGAATTAGCAGTAAAATACGTTTATTTGCTGACGACGCTGTCATCTATCGCGAAATTAGTGATCACTCTGACTTTGAAACTCTATCATCGGATTTAAACAACGTTCATGTGTGGAGCCAAGAGTGGGGACTCGAACTTAATCTGAGCAATTGCACGGCGGTACATTTATTGCGGAGGTCGTCCAACTATCCCCATGTATATGCTGTGGATGGTGTTAACATAAAGGCGACAGATGAAGTGAAGTATCTAGGAGTTACGATAACTTCGGACCTATCGTGGGGAACACATATAAGAAATATTTGTGGCAGAGCTCTGAAGAAGTTAGGATTCGTTAAGCGTATTGTGGGAAGATTTTCGGATGAAAAAGTAAAAGAGAGGTGCTATTTCGCACTCGTCCGGCCACACCTTGAATATGCAGCGAGCATATGGGATCCGGTGCAGAAAGACTTAATCCGGGAACTTAATAAAATACAAAGGAAAGCTGCGCGATTCGTCAAAAACTGTTACGGGCGTACTGACAGCGTTACACAGATGTTAAACGAATTAGGCTGGGAGCCGCTAGAGACTCGGAGGCTGCGCGCTAGGCTTAGATTGCTTGAACAATTGAGAATAGATATCTTTAAGAGCGACCCGGAAAACATCATATTAGAACCCCACTATATTTCCAGGTCCGACAGAAAAGATAAATTAAGAGAGATATTTTGCCGAAAGGATAGGTATGGCAATTCGTTTTTCCCCCAAACAATAAGGGACTTAAATAAATGCTAGGCGTAATTCCATTACAGAGTTTCCTTTTTATATGTAAACGGCTGGTGTCCTAACACCCCCCGCCACACGCCTTTTGAGGCGGCTTGCGGGGTAGTATGTAGATGTAGATTGTGATACTATCTGCAGTGTAGAGCATGCTTGTGAGGCTTCGCCTTGTGACAAGCATTAGCGTTTTATGCTAATGCATAATTGGTCGTAGTTACACTAACTTTAGGGTATAGTGTAATGCATGTTAGTGAATACTCACCCCCTGCCACACACCCCTGAGGTGGCTTGCAGGGTATTTTGTAGATGTAAAAGCGTCAATCACATACGAGCAGGTTATGTATACTTATGACGTCACATTATTGCCCCTCGAAGTCACTGCACAAGCTAGTGGCACACTGGCCAAAGCCTGTGCTATTTCTGAAGTAAGGTACTAGCGTGGGGAAAGTACCACAATCGCCTCGAGGGCTTAGTAAAACAAAATACTCGCCGAAAAGCATCGCATTACGCGCTAGCTCGACTGTCCTCGACCGACGTCGGGCTGGCGGGGGAGGGAAGAACAGGTACTCTGTACTCGAGCGCACGCCACTTGGGTCGTGGGAGACAAAAAGAGACCCCGACTGTTTCCACTTGATCTTATCAATACGCAATGACTACCCTGCAATGCTGTTAACCAGAAAACAACACCAAATGCAACCAGCCCAAGACAGCTTACCAACTTGTTGCAGCAAGCTCATATACCCTAAATGATATTTTTGCCAAGGCACCTGATTTACATTAGACGCAAAATTGAATCCTCATTCGCTGAGGCTTTTTGCATTCATAGGCTCCTTTTCAACCCCTGACGGTGATCGAAGAACACACTCAGCGTCTTTACAGGGGAATGAGTAAAAAATTGTAACTAAAAAATCATGCTTCCATGTTTCCAAACTAAATAAGGCTTACGAACAGTTTAGCAAAATTTAAAACAAAATTTAAACCAAGGGTTCTGCGGAGAAATAAACGTTGCTCTTTTCCAAGGCAAGCAAGAAGCCATTTAGCTACTAGTATATTTATACATATAAATTACAGGGTTTACACTTTCAATATTTTTATAAAACAGACGCATGTTAGTAATTCTTAGGAGGTCCCTATAAAAAGATTTTCATTAAAAATATAAAAACCAGCGCGAAATGGTAATCTTGGCAATGCGGTATTGTAGGACAGATGGTCGATCGGATAACGTAGGAGGAATGATTTTATGATAGGAAGGGGGAGGAACTAAAGGCTGGCATCGAACGTTCGTATGGCCTTAAGCTGATATCTTCAAGTTCGACTAGTAAACCTACCAAGGGGCAAGTCCTCGCTGGGGCTACCACCAACATTGTAAGAATTGTTGTTATGCGGAGGAAAAGTAAAACATGTTAAACATTTTCTCGTCATGCAATCTTAAGTACAAGAAGAATAGGCTTAGTCAATATCCGACTGAATATAAAAATACCAACTTTAACCAACTACAGAAGCATTTAGGATATGTTATATTGGACAGCTCTCGAAGCAAATCAATCGTTGCTTTCAAATAGTACCCAAGAGAAATAATATTGCTGCACAGTCGGGAAAATGACCAAGTGACTACATTATTTAAACCAAAGGAGAGCTCTAAATTCCGATGGTTAGGGCTTATCACAGACAAGCGCCATAGATTTTCATTATCAAGTTTAACTACCGGCCATTGAATTCTCCACAGCATTAAAATAAACCTCTATTAACGGTCAAAGATTATAATCTTAAGCAAGGTACCAAATTAGTCATGGGAAATTACTTAAACGTTCGCAGCGATTAAATATGACCATAACTAAGATTTAAAATAAGCCACAAATTACAATTCTACCAATCCGTTTTAAGTTTTTGCTATTAAGCTATTTAATTTTAATTATAAGAATAATAAGTCAACCGTAGTAGTCCTTGTTATTCAAACAGTAGCGACAGATTACAGCGGTCTTCGAAATTAAGACATGGGTATAAAACGAACCCACACAATTAACCACACAGAATTATGGATTCCAATCGATATCAAACGGCTGCAGTTCAGATCTACGTGGCAACCTGATTTAAATCGAAGTACACCAGCTGGCAATCACGACAATATATTTCGCGCAAAGCGGAGTACACATGATACAGCCAATCCACAAAAAGCCGTTGAACTTCCCGCACCAAGAAGGAGTTACAACTTTACAAATGTGTGAAACAATTAATTCACGTGCTCTCTTTCTTTCGCAGGTTTTGTTCTGCTTGCACCATACGTACGCACCTACTGTAAGAACAGGGGCAGCGGCCTGCCGCACGATGGAAACACCACTTCCTTCACAGTGAAGCATCGTCGGACTGCTCGGCTCCAATGTGGAGGGGTGAGCATCCAATTGATACTGTCACTGTTCCTATCTGCAAGTGGCAGGCAGTGAGTGCAAAATGACCTCCGTCGTCCAAGCACGCTTTACTCAAGTACTGCCACGAACGAATAATACCACAGTGGATTACGACCTGACTAATCTAGTGAGAATGCACTTGAGGGTTCTCTGATTGGATCTTAGCAACGTGAACTCGAGGAGTCTTCAGTGGAGGCTTGAATTCAATCTTAGTCAATGCACTGCAGTACACTTCTTACAAAATAAATCAC
Organism: Pyrrhosoma nymphula; assembly: GCA_963573305.1. Lineage (NCBI taxonomy): Eukaryota > Metazoa > Arthropoda > Insecta > Odonata > Coenagrionidae > Pyrrhosoma > Pyrrhosoma nymphula. Next base: position 121,587,341 of record OY754332.1, read on the forward strand.
ACAATCATCAATTAAATAAAAAGTAGAGAGTTAATATAAAGGTGTCAGATGTCAAATACCACAGAAAAACCATTGCTATCAGATAATGCGCGGGCGAGACACAAACGAAACATTTGCACAGCCGTATTGAAGAGACTACGATTTATCAATTGAATGTTAGAAAGTTCTGGAAAAAGAGGTGAGAAAAAATAAAAGCGGAGTTACTTCGCTCTATTTTGGCTATAGGTGTAGCGAAACTTGGTGGCACTCGCTTGTGAAGAATATGACGCAAAGGTGAGGAAAGCATACATGAGATGTGGGTTGAAGCGGCCGAGTCATTTTCCAGAGGATCCTGCCGGATTCCGTCGATAACTTTGCCCGCTCATCAACGCTTGGCTTACGGTCAGTGATCCCTAGTCTTCCGCAGGTGAGTGCCGCCAAGTTTCGCTAAACCTATAAAAAGCCTACTTGTCTCTGAGTACTGGTCGGTATTCCTTGGCATATCTGTTTTGGAACAACAATCATATTCTAGTATTATCTGGATTTGTAAGGCGAAGTTGTGGTAGAATCTCGAGTCGTGCCCATCCCTTGAGCGCATTATCGTTTACAGCCAACTTTCCCCACTCATCAACGATTGGTTTACGGTCAGTGTCCTCTAATCCTCCGCTGTTGAGTGCCACCAAGTTTTGATAAACCTATACATTTCAAATACGCCGCGAGTATTGGCGATCCTGCACAAGGACGGATTAAAGCCGTTGTTTTCGGAAGGGGGAAGGCAGCTCGCAACAGTGTGTGCGCGTTGGAGGACGATCTTTATGATGGCCATTTTTTCATTTTCCCGGAAATAACAAGAGAAACGCATGAATTATTCAACCGCTAAAATAGTTTCTGGCGACAAATGATTACGGTATATTTATAACGTTTCATTTGCCAGATAAAAATTATTCCCCTGTAATAACTAGTAGAATGACCATATTATAGGTAGTCTACAAGGGAGGCTCTTAGGAGCCCATCACATGATACGGTTCGAGTGATAATATAGGTACGTAAGGGTCTTTTTTCGTAGAAGCATGCATATTTCAAAGGAAAAAAAACATGTAATAAATTTTCCCTGCTGTTTCTTACCCGGTTGTTGAAGGAGGAAAGCAAAATGAGCATCCAGTCGTATTTCGAGACTCGATGCGGAGATTACGGGACTTCCATTGCGTCCACGCAAGGGGAGGCTGGAAATGGGGTCGAGAGCACAGGACACGATGGCCGGCGCAGATGAGAACAAAACCTGGCCACACTAGTTAGTTTCCGAACATGGCAGCCTTCTTCGGTACAAACCGGAAAAATGCAAAATCATTCGACTACACTATTGCAAAAAAGCGAGGAGATTCTTTCGTTTCCATGAAAGACTGGGTAGGGCGTTTACCAATAAGCCATTCCCTAACACGTCCAAGCGTTCATACTTCCAGTTGAGGTAACACCTACATAAGCCCGATCCACCAGTCGATTTATTAAAAGTTTAATGAAGCTTCAACAAGGATAGTTTCCTCCAAATCTATGAAAAATAGCAATAGTTTCAAAAGCTTTAGGGAGAATGAAGAGCAGATCACGAAGTCGGGTCATTCCAGCCAGACAAGGTAGAAATCAATGTATGCCTCCTAAATGAATGTGAGTAATACTTTCCGTGCAACCAACCAAATATGGTTCCAATAGGCCTTCCAGTATGGGTATGAACCGATTAATAAAAGAGGCCACATGTATAACTACTCATCCGTGCATCCGCGGGTTCGCGCATCAACCGTGATACGAAAAAGGGTCATCATAGAACCGAAAACATGAAAATTTTATGTTCAGTACATATACTAAGTACTGTGCAAGCCACCACTCGGGTGTGTGGCACGGGGTGATTCCACACCAGGTATGCAGCACTCGTCTCAGCACAAATCGGGACCTCGCACGTTCCCCTGGCCGCTAGGCGCAGACCAAAAACCAGTCATGAGAACAGTGCGCAGTCGAACTAGAAACTGGGAGAGTGCTACGTAAATGAACATGCAAACATTCAGTACGATGCTTAAGGCACATCTAGTGGTTAGTATTATTTAATTTATTTATTTAATTTTATTTAATCAAAAATGTCCACATACAGCACTGTTGCCAATTTACAGTGGCCCAATAAAAATACTATTGAGTTATGTATGCTACGAGATACTACTTCATGCAGAGAACAAAATAAAATTATGCCAGACATATCAGGCGGTGTGAAGTGTTAGTAATGATGTGAAAATATATTCAAATACATCAACAAAATACCCTGCAAGTCTCCTCAATGGTGTGTGGCAGGGAGTGAGTAGACACCAACATGCACTACACTATACCCTATAAAAATTGGTGTCACTACGGCAATTGATGCATTAGCATAAATCGCTAATGATCGTCAGGAGGCGAAGCCTCACAAGTATGCACTACACTATAGGCATGTCTCCAACGCTAGAGGGACCGTTTGTATTAATATATTTTTCAACTACGTAAATGGACATAGGTACAAAGTTATACTGCAAACATTCACGGCGTGCTGTTAGCACTAGGTAGCAGATAAGCATACAAGTATGAGGGACTATATAAGTAACTTTCTATGGAAAACTTAATCAAATGTCCTTTAAAAGTCAAGAAAAATTGCTTCAACTGGAACGTTATCTTTACCAAAAACTCAAATATTGAGGGCAAAAAGTGCTAATAGAGTTTCGCAAGATTTTCCCTTTCTGAATCCGCGTTGCGTTTATATTAGCATGTTCTGCATGACTTCACAACTTACAATTAGGTATATGTTTAAGGACTTCATCGGTCGGTAATTCGATAACTGTTCCTTATCACAGCTTTTAAATAGGAAGTGACATTTGCAATTTTTCAGTCCTTGGGTACTATGTGCTTGTTAGTGGATTTACTTAAAAAATTTTCTGCAGGTAGGGAGCTATTTCTGAGGCTAATTCTCTATATACACGGGTAGGAATTTCTTCAGGACCTGGGTATTTATTTGCACTTTGGATTTTAATGTTTTCTATATTAATTATATAAATATCGATAAGCGGTGGCAAATCATTTACTGGAAATGATATTTACCGTGATGGATGTATTCTGTGATGACTCTGTGAACACAGGCACCACCTAATGGCGAGGATAATTAATTAAATAACCTAGAAATTCGTGAAAATTATAGTATGAATGTTTATAACTTTGCAAAACAATTAGATGAACCATTAACTGGCAAATAAATCAAATAGAAGTGTTTTTCCCTTTTATTTACAACCAGCGTTTAAAATTCACTGTAGCTGGCTGACTGGCAGAGCTAATAAAGTTTTGCATTTCGTACATTGTACCAAGCGTGCGCAGAAGTAAACAACTGAGGAGTGCGTATGCGGTGACGTGTTACGAGTTAATTATTTAATAAACATTTACATAGGCAATACAATAACGAAGCAGAATAAGTGAATTCCTCGCTTTTAGTTTTAGGCGCAACAAGAACCGCTTTAAATAAGTGGTTGGATTGGTTACTCCTTGACAACATATCAAAATTGTTCAGTGATTTCCAATGTGCTTTGAAAATGTTCTCAATAGTACATGTAACCAGTACCAGTTGTGAAAGGCGTTTCTCCAAACTTCCAACTGTCAAGAATAATTAACTAAGAATGACAATGTCTCAAGATTGCCTTGAGTGCCTAATTTTACCATTCATAGACAGGGTGGCTACTGATATCAAATTCTTAAATTCCCTGACTTTTCCCTGATGGATTTATCAATTTCCCTGACCGATTACCAAAAGGTCACCTATTATTGCAATATTTTATATCTGTCGAATTAAATTGTCATAAAAACTCAGAAAATGCTAATAGCTGAAATCAATACATTAAAAGCAACAAGTACTGCTTTTTACATTCTAATGAAAAATATATTAAACCTTCTTTAGTTAAACTCTCATCCAAATTATAGTCGCGTCGTGGTAGTTTTGAGAAGTTGAGGATTACTGAAAAGGCATCGAAGGGAAAGTTAATGGCCAATTTACTGGCGGACTCCGGCACAGGTATCAATCACTAAGCTGCGCGAAAAATACAAACCAAATCAAAGTTGTTGGACTGAATCAAAATCGGATGGGGCGAGTGACCTTCAGAAGTAAATAACAATTTGGTTAACGTGGTTATAACCCCTTGACTGTTAGAGGAAACAAAAAAATGTAAAAATATTTGGATAAACAAACAAAACGTAAGCGCGCCACTGCGAGCAAAGACAGGAGGCAATTAGCAACGACAGCATCATATTCAGGAATATCATATAAGAGGTGGTTAGTGACCTGACTAAATTGCTTTGAGAGGGAGCTAAGGGGGCCATTCAACAATTATGTCGATCGTGAAAGGTGGGGAGGGGAGGAGGGCTTTTCTTACTGTCTCACGAAGGGTACTGGAATCGAAGATGATCTTGCGTAAGATTTTGTTTACACGTGAGATCGTACTTGTATTATAATTTTAATAATCAACGTCTCGTATTTTTAGAACTGCAAGCATGTATTTACGACGAGCTAGTGTGCTCCAGCAATCTCTCGACCTAAGTCTCGGAAGTTAAAAACAAACCGGAGGTAAAATTTTCCGAACAACATAGCCTCGGATTACTTGTGATGAGCGTAATATATTGTGATCATGAATTTTAACACTACTTGGAAAATATCGCAATAAGGATATGCAAAAGGGAGACATTGTGCGTCTGACTCACAACTAAATAAAGATTCACAACTAATAAGATTCATAACTGAATATTCCACGAATTTATGGGGCTTATTCTATGCACGCCAGCGACGGACATTAGTTCTAGTTGGTGAAATAAAGGGCGAGAAAGACTGGGCGATAAACGAAATGGTAGAAAAATAACTACAATTTCGTATCCCAGTTTCTCCCTGACTGTTACGAGAATTCCCTGACTTTTCCAGAAATTCAAAATTCCCTGACAATTCCAGGTTTTCCCTGACGATCGCCACCCTGATAGAGCAAGAAACTGCAATAAATGTTAACTATGTGGATGCCATTGAAGAGTTTAAAGTTCTTATTCCTGGTGAGAGGAGAATGTTGCTCTAAAACAAGTTATTAAAGTAAGTTTATTGTTTGCTTTATAACAATTAGGTAGAGATTGATAGTAATTTTTGTTTCATACTAACAAAGATTTTAAGACAATACATTTCTTTGTGAAGCATATGTACATAAACAAATTTTTATTATATATTACCCTAATATTGTTTGTTCAACTTTTATTATTTATATTTTCAAACTTGTTTCAAATTTATTTAATAGCATTGTTAACCACTAGTTTTGATAATCAAAACAATTCCAGGCACCACCTAATAAAAAGGTCTGCGCACGCCCATGCTCGTGGACTTATCAAAAAAGTCAGGAAGTCGAAAATTAATTCCAAATATCAAGTAGGTACATTTATCCATTTTTGGCCATATTAACACATGCATCCGCCAACAAACTCCGACGGACATGACATGGCCTTAGACGCGGACAACACGTCCTTTAAAAAAGGCCAAATGTTCATTATTTAGCCGATGAAAGGAGAAAAGTAAGCGTATCATCGCATTATTCGATAAAAGCGCAAATGCCTCCCTGATGCTCTCGTGAAGCGAAATGGGGATTCTCTTAAGAAGGAAATGGCGTTGGTGGGAGCCGGGAAAGGAAAGATGTTACGGACGAGAGGATAAACAACACAGGATAAGGAAATATTAGGCTTCCCCATTCGCCGGCGTTCTAATGGGAGACGGCTGTAAACGATAATGCGCTCAAGGGATGGGCACGACTCGAGATTCTACCACAGCTTCGCCTTACAAATCCAGATAATACTAGAATATGATTGTTGTTCCAAAACAGATATGCCAAGGAATAACAACCAGTACCCGGAGACAAGTAAACTTTACGCATTTTTTTATTAGCTACCACCAGTAGCGTAGCCAGGGGGGAAGGGGCAGGGGTGGGGGCGAATGTCCCCCCCCCCGCCCCCCGTGTTCTGGCGCCCCTAAGCCTGTAAATGTTTCCATTCTTAAGTCCCAAATGCGTACGTGAATCAATGTCATGACTTAACTATCAACAATACATTCTACAAGGTCTACAAGTTTGGATCATAGCATATTACGAAAAAAATAATACAGTAAAAGCATGTAACAGTATTTTAAGTTTAGTAAACTGGTAAATTTATAAGCCCCTAAAAATTTTGCCCCCCAAAATTTTAGAAAAAGCGTGACACAATGCATTTAAAAAATTTACGACAAGACGTGATAATGTACATACGTCCTCATATAAGTCATTTCCTTATTTCTTTGCCGTTATAAGCAATAATAAGTAACAGAATGAAAATCGTGACTTTGCAACACAGGTAGAACACAGCCAATCGCCAACACAGTCCACGGGCAAAATAAAATATAGTATGATTTCACGTTTTCCAGGGGTGAAAAGTGAGTGAAAATTTCTCGAAAAGACCCAATAGGACTCAATGCACCAGGAATTTACTGCGTACCTTGTGGATGAGGTGCTATCTACCAGGAGAGAAAGGCTGGACAATTAAGTAAAGAATTAAAGAACAGATACCTCCCAGTGGGTCAACTTTACGAGGCGGCAGTACCCGAGCATCAATGAAAACTACGCAATCCGCTGGGACAAGACAAAACTATTACGACGATCTCAAGGATAATGGGATCCAATATTTAACGAAGTAATACAGTTCTTAATTCAAAAGATGAACTTCAACAGGGACACTGGCCACAACTTGAGCAAAACGTAGGAGCAACTCCTGAACAGGAACAGCTAGAACAGGGAACCAATCAGGAGACGCCGTGAGAGAAATTCGATGCCCGAATAGTCAACGTCAACCTAATAGTCAATAGTCAACCTAACACTCAAAATAATTGAATAAACTACGAGGAATAAGGCTAACAAATGTGACTGATTAGCGACTTAAGATTCCAGGGTCCCTGTAGATGATGGGTGAGACGCACATCGAAACGGTGAATAAAATGAAAAAGCTGACCCGGTGAAGATTCCGAGAGATTTTCACTCACAAAAGGTATTACTTTGAGGCACGTACACTGTCGAGCTATCCCTTGACATTTACATACATAGAAATAGGACGCCTAAGTCCATTCCTCTAAACCAAGTACGAATTACTTCTAAACCAGATTGAAGTTGGTATACAGAATCAAACTGACTTCTAACATAAAAATAAGGTAAGCCCTCATTCAGCATACAATTAATCACCGTTCAAAGAACTGATTCGCAAACGATAAGTGGATTCGTAGATTTATTCGACCATCAATGATTTCCACCACTTCTCCAGTCCAGTCCAGGGAAGAAGTATGCCTATAACACTGAGCTGGGCGGGAGCCTTCTACAGCCGTGGGTAAGGTCAGAATTTACGTATTTTATAAAGGGAGGAGGGTTAAGTTTGGAGAACAGCATAGGGAGGTGGAATTTACGGCGCCTCGTTTATACAAAAAAAACTTTAACACAGACGCTAAATGAGCAATATTTTATCACATCTACATCCACCACTAATGCCAATAAATAAAAACACTATTCTAAAACAAAAAATATTATTCGCAGCGCTTCAAAGATATAACGATGACTGTATTTATTTTTCAATCATCTTTGAGAAGTTGGAAACACTAATCAAACGGTCGGGCATATATTAATATTTGTAAATTTTCCTTTATCACCGCAGATGAGAGTCAAAACGCTCGCTCAACCGAGCCGAGTGAACCGGCAATATTTGACTCGAGCCTTGGCGAAGCTTTCACGGGTAGCTCGATCCTCCCAACTATTCGAGGCACCCGCCCCAGAAGCAAACCCCTCGTGTCACGACGAATCACACCGACCCAAGAGTCCATTGTTCATACAAATGGCCAGAGTTTAGAGAAGAATTGTCACCCATTTAAGAATAAGCACAGAAAATGCAATGCTACAATAATTGTAACACGGAATTTTTTGTCAAAACATTAATCAGATAAAAAATAAAAAAATTATACTTTCGTGGCAAAAAAATCAAAATAAAAAGGATTCAGAATAGGTAATGGGAATAAAGTAATGACAATTAAGCCAAGAGTTGCCAATTCAATTATTATGCTGGCTTAATTTATCTTTAAGAATGCAAATATAATTTTAACAAATTTTCGATTCAGCACCGGAGGAAATTTTCTTAGATACTCTTTGCGACGGTGGTTACTCTTCACACATTGTTGGAAAATGATTTAAGCATTGACGTTTTCTTAGTAGATACTCGTCCGGCGACTGGCAATTTATATTCTCACAACATTTTGTGATATCATCCATGCCCTTTTGAGGCCTCCTTATTTTCTTACTTTTCTATACATGTGGAAATTTGACAGAAGGATTTACTTTGTATTTCAGCATCGATATAATGCTCGAGAAAAAATGATGGAATTGGTACTGCCGCGATGCTCTTTGCGAGGGACAGCTTTCAATGGTGGTTGGCGGACACACACTCTCCCTCTGCAGTTCGGAGACTTCCGGGAGGAGCTTGTCGGAGCAGCAAAGCCAACGCAAGGGAATAAAACCCAGCGTTGAACACAACGTAATCTTAGTTACACTTACGATGGTCCAGGAGCCGAACTGAGAAACTAAAACACTACCAAAATGATTTACAATTAATTCTTCTTCAGTATAGCTCCAATGCTATAAACGCAGATTTTACAGGAAACATGGAACGAAGACCTAACTGGGGGGGGGCTAAGTCTAGCTCAGAGCATGAGTGCCCCTTGGCTAGTGGTCCTCTTGGCGAAAGGCAGTCGCCGCACCGGGAAAAAATTTCGGGGGGGCTGAAGCCCCTAAAGCCCCCCTGGCTACGTGCCGGCCCATCAGGGTGTCAAAGGAATAAAAAGGCGAAGGCAAGTCGCCACTGGTCTTTTCGAGCAAGAACCTCGCGCCGAATTAAATGTTCTCATAAAGGATAAAAGCGTGCATCTCGAATCCTCACATGGTTAGGTCACTCCCGACCTGGATTAAAGCATGCTCTTAAGCGGAGGCATCCGTTAGTTTCAATCATCACTTCTTCAAACCAGAAGTCTGTAGGGGATGTGAAAAAGTGGGCATAAGGGACCACTCGTCGGATAGCCACAGAAAGGCCTCCATGTGACTCTGGTAGGCGTTAAGGGAGCCTTTACGAGGTTTCCCGCTTTCCCTTTTACGATATGAACAAATGACCCCAAGCAATTTGATCCACACAGAAAAATCACGAAGAAGTAATTGCGTTTTGTGAGTCCTGCAGCCGTCGTCACCAGCGAAAATGGTTCCATTAGCCGGGGTCAAAATGGCTCTGGCCAGAATCTGATTTTTCAAGACGGACTACGCAATGTGAGCGGCCCAACTCCTTCCGACGGCCAAGGAAAGTGAAGCGAGAGCGGTGCTCCTTCTCCAAGGGCCCATAAATAAGTGCTTAAGAGGGTGGAGACGCGCGAGAAAGAGAGTGAGGGGGGCGTGGCTCCAAGCGCCCAAATCGCGTATTCCACGCTCCCGCAAACACACGGCGGAGCGCAAGCGACGAAAGACAACATCCGCCCTTCGAAGCAGAGTGAACTCGTAAAAGCTCGAGAGAGGAAAAAGTCTTGCCCCCGATGTTCGGCCGACGATTTTTTCTCAGCAAATTCTCACTCCTCTCATCCGTCTGTGCGAGTCGGGAGAACGCCCGTCGGGAGAAGTGCCCTAATTCATGGCAGAACCAACTTTTCATTAAAAGCGTAATGGACCCAGATGGCTGATTCGACGGTTGAGCCCAAATCACATCATTTAAGACATAAATTGCCGTAAAAGTTCCCACTCACGAGCCACGTATGAAAGATATTTTTTTAAATAGTGAGTCGGCGACCATTCGCACCTAAACAGCCCCTGAGCAATGAGTCGGACAAAATTGCGTTACAAACAGACCTAAATGCTATAAATGAATGATGCAATACTAGGCAGTTAGAATTGAATTTTAAAAAGAGCGTTATGAATTTTTGAAAAAAGAAGAACTCGTCAACGAAACGTAGACAGTTAATCAAACCAAACTATCAAATGTACAGTCAGTTAAATACTTAGGTGTGACCTTTTCTCAAATTGGGGCTACCTCACTTGGAGTATGTCGCTAGCATATGGGACCCATGCGAAGTAGAACTAGTCTCAGAAATATATCGAATACAGCGGAGAGCAGCAAGATTTGTAACAAGTTGTTACGATAATCTTAGCAGTGCAACCGAATTGTTTAAGGAATTACTGTGGGAATATTTAACTGATGGAAGGGTGTAATATAGGTTATAACTTTTGCGCAAGTTCGAAGCAGACAATATTTTTCCGGACGTTCAACATATTTTGCCTGAGCCAACGTATTACGGTAGAAACGATCACTGGAATAATATAAAAGAAATAGACTGCAGAACCGATAATTTAAAATGTCATTTTTCCGCGTACCATAAGGGGTCATAACAGTTGCGATAGATCAATTATATGAAACTCCCACCCTCGCTAGATAGAGTACACTTGTTACTTGTGTTTAATAACATAACATTATTACTAACACCTCACCCCGCTTGAAATGTCGGGAACTATTTTGTTTTCTGCGTGAAGTATTATCTGGTAGCATTCATAAATTAATAGCATTAGTAATAGTTGTCTAATAATCAGTATACTCCATGTTTGCACGTTCGTAAACGTAGAAGTCTCCCAGTTTCTGGTTTTACTGAGCACTGTTTACCTGGCTGCTTTTTTTCCACGCCTTGAGGCCAGGGGAACGTAAGAGGACCTGAAGGTAACTGGGACGAGTGCTGCTGCATGCCTGACGTGGAATCACCCCGTGCAACACACCTAGTGGTGGCTTGCACGATACTTCGTAGATGTAGATTAAACATCCCTCGCAACTGCACTAATGTTTATTTCTTAGAAGCAAATTGAATATTAACTAAGGTGAGCACTGCTTCGCTAACAGAAAATATGCTAAAACACATGAACTATTAGACATATTTCCTTATTATAACAGACAATACGCCTATAGCAAATTTTCTCTTCCAAGTAGTACAAAAAAACTGAGCATAATTAAATAGGTTAGGCCGCACCAGGAAATTGCTCTTTGTTATTCATAAATTGTATTTTTTAGAATTTTTTTAGAAAAATGAATAAAATCAATCAATTGGCACTAGGAATATACTCGAATTAAAGCTAGTTTCAAGGGCCTCCTTTTCTGGCACTGTAGAACAATTTGCATCAGAGCATTAAGTACTCGCTAAGCAATAGAGTTTATCGAGGATAGTCTTCAAAAGAAAACTGACAGCTCATCGTTTCTAAAAATCACTGTGTTCAAAACTGGCAGCTTTTTGTAAAAGGGTCACAATATATTATAAGTGTAAGCATTCATGAATTGGATAATGCTTTAACTTAAAATAACCATGGATGCGATCACATACATGAATTACTAGTCTAAATGTACCAACCAGAGATAAAAACCTCTCGTTACCGTCAGCCCCAATCCAATTAACGAGAAAACTCCGAGTAAATGCAGAAGTATTCAATTTTGAATTCAATTCAAATTCAATTTTGTCCTATAGATTCAAAGCGGCCCTAAAAGGTCGCTTTGAATCTATAGGACAGCAGGGATAGCAACAATAAAACTGGAAACAGACATGGGTTTTTCATGAATCGAGGACGAAAGGTAGAACAGAAGTGTGACGGTTTTAGGCTCTTACGACACGATTTTTAACGAAAGAAAACTTGCATCCGTGAATGCTGTATCTTCTTTATGAATTTTTCTTACAATTAGATATCAATCGCCAGATAGTAGCACACCATGAGTATGAGATATTATCAGTGTTCACTCGTACTTTTCTTGGACCTCTGGTGACATGGAGTCATTCAAACGAAAAATCAACAATCAGCGAAGAATATAAAGATAAGTATTCCTGACTTCAGATTAGGAGCCAAAACAGCTACATGGAAAAAGTAGCCATCACATAGAAGTATATTTGAAACGCCTACGTAATATACTACAATCAATAAAATGTACAGAAGGTTGCAAAGTCAAATCTCATTGAAAGAGGAGTACTCGGGTACGTATAACCTTATCAGAGCACTTAATCGATGGTGATGACATAATTTTTCACTCATATCTTCTTGCTTGCAGCACATTGAGGCTGTTCCTCTCACAAATCCTTTTAGTCTTCATATTTTCTTTACATCGGAAGCATAGGGTGAAGTCCGCAAGTACTATCAAATGCTTCTTTATATGAACACGAGCGAGTATGTACTCCATCAGTTTGTGCAAAAACGTTTTTACTCTCTTCGGCCATTCCCCAGGATTTAACCTATAGTGTAACATTTTTTTTATCTTCCATTACCTTTTGTACCTATAGCCTACCAATTAATTACCTTTACAGCGTATTCAATGCTTTTAAATTGCTCAAAGAACGACAACAAGTAAGAAAATTACGAGAGTAACTTTGTCAATAGGTCATCGCACAATGTTTTAGAAAATAAGAAACGGTATCAAGCGTCATCGAAACAGAAAATATTCATTTTTAAATCAAGTCACTAGGTAAATATTCCACACTAAATAAAAATCGTGTAATTCACGTAGAAAACGGTATTCAATGCTGAAACCTGGGACAGTTAATAAAAATAAGTGTGAAAATTCAACAAGTGATTTGACTTTAACATGAACAATATAGTAGATAAGAGTTTGTTTTAATGGCTTTTCTCGTAAACTTTTTGAACGTGGGAAAAGTTATAAAGATATTTCAGAGTCTTAGAGATTAGATGTTTGCACAGGTAAACGATTAGACCTATTTCTTGAGCTATACCAAGGTACACGCAGACAAATTTGATCACGACCTAAAATTTACCGAATCTAATGATATTATTAGAAAGAAAATTATCTCTTTTGCCACAGAAAATTTAATCGGTCGCAAAATGACTAAAAAAAGGCGAGGTTACGATGCAAATATATTTCGTGAAGACTAGGTAAAAATTAAAAATAACAGATGAATAACATTTTAACTCGAATGAAATTTTCCATGCCTCCATCGCCTTTCCAATTAAACAATTCTTTCACTGCCACGATCCAACCTTAATCGCGAACTAAATGCTATTAGATTTTGCATTCACCGCTCCCGCTAATTGTTTGAGATGCCCAACGTGTTTTAACAGCGAATAATATCAATCCATTTCCACAGGCCGTAGATAACTCGCACTTGTTCAGAATGGGTGTTCAGTGGTGGGTGCGAGATTTGGTGCGTTGAGTCCAATAAGATAGTATTCGATACAGGTATATAATCTACGAGGTTAGCGTTAGGTATATACGAGGTAGCATAATGTGACGTTCTATATCGTGCCATTACGCAAAAGGACAGTTAAATTGATTAATGCCAATTTATCTTTTTTTGCTCCTCGAAAGTTCGCCGTGCCCTACGGGCTGCACGGGTTCGCCCGATTGCAAACAGCGGCTGGACGATCAGGAGTTTGCCGGGAGGTCCATCTTCCGATGACGGGGTAGTGCCATTACGTAAACCGGACGTTTGGAGGGTCGTATCTCGGCGGAGCGGTGGTAAGGTCACCCTGAAACGTGGATCGGGAGATGCTGTGGCAAATCCCATTCCAGTTCCGAATAGATACCAGTTGCTGTCGGATGGAAACTCCGAGGTGTCTGACGTGCCTACTGCCACCCCGAGACCGGCACCTAGGAAGAGCCGTCAGAGTGGGAAGGGAGGGATTTTAGTGATATGAAGCAGCAGTTATGGCCCCTTTGCGGGAAAGGGCAGGCCATGAGGGTGTGAGTCATCGTGTAACGCCATGGTGCATTCCGAGTGGCGGTGTTCCGCAGGTGACGCAGGCTATTGGTGCGGCGGTTAGGGGCACGAAGTGCTCCAGATTGCAGGTTGTCGCCCATGTCGGTGTCAACGACGCCATGGACCGTGGATCCGAGGAGATCCTGCGTTCCTTCCAAGAACTGGACTCCGAGGTGAAGCGGGTAAGTGGTGACGTGGGGGTCGGCATGACGCTCGCAATTTGTAGTCTGGTCCCGAGGATCGATCGTGGACCACTGGTTTGGAGCCGAGTGGAAGGCATAAACCAGAGGCTGCGTCGTTTCTGTACGGACATCGGAGCCTCCTTCGTTGACCTTCGGCCGGCAATCCGATCGTGTCGGAACCCTCTGAACCGGTCTGGTGTCCATTACACAGCCGAGGCAACTAAGTGTGTAGCTGGTAGTATTTTAGAGCACTGCAGGCCTTTTTAGGGTAGAGAGTAGGGCAGAGAGTAGATCATTTAGTGGGTTATTAAGTAAAGGGGTCACCGTAAATATTGGTAGGAATGAGAGCTTTTTTCAAAGTCAGAATGACTTAATATCCGAAAGAAATAGAAACCGTGGCTCAGGTATATCAAAAACAAGTATCATTAATGATATAAAATACTCGATAGACAGGACTTGTAAGTCGTATCCCAGGGATTCCATTTCCATTGTGGTTGTTAATTGCCGTAGTACAAAAAACAAAGTCGCTGATTTTCACCATCTCATTGGGAGCACGGAAGCTGATGTAGTAATAGGAACAGAAAGTTGGCTATCGACTAAAATTGCAGATACCGAGATCTTCCCAAAATCATATGCAATATACAGAAAAGACCGAACAGCGAGAACAGGAGGAGGAGTATTTATCGCAGTCAAAGATGAGTTCGTCAGCAGAGCCGAAATATTTTCAGATAATGATTTAGAAAGTGTGTTGTGTTCCATTAAATGCTCAACAAAAAGAATTTTTATTTGCTCATATTATAGACCACCCGATGCAGACTTAAATTCAGTTCTAGAGTTGGATAGACAGGTGAAACGTCTCACACGTCAAAATAACGAAAATAATATAATTATCGGTGGTGATTTCAACGTTCCCTCGATTGACTGGAAGACATATAGTTTCAAAAATGGCGGCAAAGAAAAACAGTTGTGCGACACTCTACTCCACACATTCACTTCTAATTCCTTGCATCAATTAGTCACAACACCGACCAGAGGAAACAACGTTCTAGATCTTTTGGCGACCAACATACCTGAAAGCGTCCTTCACGTAGTAACAGTGAACGGAATTAGCGATCACAGAGCAGTAAAAGCTAGATTCCATATTAGTACTGACAAAAAGGCACCCATAAAGAGGAGGGTATATTTATTTCACAAGGCGGATTTCGAAGGCTTAAAACAAGAACTATTGACCTCGTATAAAAAATTTAGTGATATTAGTGAAAACCGTTGTACTGGCTATACATGGAATACTTTTCGTAACATCACACAACTAGCCATAACTAGCGCAATACCAAGTAAACTTAAAAAGGTCAATACTGAACCTACTGGAAATCTCTCAAGCGACAACGAATACGACACGCAATAATGAGGAACGCACGTCAGGATCTCCCCGAAGAGGAGTATAAGAAGTTATGCGAAAAATACAAGAAAGCGAAAACAGCAGCTAAGGCGGCCTTTCAAAATGCATTAAGGGAATTCAAAAATAAAATATTGGGCGTATATTTAGAGGATAACCCAAAGCCATTTTGGTCATACGTGAGGGAGGTTCCTACAATGCCTAGGCTATATAAGCACCCAATGCAGTCTATTAATATCACTAGTCGTGGAATAGAAAGTCATCTGAAATCCATTAATTCCAAGAAATCACCCGGTCCCGATCAAATTCCCGCCCGAGTTTATAAAGAATTAGCATCAGAAATAGCACCTTCGTATATATATAGTACCTTAAAATAATATTTGAAAAATCTCTAACACAACATCGTCTTCCTTATGATTGGAAAATCGCAAACGTTACCCCAATATTTATAAGTGGCGATAAGGAAGAGTAACTATAGACCGATTTCCCTTACGTCTATCTCGTGCAAGATATTGGAACATATAATCGTCAGTTCGATTATGGGGTACTTGGATAGTCAGAACTTGTTAACGCCAAAGCAACACGGATTCCGGAAAGGCAGGTCTTGCGAAACCCAGTTGGCCCTCTTTCTTCACGACATTCTTTCCTCGGGAGAAAAGCTTGTCCAAGTAAACGAAATATTACTATATTTAAAAAAAACTTTCGATAAGGTCCCTCATTCAAAGTTACTCGTTAAGTTGGAATCATACGGAATAAACAACGACGTAATATGTTGGATAAGAGAGTTCTTAGCCGACCGCGAACAGAGGGTAATTCTAGATGGCGTTAGCTCAGATGTAGTGAAAGTTACATCAGGTGTACCTCAGGGAAGTGTCATCGGTCCCTTATTGTTCATTTTGTATATTAATGACATCACTACCGTTGTTGCGAGCAAAATTCGCCTCTTCGCAGACGACGCAGTGCTGTATAGGGATCTACACAATGAGTCCGACAAGATTGCGTTACAAAAAGACCTAGATGCTATAAATGAATGGTGCAATACTTGGCAGTTAGAATTTAATTTTTAAAAGTGCATTGTTATGAATTTTTGGAAAAATAATAACTCGGTCAACGATACGTACACAATTAATCAAACAGACTTATCAAATGTAGAGTCAGTTAAATACTTAGGTGTGACCCTTCATCAGGACCTGTCTTGGGGGAAACACGCTCGAAAAATCTGCGGACAGGCTAGTCGCAAATTGGGATTTATCAAAAGAATATTAGGAAAATGCGACGAGAAAGTTAAAGAGCGATGTTATTTTTCACTCGTGAGACCTCACTTGGAGTACGCCGCTAGAATATGGGACCCTTACGAAGTAGGACTAATCTCTGAAATAGATAGAATACAACGGAGAGCAGCAAGATTTGTGAAAGGTTGTTACGATAAACTTAGCAGTGTTACCGAATTGTTGAAGGAATTAGGGTGGGAATCTCTAACTGATCGAAGGGAGAAATACAGGTTAAATCTTTTGCGCAAACTCGGAGCAGACAGTTTTTTTTCCGGACGTTCAACATATACTGCTAGAGCCAACGTACTACGGTAGAAGTGATCACAGGAATAAAATAAAGGAAATTGACTGCCGAACCGATAGATTCAAAATGTCATTTTTCCCACGTACAATAAGGGATCATAATAGTTGCGATAGATCAATCACATGAAACTCCCACCCTCAATAGGTAGAGTAGAATTTTCACTTGTGTTTAATAACACCACATCATTACTAACTCTTTCCACCGGTCGATTAGTCCGGCATTATTTTATTTTGTTCTTTGCATGAAGTAGCATCTCGTAGTATTCATTAATGAACAGTATCAGTAATATTAACCACTAGATGCGTCTATACCATTTCCCTGCATGTTTGTATGTTCTTTTACGTATCACTCTCCCAGTTTCCGGTTGGACTGCGCACTGTTCTCCTAACTGCTTTTGGCCTGCGCCTAGCGCCAGGAGGAGCGTGCGAGGTTCTCATATGTTCTGGGACGAGTGCTGCATGCCTGGTGTGAGCGAGCTCTCTCGGATAGCTATTAGACCAAGGTACTCAATTAGTGGTAAGTTTGTTGCCAGTAATACAAGGATGTAACAGTGACTCACAGAAGTTTTGCCCCTAAACCCAGGCTAATAGCTGAAGAAGAAATACTGAGATCTTCACATATTTTAATATAACACCTGCGCAATATATTGTTTGTCACATTGCCTAGCCAGAATTAGGCTGTCAACAGCACGTTCACAAGTGCATAATTTAAGATTCAGGATATGTAACTTATAGTTAACACACATTTAACTGAGTTTTGAAACTATTTCTGCTTTGATGACGATTGTGCCCTGAAGTGCAATTGAAACACAACTACTGGTTCAAACCACTCTACCTTTTCTAAGTTTTGTGGATTATTGTTGTTACAAAAAAACTTAACCAGCAGTTTTTCTTCCTAGAGCCAACTTCAGCACAGTATAGCCCTTTAAATAAGTTGGTGAAATTCGGGAGCCATTTTTTGAAAGCCAGTATATAGTAAGTAGTACACACAGGGCTTTACTGCAATGATAATAAATTAATAGTTAGAAAGAAAAAATATATTACACGCGACCAGTTGTTCCGTATAATGATATTTCCTTCTTCAGAATATTCGTTTGTGAAAGGTATTGAGGATTACACGATGACATATACTTACACGCCTTTCGTGTCTTTATGAAGGACTTCTTATAGGTATGCGCAACGCTGTGACGGGTGGAGAACGACGTGCGATGATCATGTAATATGCCGTGTTGTTAACTTGGGATGAGGGAGGATACCATTTCCAAACTCGACCCACGATAGATATCATACATATCGAGACGCAGGGGGGATTAGTTATGGATATTTTGGCATTTTAACCATACTAATACTATCAAGTCCGGTATCGTCAACGGTCTCAGAAGTTCGAGGGGTGTGATTAAGTGTCCGTTCTCATTGCTCTCTCGATAGATCGGCAATTTTGCAAAATAAAATTGACAGCACACGACTAGTGACATGTTTGAGGGGAAACTACCTTTGCACCACTTCTCCAACAAAAACGGCCAAATTAATTCCGAGGGCATATTCTAATGACTCCCTCCTTCAAGAAGTAATCTTTGACGGTTTCGCATTTAAAAAATACTCTCACTTACTCCCAGGGCCATCTATATCTTAGGCGATATTTAGCCGCATCAACAAATCCCCTCCACCTGGATCGATATTCTGCCTCTCTTTCTGTTGCTCCGATATTTTGCTTATCAGTCCTCACTTGGTCCCACCATCTTAGACGTGGTCTTCTTCCTTCAGGAATCCCATGTGGTACCTCCTCCAGCAGACATCCCTCCTCTTTCCTTAGAATATGTGCAGCCCATCTGATTCTTCTGGACTTTATCTCACTTGTTATGTCTGGATGTTTATATAGATTCCTGAATTCTCTATTGTGCTTTTTGACACCCTATTACATATCCATATAAAAAATGTGTGTGTGTGTATGTGTGTGTGTATGTGTGTGTGTATGTGTGTGTGTATGTGTGTGTGTATGTGTGTGTGTGTGTATATATATATAATAATTTCGAATATTAGGAAATTCACGAATTTTACGAATTCGTGAATTCGTAAAATTAATTCACGAATACGGAACACTTAACGATCTATTGGTAATAATTGAACAAGGAATATCTGTAAGGTCTAAAAAGGGACCAGCGAAGATTGTACGTCGTGGAGTAAGATGTTCGTAAACATAACTTTTTCCTCGATAAATAAACATGGTAGGAGCAAATTTTGGGCTACCTTCAAGGTGGTAGGGTGATACCATTAATTTTAAGAAAACCACCTTTGTTACTTCCAAAAAACTTTATTCCGCTGGCACGACGCGCGTTTCACCAAACTGTGGCATACATACCACACTGCGTCATACTCATGTGAACATGAGTATGGCACAGTGTGGTGAAACGCTCGTCGTGCCAGCGGAATAAAGTTTTGTGGAAATAAAAAAGTTGGTTTTCTCATCATGGATATCCATAATTTCCACGAGGTCAGGCCTGATATCATCAGTTTTATTACTTTTAATGTTATTTCATCCGTTCCACTGTCCATCATTCCCTAGTACGAAGCCTTAGGTCACTTCATTTCGCATGCTGAATCACGGTTTGACGGGAGGTGATAGGGTTATGTATCTCTACAATCTAAAAGTGATGCACTAAATGAGTTGGGACCCAGCAGATGACGCAATATAAATATTACCGACGGAATGCTATGGATTCGAGGGCTCACGACTCTCCCTCACGCTCACCGTTCCTCCTCTCATCGACAAGTGTTTATGAAAAACAGGAAAAAATGCTTACGTGCAATTAGATTTCCTTCGTTTACTCGAGGTAAATGCGGTAGGTGAACTCGGTAAATAATTGTTGGCTCATCAATTTTAATGCAACCCGACATGCCAAAAAGCAATGCGAAAGAAAGGCAGGCACTAGGTGAAGAACCAGCGATTTATGTTCATCCCTGTAAAATACCGAGTATGATAAAGGGCAGGCGAAAATACTGATGAGCGGTGGCGGGAAACGTTTCGTTTCCAACGCGAGTTGTAGGCTCTAATCGTTTTACCGGCACTGGACTCCTTCCCTCCACGATGCTCCAACATGTTTTGTCAATAATTGTACAAAATGAGTCGAACTCCAGTGCACATAATGCGAGGGAAAGATTTCTCCTTTCTCGCTCGGAAAATTATGACAATCATAACATACGTCCATCTACTGGGAAATAACCACCCGAGGCATTTCAGTTTCCTTGAATCAAAATTAGCAATCGTGTCATGGGGTGTTTATAATGACCCCAATGCCATCCTGATGGGGAAGATTCCAATTTGAGAACATCAACGTTTAGCACTTAACAGTTAAAAGTTGATTCAGATAGTTTGTATTTGTAATTATTTTGGATTTAAGTGATTAAATTACCCATTAATAAAACTACTAAATAACCTTGGAGGCGATTACAGAAAATAATTTTGGCCGGGAGGGCGACTAATGCTGACTCTCCGGTGCCACCTACATAGTGCCTTAATAATTTCTCCCACCTATCCGTGAATGTATTCCAACACATCCCACCTGGTATAGTTGTATCTACGTTTTCCCTGATTTACACTCTGGGTAAATTACAGTGAAGTTTCCCGTATGGACTTGATTCATGAAATGCAAGTAGTTTCCAAATCAGAGTCAAGGAATCAAGTCTCCGCACCGATTGAACTTATTTAGAACAATACTCCATATTTATTTACAAGATGAAACCCACTTATGTTAATTTTCAACGCAGTTTATCTCCTCATAGAGGCCAGCCACAAAGAGAGACTATGGCAAAAAGAGAAGTATCAGGCGTGATATGGTGGAATTTCAGCATAATGAAGCACATAAATGGCAATTTTCCAATAAATGGAATTTATTTCGACCATGGTTTCGATGCATTCCATTATTATCAGGTGATGATGCTGTGCATCGTGATGATGATGCAGTGCATCGAAACCATGGTCGAAATAAATTCTATCTAGTGGAAGATTGCCATTTCTGTGCTTCATTAGAAACTATGGCACTAAATACTGATTTCACACAGAGATCTTGAACGGGAAAAATAATGACTTCACGTCTTTTGACAGTAAGTCAAGCTACTGGAGCGTGATTCTTCTAACAAAGTGATCGACGACCAGACAGACACTCATTTGGGGAGGAAAGCGAAAGGGCTATTTCCCCTTCTCACGTTACATTATCATGCATCCGATTTTCGTTCCTAAGTTCTCGCAGCAAATCAGAGGCGAGACTGCCAACGGAGGCTACATTGCCATCGGAGCACCTTAACTCTCAACTTTCACCTCGGACTGCATTGCGGCAAGAATCTTACGGCACGCTCTACCATCAGTCACTCGACCATCGGAAATCCAAGGGGACGACGGATTACAGCCGTCGTACTTTCATCTAGCGCTCGTTCAGGCACGAAAAGGGGGTCCGTGGGCGACGCACGCCGCTGTGGCCATGCAACGCAAAATCAGATGGGATGCATGAAAAGACAGCCTTACGCACGGCAGCAAAAGCAGGTGCCCATTCTCGCACATCATCGGTTGGATAAATGCAGAGGCGACCGACACCTAAGGTCGTTCGTTCTACCATGGACTAGTGGGTAGAGAGGCAAGGAAAGGTTAAGGGGCCTCCTTCATATTTACCAGTCCGTGACTTGGAAAATTTTTAATAGCTTTTATCTTCAACCATGTAAGATTCGATTAGTCTTCAACGGTAAAAATATTACTATTTTTCTCGACTCTGCCTTTGGCAGAACGTCCAAAAGTCCACAGTGGTCCAAAAAGCTCTGCAAATTACAGCCGGCACACAATCTTTTTACTCCGGTCAGGTTATGGTAATCGGAAAAACCACAAACGGCAAACCTTAATTGATTTTTCGCCAATCGATATTCACGTTGAATTTATCATAAATACCAAGAATTGACCCGTAGATCTCTTCAGTTTCTAAATATGCAAAACAAGATTTTCCCCCTATTTCCGAGCCATACGAAACCATGCAGTTCGCTCTACGTCCGTAGAGCGTAACTAAGGCGCTGCAAGGAATTTCCGGATAAAGTCTGCATTAATCTGTGTAAATACATAACTTTTTTCGGAGCCCACTTTGCCAACGCTATGGCAGTTCACCCATGAATAGAGGAGGTAGGGAGTAAATCTTACGATTCTTATGATGAGCCAAGGGAGCCAAGGGATAGTGAAAAGCGACTGACGAGTCTTCCTCCGAAAAATTGGTACACGATTTTTCACGCCGCATATTACCACCAGTGATCATTTACTTCTCCTCATAGTTGTTTCTTCAGCACTATGTGCAACAGTTCATGCAATGCATCACGGGAGATTATTTATACTTAAATTTTACTATCAAATTGCATTTGGTAAACGAAGGCAAAATATCTCCGAATTTTTAATATCACCATCACAGCATTTCACACGGCTGTGCGTCGGATCTTTAAGGTGTGGTGCCGGGTAGTTGTGAAGTTCCGTATTAGGAGAGACGACTGCTGCCGAAGCCATTTCGGTAAAATAAGACAAGCGTATAGATAAAAAATAACGACCGAATACATAAACTTGAAGTAGAAATTCTGTGGGATATACTAACACTAACACAAAAATTTAGTGTAGTTGAACCAGGAAATGGCGTTTTTTACCAAAGTATCTATTTTGGATGGACATTTTTTTAATGGATAATGAACGATAGCAAAAAGAATTCGCTTCATAAGCCGCTTATAATGAGGTCTGAGTTAATGTGTACTAAAACTTCCTGAGTTAATAATAGAATAACTGAGTTAATGTGTACTAAAATTTTGGATGGACATTTTTTTAATGGATAATGAACGATAGCAAAAAGAATTCGCTTCATAGGCCGCTTATAATGAGGTCTGAGTTAATGTGTACTAAAACTTCCTAAGTACGGATATGAGCGAAATACGAATGTATGTACATCGATACACAATATGTTTAAATTTTCGCCGTAGAAAAAATCGCATATTTGCCTTGAAAGGATCGTTATTCGCGTTAGACGTATATGGTGTTAACGAAAATCAGTTCAAGGGACCAAAAACTGTATTTCTGAGTACTCTCCACCTGCTGCATCCTACACGGTCCGATGGTCATATTATCCGTTTGCTTTGTGCGCAGGGGGGATGGAGTAAGGGGCTTCTAAGGCTAGGAAATTCTAGCACCAGACACTAAAGAAGTGAAATTGAGCTAAGAAAAAATTTCCATGACGATTGAAACGAATTTTGTTGGCTGACTTTCTCACCCTTATGGACAGTCCTGTTGAATATACATGGTAACATAACAGGTCAAGCTAATCGTAAATTGGGATTGGGATTGGAAGAGTTAAATTTGAAAAAATGCGTAGTAATGAAATTCTGGGGGAAAAATAACTCCCCACAACAGAGCTATTTCATTCAGGATACCCAATTAGAGACGGTAGAATCCGTAAAATATCTCGGAGATAGGCTCAATAATGATCTATCGTGGAATAAACATATTCGGGAAATAAAAGGTCAAGCTAATCGTAAATTGGGATTTGTTAAAAGAATTCTAGGCAAGTGCGAAGACAAAGTGAGAGAAATAAGCTACTTCTCCCCCGTTAGACCCCATTTAGAGTATGCTTCCAGTGTTTGGGATCCTCATGAAACAGGCTTAAAAACAGAGTTAGAACGTGTACAGAGAAGAGCAGCCAGGTACGTGAAAAGCCGTTACGATAGTCTTGTTAGTGTTACTGACCTCTTAGAACAACTCGGATGGGAATCACTGTCAGACCGTAGATTGAAAACAAGACTAAATCTATTATGTAAATTCAAGAGTAGTTTATTTTCCGACGAAGTTGATCATATTTTACGACCGCCAACGTACTATGGAATATTAGATCATAAAAATAAAATAAGAGAGATAGACTGTAGAACAGATAATTTAAAATGTCGTTTTTTCCGCGAGCGATAAGAGACTATAACGGCTGTGTAAGGACTTAGAAATATTTTAGTTGACTGGTAGTGTAGCTTACTAACTTATGTATTTCTTAAAGCATGTTTACGGAGTTTTATGGTGTTTCTAACAGCATGTTTTGCATGTTCTAGCTTCATAGGCAGATTTCCCTCTTAAGTAGCATGTAGACCGTGCGGTGTGCATGTGGCGGTCCGCTTGCATGCTGCATTTTGGTGACTTGTCACCTCCTGCCAAACACCCTAGAGGTGGCTCGCAGGGTAACATGTAGATGTAGGTTGAAGTTGGTTATTGACTCTGGAAGATATTGCGGACGAGATATTTCACCACGAGTAAGTGACGACACATACGTTTCCCTCCATATACACCGAGTGCTTCTCCACTTTCCACACTTTAGTTTAGCTATCCGACTTCACTTCTTTAACTTTCTCGCCCACCACTACGCATTCATTAGAAATTTCAAGAACAGGACAACGAATCAAAATGCACCAATGTTGGTCAGTAGAAGTAGATCTTCATGAATAACGTAAGGAAGTGGCGATCGACTTAATTTGATAGTCCTAGAACTATTGGTCACGCTTTTAACGACGATGACTGGGAAAATACATTCGTAACTTTTGCGACAGAGAACTGGAATCAAACTAAAGACATTGTATGCTTATGCTCCCAAAAATAAGCGTTGAGTAGCTCAAACTTCACTCATTTATTCATTAATTAATGCATAACACTAAAAGTGATGCT
This sequence comes from Pyrrhosoma nymphula, assembly GCA_963573305.1. NCBI lineage: Eukaryota > Metazoa > Arthropoda > Insecta > Odonata > Coenagrionidae > Pyrrhosoma > Pyrrhosoma nymphula. The sequence continues at coordinate 121,612,023 of OY754332.1, forward strand.
CCACGGAAATCTAAAACAAGATTTTACTAAAAGCCATGTTGGTAACTGAAATTCTCAAGACGTAGCTGATGTGGGTCTCTTTCAGCGCAAGGCAAAAATTCCCAAATCTGTAGTGCCGGCTCGCGACCAGAATTCCCGAGGACACAGCTGGATTAGGTATTCCTAGCTAAATGTCTCCAAGCGAAATACCTTTCGGCAGCAAAACGGAATTTTATCTGACCGTGGCCGTTGAGGGCCTCTCTTCAACCCTTTACCCCAAGCCCCCAACGTACGTCTTAGGGCGCCTTCAATGCTCGGCGGCAGAGCTACAGTTGCAGAAATCATCCAATGAGACTAGCTATTCAGAAATCATGACGTGAAACCTGTCACTGCAGCTGACTAGCAGCAAAATTTTCGTCCCGACTGAAAATCCCTACGGTGGCCGGGTCCAAGAAGAGGGAAAGTTCACTGTGTTTCAAAAATGAAACCCCCCTCGGTGGATAGTGAGACGTTGTTATCGTTAATGCTTCTTTTTATCGATACTTACTATTTCTACTACATATTTTAGTTGTTTAGAGGTTATTTTATAATGAAAAAAATTGCGCGAGTAAAATTGCACTTTTATTCAACGAAAATACCCAACCTTAAGGTTAATGCAACACTATTCTAAAAGTCTTAACTTGAGAATGGCCTCTATCGAGCACTTAACAAATATTATTTCAACTATTTGGTATCCATTCTTGATGCCACAATTGGGGAGGGGTAAATTTTCATGCCGTGGCTCTTGTTTATTACACGCTTGAACAGTGTAGCTGCTCATGTGGAAATGCTGATATAACCCCGCCTTGCGCGTTTATTAAAAACCAAATTATTCCATTCGCACTCAATGGGTGAGTCGAGCAAATACGTCGCATTGTCACGTGACAACAACAAGCGAGCTGTGTTGTGGGATACATTGGCCGAGTTCCTCGTTGCCGTGCATTGTGATCCACAGCAATTTTACATTTGCATGCCTGGTGTGGAATCACCCCGTGCCACACACCCTAGTATTGGCTTGCACGGTACTTCGTAGATGTAGATGTACATTTATAGCGAGAAATGGTGCAATACTGTGATGTTCCTTATTGCAAAAGTTCGTTTAAAACACTAGAGGTATATTATTCCACAAATTTCCAGCGTAAGGAAGTATGTTTAAACTGTGGGCAGTAAAAATACGACGGAATGAAAGAAAATAAAAAATGTCGTCTTCTATGCGTATGTGCTCCCGACATTTTTTACCCTGAGATTACAAAGAAGTCTTTTCTGGAAGAAAGGTTTTTATTTTTAGGAGATGTTTTTAGACTTTTAAGTTCAATTTGCAATGTTTGCACATGTGCTGGTGATGAATCGCATTAGGATCAGCGCAATACTAGAAAGTTGGAGGCTCCCTTTTTCTTTTCAGGCTTGGCATGGCAAATACAGCATTCATTACTGCATCAGGTTCAATTTTCTTTCCTCTGAGCTTATGCCATTTCTTTTCCACGGATGTATGTACAAGACACGTCTACCGGTATACCCTTCAGCCCCGTCGAAATTAAATGGTGGAAGAGGTAAAAGAGCCCAAAAGCGTGCACGCATTTACCGAGTCTAAAATGGCAAAGAACAAATTTGCAGAGCTTGTACTTCACATTATAACTATATCAAGGAAAACAATGTGTTCTGTGAGCCTTAAGGACCACAGCCACAACAGCGTATAAGATATAAATACGGGGACGTTGTGTTCACAAGAATTAGATGCAAGTACGGCAGTAGGAAAATGTTTTCATCCAGTCAAGGGGATTACATTTTCTATATTCGTCTGTTTCGGTTCAAGTTTCGACTCGTCTCGATTACCTATATCTTCCACGAACTTTGCGACCGTGTTCTCGGGTACCACTTGTCAGCGATAAAAACTGTTATGATGTCATTTATAGACTTTTATATTTTAGGGTAGGTAATCAATTAAAGTAGAGGCGTATACAATTTAGTGGTATATGGTGATTGCATCAAGTTCATATCAAAATTAATGTAAGTAAATACATTGTCGCAGCGGAAACAAATCAATTAATTATTACATCATGCATAGGTACTTAGTAGGTGAAACTATTATTTTCGCTGCGACGATGTACATACATCATTAGAACACGATGTACCAGAAAATGACGTCATATCGTCATTTTAAATATTGCATGACTAATTCCTATAAATGTATTACTTGTATTATTACCTACCCTGCTTTGCATGCACATTTCGAGGATCTAATCTTAAGGCTTTCATCTTTATTGCGTCCTTCAAATTAGAGTAATAGAGCGGGCTCATTCTTTCTTTGCCTGGTAAAGCAACAAGTCTTCACAAAAACCATATCATCCCCAGTTATTCCTGTCCATACCTCCTTGTAGTAGGACGAAATAAACAGATGGATTTCCTTCCTAGGAAAGCCTCGCGCTACCGCAACTTCCCGCAAACTTAAAGCCAGAACTAATATTAAAATGCTTCAAGCTTTCCAGTGACTTCGTCCAAGAGATTCCAATAATTTTTCCTTCCTCTATTATAATTAATATAAAATAATTTTCATGCAACAAGGGACTTGTATCATCAAATAATAATCAAATATCACACGGATTTTCCCCACACATTAACATGGGACAGCAACCGGGTTTAACCCACAACCGGAGGGAGTACCCTAGTGGTAAAAACTGCAACTAATGAAGCTCCGTCTATTCTCGAATCGTCCATTAATTCGCAATTCTCACCAATTTCACGACTAAAGTACTGAGGAATGTTAGAATCCAGTGGCGAGATATTTTTTCAACATATTTTAATTACATTTTGATAACGATGAAGACATTGCATGTTAACATTAATTGTAAAATCGAAACTAATGTCATCAAAGTAGCATTGGTTAATAATTAACTACTTCTTTTTAACCCATTCATTTACTTGATGGCACCAATTTAACTGAACAATCAAATAATGCTATTTTTATGTTGACATGCAAGTACTGCAGTTCCAATGTTATTATTGAGACGCCGACCACCTTTCATTTGTTTTCTTACCGCTGAGCTGTGAAAGGGTATCATGTTCCGTCTGCAGTGAAATCATCATCGCTAGTCTTTCGCCGACGAGCTATGAGGCCGGCCTTACTCTCCCGTCCATCTGCAAAGGTTTGGCCACTTAGCAACGTTGTATGAGCCTCCGTCGAGCAGGGCTTTGGAGCTGAGGTCAGAGCTACCCGGAGCTCCAGTTTTACTGGAGCCGGAGCTCAATATAGCATAATTTTCCCGCGCCTGCTTCGACCACTTATTCTTAATTTATTTAGGAGATAATGGGGGAATTCGTGCCACGCTACATTTCTCTTTAGAGCATCATGATGCCACCCTTATCTTTAAACGAATTAACGAATAGAGTCTCAGAATCCAACAGTATTTCTACTTCACGTTCATGCATTTGGTCGTTATTTCTTTTCTTGATAGGCTTATTATTTTACCGAAATGACTACGGTAGCAGTGTTCTCTCGCACTGCGTGATCCACTCATTCGTTATAACAAGTTATTCGTGATGGATGGATTCTAGCAAAGCTACGCAGGAAAATTGTTAGAGAAAATTCGAGCGGTTGTGAAAAAACTGTTGAGTGCCAAGTACGATTTCTTTCGGAAAGAAGCAGAACAAAATTATTCCAGTTTCGGATAATGATACTTAGAGGCGCTCAACATGTCACATAATTGGGTGACTTCTTGCTTAACATCCGTTCTGAGAGCAACTTGCTGCATAAGATCATGTGCATTATTCATTTCTTAGAAAATCAGAAAACATTGTGTGCTTCTGTAAAATTCTGAGAGACATTAATGATGTCACTATCAGAATTCAAAGCAGGGCACAATATGTAGCTGGCTGAAGTGTTAAAAGAGTAGGAAACGTTTAAACATAAATTAGAGAAGAAACAAGGAACACTTCCAGCTTCTATAGCAGCAGTAATTTTATACTTGCAGTTACACTTTCTCAATGCGAATTTTAGCAGTTACACATGATCTGGTGCACATCGGCTATGTTTTTGTAAAATATTTAAATAATTTAAAAGAAATTAATGCAAGTCGATTAACACCGGGAACACATATTGCATATTTACATGAGCACACTAAAATCTCTATGTTTCCACGAGGTCAGGCCTGATATCATCAGTTTTACACTAAAATCTTATTATATGGAAATATTAAAACAACAATCGTTACTATTAAAATAGGAATCGTCATTTGAAAAGAGGTTTTTGACCGCAGCCAGAGAGGAACTGGAGCCGGAGCTGGTGCTGGAACCACCCCCCAAGACCTCGGCTCCAGAGCCCTGTCGCCGAGTAAAAACATTGAAAATTCCCAATAGTTGCATAGCTGCCGCGAGAGATTCCACTGTAGATCAACAAAAAAAACGACGCATATTTTGAGTGCTACTAAACGTACGGGCGCCAGGACCTTAATATGTGGACTGGAGGAAGGGTAGAGAGAAACCCAGCGTCAGGATCAGCCCACTCTTAGGCGCCAGTGTGATCAACAGTTCAACGTCTCACCCGACGGACAAAGTATAGGACAAAGGTGGCAGCTTTGTAAATCCAAACGCTTATCGACTCCTTTCGGAAACCTGGGAAATCTGCAGGATCACCAAATGATTGTTTCGTGAAACGCTTCGCGACCGTTATCTACGATAATTTTTTTGCAAAGGGCCAATCACTACAGACCTAGCACAAGACGTTCAAAAACCGAGCGAGTTTCCTGCATTAGGGTTAGACAGAATGCTCCATAATCAATAATATCTTCTTCGTTTTCTATGGTCCAAAATTTGAACTAAGCAAGACAAAATTGACGAGAGCATACGCTAGGAAATAACATAAAAACAAAAAAATAATACATGCTTGTAGCTCGTCTAAATAATTATTTAAGTTTTTTCAGAGACCAAGATTGAAATCTATTTTAAAAGTGCCCTATGTGGGAGAAGATATTTCCTGTGTGGAATTTCGTGATAGAACGCTCCGGAAGAAAGATTTAATCCAATCTAACAAGAAGTAATCCTGACTTCCAATTTCAAAGCAGAGAGCAATCCCTTTCAATCTGGTGTTACCATTTAGATGAAATTTATTGAATATAAATTGAGTGAGATGTTTTTTACCAAACCAGAACACTGAAAGATGCGTAAACATTGAGGTCACCATAGATATCGGTATGCAACTCCTTATATCGCCTTTATGTACCGCTGGCATAAAGAATGCATTTTTGGCATAAACTAACTCATCCCAGAGGAAGATACCATTTGTCAAAAAGCTCTCTACATCAGCAAAATAGTTTTGAAATGTCTTATTTTTCGAAATGCAGTTCATACCAACACGATACTTGTATTTACATTTCCTGATCAGAGAAAAACAAGAAAACGTGTCTTTTAAAAATGCACTGTTGCACGGGTCCATAACCTAACACTCAACTCAGGTAATTCGTGAAGCGAAATCACTTACAATCATGCAGACTACACGGCAATAGGTAAATATAAATGCTCAATATCTACAAAGGTAACTCTTACGTCACTGTAGAACCGACCGCAAGCTCCATTCGCGTGACTAATTCCTAAAGCAATTAGTTCACGAAGAGAAATCTTAGTATTAAATATAGAGAAGTGAGAATCGTTTGAGAACGAGAAATGTCACGAGGAAAGTTTATACGGAATTACGGTCACATTTGTTGCATTGCCTTGCTTTCAGGTTTCTGTATAATTCCTCGTAAATTTTTAGTCGCCTATTCACCACGACGCTGTACTATTATATTTATGGTTTGGTAATTGTACGCAAGTATAGACTTGTTAACGCAGTAAATTCTCTTAGTGTATTATTTTGCAGCTAATTTAGGATAACTGTAGCTTATGTCATTTCTACCTATGAAGAGAAAATACTGCCCCTTAATTGTTACTCCTTCTGGGCATAATTCTTATGTTACATAACATGCACCTTAGCGCCTAACAATATTTGAAATTAGTCACTTTTTTCTGAAGGTGGCGGCCCGGCGAGCAACCATTAATATCTGACGACGAATTGTTTTTTTTAATACACGTCACCCTTTGAGCTGTAAATGCTAGTCCTATCTCTTAAAATTTGTTAAGGGTTCGATACAAAAGACGCCATTTATTTTTTTCAAAAAAATTAGTACCCATCACCAACAGATTTTGCTGATGACTATTAAAACTTTTAACCTGAAGCATATCGATCTGTGCTCGATGGACGCTTTAGTATATTAGAGGATTTGGAAGTAGACGTCTTCTTCGGACGTGCATACCCCGTTTTACCAGGCTATTAAATATAGAATGGAAAGTGATAATACGCTATAAAGTCACAACATTGATATCAGATGCAATTTTGTCTCTGTTTAGAGTAAGTGAAGGATTTCTCAAGGAAGAAGAATTAACAGGGAGCTCGTTGCCGTTTAATTTACGACATGAAATTACTAATAGAATCTGCTTAAAATGTTTAATTCAGCCCCTGAATTCGTGGAGCACCAAAAATGAAAATAGGAAGTGAATGCTCTGAAAATGAGAGAGAAAGATACGAAATATATAAATTGTATTTTCGTAAACTGACAAAGTAAACCTCTCCATTCTGCTTTTTTTCTGCGTAAAATCAGTTCACAGATTCACTACAATACTAATAACACTTAAACCGAGTCATGTTGGCATTAATACTGTTCCACGTTCTGTATCTCAATGGAAAAATGGAGAAAAATAGTAATTTATATCCGTAAAAAAATCTAAACAAAGGAATAATTATACCTGCGCCCACACTTAAGTCAGAAAAATGTCACCAAATCACCTCAGATACAGACAGGAGGAACTGGCTAACATGATTAAATTAATGAAAGATCAGACATTCCCAAAACCGTCAAATTAAGATCAAGTAGCCGCGAAAAAACGGCAGTAAAATACTAAGGGCCAGCTAAAGATATCGTCGGGAGCTTAAAAATCCCATTCCAACCCTCTTATGCCACATAACCCTACAATCAGCTATTGGCTCATAAAATTTCCTTCAGAAAAGGTGGCCATGGAGAACAGTCAGCCGATTGCGGACGAAATTCATTAACTTCAAAATTGTGCACGATAATAATTTAAAAAAATGGTAATTTTAAATTTCTCAAAGATTTAATAATTGCATTGCAACGCATCACGATTTTGACTTTCAAAAATTGTGAGGCTGCCATTTCACCAGTCAACATAAAACAATGCTAATTTATTAAACCCGGCACAGTGTCGCATCATGTAAGATCATCGAACATAGCATTAGTAATGATATCCCGTAGGTCATACTACTCTAAATAAACGCAGATAAGGAACATTCAATCATACAAAACAGCTAGCACCTTACACTAACTACATTTTGAAAGTGTGGAAAAGGAATAATAATAGGATCCTATGATCAGAAGTAAACTATAAACAAGAATCCTTCACTACAGATTACATCCTAACATATTGAAATAACTATGATATGAACAAGAAAACTGTGAACTGATTAAGATATTAGGAGGAAAGTACAGCGTAGCTTCGCATAAAACTTGGCTTTATTAGACGAGCAGATGGTACCGTTGATGAGCAAGATATGTATGTAATTTTAAGGTGTTAACTAGGTTATCGAATAAATAAGGATAGAAGTACTTATTACGCAAGATCAAGTCTTTAAAAAATGAAGATGGCTTGATTTTACCTCGGACACCAGAAAAGTTGGTGTATCAATCGTACATTAAATAAAGACAAGAATAACACGCCTGCTTTTTGAAACTTTTTGTCAGATGATTTATTATTAAATAGGTGTTCTTGAAACAGTTTTTTATGCTGATTCTAAAGATGACTTCCATTTGTTTTCTATAACGCCAGGTTTATACACAAGATAAGAATGATGGTTCCAAGATTTTAACAAGCACAGTTATGAAGGCTGCTCGGGTGCTCCACCGGGTAATCTCCTCTATAGCTGCCGACGTTTCGGGGTACGAGTCGTACTCCATCCTCAGGGCTGAATGTCGTGTCTCGGAAAGTGGTCCCCTTATATAGCGGTGCCGAGGCCTCAAGTTCCCTCTGATTGGTCCTTGGTTTTAGCCAATCGGATTCTTCGTAGGACGGGTTTCCAGGTGTTGCTGAGGGAGTAACCGCCATCTCTATTGATGTTATTGTCCACTATCCGGATCTCTATGGCCTCCTTCGTAATCCTTTCCCAGTATTTCTTCTCTCGAGAGATGATCTTCACATCTTCCCAATGGATAGCATGGTTTTCGTTGATGCTGTATTCGGCCACCGCAGATTTTTTATTTATTTATTTGAAAAGTTGATCACATACAGAATTTCTGCCAATTTACAGTGACATAGTAACAAGATAAAAAAATGGGTATCCGTAAGAGGTGTAACAAACAAAAACAACAACCATAACATCAGAGACAAGATTACAAAATACAAATTTAAAAAAAAACAACAAAATATGAAAAGGGAGTCTTAGTCATTAACAGATATGTGGGACATCGCAAGGTTAATGAAAGAGTCAGATGATAGCAGGAAAGGATCGACATTATCAGGTAGGGAGTTAAGAAGTGAGGAGAGGCGGTAGTATAGTGAACGTTTTTCAGGTTGAAATAGCCTGAAATGCCTTAGATGTTCCTTAATTCTCGTGGCAATTGTCCTACCAGTTTCCCCCAAGTAAACATCTCCACATTCACAGGGAATCTGGTATATTCCGGGAGTCGCGAGGCCACAGGGATCCTTCGTTCTAACTAGTTGGTCCCTAAGCTTGGTACATGGCCGGAAGAATGATTCAATTCCGTTTCTCTTCAAAATTCTGGAGATTTTGCCGGAAACCGTAGACACGTATGGTATTCCGGCCCTTGCCACCGGGTCCTGGCGTTCTTTATCCTCCGGGGCACCTTCTCGATCGCTGAAGGCCCTTTTTATTGCCCAAGATATCTCCTCCTTGCTGTAGCCATTCAGGCGGAAGGTTTTTTTGAAATGATTTATCTCCCGTGCTAGGCTCTCAGAGTCGGATATGGCCCTCGCTCGGTGGAATAGCGTGGTCAAAACCGATCTTCTTTGGGAGGGAGGATGATGACTGCGTCGATTCAGGTAAAGGTCGGTGTGCGTAGGTTTCCGGTAGACGCTGTGTCCCAGTCACGACATTCAGCCCTGAGGATGGAGTACGACTCGTACCCCGAAACGTCGGCAGCTATGGAGGAGATTACCCGGTGGAGCACCCAAGCAGCCTTCACTACCAGCATACGCCGGGAAAGCATCATATTTTTTCAAGCGCAGTTATATTGACATTACTTCATCACGCATTTAACAATTTTTGTAACTTAAATGAAGGAAGGATGAATAACAACTCCAAGGTTACACAACAATAGCAGCAGTTGTACCAACCTAAGACTCATTAGCTTGTATTGAGATATATCCCTCGCACAATAATTACCCACTAGCACATACAATGCACTTATCAATAAATGTTAGAAGTTAAATTAGGTCCATTCTGACAAAACTGTACGTGATAGAAGAAAACTAAGAACAGTTCTGAAAGGAGCATATCAAGGTTATCTACTATCACTTACTAGTTTTCAGTCATCTGATGTCATTCAGACTAGTGTAATAGATTCATATGGTTTTTTTATCCCGCACCTGCGAGACCATAACAGAATTAAATACAAATACCTTACTAATTGAATAAAACATAATAACATGCACTGAAAACTGTATTCATTCACACATGGATAAAATATGGCTGTAGTCCTAACATCCCCTTAAGGCAGCTCACTGGGTATAACGTAGGTGTGAGGGAACTCGGTAATAAGCTCCGTGAAATCCAAGAAGAATCAGCTCCTCGCTCTCCTCACGAGGGGGCAGTTTGGTTTAGACTTTTCTCAGCACGATATTATTTCCTTCGCAGCATCCGCGTGATTTCTGTTCGTCGTCCTCTAAAAGCCTTTCTTCTTCATCATCAAACTTTCCTTCCCATGGAAAATTTACGTCATCCGTCTGCGATTTCAAGAGCTCAGGAGCGACACGAGAGGATGGAAGCGTTGAAAAGGCGACTCCGAGTTGGCTCACTTCGGTCGAGTGTACAACTGATTGGCTATATTGTTTTCCTGGTGACATATCAACAGATTATATATTCAAATGGATATTATCCATATTAAAACTTGCAAGTATTCATATGCTGCTACCAAAGGCCGAGAAAAATATAAGCTTAAAATAGGAAGTACGGTATACTTCCGCACGAAGTTCCCGCAGTAATCTATATCTGCATTATACCCTGCAAGCCATCTCAAGGGTGTGTGGCATGTGGTGAGCTGTCACCAAAATGCATTACACTATAATCTTAATACTATTTAACATATACCTTAATACTATATTTCACTATAGCCTTATAACCATTACCTTATTGTTCCTTTTGTATATTAATGACATCACTACCGTTGTTGCGAGCAAAATTCGCCTCTTCGCAGTGCTGTACAGGGATCTAGGCATTTAGCCGAACAAGATTGCGTTACAAAAAGACCTAATTGCTATAAATGAATGTTGCAATACTTGGAAGTTAGAATTGAATTTTTAAAAGTGCGTTGTCATGAATTTTTGGAAAAAGAATAACTCGGTCAACGAAACGTACACAATCAAACAGACTTATCAAATATAGAGTCAGTTAAATACTTAGGTGTGACCCTTACTTACTCAGGACCTTTCTTGGGGGAAACACGTCCGGAAAATCTGCGGACAGGCTAGCCGAAAATTGGGATTTATCAAAAGAGTATTATGAAAATGCGACTAGAAGGTTAAAGAGCGATGTTATTTTTCACTCGTGAGACCTCACTTGGAGTACGCCGCTAGAATATGGGACCCTTACGAAGTATGACTAATCTCTGAAACAGATCGAATAAAGCGGAGAGCAGTAAGATTTGTGAAAAGATGTTACGCTAAACTTAGCAGTGCTACCGAATTCTTGAAGGCATTGGGGTGGGAATCTCTGACTGATCGAAGGGAGAAATACAGGTTAAATCTTTTGCGCAAACTCGGAGCAGACAGTTTTTTGCCGGACGTTCAACATATACTGATAGAGCCAACGTAGTACGGTAGAAGCAATCACAGGAATAAGATAAAGGAAATTGACTGCAGAACCCATAGATTGAAAATGTCATTTTTCCCACGTACAATAAGGGATCATAATAGTTGTGATAGATCAATCATATGAAAATCCCACCCTCAATAGATAGAGGAGAATTTTCACTTGTTCTTAATAACACAACATCATTACTAATACTTCACAACGGTCGATTTGTCCGGCATTATTTTAATTTGTTCTCTGCATGTAGTAGCATCTCGTAGCATTCATAATTTAACAGTATTAGTAATATTAACCACTAGATGTGTCTATAGCATTATTCTGCATATTTGCATGTTCATTTACGTATCACTCTCCCAGTTTCCGGTTGGACTGCGCCCTGTTCTCCTGACTGCTTTTTGGCCTGCATCTAGCGGCAGGGGGAGCGTGCGAGGTTCTGAATTGTGCTGGGACGAGTGCTGCATGCCTGGTGTGGAATCACCCCGTGCCACAACACCCTAGTGGTGGCTTGAACGATACTTCGTAAATGTAGATGAACCTATTTATTAAAATTAATTTAACTACCACTATTTATGGATTAGTAAAAATCGCTAATGCTTGTCAGGAGGCGAAGCCTCACAAGCGTGAAATAAACTACAGAAATGTTACGAATGATAGAGGGATCCTTTGTATTAATGTACTTTGCGACTTTATAACTGGACAGATATACTAGAGTAATACTGCAAAGATGCATGGTGCTGTTAGTACTAAGCAGCAGATAATGATACAGTATTAGGGACTAAATAAACTAGCTACAATACCAATCGACAAAACTAGTTATAAGTCTCATTGGCAGCCGTTATGGTCCCTTATCGTTCGCGGGAAAAATTACATTTTAATCTGTCCGTTTTGAAGTCCAGTTCCCTAGTTTCAATTTCATGATCTGATCTCCCATTGCATGTCGGATTTCGTTAAATTTCATTGACTTCGAATAAAACGTAGTCTTCGGAAACTTTGTGGTATTCCATCACAACAATTTATTAAAGTGAGGAAACTTTTACAAAACCACATACAAAATTACACACAACCACGACCCGGGATTCGACGGCTGAGCGGTCCACGTGGGGTAGACTTCGAGAAGTTTCCAGACCAGAACGAATGAACATTATAGTGCATTTAAAAATAACCATGAAGAAAAGAAAAATTTTGCCAAACACTTTTTTACTTCTGGCTATGAAAGTGATTTTAAAGTTTAAGTACTGTATTTTACTGATAACCGACGTGAGCTAAATGCATTTGAACAGCTCGAAATTTTAAAACGAAATGTTGACTCAGATGTTAATCTTTTAAATGAATGCTTGCTGCCCGCCAATTCCCCTATCCCTTCCTCTTTTGTTGACCATTCCCATCCCCCTCGCCCCCCCCCCCCAACTGACTGCTAGTATATAAGGGATTGCTTTACATTTTTGATACCTGATACATTACTATTCTCAAGATTGCCTGGCAGGCAAAACATGGCATAGGGCAAAAGTTAACCCCCAAGTTAACGCACCCTGTAATAAATGTCCCTACTAAGGGGCATATGACACTTGCTTGATACCTGATGATGACGCTCAGCCGTCGAAACCCGGGTCGTGGTTGTGTGTAATGTTTTATGTGGTATTGTAAAAGTTTCCTCACTTTAATAAATTCATTAACTTCGTTATAAAATATATCTGTTTGGCATAAAATAAATAGATTAATACTAAATTTTAATCGATGGTCCGAAAGCAATTCCCATCCCAGTTGTTTCAAAAGGTCATTGCACTAACGTGAATAACATTACGGCCCTTAACGTATCTTGCCGATCTCCGCTGCATGCGTTCTAACTCGGGTTTTCAAACCTAACTCATAAGGATCCCAAATACTGGCAGCGTATTCCAAGTGAGGTCTAACAAGGGAGAAGTAGCTGATTTCCCTAACTTTATCGTCGCACTTGCCGAGTACTCTTTTAACAAATATCCAATATACGATTAGCTTGGCCAGTAATTTCCTGAATATGTTAACTCCACGAGAGGTAACAAGGATGGGTCAAGAATGAAAGTATCTGTGAAGCAAATTTACACTCGTTGATGCTGTGCTGCATCCCTGAGCTGCGGAATCATATTTAATATCATGTATGTTGGATGGTTGGAGTACCATGTCTGATGGATAACACCAGGATATAACTAAATCATTTCCTTAAACTTAAAAGCTCAATTTCACCTATGCTCCTCATGTGGCACACCGGATGTTATGTAACGAAACAGACTAAAATTGCCCGGATCAAGTTTTACCCTAAGGAAAAAAACCTAAAGCTGTGGTTTATATAGACAAGAGGATTTTCTCCGGATAAGTGGACGCGTTAGTATCAAGAGAGCGAGGCCAGATTGGGCTCTGGCCAATTCTAAATGCCGCCATTGGATCATTCTCTGGCCCGGTCAAGTGAAGTGCTAGTTCAAAATAAATAGTTTTTATATTCCTTCAAGAAAAAATGCAATTTGTTGCCCGATCTATCTCGGGTTTGCTTTTCGTCTTCGCCTCCCATCCTGCTCACTATCCGAAGATGACCAGCCAGTCACCCGGGGGCTCTTCTTTCAGGGGCTTCCAATTAGTAGTAGAGTAGAGGGACCCATCCCCCAGTTCATTTTACTTCAGCTGGGAAATCATTGATGTGTTACATGTCGTTACCAATGAGCCAAAAGGAAGTCCCACGTATAACAGGCTAATTATAATTTTTGTCCAAATCTTGAAGCCATCATACAACAAAAAACTTAAAGAGACAAATGTCTTTTTGAGGAAGGCTAGAAGATCACTAACACTATACCCACAACTATATTCAATATTTACTACAAGCTAAAACACATTGAAAATGGTAGAAGATTATGTCGTATTTCAGGAAGAAGAGATCAGAAAACCTGAAAAACTACCAGCGCAGGTCAAATAATATACCAAAATGCGTATGATGGTATAATAATATCTCAACATCACCATCTAAAAATACTCTTATGTTTTAACGCTCCAGCCTTTCTCATGTATTTACTACGTAAGCGTTTTGGTCACAGCGATACCCCTCCACGTGACGTCAACATTGACAACGTAGGCATATTTAAATTGTTGGGGCTTCCATTACGCAACTAACAGTAACTCACGACCAATATGGGAGAAAATATATTCGATACCGTGGTACAGCAAACCGTAAAAATAAACACTCTTACCAGGGTCCCAAGATGATTAAGGATAGAATTACTATCATGCTGCCATAAAATACGAATCACGGATTCTAGTACACGGAAATTCTAAATTTTGGAGGAAGCCCGGATTAGAAGATATTGGCTCTCGATAAAAAAGCAAAGCTAACTACAACAAATTACAGAAGATTCGTCCATAAACACGACACTCAAGAGATAGGCTTCCGAAAGGCAACATTTTAAAAGAAATTCATTCCGCCAAGTAAGGGGTAAGATAAGCAGTCATGATATGTAGTATCTCGGAACATTCATAAATTGATAGTATTAGTAACGCTAATCAGTATTTGTATCTTAACCAGTGCACTGCATGTTAGCATGTTCGCTTACGTAGCACACTTCTAGTTTCTGGTTTAACCGCACATTGTTCTCTCGACTTTTAAGTCGGCGCCTATCGGCCGGGAATGTGCAAGGTTCTAATCTGAACTGGGATGAGTGCGGCATTCCTGGTGTGGAATTACCCAGTGACACACCCAAGAGGTGGCTTGCACGGTACTTCGTAGATGTAAATTAAACAGACAGCAACTCTGCATGTATTGTACTTAATAAAATATTTCATGTAATGTAAACCACTACTCACAGACTTCTCCGATGTTTGGCCATAACTTAAAGATAAAAAATTCCACAGCAAACGTACATTAGTTGATACGATTTCTTAAGAGCATAGTTACCAATCCTTCACAGTATGTAATGTAGGATACACTGGTAGAGACTCACCTCAGCCCATCAAACTTGAGGTGACCTAAGGGTACTCTGAACGATTTATCGTATGAAAAAATGCCTTCATTAGTTCTCTTGGGCAACGAGGACCACGGCAAAGCACTGACCTCTATGAAGGATTAAAGTATACTGATAGTTGTAGTAAAAGTGAATGATGCAACAGTAGAAACCCAGCACAAGGGATCGAATCTCGAACCGCTATCTCGTCGGACCAACAAACAGAATGCCTAACTTTAAATCCCACAACATTTTCACCAGGAATAACGGGAACTAGATATTGCGCAGCTACAGTCCTTCAATGAAGGAACTCTTAAGGCAAACATAGGCTTCAAATAACTTGAAGTCCACGAGGAAAGATCCTCCACTCCATCGAGACGCAAGACGAAGCAAAATAATGCAAAATGTCAATTCTGCCGCAATATATGGAGAGAATGCGTTGAAAATGCCACAAGACTAATGCTTTCGGAACGGTAGACGGGAATTTTTTCAACGCGATTTATTATACACTAGCCGTCAATAGCAACGGGCGAATTTAAATTAAAGGCAATAATGAAAACAACTGAATACTTGGTAACTGTATTGCCTTATTGGGTAGAATGAGAGCAATTACGACAACGAAATATCAAAATCGTAACAACGGCACAACGCACTTATTCGCAAAGAGTATAAGCAATTTATCGCATACTCATTAATCAAAAGCATAGCATAGCAGGGGTACATTTAACGAGTTAAAGCATGAATTCATAGACACCACCAAGCATGTAGCACTGATGCAACCTCATGCGATATCTGCCGACCTTGTGAATGGTACATTTAGAGACTGGCCGCGTGATAAATGGGAAATTGAGGAATTCATCGTCTGTAACTATGTCATAGGGTGTAGGATTATATATGAAACCCCATTTACGACACCCAAAGCTACTATCTGTCAAAAACCTGAAAGCCCTCGGGTAAAATTGCTCAAGCCCATATTACATCCAGCACTACAGGCTATACAATTTTCTAGAAAAAATCGAGGATGGCATCTGATCTCGAACGAGCTGCGAAAAGAAGTTAAAAACCATAATGCAAGTACCTCCTCCATTAAGTAACAAAACTACTTCGTACCAGATGGGAGCACGGAGACATACCAGCCTCCCTATTTTCTTGGAACACGGAGATAACAGGCGGAAATTCAAAGAAACCTGCGTGCATTTATTTTCAACTCGGGATCACGCAGAGGATTTATATAACTAGTGTTTGGGGCCAGGAAAATATTCAATGCAGCACAACCAAGTCATGCCAATCGATCGCATATCCAGTATGGTATTAAAATCCGGCAAACGCGTGCAATACATGGACTATGACTCCACGGTAGCACAGACAACGAGCATCACAATATTCATTCGAGGCGAGAGAAATTACGCGCGACCATTCGGACGATTCATGGCGATTTCGACCCCACGGTGAATGTAGATTCCCTATCCCCTTCGGCAGGCAGCCGTGACGTACGATCGAGGCGGCAGCCACCCCGACATGCGCACAAGAGGAGGAAATAGCGAGAGAGTGGAATGGGGGGATTAGAGGGGGGGAAAGGAGAGGGAGGGAGAATTGGAGAGGGAGGGGAAGGGAGTGAGAAAGAGAGAGAGGAATAGGTTGGGGCCTTGCAAGGAGGGGAGCTCGGCGGCTCAGTCGGCGGTAGGGTGGACGGACTGAGACGCACTTGCATGAAGGAGGGCTACGGGAAAAAACGAGGCGGATGACTGACGGAATAAAGCATCCGGTAAAGCCATCCCAGACGGAGCGTCAGTCTTCCAGTTTTATTATTATTTTTTGGGATACACGACACATGCTTAGTTGCAGTCACCTATAATCCGCCTCGTCACAGGATTAATGTCGTAATAGCAGAAATCCACGATCGCCGACCTACGATTCTGGTCACCTACAGAGATGAAGCCCACATCTCTCACATGTACCCAAGGGACGATGCATATACATGCAATAGAGGCATGCATGGCACCAAACACACCATTTCCGACGAATAAAATGGTTATCATGAAGAAAATTACTATAAGCGATAAGTAATAATCTGCTAAGACCTAGCATCGGCCATGACGTAACTCAGAAACTCCCATTTGAGATGTTTAACTTCATCGACATTTTTCGTAAAACGCATGCAATGTACTAGTCTCACCAGCACGTGAATATGACTCCATGCCATAATTAATACATTGTACGGACAGGCATAACGGAAAGAAAGGCTAGTGCAAAATCAAGTACATCTTCGAAAGATCACTTCTCATTGGCTTATAAAAATGTATTCTTGGAGTACCGCATACATGGGAAACTTGCGATAATTCACGATATCCAGCTCAAGCGTTAAATCACTATCAACGTTAGATGGCTGATAGAAGAAGCGGTTAATTCTATAAACTAGCGGGATAAAATTCATTCGAAAATGAATGCCCTAACGCATATCACCGATAGGCAAGAATCCAGAACGAGTGTTCAAATCTAGCAATGTAAGATAGCAATCCAAATCTAGCTCAGGGGGGCCAGAAATTTATCATTTCAAAGGGGTTTGGTATATTCAACAACGTAAAACCTGACAATCTATATAATTCGCACAGGAATAAATATTTCCCAACAAATGAACGTTTCCTTTCTCCCATGTTGATTTAAACGCCTAAGGTAGCATTTCATTGACCATCCATTGTTTCTCAAATAGTAGTATAACAAAAATATCTATTTCATCACCAGCTAACCGTGCTGAAGTCTATGCTATTAAATAACTAATGAAATAAATACTTGACCAACATATAGCGAAGATATGGGATTTTCACACAACATATCAAGGCACCGACTAATTAAGTGTACGAACTAATGAAGTGTATAATATTGGTGAAAATTTACCCTCAGCCACACACACGAAATGGTGCCCGCAGAAAACTAAGTAGATGTAGAAATAAGGAAAACCAAAAACAAACCTCTTAGAAATAAGGCAGAAGGGCACCCAATGTAGAGACATTTTTCTAAACGTTGTATTTCCTAGTACCTAGCTTGTCTGACCTAGCTCTGGCTCCCTAGAAAAGTTTTAAAGGCATAGGTTTGCTATATGTATGTTATAATGGTTCAAAGATCCTTTGTCACATATTTATGAATAATTTTGACTGCACACCTTAACACATTATATCAAACCGAAAATTATTAATTAAGATGGTAAAGGCTCATTACGTTATTTAAGATTACTACTTGCAAAAGCGATTTAAAACAACGTCACAATACAAGAGTGCAAGAAGAATGCATCATTATAGAAACCAATAAACGCGATGCAATTCACTCCACAACGTACGCCTCGCGCGGAAGTAGCCATACGTAGCTTTCCCGCAAGAAGCACCCGGCGCGAGGCTAGCTCTCCTGCGGAGCGAAACTCTCGTTGAGCATACCGTTAAATATTAAAGAATCAACTCAATTTATTTCTCTAAAGGCATTCTGCACTAGACATTGGGGTAATAATACTCCGTTATGTAGATGCACACCAAAGATTAGGCTAACTTGACGACTAATACCAGTAATTATTGATTACTACCAGTTTTGCGTAGTACCGGGAATTGAGTGGAGGCTAGGACTTCAGGAGGAGAAGTCATCTCTCTTATGAAACAACAGAAGAGAGCAGAAATCTAAAGAATGAAGCAGTGCTCGAAAGAGAACGACATACTCGAGAAGATTATGTGAGGCGAATAAATGGGGGCATGGTGCGAGGGTACAAGCCTCACCCATTCCCACGCCGAAAGGCAGGCGGGGCCAAACACGGAAAACGGGAAGAGGGGGGAAGGCGAAGGGGGCGGGGTGTGAGGGGAGGAAGGTTGCCGGGACGGGGGTTGCTGTTTGCAGAGGAGGGGTAAGAGAGTGTGGGGTTGTTTGTGCGGAGGGGAGAGGCGCCGGAGGGGGGGGGGTGAAAAAAGAGATGCTGGAGATGGGGGAGGGAGGGGAAAGGCGCGCTAGGTCCGAGGCAAGGAGCGGGGATGGATAGGAGAGTTGTGGTGGAGGAAGGGGGAACCACCCACCGTCCCCCCTCATTGGAGCGGAAAGGGCGCGTTTGCCATGTACCCAGCACTCGGCTGAGGCAAGGCAATGGGAAGTAGCGGGTACAAGGAGTAGTCTTGCAGAGAGAATGTTGCGTTCAATCTCGGCGTCGTAAGAGTTCTTGGGGAGTGCTGTGCACCTGCTATCCGCATCGTCAACGGGGGGCATCGATCACCGCCAGCAACACCATAATCGCTCCGTGGAAGTGGCAATATAGTGAGGAGCCACTGGCGGGAATGCAGTGAAATATTCCAATCCACGGTCACTCATACGCGGCTTCGAGTGTATTCCTCGAGTACCGACTTAGCTACTTTGCATAAGCCAATAGCTATACGTCCATTTGCCAGAAAGAATGGCGGTGGCCAAAATTGGGAATTACTCACGACAAGCATTGCCAAAGAAGGAAAAGTTACAACTGCGCCTCCCGCTGAAGCAAGAGGGTCTCCTCAAACTGGGGAAAGTCTTAATGCATTTCTTATATTCGCATCAACAAGCTTACCTTCGCAGGTGCAAACTGCGTCTACATTCCAAGCGGTGGTCACGAGATAAGTCGAGGGGTACAACCCGCAAAGAAAAGGAGAGTCATTGCCGGTAATTTCAAATGCCACGCAATTCAGCACTCAAATTATTCTTCGACGGCTAGTTGTGAATAGACGAGAGTGATTCGTCGATTGAAATCGGATAGAATGCTAGGGCCAGCCGGCATTGACGTCAGGAGGGCGGACGGTCTGCCCAAACTATTGGTCAACATTTTCGATCTCTTAGGACGCGACAACGAACTTTATTGATGTGTAAGTCGCCACACTTTAATTACCATAGGATAATGGACAATGCATGAAACAAAAGACCGAGGCGTTTCTTGGCAATGGAGTCGGGCAAGGAAAACCATGTCAATAAACTCGAAGACACCTGCAGCCTAAATTACGCATTGTGGTCTTTATATACACCTCCATCCATCTAAAAACCTGGACCAATATACTAGCACCTCTAAATGCACTCGTAGTGGCGCAATCAAAAATTTTATTAGACATCGAGCACCAAAATCGCCTCTGGTCCGCGTAATTCCAAGGTTTTCGGAACTGAGTACGGTAAATTATATTACGGACTGTTCAGGTCGAGTTATTCCCTACATCAATAAAACCATGAATCAGTAATACCGGAAATTAAATACCCCTGCAACAATGAAAGGTAATTCGAACAGCTGTTAATTAAAATGTTACATTTAAACACCAAATTACGACCCCACTTCGACGCTAATTCGCACTTGTTGGAAATTACAATAACTGGTTTGTTGTTAGTAACAAAATCTTGAAGTCAATAATCAAGAATTAAATGGTTGAAATTTAAAAGAACCCAAAGAGGGCTTGAAAATTAACATTTGTAATGCTGCGTGATACACGACGCATGGGTGCCTTGTGTTTATTATCGCAACAGTGTTGCCATTTATTTAATTCATGAGAAAATTATTTTAACGCACTAGTGCGCATAGAATAAAAGATAAATAATAATTATTGACCCTTTCTCTAATTAGGCAATCGTATACATCGAGGGAATCTGTAAAATGCAAAAATCTACATTTCAAAAGGTCAAAACTTGTGGGGTCCATTTCGTTGATGAATAGTACACTTTTTGGGAATTTTCCTCGTCACTTGCACACAAACTCCCTAAAGAAGTTCCAAACAAAGCAAAGTGTATCTTTAAATCAGTGATTCGTAAATATCCCAACTGTTTAATGCACCATTATTTTTATATGTGAGACGAAGGGAGAACATTTTCACCGCTAAATATTCCAATATTTTACCATATTATGTAGATTATATTTATATTACCTTATTGTAAATAAACTTCATGTCGAATCTGACAGCGGATTATACAAATGACTAAGTTCTGTTAGGGTGAACAGATCGCGATCGACAAAATAACCATCAAAGAAAGTCTGGTACTCCACAGGCAAAATACAGCACGAAGTGTAAAAGTAGTGCCTAGATCTATGACGTCTCGAAAATCGAAAAGGAATTTAAATATCTCGCCAATATGCGAAAGAAAAGAAAATGATATCTCGGGAATTTTCTAGCTTTTCTCAGGTCATGAAGGAATCCGACCATCGAATTCTAAGGCGCCAATAACCTACCTTGGTGTTTACACTCTGAAAAAACATTAACTGCAAAACAATCGAATAGACAGTTTCGACAGGGAACGATCTAACAATACACATTAATGATTAGTGACAATACGCATGACAAGCGTAGACTAGTTACTTCAGATTTACTATAGCATTATTTTGAATAGAAAAGCTGTCAGCTGGCCATGTTAGCATGATGAACGCCCAATCACTAGCACAAAATTTACGGATTGCGAGATTCACTTCGGGTAGAGGCCTACAACCTGGTAGGGCGATCCAAAAGACCTGATGGCATACAAACTACTAAATGGATTTCTTGGGAAATGTCAGCAATATTCTCTCCAAATGAGAAATGATGACTGCGCACTGATAATTAATAGTTACATTATACTGCTGATTACTATTCATTGCAATTCATTGAGATACAAAGACTAGGATCTGATCAGCGTTGAGGAGCGCGCTACTGCGTTTGAGACTTTTCGACGTCCCCAAATACCTTTCCGAGTGACGCACATTTTCTCACCGGGCGCAGCCCATACCCGGAGCCCCCCTCTCCCACCTCCGCGTCAGGCTTGTCCAGGAAACGGCAGGTTGCCGCCACACACTGCGAGACTTTCACATTTCGTCTCGGAAATGAACACGACACGGACGCTGAAAATCTGGCGACGAGTCCTTGTTTTACGAACACCACTTAAAAGGATAAATGAAAAAACGTAGTGAATTTTTAATTGAGACGACCTAGGTTTCGACACTTTGTGTCATGATATCCTCTAACCACTTAAAAGATTCTTTCGGGAGTCGCGTAAAAAAATCTAACATGAAAAATATTATGATGTTCGCACGAGCTAATCCCACATATCCAGAGAATGATGAAAATGTAAAAACTAAATGCCAGGATATTCTGTAACGAGGAAGATATATTTCTACGGAAATTACTTAAAGTATATCAGCAAAAGACGTAGTACACAAAGATAAAATGCATATCGCGCCAACAATACGCTTGCAATGCGGAACATTGCTCACACACGGTCGGTCATACAAACTTGGTCCTAATAAAAATTTCATAAGCCTCCCTTTAAGAGCCTTCCTTTTGACCAAGAGCGAATCTGATTCGAGTTCATACAGAAAGGAATCATCCTCCTCATCAATCCTGGAAGAGCAGCAAGTAAAGCAAATTGAAGGCGATAATGAAATTCATAGAAAAATGAAAAACGCCATTTTCGAAGACAGCTTTTTCATAAAGTTCTTGAAGGGAAGAATTCTTGAAAACGGGTTCCAATTACATTTTTCCAAATCGTAGTGAAAATGAACCAGGAGAAATGTTTTTGATTTAGTTCTAAAACTCACCCCAGTTATCGACAGCTCAGGATAAAATATGACAAATCTCGCTCGTCAAGATAAACGAAAGACGCGTGCAAACTTAGAACTGTTGACATCTGACCCCGAACTACATTTAACATGAAAACAACATGCGAGGGCGTTCGCATTTGGAAAATCTTAAAACAGGAAAAACTGCACGGAAGCATCACGGGCATCAAATAATATGATGGTTAACGGGCACGGGCGATGACTTTATTCCCATTCAATCGGGGGCATGCATTTTCGTCGCGTCCAACAATCCCCCATAACCAGTGGCGGATTAAGGGGGGAGCCCCCGTAATTCCTGGAGCAACAATAAAAATGGTGGTCATAAGGTATTCCATACTCCCCCCCCCCAAAAAAAAACAAATACCCTAATCTGCCACTGCCTATAGCCGAGAGACCCGGCGCCATTACATTGATAAGTAATCAATATCAGTCACTCACAAACCAACATAGCAGGAATTTCAATTTTCAACGAAACATGACCCCAATGATTTGGGCAAATCACTTTTACGACGGTTCTGTACACTTCGACATGCAAAGAAATCACGTATTATGCTAAGTGCAATGAATGAAAGAATGTGGATTGGTGCATTCTCCAGTAATTGACATGCATAAAAAGAGTGTTCTTCTTTGGTTTGACCATGTTGAGAGTATGAATGAGAGTTGAATAACGAAACACATATGAGAGAGGAATGAAGGTGTGAGAGGGAGGGGTGGACCGAGATCATTGGTGAATGTGGTGGAAGTAACTCTTAATAGGAGGACTATTGTTAACAGGAGGGCGGAAGGCAAATGAAGCAATGGAGGAGAGTAGCTGAAGCAAAAGAGGTATGCAAGGATAAGGCAGTACGGAGGAAATTATTGAAGCTGAATCAGCTCTACATGCCTAACACCGAGAATTAAAATTTTTTGACCTTGCATACCACGAAAGAGAACACGTGATGGCCCATACTTACTGAAAAAGCAGGTTTGTCCTGAATTTTAGCACATAAAAAAGATATTTTGACTGATAATATTATAATCAATGCATCGTAATATGTAGAGTAGCAAAGTGTATTTTATTTTGTATTCGAATACGCAGATTAACAAAATAAAAAAAATAAAAAAACATCTTTGTCACTATTATGAAATAACGATTTGGTGATGTCCTGCATTTTAACCACATTAGTGTTACAAATAAGGTGAACCTCACCCAAACGCCCTTGTTTTTGACACTTAAATTTTCCAACGCATTCTCTCTAAAACTGTTATTATTAACCTAGAACATTTTTCGGCGATTGGAGCATGATAACCCGTGCCCAATTGACCTTGAAAGTCGCCTGCGGATTATAATGCAATCCCTACCAGCTTTATGTTTACATTAACGAATCGCAACATTGTAGTCTTGATAAGCCACTAATTGTACCGTTGTGGTCAGTAATTCAGCAGTTGCTACAACTGCATCAAAAGAAGGCATTCATTTATTCATTAGGTAGTCATTTCCCTATCCCGCTTCCACAGCGTACGTTGTCTACGCGTGCCACCGTCTGCCTTCGGTGCAAATTTGCCACGTGACTATCCAGGACATCTCATCAGTGCGTTTTATGATTTGATGTCTGACAAGCAAAGTTCACGAATTTATGCTTGCATAATGTCGCAAAATTGCATAATTGAGATGAAAGCGTGTTTTTGGTATGGAAAAGGGAGCGAGAACGATTAACATATGTTGAAGGAGTGGACAGAAAGCTTTCAGGGAGAAAGAGAGAGAGAGAAGAATGCAGCAAAGAAAAATATAACGGATAGTGACTTTAAATTCAAAACATAGCATAAATGTCTTCTGCTTCATTCAACCTGTAGATTATCTTTAGAAAAACTTTTACCCCAGAACAGGTCGATGCAACGAGTGATAGCAGGTACTTGACCGATGCGACATATCAATGCAGAACATTGCTAGAGGAACAAGCACATTTTTCACCACAGCAAAACTTGCAGCCGCGTACGAGAGATGCCAGCTCAGCTGTTTGCAATGTTTGTAGCAATATGTTTATGAACTTCTGGTGGCTGATGAACCAACTACTTCTTAATTTGCTCATAAAAGACCCAGGGACAAATGAAAAAATAACCTGTTCAAGCCAATGAATGGCAGCTCCAGAAAATGTAAACTGAATTTGCTAAGGCCGTTTTACAAGGTACATTTCTTTGCACAATCTATTGCGTGGACATTTGTATCAGGAAATTTTACCGTGTAAAACGGCAAATTGCGCGAACGCTTGGGGGACTGTATGAATGACAGAATGGAAAATAAAACCTGTTCTAATTCCATTCAGGCAAACATTCATTTTCGTTTGGGTTTTATTCAACAGATGGTGCAAATATGACGAAACCTGTGGTGCCTGTGTTAACAATGTTACTGATTGAAAATAAAGTTGTTTATAAAAAGTATTAACACTTTCCCGGCGAATAATATGAGTAACTATTATCCTGTTTATATAATCTTTCATGAGTAAACTTCTCGGGGTATTCTCGGGCTCTCGACCGGTTTAAACCATTCATAATTGATGACGTTTGAAGAACCCGAGAAGAGTTTACTCAAAGTTGTTTATGTTTACATCGTCATTTCGTCGTGTTATTTGGTGTTCTGGTTTTTCAGTTTAATCGCGATCTTTGATATTGCGTCCTTTTCCCCCAAAATTATGAGCTGGTCGCTTCCTCAATTAGATATTGACTTCCCGCATGATATAATAATGTTAATTTATTTCTGTTAGTTAGCAAGTAACATAGAAATCGTCAAAAAAAGACATTAAAACAGTGGTACAAATACATGGGAGGGAAACTTAGAGGGACTACAGAAACGTGTGCCGTTCCGCTATACCACTTGATAATAAAACTTCATCTACATCTACAAAATACCCTGCAAGACACCTCTGGGGTATGTGGCAGGGGGTGAGTATTCACCAACATACATGACACTAATACCCTAAAGTTAGTATAACTAAGACTAATTATGCATTAGCATAAATCACTAATGCTCGTCACGAGGCGAAGCCTCACAAGCATGTACTACACTGCAGATAGTATCACAATGGAGAGGGACCGTTAATATATGTATTTTGCAACTACACAAATGGACAGAGACTCAAGACTTATGTAGAAAACATCTACATCTACAAAATACCCTGCAAGCCACCTCAGGGGTGTGTGGCAGGGGGTGAGTAATCACCAACATGCATTACACTATACCCTAAAGTTAGTGTAACTACGACTAATTATGCATTAGCATAAATCGCTAATGCTTGTCATGAGGCGAAGCCTCACAAGCATGCAACACTACACTACAGATGTCATCAAAATGGAGAGTGACCTCAATCTTTTGACATCTTTTGACATTTGACAAATCTTTTGAGACATGCATTCTACAACTACACAGATGGACAGGGACTCAAGACCCATGTAGAAAACATGCTAGGCGTGCTGTTAGTATGTACTAGGTAACAGATAAGGATTCAAGTATTAGGAGTACTACCACTACTAAGAGCTACACTACCTAACGACAAACCTAGATAAAAGTCTCATGGCAGCTATTATGGTCCCTTATCGTTCGTGGGAAAAATGACATCTTAAATCTATCCGTTCTGCAGTCTAGTTCCCTAATTTTACTCTCATGATCTGATCTACCGTAGTATGTCGGATTTCGTAAAGTATTATCAACGTCGTCAGAGAATAGACCGGTTTGGAACTTACATAATAGATTTAGTCTAAATTTTAATCGACGGTCTGAAAGCTTTTCCCATCCCAGTTGCTGCAAAAGGTCAGTAACACTAACGAGATTATCATAACGGCCTTTAACATATCTTGCCGATCTTCGCTGCACGCGTTCTAACTCAGTTTCCAAGCCTATCTCATAAGGATCCCAAATACTGGCAGCATATTCCAAGTGGGGTCTAACGAGGGAGAAGTAGCTGATTTCCCTAACTTTATCGTCGCACTTGCCAAGTACTCTTTTAACAAATCCCAATTTACGACTAGCTTGACCGGTAATTTCTCGAATATGATTACTCCACGAGAGATCATTAGTCAGTTTAACTCACAGGTATTTAACCGATTCTACAGTCTATAAGTTGATGTTGTTTTTGCAATAGATGTTACAAGGAGCGTCTTTTCGTTTCCAAAAATTCATAACAACGCATTTTTTTTTTCAGGTTTATTTCTAGCTGCCACGCATCGCACCACTCCTGTATTGCCTCGAGGTCCTTAGCGCTTGCTTATCATTAAGGCTACGAATTTCTCTATACACCACTGCGTCGTCTGCAAATAATCTAAGCTTATTGTCAACCGTTTCAACGAAATCTTCTCATTCTTCTTCATATGTTTCCGAACAGATGTTCTGGGATAAAACTAAGTCTAATCATGTCGCGCTGGACACTAAGCTCGATGGATTGCAAGATTAATTGATTAGTAAAAAATATTTTGGATGATATCAGAACAAAGCAATTTAAGTTCAGGAAGCATTAAAGGCGTTTATTTTTTTGTTTGACATGAGTACCTTAATCCGTGATTTTACTATAAAACAGCTGTGGAAGCTCATAGCATGATGAAATTAAATGAGTAAACGAAATATTTAAGAAATATAACACGGCTTATTTTAAAATGCTATTAAATTTGCAGATACCAAAAAAATCTCACAGAGCGCTAAGTATAAATTCTCGATTCCTATTTTAATTGTCATTTTAATCATAAGTTAAATTCGTTTCTGAGAAGCTTCAGGAGCTTCTCCCCACCTGAAAATAAACTAAAATTTTGGGGAGTAGTCATTGTATGTACTTAAGAGTAAAGAATTACATTTTAAAGCTAAGCAAACGGTGAACTCTCTGTTAGTAGCTATACGTTAGTACGAGGGGTTGCAATAATTAATTTCTCCAGTAAATCCACAATCACACCTCTATTTTATATTTTTAATAACTCTTAAGTTAAAAAACCTTTACCAAAAATTCATTTCTTTTAAGTGTTTGAATGTTACCTTGTTTAAAATGTTTCGCATTCCTAGATCGTAAGTTTCCTTCTTTCACGTAAACACCCACATCACTACTACTCCTCCATTACCTTATTACTCAACAGGCAATACACCGGTTGTGGAGAGCATCGCTCTCCGGTACGGTATAGATACTCGTGCCTTTGGCGCGGGGAAAACTACGTGTCGGAGTACGAGGGGTTAATTTCTTGAAGGTTTCATTTGGTCTGTTGTCGTGAGATAAAAAAGGAGTACGTACTGCGATGTATTCTGGAGCATCGATGAATTTTTACGGGCTGTTAGAAATGAATGAATAAGAAATAGCCACAAAAGGTTAAAGACCGATGTTTAGTATAAGTCTAAATATAAGTAATAATACTGTTACTTATATTTTCAATGACTTTATTCACTTCTCTGATAATCCACAAAATCTCTGAATTCAACAGCAGTTTAAAAATTTCAAGCGAAATTCGGCACGGGGTAACATAATTTTACTGAGCTGAAATTTTGCATCAAAGAAAGCAGTATTATAATGAACAGATTTGGGGGTGGGGGTATGCGTAGAGAGAAAGTAAAAATAATTTTCTTCGACCAAATACGGGACACCCTAATTTAAAACCCCTAAAACATGTATGTAATGGTGTCATTAACTCTCCATAGTTCCATGAAAAAATATGATTGGCATTACCCCTGTAGGTACTTCATAGACAACATAGAATTGATTAATATGGCATTATTTTGCTATTACACTTCCGATATGCACCCTATTGCCTGATAATAGTGGTTAACGCGGAATATAACAGATGGACCTCCATTATCCATAAACATTTTTTTGACACATTACGAAACCAATAAAATGTTTGTCTACAAAAAAGGTAATTTCCAACCAGGAGTTAAAGATTTTGGTTATTTTTACAAACAAATTAATTAAAAAAAATTAAAAGGGTGAAATTAGCGACCGGCACAAATCTTGGAAATAATAATAATAATTAGGAGCAAACATGAGGGCTTCATATGAGTCCTTTTCAGTATTTCAAAAGGCATGTATCGTACATTAGTATAGGAAAGAGGTTAAATGCATGGCTGTGAAAAATTTACTCGATGCGAAAACTAGAGCGATGGCAGTTAAGAGCAATAAAACGATTAACGACATTCGCGCATGGTGTTCTCATTTCATCATCCGAATCACGTTTCGTACTTTCGTCGTAGAGTAGCACATTTTTAACATTAGCCAGCCGAACACAGTGGAAAATAAGATCAGATTTTCATTAAGAATTCACGATGACGTCACATAATTATATGATCCTTACTCCCTACGCTTTCACAGCAATAGTGAATACGATTAAAGGCTAAATTGACACACACCATGCATTAGC
Source organism: Pyrrhosoma nymphula (assembly GCA_963573305.1). NCBI lineage: Eukaryota > Metazoa > Arthropoda > Insecta > Odonata > Coenagrionidae > Pyrrhosoma > Pyrrhosoma nymphula. The sequence goes on from OY754332.1 coordinate 121,641,004, forward strand.
ACCAAGTTTAAGATGGATAGGTACCTTCTAATGGAGCATTTTGACAAGGCTGGAGATTTGGACAGGACTTCAATCAAGGTTCACGTCATATTAAATATACGTAACTTCTTAATGACGACTGATTGGATCCAAACATAAAAACAGTACTCGATGAATGCATTTGCAAAGCGACAAAAATAATACAAGGAAGTCGAGAACATCGAGTGTTCAGTGAGATCAGGGCTCATCCAAGCCTTGTCTCGTGGCAAAATAATGGCGCAAATTTGTTTAATGAAGAAAGAGGAGGACGAGAGAGGTTGGCGCGGTCACCTGAGCCACTCAAAGTGACCCAAGGACAAGCTTTCCCCCACCTAGCGCTTAATGGACTAAAAAGAATAAAAATAGCTTAATCTTCATATTAATAATAGGATAAGCTATGAAACCTATGCGAACGATGGTGGCATTTCTTGAGGGAATAGTTGTGGACGCTCTGCAGTCACTAAAGGCAGTTGGAGAACTTCAATTCGAAAGACACAAATGAGATAATCTATCTAAAACGTGAAATGCGAACCATTGCCAACTAAAACAAGTGAACGCTGTTTACGGAGGTGATTTCATCATTTAAGTAGTCTGAAAAATAACTCCCGTAAATTTGTGAACCCCATTAAATCAATTCGAAGGTCAAAACAACAGGGCTAGTAATATTAATCCGGTTTTGACCCATAATAACTAGAAAAATATTGTTGACTACTATTTCCCGGAATCGTGTTTCATTTAGTCTGTTTATATTAAGTGTGCAAGGCAAAAAATATCTTTGTTACATAAATAAGATACCTCCAAACCCTGCCATATGGAGCTGTAAGAAAACTATAGAAATAAAAACACAGCCTGCAAATAATCAGGACACAGAACCATTGCTACATAACACAGCAGTAAATAATTATAATAGTTTACAAACCTGAGGACGGATCAATACTGTTACAGTCGCAATTACAACTAAAACGTAATATATCAGAAACATGATAACCAAGGGCGTCAGCAGGAATAGTACGTGGGGATTTCATCCTCCTCCGGGATAATATTTAATATAGCTATGAAATCTCATAAAAATAGGCAAAAGACAAGACGTAAACCGCGAACAAAAAAGGGATGATTCCTTTTACATCTTTCCACATGAGATGAACTTTCGACCCATAAGGAAAACAACAAACATTGACGCCCACGGCTACGTGATACTTACACACACGTGAGTGCATGCAAGCACACAGATGATTTTTCAATACCAATTTTGAATCATTTTTTTAAAAACAGCGGCCTTGCCAAAATTAATAGCATTTACATACCGAGTACACATTTTTTGCACCAAAATTGTGCCGCTCAAAGCTTTTGCGAGGCTGCAATGGATCAAACGACTGGGAGGAGTTTTGGACCGGACAAGGGCGCGGAACCGAAGCCGAGCGGAGGTGCACACATGTGCGACCATGAAATTCATCCACCTCGGGTACCGGGTTCCGCGCCGACTTGGCCGCGACAAATGCAGAGAGAGGACCCAAGAACCCCCTCCGTGGAGGGAACAAGGCAGCAATCCCGTAAGCAAACCTTTAGAGAGGCGCCCATAATGCGCGGGGGCAAGATGGTGGTGACACCGCCGCACGTCCCTCCATCGTCCGTCCATGCGTCCGCCTCACGCCGCCTCACCCCGCCCACCCGCCCCCCACCTCATCCCCGCCCCCCAAACACCCGCCCTCCAAACACCCAACCCCCCTTCCACACGCGGGACACCGTAGGGAGAGAGGGGTCACCACCCCCCTATCGCACACACCCTCCTCCTCGTGGATGGCACAGAGCGATGCACACACGGAGAACACCGTTTTGCCGGGCGAACATTCGCCGTGAGGCTCTTCACCAACAATCAGCACGTTTCCCCGCTCCTCTCATTTTCCTTACTCTCGACTCAAGAAATTGCAACAACACAGCTGGAAACCACTTGGCATAAGTGGGCGTGGTACAGGAGGGGCACTTGGACATGAACACCACGTATTCCAGCCACTGTAATCCAACACTGTAATCCATCACTGTATTCCCGGACACCACACAGTGTGAGACAACACTGATACGCCAAATTTATCGACCCCACCCCACGGGCGCGTTTTGACACCCGGTAATCGCCATCACTGTATACCACACTTAATCCAACACTGTATCCTGGGGGCGAGAAATTTTTTCAACTCCAAGTCGGCACGATTTACGAAGGCATACTCCATGGCGAAAATAAAGCCATGGGTGAGCATTTCCAAAATTTACAAATGCGTGAACAAATCATATCCTTTCGGGAGGATATCTCCCGATTAATTTCCCTTTCGGGACGACAAAAATACTCAAAATTCGGCAAATATTTTATGGACTGCACAATGCTTTCTTTCAAACGTTTAAATGCCCATCAGTGATTAAAATGAGAAAAGAATCAAAAGGGCTAAGGAAATGATACAAATTAAGATAGGCTTAGCCCCTCGCCTCGTAGGGGACATTCAATGTATTGGCTCATCAAGGTTATTCCGAGAGAAAAGCACTTCAGTGTAGTTTTCACCCATTCCATCAGCACTGCGCTTTACATGTGGCATTTGGCTCATCCGAGGGAAAAAGATCCAATCTTCATCTTCAATGATAGGCACATAAACTCTTGCAATTAAACCAATAAATACATTGTATTCACTATAATGACACCAAAAACGCCACACGGCAATACAACACACTTTTGACAGAGCACACTTCATATTTATATTTTAGAGGTTATCACTAGAGTGGTGAAATGCATTAGTTGCCTTTGCACAATTGTGACACAGGTAAATAATTACAATGATACATCCAATATGATAACTCAATTATGGTGACTGCAACTGGCACTCCAAACACAAACGTGAACAAATTTAATTCAGAAATCACTGATATGACAGCAACACCATGAAATAACAAACAGTTTAAACACCAGATATGAATTAACATGATCGATTCGATGAGAGAACCAAGACATCATGAATAAATACTGAACAAACAGGCAATCAACCATTTAATCCAAATAAATATATCCTCAGAATCATCAACCAGCGAGAAAACTGCAAATACAAACGGGGTTACAATCGAGCAAGTGGACCAAATGCCATCACCAGTGGATCCCCAATAAGTGCAGCCAGCAAGCAGCAGAAGAGCAGCCCCCCTTTTTATCCCCCCCCCCTCCCCCCATTTGCTTATCTCCCCCCTTTCATCCGTCCTAAGGGGACGGGAGGCGGGCACGCGCCCCCGCTTCCCCCTTCCCCCGACGGACGCATCGCAAGGACAGGACACACTTACCCGTGCGGAAACCTCGGAGAACGGGGGGCGTAGAGGGCGGACGAGGAGCCCCCGCCGCCCGCGGGTCCAACGCCGCCGCCACCACCTCCAACCGCCCCGCCTCCCCCCACCACACTGCCGCCACCGCCGCCCACAGGACCTCCGCCACCGGCCCCCACGCCGCCACCGCCAGGGGGCCCACCGCCTCCGCCTCGGAGCACGTCCTCGGCGCGCTCGTGCACGTGGATGGGCGGCAGGTGCGAAGGCGGCGCGGGCGGCTCGTAGTACTCGGTCGTCAAAGAGCGGTCCTCGAGCGTGTGCTCCGCGTCGTGGGCCTTGGCGGCCGATTTGATGTCCATAAAAGCCACCGTGGCGCACATGCCACCCCCGCCGCCCCCGGGGTCCTCGTCCGGCGGCCCACCCTTGCCGCCGTGGTGGTGGTGGCCGCCGTGGTGCGAGTGATGCTGGCCCGACGGGTGACCCCTCGGCAGCAACTTGACGCTCTGCACTCGGCCATACCTGCGAGAAACGAGAGGGAGGAGATGTGTTAAGGCGGGCACCTCGGCAACCCCTCTGCCACGAGAGGGGGCGGCGCCCACAGAGTCTGTATACGACGGCGGTTAGGGGATCTTCCGCTTTTACAGCGGCACTGCTACGTTCAACAATGTGGATTGTTTCGAGCGTTTGGTGAATTTCACGCCGACAATTGTTTTCCGATTGAAGCTCCAAGGTGTTCATATTTCAAATACATACTCAATTTCATCCAAGGTTTGGGAAAGATGTTGCTTCTCTTTTTAACCAAACAAGAGGAAAATAGCACCTCGCCTGGGAGAAAGTCGACCGAAGACTTGCAGACCTTAACTGTATAAGCATGCATTCAAAAATCCATCATGTGTAACTAATGAGACTGCTATTTACTATGCATAGTTGATAATTAATTACGCAAAAAAATGATTCAATAAGAGCCAATCGCAGACCTATTCGCCTGTGAAGTCGAGGACTGAAAACTGTTTTCCAGCAGCCATTCGAGAAAACGATATATATTTTACTTGTCTGCCTCAACTCTACCTAAAACCAATCTGTTTTTAACCCCTACAATCCTCGGGATGGGGAAGGACCACAATGAGACACGGCCGTTGAACACGCTAACTCAACGGGGGACGGACCTGAGGAAGTTAATTCGGAGGCTAAGAGTAGGCCTAGGGAAGGTTAGGTATATAGCTGCGTCTCAAAGGACATGGATAAGGGTTGTTAAGTATCAATGATCCATGAACTACACATATCCGCTAAGGCTAAATTTGGCGTCAGTGCACCTGAGTACTAATGCCAATAGAATAAAAGATCATATCAAATAAAAAATACATTCCTGAGCTTCAACGCTTTCATTTAGCGATCATTATGATAAACTACGGGAAGAGTACATTACTACATTGTTCACCATTTAACTCAATAGGAAATTTTAAGCACCATAACAGACAACCGTATCATTGAAATGCACAACGTATGTACCTTTCTACAGAAATTTTACTGACACGACGCGCTCCACCGTGTTGCAACACCTCAGCCGTACCATTTAAATTTCTGGGAAAAGTACGTTGTGCCTTTCAATGACATGGATGCATACAACTTCCACAATGTGAATGAAGCCTGAAGGAATTGAGTTTTTGCATAAAAGATACTTTAATAAGCAAGCATCTGCACCTTCTATAGCGAAAAATATCACTGTACCCAATAGAGGTGTGCCAAACTGCTCTTTTTGTTGAACAGTTCATTTTGATCTCGTTCAGGGGTCAGAATTGTTCAAAAGAACAGATCCCAAAGAACACTCACAGCATTCCAAATGTGGGGGAGAAACTTTACGATGTTTTAATTATGAAAATGGCACATTAAGATAATAAATATATTCGTAAAATGAAGCTGAAGGGAGGCTTTCATTTACTCCAGCTGCCTCAGGCCCCATGTGATCACTCCTAACATGCAAATGACAGTAACGATAGCTAAATCAATCATCGTATAACACTGCATGCGTTATGGTCATTGTTTCCATGTGTAACACGGAGAGAAATATTTTGCGCCGTATACTATCATCAATGCTTTTATTAATAATCAATAATAATGTCATTGGTTTTGTCTAATCTCTCTTCATTCAGAATAAAGTAATGATAGGTATATTCCATAATTATTATCATAAAACTATATTATTTCCAATAAGCATAAAATATTTGCTCATATTTTTTCAAGCGACCACACTGTACAACCTATTCTTCATCAAATGATTCTTTTTTGCGTAAAAAAACAACAGAATTCAAATAATTCATACCTATTAAACAGAATCATTCATTGGAGCTTTATTTTACTCAAACGACGTGTTTGAGTTTTGATGTTGATTAAATGCCTTTCTGACGTTATTTAACGAAGAATATTCTAGGAAGCCAGTGCAAAACCTGGCCTCAAATAGGAGTCAGGATGATTCTAAGTGTATTTTTATTTAAAGGCGCATATAAATACACTCATTACTTAATAAATATCACACCTTAAGTCCAAGTCTCCTACGTGAAAGCTGAGTTAACTCTTTGCTGGATACTCATCCGCAAGACGCATTTAATCAGGTTAATGCAAATAATTAATCTGATGTTTTTCCTTTCCACTGAATCGTCAATATCAAATTCAGAGTGACTGTAAGAACAAGTGTAACTGAAAAAATATGTGATCCTATGTTCGCGATGCATACTCTAGTCAGAGACTCGGAGATATTCTGCCTCTCGTTATTGAGTTTTATTATCACCGCCACTCAGTAAACGGTTTTATTGAAATTCGGAAGAATTAATGCTTTGATCGATTCATTGAGCAAAGCACATGATGATGAATAGCTTTTCATCATTTGTTGTCCATGACAAACTACGCTTTCGATAGATGGATAATATCTACGAATGCTTAAAATACCTGTATTGTGAAATAATTTGGACTTCCTTCGTCTTAACTCAATAGGTGACTTTAAACTCAAGAATTCATTTCCCATGTTAAACTAAATTGTCTCTTTGTTGAACGTTACGAGTCCACAGAAATTCATGTGAATAAAACAGCGTCGCATTTTTATTTTCCCTTGAATCGGCAAACCTACAACGTATTAACGAAGAATGCCTGAAGCATGATTTGAATTGATCAATTACCGATCGGAATAGCATCAGGCGAACAAACCCACTCAAGTTTTTCCTGACGCTGCCATAGCCGAGCTCCTTTCACCCTCCTGTCCCACGAATCTTTCCGAGTAGTTAAGCAGCTGAACTCTTTTAAGCAAGCAAACGAATTTTTCGAGCAGTTCTGCAGCTTCAACCTTATGCTGTTCACCCTCTTATTTCTTAGAGCTCAACGTCAAGTGTAAGCCCCAGGCAGAATGATAGGAGTTGTAATGCTAGCTACTCCTGGAACTAATCAATAAATAAAATAATGTTTTACATTAACTATAAGGTCTTGCGTTGAACAACCACGTGCCAGCCCAAGAGTGGCTAGCCCAAGAATCGCCTGGAGCAAAGCTGTAGACAGAATTCCGATGGTTCCCAATATTGAAGAGTCTCAAGGCCATCCAGGCGTGGCTTATCGTGAGTATGACAATATTCGGGAGTCCATGAGTAGCCGATAGGAAAGCATGAGCCAAGGCCTAGAAGAGAGACCTTAAACTGACTTGACGCTAATGGCAGAAGGATTTAATACTTTAGGGACTCCGCAGCAGAGGGGAATATTATAATGTAAATCGAAAAAAAGTCTAAGAAAAAGATTTTTTCGAAATAAAGATCCCTAGACGGTAAAGGGAAAGAGACCTCGAATTAGATGAGAAAATGTGGGAATGAATCTTTAGAACCACATAATTCATTTTCCCCATTGAAATAACAAGGAAAGTAGAGGAAAAACAAGATTTCGAAATAAAGATGAACACTTTTTGCCCTAATGAACATTTTCGCTTTCGGTAGGCACGTATGTTCTATCAATGTCCCAATACACGTCACCCTTGACGCAGTGGATACGCTCCCGCGTTCACAGGACACACCACGTGATCGCATATGGCGGGAGCAATCAAATTCCACGGTGAGGACCCCCTAGGGGCCAGATAGGTCGAAGGGTAAAAGACAGACGAAAGGCTAAGAGGTTGGGACATTACGCCGGAGCTGGCGTGGCGGCCTTTCAAGCGAAAGAGCCATTGTTAAAAACCCACTATGGAAATCAACGGATGATTGCCTTAAATATTAACGCAATTATTTTTTTATGATGGAAGGGTGAAAGAAAAATACGAATCTTGGCACCAAAAGGACCCTGCCCTTTGCACGCGCAGCATTCCTCCTCGTGGGGGGGATAATTGTCGAGATATTCGTAATCATGCGGAATCCTCGCGCAAGCAACTGATTATGCATCGACGAAAAAGAACATCCGGGAGAATACCGCAACAGTAAGGATAGGGTGGTGGGGCGGTAAAAAGGTATTAAGACGCTATAGGTTTGCGCGCGATAAGTTCGGTGGAAAAACTGTGACGACTGCGGGAGCGACGATTAGTTCACTCAGGGGAGGAGTATCAGAAAGCTTGATCCGGGACAAAGAAACAGAGAGTGAGACAAACAAAGACGCACTCAAGTCAGTCATCGCCGGATTATTAGTAAGAGGATGCGGAGCAGGTTAGCCTGGCGACGAGATGAGACGGGGAAGGGTGGGGGCGTTCAAACCGTTACTGCGGGTGGAACGCTTGGAAAGCGGGGGTTCGAGAAGTAGGGGTGGAGAAGGATTGGTGGAAGCGGTGGGGTGAGCCGTAGAGATGAACGGGACTAATGAAAATGAAAACTAAGACGGCCCTTCGGACCTCTCACAACTTGCAGCACAAGCATGATAATATCATGCAGCAGTAAATCCCTAAATCAACAGAAGCAGCAATTGCACAGACACAATGTAGCATGTGAACTGATTCTTCAAATCGAACAGTTGAAGGAGTATTCGCTCCGAATGAACTTAATAGCTGCTACAATTCACGGGATAAGGTAAAAAAGGAGAAATGTGAGCTGGCTGGACGGCTGTGAACGGGAATATATACTATCCTCAATCAATCACTATCAATCAAATTTCATCGCAAAAATTGATAATGCCATTAAAGGACCATTATTAACGACTATACATATCCTCTGCATGACAATCCACTCATATTTCCGACCACCGTTAAAAAATCGAACCGCAGCGGACAATCGCTCCTACCATGCATTACAGGCACCCTGAACGAGAATAAGTTGAGTATTAAGCATTATGGAGAGAAGGGAAAAGCATATTGAACCATATTCACGCTATGGCACTACTTAAAACGTGAGTCGTTTCCGGTCGATAAGGAAATGAATTAACGAGCAAATTTCTGTAATTTCTCGATGAGTAGAAGCCCATTGAGGTGGCTGGCAGGGTAAAATAGAGACATCGTATTTTACAAGGAGAATACAATGCAATTAAATAACTAATAGGTACAATAAGCTGGTGGAAAGTAAATGCTCTAACAATAGACATCTAGAAAACAATATCGATTTCATAGCCATAGGTTTTAACGTACGGAGCCGTATACTCTTCCCGAAAACGAAGGATTCAGAAGATCATCGTGAGTGGGTGAAGTAATCAACATTTGTTAATCTAAAGGATACATATTTCAGCTATTGATGTTTAATTTATAAGTCTTCCATTTCAGGCCCGCATCTCTATTTTGGTCGAGTTTCTTGCTAACGTACCTTGCAATTAAAAATGTGTAACGTACAATTTTTGCGATAAATTTTGACAATCTTTAAAAGAAGAGTATGTTTAAAATGAATTTTCTCAAGAAAGTGTTGCCGATATTAATTTTTCCTATTTCATTGTTCCTGGAAAGTACTACTTTTAGTAGGCAAAAATTTACGAAAATATCTTTGCTATTAAATATGATGGAGCTGATCATCCCGAACTAACCACCGCGCATCTCAAATAAAAATGGATGGTATGCTAAATCAGGTCAGTTAGGATAGATTTGCCTTTCGGCGATTCTTTTACTCGTTTACTTACTGATGCCGAACACAAAGGTACCAAACTTCGACGATAAACATCGTCCTCCATTCATTCATAATAACTAGCACCATGTGTATGCAGGAATAATTCTCCAGTATTGCTATGAGCTCTAAATGGTAGCGCTAGTAAAGTTAAATCATATTAAACAAATAGTTTAACTTATACTCATAAGGCACGGGGAATAAACAAAACTAGCGTAAACTTGCTTAACTATGTAGTTAGAGGAAACTGACCAGATATCCAAGCATTAATTAAGCATGGAAAAATGCCCGAACGTTCTCGCACTGGAAAAGTTTTTACAGAATAATCATAATCGTAACAATTGGAAACGTTCACTCAAGAATTATAACTTTTCCGCGCTGGAAGACAATACCTAATTAGAAGTAAAAGATTCTATGGGGACAATTGTTTCCACATTTAACCCAAAAACGGAAAATGTCAACACTCAACTAAGAACAGTGACCCGATCATCCAGCAACATAGCTATTTAAATGAAGGAGCAAGAGAAAAGTTCAGTTGAAACCAAATGCCAGCCACTGGACTGCCTAGTCGTCGTCAGCCGGAGTTAGAGAAAATACAGTACTCCATCGTGAGCCGAACGTTTACTGGGAAATACCACAGCTAAACGCAGGCAATGCATAAATGATGAAGGTAAACGAGTTTTGAACCAAAGAATAAGAAATACACAAATTGTGAATGGATTTTTTTTCCATTGGAGGAGAGACATTTAGAGGGCTGACTTCCGTTTCCAAGTTAGCTTATCAGTGACTAGCGGAGTGTGTCCTCACTTGAGCATAGTACAATTCCTCAAAATATAAAATAAATTTAATGTTTCCAAATAATTTAGAGACTGCCTCAGGAAACTAAAATATTGACCAACGTGAAGTTTCGAGAGAACTGCGTTACCTACAAGAAAAGCTCACCATTAACCACTAGGAGTCAATGACGCAAAGCCTGAAAATCTATTGTTTCTATAGATGCCTCACCCGATATGGCCCTAAGGTCACCTTTGTTATCTTATTATATTTTCTTATGATATACCCCACATTTGATACCTTAAACACAGGTTTGGAAGTGCCGCTTTCCAACCTGAGTGTAAGGTATCAAATGAAATAGCTAATGGGATTCTAGAGCAAAACAATAGCGAGAGTAATTCTTCCGACAAATAAAACATTGCAATGTTATTAGGGCTGTTTTTAGAGATTTGGTGTACCTTTCCTGCCATTTTCTCAGGAAGCACTATAAACAAGTGGCAAACGACAGTCAACTTACCAGCTTAACTTCAATCACGCATACGAAGGCCAAGGAGAAAACACTTTGAACTTAGTCGTTATATCGGTCTGCACACTCACAAAAATGATAATTTGAGTACGGCCTTAATCTCGCCCACTATTATAGTTAACGGCTGAATGGCTATTCACAAGATTCATCGGCGCGGGATGCGCAACGGATGGGACCAACGCGGGCGGCGGGACCAGCGACAGCCACGAATCCCTCTAACACCAACTGCGTGGGCGAGTTAACATAATGTTAAGCGTCTTGGCCAGCAGGCAAAATTAAGACGAAGGCGAAGATAAACACTACCAATTCATTTCCAGAAGCACGGCTGCCAAGGGAATCTGAGCGTAGACAAAATGAAGACATCACAAGAGAATATGTATGACGCTGCATATTCAAGACATCCGATGCAGACAAGGGGCCCTTTAGCCCGTCATTCCACACTCCCATCCACACACGCACCAGCGAAAGACAACACCTTCCCGAGGGAGATACCACGCCCATAAAATATTCCCCCAACCTCCCTTTGAGATGATGGCTTAGACGGCCGAAGTAACTCACTACCCAGTTTACACATCTCCCTCAATACTATTCTCCTTCCAGATCCCCTTAACCTAGATTATCCCGAAATTTTTCCTCGCACAAATGACCAAAATACACAGATACAGCCTATATAATTCATGATGAGTTGTGTACAGGGGTTCAAACAGATACTTCAGCAATCAAAAAGTAGTCAGTAGCAAGTAAGATCAGTTCTTCATGAGGTAAAATATTTCCAGGTCACCAGGTTGGCAGCGGGTTGTATTCCGCCGGGGGAGTCTCACTCCCAGCCAACTGATGTCCTTAGGATGTCATCGGTAGCGAGTTTTGGTGAAGTGGAGGCTCTCTTTTAAGTGTATTGGGGTAGGGAAAACTGTGCGGGGGATTTAGGCCGGCATTGTAGGTATAATTACAGAGGGTTGTGAGGAGAAGGTTAACGTAGTTGTATAACGAGTGGTGGAAAGAAGATTTTAAGGATGTGAGGTAGTCCGGCATTAGTGGGGTGTTGACTTCACGCTCTCGCGTCGGTTAAGAGGACATAACTATGATAAGAAGGAACGATGCGACAACACTTCATATTTGGGAAATGGGCTCCCGTCTAAATATGCGTTCACGACATTTCGCATCAACACATAGAGAAATCAAAGTCAAATGGAAGCAAACGCGTTACTGCGAATGAATGTTGATTACAACAATAGTTCAGAACAGCCTCAACTTCGAGCATAAACCAGCCCTAAAATAAGTGGCAGTATAGCACATACGATATCCCTAATAGTTAATGAGAATGATGAGTAGAATCAATTTACCATTACTGTTGAATATTACCTTAAAAATATCCGATGCAAGCAAACAAGTAGAACAAGTAAGCTATAAAAAGATAAAATAATTAATGAAAATCTTACACAATCGAATCAAAATTGAGTTTGATAGGAAAATATTTCCTTACCCACCACGGCTTCGCAAGAAAGAAATTTCGATTCCTCAGAAATATTTGAAGCATGCTCGCGACTGAAAGGGCTGACCAGATTATTCACTTAACTTGGGAAAAGTAACGAAAAACCTTCTGTCAATCCTCAAGGATTGACATTACCTGATCACCATTAATGCCGCTGCGCTAAGATTCCTCACACAGTGCAGGGGAGGCGGGGATTGGCGACGCAAGATGGGAAGGGGTTTAAGAATACCACAACCATCATAAAGCTGTTGAAGGAGATTTTCTGTTCCATAAAACACTTGAACGAAAGTTAGCAGAATACAGGGAACTCAAGTCGGATGTGAATAATCGTAGTTGACAGGCAGGGACTAAAGGCTTTCCCGTAGGTAGGCCTTCGGTCACTGAGAGAATAGCAAATCGGCCCTTGACCTGTGGATCGGGAGTGTGTACTATGACTATGGGAGTGTGTACTCCATTTTGCGAAATCGACAAGATTTTAACGGTACATACATGGAAAGGTTGCGGATACCAAGGGCGGAAATATACCCGATCCGACAGCTACGATTGTAGGACAAGCCTGCTCATGTGTAGTACGAGTAAGCACGTGTTCGCACAAGTAGAAAGTAAAGCACAGAACAAGTAGTGGAGTACAAGTACGAGTGCAGTTCAAGCCTATTGTTATAATATTTAAAGCAAACCTGCCGAAAATGAGTTATCACTTTTTTAACGTGGTCTGATTTACAATATGCACATTTTGTTATCGCCCGTTTTTTCACCAACAAATTATTACTCCCAGTACCATAAAGGCAATTACATCTTCTGTTGGTCAGGTGAACTTTTTGACGTATTTTTCCATCGCCCATGCTTCCATTGATTTCTTAATTTATTGCTAGTGTGAAACGGTTACTAAGGGATTTGAATAAATCATTACTGAAGGAGGCTACTCAAATTCATGGAGGGAGTCTGTCAGACAATACAGTTACATCAAGGATGCTAATGTTCCTCAACAGTTTTTTTAATTATATATTCAAGGAGTCGACCTATCCGACAACCGGAGATTCTCATAGGATAACAAACTATGCATAACTGGGAACTTCTTGAAAGCTTCCCACACATCTACATGATACCCTGCATGGCAAACTCCAGGGTGTGTTTCACGAGGGATCATTAGTCAGTTTAGCAAGAGGTATTTTGCGGATTCTGCAGTCTCTAAATGGCTATGCTGTATGCAATAGTTTTAATGAGAAGAGTTTTTCCTTTTACTGAAATTCATTACAATACGATTTATTGACAATTAGTTCTAATAATAATTTTTTAAGCTCGCCAATTCGGGCCTGCATTGTCCTTAACATTTTAGTCTTGTTAACCTAGTTCTGTTTGAAAAATAATTGCTCATAGGTACGATGTAGACTCCATAAAATTCAATTATTCCCACAAGGAAGGAAATGCAAGGGCCACCTTCAGTTAGCAAGCTTCAAGCTAGTAAATCGGGAAAACCATTTGAAATTCAGAAGGAAATTTTGCTGTAACTTGGATTTTAATAAAATTCCCAGGGAATTTTACTTGCCATTTTGTCACTTCAATGTTATAAAAATTCTTATCTTCCTCTAAAATACTGCTTTCCCTACCCTATTCCGTTAGTTTTTTCCTTAAAGCAGTATGATACTCTATGCTTACTTTAGGCTGCTTCGTTATAACATATTTAAAAAAATATATGGCTGTGTCCTAAAAGTTTCTGAACGCCACGTTTTCTCTTTGAGTGATTTTCGACGACAATGTTTATCAGTTGAATGGCCGGCACCGAAAACAAGTGTACTTCTCTCCACGCGCGCTGGGGGTGGCATGCAATGCGGCCGCGAAGTTCTTTGTGCTATATTTGCCAATCATCATTAACGATTTGCAAAATGGCGAATACCGAATTATATATGTATACGGATCTGGTATTTCATGACATAAAAAAACCAGAGTGCCCGGGCGTAGATAAAAAATCTCCCGTAGAGAAATCTTTTCTTGTTGCCTTCGATTTATGTGTTTAACACTCAACGGACTATGTATATTCATGAAATTATGCCTTAATGTATTTTATGCCTGGAGTAATATATGAGAAGTAACAGCTTATGGATTGTTCAGATAACGGCTTGACGATAACAAACTTACTGTCTGTACAGTAAACAAGCTTATGGTGTAAGAATATGGTGTATGGCTTCCCCGGTGAAAGCTAGTAATGTAGAGTTCTCCGGTTTCCACACGGGTGATGTTGGTGAGTTGCACCGATGTTTCGTCGAAACGTCGGTGAAACGACAAAACGGTCGACACTCAGCAACATCACCCGCATGGAAACCCGAGAACTCTACATTACAACCTTATGGTGCCACTGAAGTTTGGGTCGTCAAATTTACATTCTTATAACATTGCCCTCATCCTAATTTAGTCGCATGAGGTTCCTAAGATCAAGTGTGACCGCAAGAAAACTTAGCAGACCCGTCGGTTAATACCTTCAACGCCATGAAAATCTTTTTGTTCCGAGTCGGATGAATACGAATGTTCTTTTTGTAGATGTTTTCAAATGGGTCAGGTCGAGATCTGTGGCTTAAAACAGCATTGAGAAATCAGAACTGAAGAAGTGTGAGGAGGGATGGAGGCAAGGAATGTTGAATTTCGCACTCTTTGTGCAAGTTCGTGCAGTGTGATTGTGGATCGGGATTACGTATTGTATCTATATGACAATATTGCTTTACTGCATTACCAGATCTGTAGCTATATTATGCTAGGTAGTGGACACGTCTTTTGAGGTACGTGTGCCAATATTTTAATAGTGATTCCCTTTCTTACGACGCCCATGCTTGCTTTGTAGTAGTGTCAACAGACGGAAGTGATTCGTTAAAGTTACACGGCAGTGAAGCGTCCTTTGGAGTAATGTTTCCGCAGTTTTTGTTATGTGATTTATTGCAAATAGTATATACGGGACATTCCCGTTAAGTTAATTCCGAAAACACCACGGCCTAGAGGATGACCAGTGAGGTTAATACTCGCCAAAAATTCTTGTTTCAAAGTGCAATTGGATGAAAGGTTTGTCATTCTTGTATTCGCGCCAGTAGGTTGGAACCGGCTGTAGTCCTGGAATCCCATCTCTTGCGTCCTATTACCCAAGTTTCCTCTCCTGATCTTCATGATGGTATTTATTTGCGGACGTCTCGACGAGGCTCTAGCCTTACGCCTTTACGGCAGTTTTCAAGTAAATTCTCTTGTCTACTTAGGCCCTTCGTCCACCGGTGCAACGCAACGCAATGCAACTGCAACCCAACTTTTTTAAGATAGTTGGATGAGAGTTGCGTTGAATGTTCTTCGCCCACTGACGCAACTCTTCTGCGACGGTCAACTGAAACTCTAATATGTCAGTCTGCTCCAGAATGACAAGCTGTGTGGTCCGTAATCGCAATGTTGTTGTGACGTGCTGGTACTTGAGAAGGCTTTAAAGGAGGCAAGTTTGGATTCATTCTTTCATTGGTGAAAATCAATTGCGTTCAGCTTTTGCGTTAACTCGATAACTTGGAAGAGACAAAGAAAAGTTCTAAGGATTTTACAGGATGCCCGGAGAATTGTTCAAGGAGCTAGTATGAAAACTTGGCCCAATAATCAGGAAGGACACAAACAGGAGGGTATGTATTTCAGTTGAAGAAAGACTACTGATTACTTTGAGGTAATTTTGAGGTAATTGAATTTGTTCTTATATATTCTACAAAAAAATTTTAACGTAACCATTTAAAAGATTGATATTAATAAATTGTGCTAAAATAAACCAGGATACTGCTACGGACATGCAATAGATGGGATTCGAACCCGCGACCATCAGCATAGCCGGCGAGCTCCCCCTATCGGATAGCACCATTAGGTTACTGCAATTTCGGCTTCCTAGTACTTAATGAGTTGCATTTAATTGATAGTTCCTGAAATTAAGGGTAATAAAGGTATATAAACGATTTATTTAAGCAAAAAAAGTAAAATTCTTGAGGTTATTGAAAAAGAGAAGAAAACATGAAATATGCATTAAGTCCCAAAGTTGTTCTTTAAACAACCATTACAACGCATGAAACTGAAGGTTTTTTTTTACTAAAAATGTTCGGACAGAAGCAAAAAAAATAAACTAAACATTTGGTTGGGCAATGTGTTGCCACCAATCTGATGTGGGAAGCTGGTGCTGATGGAGGTTCGGAAGCAGTTCAGTTCCAGCACAATAAGCAGGTGATGGTATAGTCATTAGATGTGGTGGCGATGGCACTGTTAAAATACCGCTCCCTTCTGATGAAGTGCCACTCACTTGTGAAGAGGTGGATGAGTGTAATAAAGCATTATCTATCAATGCTGGCATGGAAAGCACATCCGTATTAACAAACTTCCTAAAAATGGTTTCATTTATTCCACGAATCCAGTGGTTCCACGAATTTAAATTATAAATAATTTCATTCGATTGAGCTGATGGCTACAGCAGATGCATATGGGAATTTCACTACAATTGATATAGAATACCCGGGAAGAAACAGTGATGTTGGGATTTCCAAAGCTTCTAGGATGAACCATTCCCTACAACGAGACAATCTTGATTTACCCGAACGACATGCATTACCTCACCCAAATGCCAAATGCAAAAGTGGCATATTGAGCCAAAATTTTCCAATTATGCTGAATGCTATAATTTGTAAAAGAATGTTATCAGTGATCAACATCGTGAAAGCTGTATACGTACTGCAGAACTTCATCAGGATGAGAGAAGGAAAAGCGAATGCAATTAGTGATTACGACAATGACAAAGATGAATTTGGCCCTCCACAGTCAATGCAAGTAACATCGCTCCCGTTGATGACACATCAAACGCCCAACAATTACGAAACCATTTTTCCCAATATTTTCTGACACCACATGTGGCATTACCTTGGCAGTGGATATATTGTGTGAACAATAGTTAGTTAAAACATAAAATTAGCTAGGAACTACGAAATATCTGCTTTGTTTCTGATAAAAACGACTTCAGTAAATTGAAAGATACAGGTGTTTTTCTTTACCCTATTTTTGCGTGTATTTCCCTTTAATATTGCGTATTAATTTTTAAATAAATACCAAAAAGCACGGAACGGAAGCGGGAAGCTGTGAGGGAAACTAGAGAAGCTCTCTACCTAGCGAGGAATGCGTGTTGAAGGCCAAATTGAGATCACATACTTGTTGATAAAATTGCAAAAAAATTGTTTTCGGGTGTTTTGTTACGGATGTGAAACACTTGTACTTACAATTTAATTTTTGCAATGTACATACCACTCGTATCAACTTCTTTGGCGACAGCTTCCTATGCCTTTTCCTGAGCGCTCTTGTATTAATATTCTGGAAATATATAGTTATATAAGAGCGGATGCTTTTCCACTGCGTCCATCAGCTTGATACAAAACACCTGATCGATATCTGACATTAAAAAACTATGAGTATGTATGGAGATTTATTAAAAATGTCAGGATCCTGTGAATCGAGTCACACGAGCGTCGGCTCGCAGCTGACAAGCCAGTCGTTAGTGAGTTGATCGTTCGCAAGTTGATCGAAGGTAGCATTGCAGTCGCGTAGGTGGACGTATCCTCGCAGTTAAGAAGGGCCCGACTGTAAAGCGACTCCCGTCTAACGCTCATGTGACTTTTTTTTTACTCGGATTGCAGTCGCGTTGCACCGGTAGACGAAGGGCCTTAGTGCTGTTTTCAACTCAATGCTTTATCTATATGCAGTACATTCTTCGTAAGACGAAAACAGGTGGCACACTTAAACTTTTCCAACTAATGAAAACTTTACGAGATATTTATTCTATTTTGGAGTAAAAAAATTTATGCTTTCTCAAAAGTGTTGTCGCGTCGGTAATATTACTTTTACATGCATTATACGTGCATAGGTCAGTAATAAGGTACTTTAATTTATTAGTGCTTAACCTGTTTGCTCTAGTGTGAAGTGTCAAGTGAATGGTGTGGTCTGATGTGGCATGTTTTTAACTATGTTTTCCATATTTTTTTTTCTTAACCTACGCTAGCAGCTCATTAGAGGGCAAATATGAGTTATGTTGTAGGGGAGATATCTATTGCCCGTATCATGATATTTTATATTACATATTACGTAGCTACGTAGAGACAATATGTCGCAGATGTATTGTAGTGTTTTTGCTGCGGGGACAACTTATTGGTCATTTTTGTATGTATTTCATCTTTTCCCCTAGTAACAGCAAGTCTTTCTATGAAATTGATTTCATAACATATTTGACAGCCTTGTGAACCACATTAGCAAACTACATTTTAAAAATAGATGTATTAGTTCTATGATCTGGTGCTTTCCCGGCGTAGCTGATGAATGAATTCTTCTCGGGTTTCCTACCGGGTTAAAATCTCCATTATGGCCGACGTTTCGATGCCCGACAAGCGCATCGTCATCAGGGCTGTAGATTGATGATGATGAGTGAATCATCTACAGCCCTGATGACGATGCGCGAGTCGGGCATCGAGACGTCGGCCACAATGGAGATTTTAACCCGGTTGGAAACCCGAGAAGAATTCATTGAGATGTATTAGTTAATTACTCATTGTTTGACGATGCTTTGTTGCTTTGGGTATAAACAGAAACTTGGTAACACTTCGTGCGTTTATGAAAATAAGTTAGCAGCGAGATAAGACACTGCGTTTTAAATCGTCGAAGAAATGTCGGTGTAACTGCATTTCCAGGTAACTTTCGAAATTTGAGTTAACATTCTAAATTGTAAGGAATGGACGGAACATTCTCCTAAGTGTTTCATTTATGCTGTATTAGCTGACTTTATTTTAAAGCATACATTTTCCGCAATATCCTTTAATGTGGGGATGACGGTTGCATTCTGATATTACGTTTTTGTTTTACATGTGAGTGGAATGACAATGGCTTTTAAGGAAATAAGCAATCACATACCGTTCCTGCGTAATTCACTCCTGATTGCATCAATATGAAGATGATAACTGTGGTTTTGCCATCCAACCTTATATTCTCATAATAATGCATTGATAATGCGTCCGGGAGTATATAATGTATATTTGAAAAAGTAATATAAATTCATCTTTTTCTTTACCTCCGAAATACATACCTACTGCACGA
Organism: Pyrrhosoma nymphula; assembly: GCA_963573305.1. Taxonomy (NCBI): domain Eukaryota; kingdom Metazoa; phylum Arthropoda; class Insecta; order Odonata; family Coenagrionidae; genus Pyrrhosoma; species Pyrrhosoma nymphula. The sequence goes on from OY754332.1 coordinate 121,660,259, forward strand.
CGACGGTTCCATGCGACTTATCTCTTTGGCGCAAGTTATTATATTATTCGATAAAGTCCCTCATTCAAAGTTACTCGTTAAGTTGGAAGCATACGGAATACACCACGACGTAATATGTTGGATAAAAGAGTTCTTAGCCGACCGCGAACAGAGGGTAGTTCTAGATGGCGTTAGCTCAGATGTAGTGAAAGTTACATCAGGTGTACCTCAGGGAAGTGTCATCGGTCCCTTATTGTTCCTTTTGTATATTAATGATATCACTACCGTTGTTACTAGCAAAATTCGCCTCTTCGCAGATGACGCAGTGTTGTACAGGGATCTAGACAACGAGTCCGACAAGATTGCGCTACAAAAAGACATAGATGCTATAAATGAATGGTGCAATACTTGGCAGTTAGAATTGAATTTTAAAAAGTGCGTTGTTATGAATTTTTGGAAAAAGAATAACTCGGTCAACGATACGTACACAATTAATCAAACAGACTTATCAAATGTAGAGTCAGTTAAATACTTAGGTGTGACCCTTACTCAGGACCTGTCTTGGGGGAAACACGTTCGGGAAATCTGCGGACAGGCTAGCCGAAAATTGGGATTTATCAAAAGAGTATTAGGAAAATGCGACTAAAAGGTTAAAGAGCGATGTTATTTTTCACTCGTGAGACCTCACTTGGAGTACGCCGCTAGAATATGGGACCCTTACGAAGTAGGACTAATCTCTGAAACAGATCGCATAAAGCGGAGAGCAGTAAGATTTGTGAAAAGATGTTACGCTAAACTTAGCAGTGCTACCGAATTGTTGAAGGCATTGGGGTGGGAATCTCTAACTGATCGAAGGGAGAAATACAGGTTAAATCTTTTGCGCAAACTCGGAGCAGACAGTTTTTTGCCGGACGTTCAACACATACTGCTAGAGCCAACGTACTACGGTAGAAGCGATCACAGAAATAAAATCAAGGAAATTGACTGCAGAACCGACAGATTTAAAATGTCATTTTTCCCACGTACAATAAGGGATCATAATAGTTGCGATAGATCAATCACATGAAACTTCCACCCTCAATAGGTAGAGTAGAATTTTCACTTGTGTTTAATAACACCACATCATTACTAACTCTTCACACCGGTCGATTAGTCCGGCATTATTTTATTTTGTTCTTTGCATGAGGTAGCATCTCGTAGTATTCATAAATTAATAGTATCAGTAATATTAACCACTAGATGTGTCTATAGCATTTTTCTGCATGTTTGCATGTTCTTTTACGTATCACTCTCCCAGTTTCCGGTTGGACTGCGCACTGTTCTCCTGACTGCTTTTGGCCTGCGCCTAGAGCCAGGGGGAGCGTGCGAGGTTCGGATTTGTTCTGGGACGAGTGCTGCATGCCTGGTGTGGAATCACCCCGTGCCACACACCCTAGTGGTGGCCTGCACGGTACATCGTAGATGTAGATATCGACGACTTCAGTCAAGCTGTTTTTAATAATACTAGAACATTTCATAACATTATTATTACGTTTGAAGGAATATTTATTTGCGTAATTCGGGTGATGCCAAGTTTTCTTCAATGGTCAAGGTAATTCATACATATTTTCATACGCGAATTTACCTTTACAAGGAGAGCTTTTCGATTTCCTCATAGGGTATATCCTACTTGTATTCAGTATGCTTTTCAACCAGGTCCCACAAAATAATGTCTCCTTAAAATAATTAAATTCCATCCGGGAGACAGACGACAATAAACGACGGAGAAACTAGCAGACACATTAAGATCAAAGAAATGGCTCGAAAGATGCATCGATATTAAGTCGTGAATGCAATTTTGGATATGCAATTCACCCGCATGATCGGATAACCCTGTTCTTTGCATCAATTTTACGCCTGTTGACATAGGTATACACCGATTCATAAATCTTTTCATGGTTTTAAATTAAAGATTATCCAAATTGTCAATAAAAGTCAACGTGTCGTGATATCGTGGAGTACGACTTAATTAGAGTTGACGGTGTAACAGAAATCGTTCTTGATTACACAGTTGAGTTGATTCAAAAGACGACTCGTCACTCATTCTCAAGGCAAGAATTAATTACGTCGGCAATTATGAATAGTTTGAACCAGTGGAGAACCCGAGAAGAGTTAACTCAAAGTTTCTCAAATGTTTTCATCGGCATTTCGTCGTGTTATTTAGTATACTGGTTTTTCAGTGTAACCGCGATCTTTGGGTTTGTGTCCTTTTTTCCCACTAGTGTGACTGGTCGCGACCTGAAATAGAGTTCTTGATGTCCCGCGAGATATAATAATAATAATTTTATTTCCTTTGGTTAGCAAGTAACATAGAAATCGTAAAAAAAGACATGAAAAAATTGGTAAAAATACAAGAGGGAAATTTGGAGGGACTAAAGAAACGTGTCTCGTGTTCCACTATACACTTGATAATAACACTTCGTCACACACACACACGAAATAAACCTACGAAATGAGTCTATCAAGAGTGGAGATCCGGCTAGAAACGTCAATAACTTGTCGCACTAAAATCCAGAAGAGAAAAAAACGAAACGGTGCAAAGGTCGAATATAAAGCCAGAGAGAAGAGTCCAAGAGAGCTTTGTATAAACCGGGAGAATAATCAGTAGGCAGATGGACAAGTCGAAGTTCCGAATTCCAGGTGATCGGCATTTCAAGGTGTCAAATACGTGAGTGAAACATAAACATGATAAACAAAACACTCGAGAATTCCGATCGATTTCTACCACTAAATTGCACGTAAAATTGTACGTTTGCACTCATCGTGTAAAGCGAGATTCCGTCTGATTCAGTCGATCGTAAAATATTTTCTTGCACACTTGATTGTACATCTGATACATTCGTTTGTACAAAAAATTGTACCGTGAAAAACGGCCTTAACACATGACACACTGTTTGAGATCAACGGCCTGCCATTAAAAATAACGGTACTGGCTAAATCACTGAAGGTAAACATCGTTGGTCTCGGCCTTGTATGTGGATAGGTGATAGGCCAATTCGTCCGGGAAACTGTAATCTACAAGCGGCACACAGCTATTGAAAAATAACCTAAACAATAGATAAGCGTGAAACTGACAACTATCGATTCTGCAAGTACATAATATTCCGGAAGGTTATAAATGAAAAACTTTGAGGTTCCACAGTGATAATTTTATTTTCACGACCCGGGTGTCGACATACTATAACGTCATCTTCAGGTTGACGTTATAGTACGTCGAAACCCGGGTCGTAAAAATAAAATTAACAATGTGGAACCAAAAAGTTTAAGTTTTTCATTTATAAAATGAATAAGTTCCACCAAGTAACGCCTGAAACTACCAGTTATTCCGGAAGATTCCCCTTAAATTCACAGAATCTTATTCCTACGAATCCACGCTGCTCTAAACGCACAATTTATGATATTTTCCCTCCGAAGTTCTATAAAGTTCCCCAAAAATGACTGTCGCAATTAAAATATACGTATTTTTTGTTACCACAGGGTCATTTCATGACTTCCTAAGCACGGACTAGGCGATTATCAAACAAATATTACGACTTATAGCGTGTACCTTGGCGATTAAAATCTCCATAGAAGAATGCATACTAACTTATGGTGTGCACTACGAGTCTGCCACATAGGAAACTGAATTAGGGAAAATATAGACCGCCGAACAAAACAAATAAAAAAGATAACCTTACAGTAATAAAATTATAATATAAATAATGAATGGATGGCAAATTCATTTTCTAAGGAGATTAAAAAATAAAGTAAATTTAAAAATTTTAATAAATTCATTATCAAAGACTACAATTAAGCATAAGATGACCATAGCCTAAAATAAACTATAGGTCTCCTGAGACATTATATCTGGATATTTCTGGCTTAATCTGTACACAATACACACTCCACCAGAATACCATAGTATGACGGGTATTTATTTACGAGAAAAAAGTCCAGATAAGGTATTACTTCCAATTCACAGGGGTACATTAAAACAGATCTGAGACACATACATACAAATAAATAAATAAATAAATAAATAAATATAAACTAAGTAAACAAATTAAATGTAAACTGTGTTCAAATATTTTAAAATACGGTTGAAGAAACCATCCAGCAGGTGTAACTCTAGGAGTAAAATTCCTCGAAGTAACTACAGTGGACATTTCCCGGCAAGAAATTTACATATTCTTAACATTTTCTAAGGCCTCTGAACAGTACCGCAAAAACAGAGAGGCTCTTAAATTCTATGGAGCCGCAGGCTCCGAGAGAAAAGGCATCTAACTTCAAAATATTTTCGCAACATGTTTCCAAATAAATAATAATGAAATACACATTAATGTCCGGAATTTCTGACATTTACAGTCTTCAAAAAGCTGTATTAACTCAAGAAGTCGCAAAAAATCTTAATTCGTCTGCGGGGTTAAACCAAATTATGGAGATACGCAAAGGCGTATAAATAAGCCTCCATAAAAGAAAAGTTGGAAGACCTCAAGTGCTTTATAATGATGGCCGCGAATTCCGCGGGAATAGGTAACCCATAGGAAAATTAAGGCAGGATATTTGAAGTTGCCTTCGTTTAAGTAATGAGTCCCTCGAGAAACACCTATACCATTCTCCCGAGAGGCAAAGCGTTAACATACAAAAAGTCGTACTAAAGTTCCTCGATGAGTCGATCATAAGGAATATGGCTTAAGAATCAACGGTTAGAGAGCACATCCAATTTAAAAAAAATGTATGCGCAAGGATGTGGCCCAATGCTAAAACGGCTAAAATTCGGGAGGTGACGCAAATTTTTTTACAGATCTATTTCAATGAAAATCAAAAAAACTGACCTCAACATAGAGCTCATGCTGTCTCAAAAAATAATTTAAAAGTGCTTCGCTAGTCCCTAACAGTGTTAAAACCATACACTGAGAGCACAGTGAAAAAAGCGCTACCAAAAAAGGACCGCGCTAGAAGCAGCGCCGTGCAAGTTTGGAGGCAGCCTTCGAGAAGGAAAGAGATAGGGAAGCAATAACCAAGATGACGATAAAGATGGGAGAAGGTTGGATGGAGGAGAGGAGGGATACACGGAGGGTGCCACTCTTCCGCCATCCAACCATTTCAAGCAGGTCCCCAGCAAGCAGCCACCAATCCAGCAAACCACGCAACTCGCGATGGGGGCACCTCCTGTCCCCACTTCACCCTCCACGCATACCATCCCCCTCCGCCATCCCATCGTTGGATTCCCCCCTCCCTCCCCTACTTTAACCTCCCTCAAACCAGAGTCTCCCGGAACAGCCGCGCTGTTGCCAGTTTGATCGCTCACGCTAGCATTCCCGGCTCACTCCCCCCACTGACTCCACATAGTAGGATGAATAGTTGGAATATCCTACTGCATTAACTTGAGAGGGAGGACCAATAATCACAAAACGGAATGAAACTATTTCCACGGATTTGGACATGTTTTCATGCTATGCTCTCCAAAGCGCCCTCTCCATTGTAAGCATATCTGTAGTGTAGTGCATGCTTGTGAGCCTTCGACTCGTGACAAGCATTAGAGATTTATGCTAATGCATAATTAATCGTAGTTACACTAACTTTAGGGTATAGTGTAATGCACGTTGGTGAATACTCACCCCCTGCCACACACCCTTGAGGTGGCTTGCAGGGTATTTTGTTGATGAAGATGAACACCTCAAACGCGTATTTCCAAATGCAACGACTCTTGAGGTGTAACACACTTTGAGACGCTAATAATAATTAATCGATGAGAAGTAGAAATAGTTCGGGATGAATTTTTTTTTTAAACAGAAGCAAGGGTGAGCATGTAATGAATAGGCATTGTCATTTGCACAGGAAAGAACACTACCGTGGTTCTTCTCAAAACACAAAATTTAAGCCAACGGAATTCACAAGCAAACGGAATTCACAAGACGTGCATATATCGGATAAGGAAATGCATATGTATAATCCCATTGGGCAAGTGAGGCCATCTGCATACACCTACATACATCATCGTATTGGAAATTTATAAGTAAAGGTGCATTTTGCTGACGGAGAAGAGCACGGACTGAAGGAAAATAGTTTTCGTCTTGCCACTTCTGACGAGTGCAAAGAATTAAGAAACGCAGGAAGAATGCAAATACAGTATCTCACTCAAAATTATTTAACTATACAATATGGAACTGCTGCAAACATACGACGACGAAAGGCAATTATAGCTGTAACACTACGTCAGACGTAGGCAGATTGCCTTCAGCATAAAATGAAACATCAATAAGGTAAGACGGCCTTCTACGTTAGGACATGGGCTTCTCCCAATCAATACTCGAACCAGGCCGTATACTAAAGAAAGATAAGGGTTGGACGGAGAGGGGCGGGGAAGCGGGAAAGAGCTGTGCGCTGCTCCCTGGGTCCGCGCGGCGGGGGGGGGGGGGGGAACGAAAGCGAACGGCGAGCTTAGCCTCCCTCACAGCCCCATGACAACGTCTCCCCTCCCCGCCGAAACAAGCGTAAAACTTCACGCTCATCTGTGGCCGGCAACAAAACTTACACCGCTGATCCCCCATCTGACGTCACACTCCCTTCACCCCTGGGCAAAATATAAGGCTGAGACTAGTGAGTAGAAGATGACCCACGAAAACAATTACATGTTATCTACAAAATCTACATCTACAAAATACCCTGCAAGCCACCTCAGGGGTGTGTGGCAGGGGGTTATCGTGAGCATGTGGCGAAAAACAGGCACTGCACTGCATTCCAGACCCGGCGATGATGAAAAATGTATTGTATCCATGCATACTTTGAACCATATATCCTAAAAGCATTGATGGAAAATGTATTCTCTATAATGTAACAACCAGAGTAATCCCCTTGAACGAGATAAAAACTCTTTAAAAAAAAGTTCTACATACATCTCTACCGCATAAAACAAAGCATTAAATTTCTTCACATTCCTTAAAAAGGTCAATTAACACACGCGTACGAAGTTTCTAAGAAACATAACTTGAGTCGCAGAAACCACCGTTTGAAGAGCAGTAGCTTAACCATATCGACGTAAGATGAACCTTATATTCAAATTAGCTATATAACGCATTTCACTGAAAAATCAGTCTCAAAACTAGAGTGCATTTTCCATAAGGAAGTCTTAATTCCTATGTTGTAATGGATAGATGAAAATGCCTTTCGTACACCACAGAAATAACCAAACAATTATAAAGTTTTCAACTGATGAAAGCAAAAAAGCCTTTCATACCAGCCATAATTTGACAAAGTATCCTCACCAACCATATAATATGAATCCTTATCAAATGCAGGCTAAACATACCACGGAAAATATTCAATTGGACGAAAATGAAACTTGCGAAGCCAGTGAATCGCTTATATCTTACAAAAACCGGTCGAGAATTCCACACTAAACGACGTAGCGAAAAAAGCAATAAAAAAAACATATCATAGTCGTGATCCAATACTTAGGTGACGCTACTCGGTGTGGATTTAGTAAAAACAAACTCAATTAGCAAATTTCTTGCAAGACTTAACGCAACCAAAAGTGAAAAAAGCTGTTACGTAAAAGAAATTAGCGAGTTCCGAAAGAGAGGTTGAATATTCCACATGGAGGACTGCAGCATATATTCCATCCAAAATTTATTAAACGAAAAGAAATACACTCAAAAGGTGTTATCGTCGGAACTACCAGTCGGCACACGACTTTTCAAAAACTTTTCCCCATGCTTGGCAACGTTGCCCGTCATGAGATGACTCAGCGGCCTGTAACGGAACTACCGCGGAATAGAGAAACCGAAGGGCTCTTGACTTGGCCAACGACCAAGCTTTCTACAACCTACCTGCACCTTGTCACAAGCCACGGTCTTTCTCTCACGAAACGGCTTCAAAGCAAATTTCTCGCGGCCTCCCAAGTGAAAAGGTTACCTCCAAAGGAGAATTCCCGGGCTAGGTGAGTGCATGCCAGAATTGAAAAAAAATGCAGTCACCTCGGATTCACCTCTCGAAGATCGCATTTCCTTGAATAGATCATACGCCGTTTGCATTTCACTAACGCATACACGTCCCATACCAGGTTGACCATGAGCTACATCTACAAAACACCCTGCACAGCTAGAGTTGTATGCGTATTTCATTGCCATAAAATACGATGGCATATTCAAGAATAACTAACATATTGAGACTTATAGACTTCCTTGACTACTTAAACTAAAGAGAACTATCTTCCACCTCATAACAGGAATAAATCTATTACAGCATTAAGTGGGCTCAACGACATTGAAAGGAAAACACATAGAATGTGAAATCTAAAGGCATGCAAAGACCCTAAATATATATATGGATTCATCTTATTTGGAGGCTACACAATGTTCGACGCCTCTACGAACAAAACAAAAGCATTACTCTTCCTTAACTAAAGAAGAAAACGTAATACCCTGCACAATGTACCTTCACAAAATAGTCCGAATGACAAAAGAATTGGCAAATATACTTCGCTGCAGGTTAGATTAACCGGCAATCTATTACTTCACTCGCTTAGCATAGTGCGAGTAGACAATACACGAAGTAAATAGCAACAAATTAAGTTCATTGAGACGATGAAGGAAGTGCGAACAGTCACGTATGACTTGGAAACGAAAATAAACAGCGATAGCACAACAGGTCAAATCGGTACGCGAAGGAATGGTGCAAAAGGCATCTGCGTAATCAATAGTAATAAAATTAATTTCTTCACCAATTGCTAATGCTGATAAAAGGATAAATCACGCAATACACACTTTTCGTAGTAGTGTAGCCTATATTTCTACAATCAATCGTAATAACTTAGATGAGATTAAGTCACACAGCGAACGCAACAACATAATGGTAATTAATTACAATAAAAAATAAGCAAATAAATGGGGTTGGCACCTGACTTCTCAGTGATATAAAAAGGGAAAATATATTCAGACAGGTGAAAATAAACAGAGTTACGTTGAAATTATACGGGAAAAAATGTTTCAGCTCTGCATGCCAAAAATCAGTCAACAAACATGTTGACTCTTAAGATCGGTCTGTGCTGATAAATGTTTGCATGTATCGCTCGAATATCTGTCATAACTCAACAGCAGAATGGGTTTAGACATGCATAAAAACAAATCCTTAGTAATACGTAAAATGGTTTTCCCTTTCCCTTTGATTAAAAAAATTACCTTAAAAAAACGAGGAAGTACGACCTATGCATGCGACAAAAAGGAGCAATGAAGCAGTAATGAAGTGAACAGGCTTGTAATTGTGTAATCTTGTGTAATTTCCAGAACACAGGTAGTTTATGATAAATAAGCCAATCTAATTTTGTACGAGGCTAAAGGAAATTTTTATCTGCTGGCAGGTATTTGCTGAAGCATCAGTAGTCGTAGTTTCATTAACTTTATTAGGTGATAGTGAAGAGCATGTTGGTGAGATCCACTCGTCACACACCCTTGAGGTGGTACGATGGGTACTATGTAGACGTAGAGACAGGAATAATTAGAGAGCGCTTAAAAAAATTGATTCGTCAATAGCGTCAAGCGGTGCGGCACGGTGGATGCAAGCAAGGAGGCACCACTGAAGAAGAAGACTATTTCGCCGCACGAGTAGAAAGGCTCTCTCCTAGCTCACCCATCGCCGAACTACAATCGACATTTCATAACAATCCGGTGTCCCCACCAAAGGAGCAAACAAGTACGTATCTACATCTACGTATGTCGCAACGGCCGCAGGAACTTCTAGTTCACAGGCTTTCTAGGGATATAGAATGGCCAATCCCTAGCGTTGAGAATCTGTTTTAACGTTCACCTAGCATACCGGTTTCAATTGTCCTTTTTTAACCTCCAAATCACATGAAATGGGTACGTCTGGAATTTAATACAGATTAAGGTGGTGCATCACTTCCAAAAGTAGAATAGGATTCACCACCTATATCTGTCCCAAAGAGATTCTGCAATAAGTGTGAATCCTTAATCTGAGACGTACAAATAAATGAACATTAATTTTGAAGACTCTAGGGCAGTGCTGCCGAAACATGTCACTGAAAGTTGGATAGCAATTTTTTTCGAATTGGAAGTCTACTACTACTTGTGTATTTAACACAATTATTTAATTTCTGGGGGTTCAATGCAGGCCAGGGACAATAGAGTCGCGGGCCAACAAAGATCCACCGACAAAACAAGTTAACACACTGCTCTAGAGCACTCAATTGAGCCGATAAACCGAATGACGGGCAGTTGAAACAGGTACGGGCGGAGGATCCATGGGTAGATTTGGCAGTGCCTTACCCCTCGAATGGTTCCGTGACAGTGGTTTAATATCGTCGTCAACATGGATACATCTACATACCCTGCAGTACGACACGTCTATCCTCGCCTATGTTAACAAAAATAGCAGGAAAATACATCCCTCAGGGAAGAAAATGCAAGCCAAGCGTCGTACCAAATAGGAGCCAGGAATAGCTATCTAATCCACTGTTTTCAATAAAACATAAGATACCCTAAAACAACAAGGAACTTAAAAAATTCAAGTTTCAAAATTCGTAACCCAGTTCAGAAATTTGGTTTGAACAAGTTCCAACAACCGCATCGAAAACGCCGCAAGACCGCAAACATAATCATGTATCACCCAAGATCACACGCATCAACATGGGATGGAAATCTTCCACATGGACGAGGTCTAGTTGATATGAAATGGATCTTACGCATGACACGAGACAAGAGGTTCGGTATAGAACTGAACAGTCGTTAGCTCTCTGATTCTATCGAACACAGTATTAACTGTCCATACACATCCAAAGCGAAGTCGAAACTAGTACGCATTACCCGACACAAATAACCAGGTACCCACTCCCAAGACTGCAACTACATAAATCATAAACTCTCTAGTATCATGAAAGAAAACCCTAGGATGAAATGTATCATCACATAGTGAACATTTTCCCGAGAAAACAACCATTTCGCGCAAAAATGCTCCCATAAGATCGAAAAAATGCAAAACCCAGTGATGACCTATTCATCGATTTCCATCACTAACAATACTCCACCGCCCACGGGATTCCCGGGAAAGGTAACTAGGAATCGATATCCATTGTATCCATGGCTACACTTCACCGAAGAGACGACGGGGAAGGAATTCAAAGGAAATTCCTGAATTTTGTAAAATCAGCCCATTCCTGCCACACCCGCAAACTCATGGAATGCTGAGTGCGACTCCTTCCAATGCGATAAGATAAGTTATGGACATTAACCGCCGCAAATGCAGTCATAACATCGCAGAAATATGCAAGGGCCGACGAGCATTTTGTGAGCGCACCGAAAAACTAACGCTCAGAAATGCGAGAGTTTAAACTCGGTTTAAGGTGACCTTTCCCTTCCAAACGAGAGGCCTCCCTCCCTAATAATGCCAACGTGGCTGGCCGGACGGGAAAGAAACTGCGCAGCAGCAGCTCAGAACCTGGGAGAGCGAGAGAGATCACGACGCGGGAAGGCGGTGAGAGGGAGAGGCAAGATGGCGGTGAACAGAGCGGCGGCGGAGAGGGGTGAGACGAGTAGAAGGGGGGAGTGGAGTGGGGGGAAGGAACACGCTTAAGGGAATGGAGCCGCCTCAGGGGGAAGGAGGGACGATACGAGTTGGAGGAGAAGACAAGTTCCGGCTCAAGACGACGCGAGGCAACATAAAGAAATCCAAATGAGACTATCGATTTGAAACGCACTTAAATTGGTGGACAGCCCGGCGACGTACGATTCATCTTCACTACACGAACCAAGGTGATTGAGAAACTGATTCCCTACGACTATATCCAAAAGAAATTGTAACAATCACACTGTCAGCACCTAGACTAAGTCAGCTTCTCTTCAGCGAGCCATCAGAATTAATGGAGCGGTGGAGGTCAACCCGAGCGATATGCATGGACCCTTCGGTGCGTTCGTGATCACTGTGAGCGGCTCCAAGGCATACTATCATCGATGGTAGAGCGAATGGAATGGAAAGGCAGGCAGCAGCGGCGAGCAGGCGCTGCGCCAGCCAGCGCTCCTTGCATCACTACCCCTCCCGTCCTCGTGCGCGCGTGCCTCCCCTCCAAACCAGTTCCCCGAATCCCCCCCCAGCCCACCAAGTTTTTCACGCCCAGAAAAAATGGTCGGTATTGACGACGGCCAACCCAACAATAGCGAACGAAACTTCATCCCTCCAGAAAACATCACGGGCTTCTAAGGCTTGAAGATAAGTTCAAGGAAAGTAACAACGATCTAGTCACATCACTAAGCATTTGACACCGCCGCGTAATCGGAAAGCACGACTGAGAACAGGGCTTTGGGAAGACAAATTCAGTCTTAACATAATTTCTCCCCGGAGAAACAATGCATTGAGCCCAGACGCTCACTGTCTGACGTGGTCCTCAAAAATAGTCACAGTAATAATAGAGGTGCAATCGATTGCAACCTAATGCCGACGAATGACAAGGGCTAGGCGAGCAGGACAACGAATTACTCGGGCTGGAGTCGAGGAAAGCGGCCATCGCTTCTGGAATCAATTCGGTACCACCCCACCCCCGTGCCCTCCCCTGCCCCCCAGTCCACATTTCGCAGAGCTCAGCCAGCCATCGATCCCGCCGTGTTCCAGGGAGAAGCGGCGTTGCCGGGTCGCTCGGCCCCCGCCCCGCTCCCGATGCGGCAGATTGGCCGGCCGCCGCACAACCACGAGCGGGCGGGAGCGACGGCGGCGAGAATCGATCCAACTGGGGGCCCAGCAGTTGTCTCGCCGCGTAGGGCAGAGAGTGAGAGGCGCAACGCGTAAGCGTGGACATGTAGAGAAGGTCTCCCCACTCGCGTACGCGTGATTCCATTCGGTCGACCCCCCCAGCTTGGTAAATAAATGGGTATGTCCCTAAGCTAGGGATGACGTGGGGAAAGACGGACGATGCCAGTGTGCGACAGGAATAGACGACGTGGTCGCGTATGCATTATTTGATACATTGAATGCGAAATTATTATTTGAACTCCATCAATTTACAATTTCTAGAATTCCCAATCAGGTTCAACAGGCGAGAGCTGAGCTGAATTGGAGGATTCATTTATTATGGGGCAGTTTCTTCATCAGTGACGGATATTGACACGTGATGCCTTCGAATAAAAAAATCAGAAACTTTCGAGATGTATCATCCTGTTTTGAACCCATAATAATTAAGTGAATGGTCCAAGGCGTTCCCTTGGATATCCCTTAATACCCTGACACACTCCCTTGAGTGGCTTGCATGACACTAGTAAATACATAATCCACATCCAAAATAATAGGTAACAAAACTTCGGACAAATAAGGATCAGGGAACCGAAGGCAAAAATTACCCATGCGCAAGAGGCAATTATAAATACCTAAAACAAACTGAGTGATCACCGGAGTAGGTGAAACTCTTCCGTGGACTTGCCACGAGATATTTTCAGGCATTCCGCTCGTGAGAATTTCAGGCGCATCGTATCATTACCGGGCAAATATACTAAAAAATTGATGAGCCAATATTATTTTTCTATTCAACAAAACATTCCATAGGTAGGTACATCTTCATGGAAAATTACATTACCGCTCCCGATAAAAATTATTAGAAATCACTAGAGACAATTGCCTTCGGTAGTTAATTAAACGGCACGGCATCCCGTTACTCCAAACGATAGCACTGCTAGCAGCCTATTCTAGCTTCAGCAATTCTAGTTTCAGTAAAGGCCCGTAGACGTTTTTATAACCTCGCTACGAATGAGACAAGTATTACCTACTAAATACTAAGACGGTTCCATAACATAAGAACCGTAGCCTTTGAAGGAACAGCGATATAGAACCATTAGAGCGGCAAAACATTCCACACAAAAATTGCGAATTGGAATTTGTTAATCAAACATAACATTCAATGTGTATTTTATTCAGTTCAATAAAATGGTGGGCTTATTTTGGGATAGTAAATAGCAAGGTTTTGACAATCTTCGGGCCACACCTTCCTTTCATACAAAGTGGAGAAACGAGAAGACTAAAAACACACTTTCGGGGACAAAAAAAATCGCAGCGAGTTGCAACCACGGATCTAAAACGTCATCTGGCACCTAATATCCGTCGTAAGCGACATGGGCCTCCGGCCCGAAAAATTTACTAGATGCCCTGGGAAACATAAGTGTTATAATCCCATTTGAATCACTCCTCCTGGGAATGCACCAAATCTGAAGAAGGCCAATTCACAGCATTACGAATTAGGAATGGCTAAAAATTCACGAGAAAATGTTTCGCAGGATTTTATAATGATGATAATTAGTTTGAAAAATGAAATACATAATAAAATGAAATACATAATAAAATGAAATGAATAAATATAAAATAAAAGAAATCATGAAATGAAAAATTATTTTTATAATGCGTAGTCTACTGCCACATACACACGAAGATACAAGCACTGTACAATGTACATTGTAAATTCTATCATAATTAATCTGCAAACAGACAGAGCAGCATGGCCGGTCGAATCATCATCATTAGCAAGTATGGCAAGATAAAATGCGAAGGTGATATTAAGGAAGACATAGTCTTTGAGTGATTGAAGGTGAAGTCACACGCACATCATGACGGATTCCTCGGGCAGAAGGATAGTGCCCCATAAGGAGCGCCACAAGCGGTGCCTCAGGAATCCTTCGAATATAGAACGATTCACGTCCCAAAACTACATCCCACATCTGTCAATGGGCCCCGGGCACCGTTTTCAGAGAACATTACGTAAGTCTTGCACTACAACTGATATCTCAACGTTAAACAACGCCAGCCGGAAAAATAAAGGAGGATATCCTTACTAAGACTGCCACACACACCCCTGAGGTGGCTTGTAGGGTATTTTGTAGATGTAGATGGAGACGGAGAACTATTTGCCCGACACTAGTAAAAATCCACTGCCTACAATACGGAGCCCAAATACGAGTGAACAAAATTATTGCGTAAAACAGAAACTGACTACACGAGTTAGAGCGGAAGTGAAAATGCTTCAAACACTAAATACAAACAGAGAAATAGGATAGTTAAAAATACATTCACTCAAAAGTATCACTTCGCCAAAACTGGAACGTTAACCTGTAGGGGATGAACTCTTGAGACCGCTTACTCAGAGTGGCAGCTACGTTAACCTTTTGAAGACAATATTTCCAAGACAATTATTTGTTTTTTGCAAGTTGGATAAAAAGTATATTTTCGTTCCTACTGTGTTCATCAACCATTTACAACACATCAATTCGCTGGTACAAATGTGTTCTGTTAATACTGTAAGGGTTAAATCACATACACCCGTGATATGACAGCAACGTATTCTTAACAGACACTTCTACCACATTTCAAAAACAATAAAATTATACCAAATAATGATCATGGTAAATCCTTGTAAGGCTATCGTCGGGTAAGGATCTGTGCCCGCAAAGAAGCTAGAACCCTTCAAGAAATGGAAGTTTTGATTCACCAATCTCTGATAGATACAACAGGCAATACTGGAAGGAGGATTTACGTAAAATTTAATCACCTCGGATTCAGCGCTCATCATATTAATTATATTTACGCAACAATTACTATCCTTCCTTTTTCATAATCATAAATAAGACGAGGTTATGGACACCTAAATACGGCGTAGTCTGCAAACCGTTAAGGTAAATAGTTAAGAGGTTACCCCCCAAAAGGCCAAATGCCTCGCAGAGAAACTTTCACGACTCAGAGCGACAGGAAAACTTCCGACTTTCACAGGCATGCAAATCGTCGCAGGGGAATACACAAGAGATACACATTAAGATAACTGATTATCTGAGCGGAATGGATACGTGGATTCCCTGATAAACTGGGAATGCGACTACGGAGATAAACAATGACGAGCCATTTCACATTTCTCCTAACCCTTTATAGGCCAACACTAATTGTAAGAGTGATGCATGTATCGACAACACTACGGGCCATTCATATGATGTGGAAACATCGGTCAAAGGGACACGCTAAACGATGACAATCCGCGAGCATGCATGAATGATATCGAACATTAAACCACAAAGTTACTCAAAGCCGAAAAGGGGCACTTCGCATCATTTCCACAGTCGGTAAAAAAGCAGACACATTGCAGCGTGCCCTTACATGATTCGTTACGCATAGTTTGAACTGTAATCAATGCATGCATCAAAAATGCGTGCTAAAATGTACACATTTGGAAAATCAACAATGCGTAAATAAAAAAGCAACTATCCATCACGATACCAAAATTTCGGCAAAACATCAGGATAAATGTGACTCCCGTTTACCCTGCAAATACCAATACGAATACCGATCGGGGGTATGGGAATCCAGGCTGCGGAAAGCACCTATTTCTCAGAGTAAGGAAGTTAGCTCCAATAAAAACAATTAAAATATCTCTGTTAGTAGTCCGAAAGAGCAGTAAATTATTGGGGATATGAATTACAAGGAAATCAAAATAATGAAATGGACACATTAAGTCACAGCAACTTGAATAATTCAACTAATTAATTCAAAGTTCATTAATTTGATAAGATTGACCCAATAATTAATGCATAAACTAAACTAAAGGCGAGTAAGCCATATGAATACACGAACGTCTGTCTTACGTTGGGTACGAGAAGATTTTACGAAGCATACACTTGTATACGGCACATGTTTTTTCCGAGTTCTTTAAAAGCTTCGAAGGGTGCAAACCAGTGAGTAAGCGAAGGAACGGCCATTCCAAGTGGACTAGTAAGCCAGAAACTGCTAAGCAGAACGAACGCAATTTCGACTTCATTAGTGACAGCTAATGGGTGATGTAAAATACGGCACTTCTTACATTGCCGGGGGTCGATACTAGCCTACAGTGATTGCTGAACAATCGGAACATTAAGGTAAGTTTCTACAACTCTCCAAAAGTGTAAATAACAGAAGGTTGACGACGATATATATATATATATATATATATATATATATATATATATATATATATATATATATATATATATATATATATATATATTCCCGCGAGAAAAATATCGTGAGTTCCGAAACAAACACCGGGTATATCTTCAAGGCTTTATTTTTAACACGAAAAAGAAAAGAATGACACAATGTCAGAGTGTACTCTAAATGCTTCACATAAATTAAATATAAAACATAATTTTCCATTCCAACGTGGTCGCAGCATCTTCTCCGTCTGACTGAAATGAAACTTATTTCGCATGACAGTTTATCACAGCGGTGGCTTAATGCCATGAGGCTCAGCAGAATCGAGGAAAACGATATCAGTTACATAAACACGGGTCATCATACCAGCCTCAAGATTCTTTCCCAGTTAGCCACACAAGGAAATAGAGTGAACAAAAGCTGGCAACACAGTATTCGCACACGTAGTTTAACTCATTCCATGTACAGCGTAGGGAAAGTACACAAATATCATGATCAGTAGTCCAGGATGTATTTATCAATAACTGAAAAACGATTGAACAGGAAGTTATCGCATCGATAGTGAATACTATATAACAAAATAAAATTGAATAACATGGACACAAAACTTGTATTATGAGGCCTAAAAAGAATAGCAGCATAATTTAAATTCCGGTAGACTTCCCCAACATGAAAAACGCACGAAACTAGCAGCAACCATTCACAGCGATAGAAAAGAAGCCAAAATGATACAAAATCAAAACATGATAAAAGTCCAGAAAAAACGAATGAGTTAACAACATTAGGTACGTGAAATCTATATAATTAAAGAGACTACGCAAAAACTGAGTATTCGCGTCAGCCAGGATAGAAGCCGCCCTGAATATTAACATAAATAGAGAACAGTTTAACAACACTAATTCACCAAATAAACCACGTAATAGCACTGACCTAGCAGTTATTGGCGCAAATTATCGTAAGAATCTCACGATGATGTAACAGACGGATGTATAAATAAAGAAAAGTTTGATTCTGCCTCCGAAATGAAAATTAGACAATGCTTGTGCACATTGTACTAGATTTGACGTATACAACATGCAACCAACATTTCCACAATTGGAAACTCACTACACAATTATTCATCACAATAGGAAAGGTTAAGTGTGACTACTTGGATATGCATTGCGATCTGAAATAAACATTCGCGAAGCAATAAATCTCCCGCTATCGTTGTTGGCTGTAAAGACGATTAAAATATAAGTAATAACTAAATTAATTGTCTCATCGATACTATGCATTGCACATATTAGTACGAGGAAATGCTTTTTCCAATGGATAACGAAAATTCTCGAGTATACCTGCAAGGAACTGCTTTCCCCGATGGGTAACGAAAATCCTATCTAAAATCCGTGTAAAGGCCGTTTTACACGATGAAAGATTTTGTACAAACGAATGTACGCGAGATTGTACGTTTGTCTCAACGAAATTAGAACAGGTTCTATTTCCCGTGCAGGCATTGAGACTTTCGCACAAGCGTTCATACAATTTGCTGCTTTACACGATACATTTTGCCCCATGCAAGAGTTCACGGAAGAGTTTGTACAAACAAATGTACCGTGTAAAACGGCCTTAATAGTTACGCAGGAAGATACCGTAAACGCTGAAACAAAATAACATTTATCTACCTCGCTATCATTGATAGTTGAAATGACGATTATAACATACAAAATAACGAAATGACCTGATTAATCATATGAATTCCGCACTGAAAAAAATAGGGTAGGCTTTCCTCGATGTGTAAGGAAAATGCTCGTTCCGATTGATAAAGAAAACACTTTTACCTAAGGATAAGGAAAATCCTATAATTTCATACAATTCATCTAATTTAAACTTGAAAGCACACTAGCAACGCACGATAATGCCGTAAACACAGGCAAAAAATCACACTTCTAACAGCAGGTGCCATAAAACAAGAAAGTTTCATCTAATTTCGTCGTGATGAATTTATAACGACATATTGTTAAATGGCGATATATTAATTACAGAAGACTAGTTCAGTTTGATCAATTCCAGGTAATTATCTCACATTGTTAGTTGCATGCATTTTAATTACATATTAAGAAGAAATAAACGTCTAATTTAACTTATTGTCAAATGAGCTTAATATGCATAAGAAACAAATACATGATACACTCCCACTGTGAGCGAATCTGACTGACTACAACCGGCTACACAAACAATTTACATAAAACAACAATAATAAACAAAAATAAAAGAAACTTTAAATTATCTCAATCCAGAGTTTCCAAATATTTGGTAATTGAATTCGCACAGTAGATTACTACACTTAAGTGTTAACAATACCTACCTATGCCGAAGACTAGCATTAACCACAAACCTAGAACAGGTGAGCATGAAGGCGAAACAGCAATATCAAGCAAAATTGACCAAGGCAATAAAATGGAAGCATAATCATTGAACTTGAGGATTCTTCAATACCACTTCACTGATATTTTCTTCACCTAAACATAAACACAGCACAGGCTTGTAGAAATTTGCGAACTTAATCGTTGGTAAACTCACACGACCAGCATGTTGGTGGAATAAACCTATCCCGGTTTAAACTTTTCATCCCATTAGCACTTTACTTATAGGACAAACATATAGTAGTCGTGACACTATTCTCATTTTGATCAGCAAATAGCACCTTTATAGGATTCCATGACATAGTGGACTCATTCCCGCCACCACTTGCACATCTTCAGAATAAAAAATCGATATCCACTATTTTAAGAAAAATATAATGCACTACGAAGGTATGATTTTCTTATCCCTGATGGACCAATAACTTTTACTGATGACAGGATTTCACCATTGCACGTAGATAATACACATTCTGCTGGAGTGTAGGTAGCTTTCACTCATCCAACGGACCAACATACCGTTTGAAATGCTCCCGAATCCGGTCTTCGCGGATATTATCCGGCAAATTCCCGACCCACAGATGTCGAGTCTCTCTAACCATCTTGCTCAGACGTCTTCATCGAGACGACACCGCTCCCGCCGATAGAATTTCACGACAGAGATGCAACATTTTGAGTCCTTCTCACACACGGCACATCACCGCCTCGCGCACTACTCTAACGAATGACGTCACCGTGGCGGGATCTTCCTCGGGACACGAACCAAAATCAGACTAGGTTTGCTCGCCAGCTATCCCGGCCTGCTCTCTCCCGTACATTTCCAGGTGGCGAGTCTAAGCTCTCATGGAAGAGTCCACTCTCGCTCAATGCATGATTAGGGGAGGTGCAGTAGAAGCTGCAGGAGAAAAAAAAGTTATATACAGCTTGATGAGACATCGCGTATAACAGGGGGAAGGGCCAACGTAACTTGTTCTTTTCGGGGTCGTCTAGAAACAGATTTTTTTTTCTTAGTATGAATTTGGCTTCTCGATGAAGAGTTTATTCTATGCAATTGCATTATGGGCTCTGTATAAAATAATTGGGTTTATTTTTGTATGGGGCTTTCGGACATGTTAATTCACACCCGAGAATCAAACGAAAGAGGATTCATTTAGTAATCAAAATATAAATATATCGTTGTCGTGGAAACACAATGCGTGGAGTAAATTATGACAACCTTCCAGGAAAGTTGTTTTACGTAAGCATAATTCATATACAGGGTAGCGCAAAAATGCTTCTATACACACGATAACAGTGTTTGCAGGGTTGTTTAGGGCGTATACAATTGGCGATAGATTCATCGTTCACAATGATAAATGCCTATCAACACGAAACTATCCAACGAGTCAAATTTGCCCTTCAATTCCAGTTATTATGACCAGTTCATAATGAAAACATGCTAGAAGAATGGAATATGCGCACCGTGACACTCGGTGCCATTTTATGTCTTTCTCCGCCTTCAATTCCATTATAACAGACCTTCAAAGCTCCCCAAAATAAAATAAATGACAGCAATAATGTCAGATACTTTATGATCTAAACGCAGCCCATCAAAAAATAACTTAATTTGAAACTCTCCCGCATCTACCAAACTTACGGCCTCGGCTCCTCCATCTAGTGTGGAATTTTAGAGTTAAGATAAAACCTGAATAGCGACGCGTTGAAAATTTCGTGATTTAAACGTTTCCAGTAAAGGTGCTTAAGTTTTCAGGTTTTAGTTTTTTTAAGGTTTTGAGTTAGTTGCTATTAGCATCCATGTTTTAAGAAGAGTTTTTACTTTTAAAATCAGCTTCTTTCACTTTTGAAAGGTCCAAAATAGATAGTATATTTTGTCAAAGTTATACTTTAACTTATAAGTATACTTTATATTGATTTGAAAATTGACATTCTGTAGCCTTCTTCGGACCTCTTTGCAAGATATGATCATTTTTGTGTCATTTCTGTTGACGAACAGAACATAACAGATTTAGTATAAAAACTTAACAAAATGAAATATTCAACGGGGAAATCGTCTTCATAAAGTATACGTGATGAATGTACACGGCTAAAATACGTTATGGCTCCTTTTTAAGCTTCCAGGGAAACGGAGACTATATCTATTCATTAATTTCTGCTACTTGACTTAATATCCATTGTTTCCTTACAATGCCTTTCATAAGACTTGCAACTATTGTTGTGCAATAAATTATTATCGTTGACAATAATACATTTGAATTACAATGAAGAAATGCAATGCATTTACGAATTAACTTCATGAGAAATTTAACGATTATCTATACAAATGGTATTTCAATGCTATTGCTTTTTTAGATCACCCTTCACAGATTACGAAATTTCAGTACCTATATTTAATTTTACGAAAATACCATTAGCAAATGCATTGAAAAAATCAAGATTGACTACCTTCATCGACTTACTGAAATGGGAACGATGATACTCTTATGGGATTAGTAATTACGTGTAACCCTAGTGGGAGTACCCTGTCCTCCCTGCAAACCACGCTTTTCGCAAAACATAACAAAATAATTCTAACAACGTTTCGGAGTATGTAGTTAACAGAAATTGACATTACAATTGTAATGTCAATGTCCTTAACGACTCATAGGCTAAACAAATTTCCTCCCTACAACGTATTCGCAACGTTAGGGGCTGTCCATAATCCACGTAGACAACGAGTACGAGGGTTGTCAACGAAGGTCCACGCTTGGGGTGGGGGGTTTGGAGGGATGTCTACGTAGACAATGGTCGACACGACGCGGTGGGAGTGACATAGCCACGGCACGTGTACATAATCATTGCACGGCACAGTGTTGCGAACGGTTGCGAGGACTGTCCGTAGCAGGTGCCGCCCGCTCGGTGCCGCCTTGGCGCGGCATGGCACCTTCTTTAGTAAATGACAGATTATAATAGCTACAAGAGTAGTTTTTCTTTTGGTTAACTTTCCTTAAAATCAGTCTTAAATTACAGATAGCCCATGACAGTCAATTAATAACCCGTTTCGCAGCTTTTTCCACAAAAAAAGATAAGTCTACGTGGACAGCAAGGGGAGATTGGGGGGTCCGGATGAAGTGTACGTGTGTCCACGATGGGGGGTGGGGGGTCAAAAAGTGGCCTCCTTTTGTCGCCGTGGATTATGGACAGCCCCTTATCGCAACTGGCGATGCAACTTATTTGCAGCCCTTTTGCAATCCTTTACCCATTGCTTGTCAAACCCGATTGACATTCTTTCTAAATAGAAATGGTAGGTGAATGTTGGAGCTGGCAGAAATTATGGACAGAATTTTACATTTTTTGTAACATATTCATGATAATTTAATTTGCACTAATATGTCTTCGACACTGACCATAAAAACATTTATTTTGTCTTACACCAACACTTCGTTTAAAAAATTGTATCACTTTATATTTACTTTGAGTATACTACCAGTTATTTAGTAGGTTACTGGACAGCTCTTTTCCTAGCATACCAATTTCTCGTACATCGTCCTGCTTTCCCCCACGCTTCCCTAGGGTTCTCCCATTACCCTCTTCAACATGCCCTTTCCTTTCAAAACGTACTCCATCCATCCCTTCTGTCTTCTCCGAACCTCTGTCACTAGCGTCACTATAAGTTTCCTTTAGTAGTGGAATAAAGTGTTTTCAAAGTGAAAGGGCTGCAGCAACTGTTTCAAATAACTTTTGGAGAACATAGGAAATAACTGTTGGAAACAACAGGAAATAACTGTTGGAAACACAGGCTAATTTCGTGAACGTGCCGCAGCCACGCCGATGAGCTTTGTGCTGTGCAGCGGCAACTGATAGCTGAACCTGCTGAACCTGTTTTATTCGTCTTCTATTCCATTCTATTATTTTCTAGTTGCACTGCATGTGTGGCTGCGTTGCAGAGATAAGCTACAATTTCTTGGATTTGAATCTGTTGCAGGCGGTAGCCGGTTCATTCAGCCAACACATGTCCGCCTGTCGTTGCAGATAAAATTAGAACTATGAAATAACTATCTTTCATGAATCCGAACAAAATAGTCATTTTATTTCAGTGAAAGATTTCTTATTACATAGAAAACAGAACTACCGGTCATGTTGTAACAGCGACGATCGATCGCCTGTAGTTTGGTGTGCATCTAACTAAGGTGTAAGGTAAAAGATCTACCGTTTGTTCGCTACGATAATGGAGATGTGTTAACAAACAGTTCCGATAAAGCCAATTTATTAAATTCCTACTTCAAGAGCGTGTTCACCGAGTCATCTGAGAATTCGTCCGTGGCGGTTGATAATCACTGCATACGAAAGTTGCCTCCCCTTGATATTAGTGCTCACGGAATAGAAATTTTATTGAAATTGCTCAGTCCAAATAAGTCACCTGGTCCAGACGTAATCCCTTCTCGCGTGTATAAAGAACTAGCGTCAGAAATTGCCCCCTACTTGCAGCTAATATTCACAAAATCCATAAAGCAA
Source organism: Pyrrhosoma nymphula (assembly GCA_963573305.1). NCBI lineage: Eukaryota > Metazoa > Arthropoda > Insecta > Odonata > Coenagrionidae > Pyrrhosoma > Pyrrhosoma nymphula. Next base: position 121,684,090 of record OY754332.1, read on the forward strand.
CACGGAGTACCAAATGACTGGAAAATTGCCAATGTAACGCCCATATTCAAAAGTGGAGACAAGGAACAGCCATGTAATTACAGACCGATATCTTTAACGTCCATTTCATGCAAAATCCTTGAACACATTGTTGTCAGCTCAGTAATGAAACACCTAGACACGCATAACTTGTTAATGAGAACTCAACACGGATTCAGGAAAGGTAGATCATGCGAAACTCAGTTAGCGCTGTTTGCCCACGATATTTTAGTCTCCGGAGAGAACAACAACATTCCAGTGGACGCGATTTTTCTTGATTTCAAAAAAGCATTTGATAAAGTGCCCCACGGAAAGTTATTAGTATTACTTAAATCATACGGCCTAGACGATGATGTAATTTCCTGGACCAGAGAACTTTTGAGCGATCGCGTGCAAAGAGTAGTATTAGACGGCGTAGCCTCCAACGAAGTTAGAGTCACTTCTGGCGTCCCTCAGGGTAGTGTCATAGGCCCACTCCTCTTCCTACTCTATATCAACGATATTGGTGAAATAATAGACAGTAAACTTCGATTATTTGCAGACGACGCTGTAGTATACAGGGAAATCCGTAGCAGTGAAGATAAGGATAAACTAACGAACGACCTTACTGCAATCCAAGCATGGTGCGATGCGTGGCAGCTAGAGTTAAATTTGAAAAAAATGCGTAGTAATGAAATTCTGGGGGAAAAATAACTCCCCACAACAGAGCTATTTCATTCAGGATACCCAATTAGAGACGGTAGAATCCGTAAAATATCTCGGAGTTAGGCTCAATAATGATCTATCGTGGAATAAACATATTCGGGAAATAACAGGTCAAGCTAATCGTAAATTGGGATTTGTTAAAAGAATTCTAGGCAAGTGCGACGACAAAGTGAGAGAAATAAGCTACTTCTCCCTCGTTAGACCCCATTTAGAGTATGCTTCCAGTGTTTGGGATCCTCATGAAACAGGCTTAAAAACAGAGTTAGAACGTGTACAGAGAAGAGCAGCCAGGTACGTGAAAAGCCGTTACGATAGTCTTGTTAGTGTTACTGACCTCTTAGAACAACTCGGATGGGAATCACTGTCAGACCGTAGATTGAAAACAAGACTAAATCTATTATGTAAATTCAAGAGTAGTTTATTTTCCGACGAAGTTGATCATATTTTACGACCGCCAACGTACTATGGAATATTAGATCATAAAAATAAAATAAGAGAGATAGACTGTAGAACAGATAATTTAAAATGTCGTTTTTTCCGCGAGCGATAAGAGACTATAACGGCTGTGTAAGGACTTAGAAATATTTTAGTTGACTGGAAGTGTAGCTTACTAACTTATGTATTTCTTAAAGCATGTTTACGGAGTTTTATGGTGTTTCTAACAGCATGTTTTGCATGTTCTAGCTTCATAGGCAGATTTCCCTCTTAAGTAGCATGTAGAATATTATGTGTCATCGTACATGTGTGGCGTGTATGTGGGGATTCTCTTGCATGCTGCATGATGGTTTTTAGTTAATGATGGAATTGGTTAGTATCCTTAATATTCATGACCGTGCGGTGTACATGTGGGGGTCCGCTTGCATGCTGCATTTTGGTGAATTGTCACCCCCTGCCAAACACCCTAGAGGTGGCTCGCAGGGTAACATGTAGATGTAAATTTTGTCCGCAATAGGGTGTTTCGCGGAACTCTTTCGTTTTGAAACTGTTTCGGTTGCAAAACAGTTGAAATGAAACTTTATTGCTATTTTAGTGCCACCACTAGTTTCCTCTCCTCTCCAACGTCTCCAACCCAGTGACGGATTTAGGGGTGGGGGGGCGGCCTCACCCCCGACATTTGTGGTACAATAAGAAAAATGAGGGTCATACGGTATTCCAGAACCCCGGAAAGTAGCAATCCGCCCCCCTTAATCCGCCACTGCTCCTCGTTCGTCTTCCTAGCCACCCAGCTCACCCTCCATCCTTCTCCATACCCACAATTTTCAACCTCCTAAATTCTACGTACATCCTCCTTTCGCAATGACCAAGTTTCCGACGCATACAGCGCCGCGCTCTATATAAAAGTTTTCACCAGTAGGTATTTTCTTTACGCCTCTTCTCTGACCCCCTCTCATAATTTCCCTTCTCTTTGAAAATGTTTCTTTAGTCAGGGACAGTCAGAAATTCTCCATATGATGTCCATACCACTGAACCCCTATTCCTCCAAAATGTTACCCAGATATTTAAGCTGCTCTACCTGCTCTATTTGAGCCCTCCCACCCTTATATTCAGCTCCGCCTTCTTTCTTCTATAAAATCTCATATCTTTCGTTTTCTTATGATTTATCTTCATCTCATACCTTTCGCAATGCACCTCTAACGCATTCATCATTCACGTAAGGGGTTACAGTGAATGATGAATGCGTTAGTAACCATTTCACCATGAAGCGTTTCAGTAAGAGGGGTTACAGCCAATTGGCTGACCGACAAACCAATGCTTTATCCTCTGCAAATCTTACTGACTTTTTCATATCCCCTCCTACTTAATTCCTTTCTCCATCTCCCCCATGCCTCTCGCTATTTCTTATGAATTCATGTTAAAATGAAAAGGCGATAGCGGGCACCCCTGCCGCACTTCCCGTCCTAAGAAGGCCTATCCCGATTCTCCATTAGCTACCCTAACCTGCGCCGTCAGGTTTATATACAGATTCCGAATGAAATTCGATCCCTAGTTTCTTCGGGAAATCCATTAGTTTTGTTCAGTCCACCCCGCCTTCTCTAAATCTACAAAGCAAGCAAGAAAATCCTGCCCAAGTTCTTGGTTTCTTTCTACTAGCGTCCTCCTCACTCCCATAGTGTCCCGCGTTCACGCCCCTCTCCTAAACCCAAACTGGTCGTCAGACAGGTATTCGTTAGCCTTGCTCTCTAACCTTCTATTTATAAATTTAAGAACTACTTTGGCCGCGTGGGGTATTAAGCTAAATTTCCTATAGCCTTCGCACGTTTTTGACTTGCTCCTCTTCGGTATAGGAATTAGTACTGTCTTCGCCAAGTCCTCCAGCTACACTCCCTCCTCATAAATCCTACGAATGAGTGCAAAAAGTTTTTCTCGGACGTCTACAGGTGTGATATCATTTCGTACCACTTTATTCCTTTTCATATCTCGGAGTGGTCTTTCGATTTCACTACCAAGGATTCCTGGTCCGATGCCATCTCTGCCGATGCCGTCTTCCCTGTCTATGTCTAACTTTACTTATTTACTTGTTATAAAGTTCTTTAACATGTTCATTTCCCCTCTGTCCAGTGGCGTAATTCGGGGGTGGCAAGGGGTGGAAACTGCCACCCCCGAATATTTGAAGGAAGTATCTCAATAATTTATAAGCAATTGGAAAATACAATTCTAAATGCACGCCACTTTCTTGAATCTTCATCAATCATACCTAATTTAGCCTAAACTTAACAAACTAACAATTAAACGCTAGTTTTTTTAAATTTTCGGGAGGAGGACCCTCGGACCCCCATTTCCCCGTTAGACATTGCCACCCCAGTGAAAAAGCTGAAATTACGCTCATGCCTCTGCCGGATCTCTTTTGGTTCTACGATCAACTTTCCTGTCTCGTCTTTTATCTTTGAAATTTCCTTTACGTTACTACCACCAACCAATTCCTTAGCTTCTCTATACAATGCATCTGCTCTTCCCTCTTTTTGAAATTTCTCCAAGCAGTCTATCTGTTCTTTCCACCTTGCTTCCTTTGCTTTCTTTGTTCCTCTTCAAAGGATGTTTTTTAATTCCTGATGCTCTCCTGCCTAGCTCTGAGTTTATACTCTTCCATTTTATTCTCTCCTGCATCTCCATTATCATCTCCTTCATGTTCCTTAGTTTCTAATTTGAGTTGCATTGACTACGCCTACCGTTGATTCATCTTCTACTGGTCTCACTCCATGATCCGCACCCAGGATTTAATCAGCCTGCTCTCGATACTTCTTCATTGCTCCAGTTATCGCTTCTGTATTCCACTTCCACATCCTCCTACCCCTTCGTAACTTTCTGGGTTCAAAAAAGCAATTCATGACTAATAAGTTGTGATCTGAGTCTACATCAGCCCCTGGATAGGTATGCGAGTTTTTAACACCATTCCTGATTCTGTGTCTAACCAGAATATAATCTATGTGGAACCTGTCTCCCGGCTTCTTCCAAGTATACCTACGTCGAGGATGATGCCTGAACCATGTATTTGTGATCATTAGGTTGTTTCTCCGACAAAACTCCACATCTATCTCGCCGCGGTTACTTCTCCTTCCAAATCCATAATCACCCTCCATATTGATTTGGTTCCTCCAGCTGATCGTATAGACCAGCTACCTCTTTGCTCTCTATTGTTAGAGGTAGGCATATCAACCTGGATTATGACTAAAGTCGCTGGATCTGCCTTTAGCTCAACGACCATTAGCCTATCCCTCTCCTGATCTGCAAATACTACTTAACTACTAAGTTTCCTGTTCATTAAGAATGCAACCCCGCGCTGGCTTTCATCCCCTTCGCTATATCACTCTATAGCCATCGCTTCAGTAGTCCCCGCTATCATTTCATCTTACTTCGCCCACGCCCACTTTCTCCATTTCTTGCTTTATATTCTCTAACGTTCCCGCTCTTAGCATAGTCCTAACATTCCACGTGCCTATTCTGATTGTTTCGTTCCTCTCCTGTATCTTCTTTTCCTCTGCTTCTGCATTTGCCCCTACTTCCGGGAAAGGATTTCGTGTGATGACGACCGCTGGGGCTTTGCTCTCACCGCTGCCGGGCACGACACCCGGTCCACTGGGCCAAGTCCCGTAGTTGCCAGGATTCATTTTCATATAAGAACTGTCCATAATTTCAAGGTTTTAATAATTGAGATGGTACCTGTATTCCGTGGCCTTCCTCAAACATTTTTTACGTGACAGCAATCACATAAGAGGCCCCAATAGCGTCAGACCAGTGGCGGATCCATCGGGGACGTGAGGTGGGGGGAGAACGTCAGGCGGAGGGGGGGGGGGGCATGAGGCAGGGGGGAAGGGTGAAAATTTGCCCCAAGAGGTCAGACAAGCAAAAGAAAAATGCATAGGATGTTATAGTAAACTTCCTAGTACCAACAGATTAATAGCATTGATAAGCTAGAAGAAAAAAAACTTGTGTCTGTCTCCAACGAGCATGAACTGTTTCCTTCGGTAACGAGTTGTTTCGGGCATTTCGAGTTGGGCAGCGGAATACCAGCATCCGACGGAGAGATGAGGCACTGTTGAGGCTACGTCTATTCCACTTTTGTCTTACATACGCCTCTTGCAAAGCTTATTCCCCCTACGCCTAAATAGTAAGCAATCTCTGGCGTGTGTCGGTCACTTTGTTTCAAACAGCCTCCACTGACCATTTAAAAAGTGAGGGTTCATTTCCCTTGTGGTTGGCGCGGGTTAACACACGGCATTTATAAAATTTGTTTGTTGCTGACTGAATGTGAGCGTTTGGGCGCTAACACGGTCTTATTAGCTCTTTGCCGCGCGTAGATGTAGTCTTGTTCCTTGAATGTGTCGTATTGTTTTGTCCCGTCGACGGCTCATTCGGTAGCTCGCCTTGGGCGTCAACTTAAACGTGTATTTTTTTTTACTGCGCGGACAGATAAATTATTTTCTTTTCGTCGACGTGGATTTTTGTTTTGCTGGAGCTTACCAGATTGACTCTTCCACTTAACAATACGACCAAGTGCTTGGGCATAGGGATTTATTATGCTGGATTTGATACCTCTCCTCACGGCTGTGGCATCCTGCTACATTCACGGATCTTTGCATGCCAGTGACTTATTTGACAGTTTTGCAGTACGTGTATGCAGTATGGTAAGCTCAAGTATACTTATTTTATATATTACCCAGTGTATAACTACATCATAGCTTTAAATATGAAAATCTCCCTTCTCCTATTTTTCCTCCTTCTTATATTCCGTATAGATCCTAAAACGCGTGAATCAGTAAACCTGTAATCCTCAAATAATTCATAATGTCATATGCCATTATATAATGAAAAGGAACTCCAATGATGTGAAACTCCAACGCATGTGTATCTTTATCGTCCTCAGTTATCACCGCAAGGCTTCCGTGAAAATAATTAATTTAATATCCAATGTTCTTAGATTTTGTATCACTCGCTGTCATTAGCAAAACTACTGCTTATTTCATCCCAAAAAGATGCAATCCATTATTTGGTAGTTAAAAGATACCAAGTAATGTTGATTTTAAGATGCTCATTAAAATTTTCAACAACCAAGATTCCTATAAAACACTTATAAAAACTCAGTTCTGACCTTCAGTTTGACTTTAACACGTCATGGAACGTCTCATGGAATACGCATGCTGTCGAATGATCAACCAGAGTCAACAAAATGATTAAGCGGTTGAAATATTGTAAGGAATTTCGTCCGAGTGCCATCTAAAAACAGTTCGTTCTGCTCTCATGCTACCAATTTTTTTATGTTATAAAATTACTATAATTAGAAATAGACGAGTTAAGTTGTTCGATGTATTTTTGAACTTCGTAAATTTGATTACATTTCGTCGTATTCACAAGCATATCGGTTCTTTCCGACGGAACGTAGGAAATTAATTCGGTGGTTTCTTATTTTCCCTTTTGGGTAATCATACGTCAAAAAGATCGTAAAGGACCGGTATTACCCTTGCCATCTTTGATTCTGACCTATATCGCTATACCACATTGTTGGTCATGCTTAGGGATAGGAATTTTTCGGTGGTTTGAGAGGGAGAAAAGCGGTACTTTGAAATTAGGAATTCGGTACTTTCAACAAGACATTTCGGTGTTTTCACAGTGACCACAAATTTATATATATACACATAAAATACCGACTATTTCAAAGTCTAGAAAAGGGTCACTTATACTATAGTTGAACCCAATATGATCTGGGTTATTATGCGACACTTCCCCTTCTAGCCATGTTATGACTGAAGACAATCACCTCGGTGGCGGAACCTGGAAAAGCGGCACTAAATTTAAAAATAAAATTTAATACATTTCGTCTATTGACATGTAACTTTAGAGAATTTCCATCCTTGTGAAAGTTTGCTGCTGTTACGTGCTTCGAAGATTTTAAATTTTTCCATTTGAGTCTTTCCCAAGCAACCTGACAGTTGTAGAATATGTACATGACCGTACTTCAATCGATACATTAAAATCCATCTTTTTGATACTGGAAAGCCCGGTCTCTTGCGCTTAATTTTGCATTCGGCATCTCAATAACTTGTCAAAATCACTTGAAAGCACAGAAACCAGGAATAAAACTAGGATACTTCACAGTTGTCATTGGAAAACAAACAGTCATTTGACGGAAATGGCCAAAAACTAGAGATTCAAACAATAAAATCAATCTCGGTGCCACGCAATAAATATATAAATCGACAATTATATTGATGTCGTAGTTGGCCTTGATTGGTGCTTTAAAGCTAGCTACACAACCATTGCAATGGAACAACCCCATTGCAATAAGGTAGTTCACTATGATGCGAAATTGCAATTTAATTCACGAATTCGGTAGATGGATTGGAAAATAGATTTTCGGTGGAGACCAAATTCTTCTATATTCAGCCACTCACTCTTAAATCAAAAACAAAAATTCGCGAAACTTGCCGCCCACTCAAAAAGTTCGTGAGAACATCAGAGATCCGGTTCAGTTTGTAATTCGCTCGCTGGAAAGCGAGGGAAGGGGAATGCTGCATAGCGCCCAGCGTGATTGGACGGAGCAGCGAGTGACTTCAAAACTTTTCATGTTGGTTCTTTTACGTGAAAGGGTTAGGAACCCCGAATTTTCGCCGCCGATAATTCGAAAAGCAGGCGACGGATCAAAAAACGGAAAAATGCATCTCTCTTTATTTTTCAAACTATCAGAATTGGTATTTAAAAAACTCTTGGCGAACAAGCCCATTGAAATGAAACAACTCAAAGCGGCTATTCACGCATGCAGAGTCCGTCTCGTCTTCAAATCCGTAGTAGAGTCTAATGAACAAATCAGAACGAAATAAAAAAATCGGAAAAATACGTGTCTCTTTAGTTTCAAAACTATAATCAGCATTTAAAATCTCTTGGTGAACGATCCCATTGAAATGAAACGACTCAAAGCGACTATTCACGCATGCGCAGTCCGTCTCATCTTCAAATCCGTAGTAGTGTAATGAACAAATAAGGCCAAAATAAAAAATCGGAAAAATACGTGTCTCTTTAGTTTCCAAACTATAATTGGCATTAAAAATCTGTTTGTGAACGATCCCATTAAAATGAAACAACTCAAAGCGGCTTCTCACACATGCGCAGTCCGTCTCGTCTTCAAATCTGTAGCACAGGGATTCCCAAACTATGTTCCTCGGAAGGCTAATGGGTGCTCAGAGTAACCTATAATGGCTTTATATGCTGCTACCTAAACGCAATGGTTTAATATATGTGAAGTCCACAATGTGTTCCGTTAAAATTTAACGATTTACGAAGTGTTCCATTGCAGGAAAAGTTAAGGAAACCCTGCTGTAGTAGATTACTTAGAATAAATGCGCATATTGCTTTTCCTTTGTTCCACTCACCTCGGAGCGGAGAGCCACCGATCATAGATGCCGATAGATGGTTATTCCACTAATTGTAAATAGAAAGCACCGCGGCGTGACGAGATGTGTATTGCCGGTTAGCGTCGTATATCGAAAGCACCCGATGTCATCCTCCCGCGATTGTTATCGTAACAACGGTTATGCTACGATGAACTGCAAACTTCCGCATACCTCAGGAATATTTGCACGTGAGTTCGTTTAAATCAAATTGAGAACATTTGCTTGCAATTTGAATGTTTTTCTTGCGTTTGAAATATACTTTCAACCATTTTCTCATAAAAAATTAAAATTCGCGTTTTGGGGCACAATTCGCGACATTTCGCGAGTTCAAAAGTCATTTCCCCAGTCAGTATGGAGTATGTTCTAACTGACTACCACTCCTAGGACATTTTTGGCTAAATTCGCGAAATTCGCGATCGCGAAATTTTCCTATCCCTAGTCATGCCCAATTGTTTCGCAAAATATGCATCCGTTGCCTTAGTTATTGGTGTATGAAAACTTGAGCTTCTCGTAAATTTATGTTTAGGTTGTCCTCGATATCTCCGGCAGTATGATCTTTATGACACAGCAAAAATTATCTTTTGAAAGAAAAAGCAATGGCGCATAATATTTAGATGTCATTAATTTAAAATGTTGCTATTTAGAGTGCAAATTTTTATCTTGAAAAATTCAAATGCGTTTTTCTGTAAACAAGTACCCTTTCATTCTTCTTATTTTTTATACTTTCAAGTAGTAGCTGGATATTTTAGCTTACCATCGTTCAAATTGTTCGATGGTAATTTTCCTTTTATGGGAGAAATTAATTTTTATGTGTCCGCATGCTCGCTTTTTACGTCGTTTACGTCTAATGCGGCATCCTAGGCTTGGGGGACGGTGGATTTACATTGGCGAGTAAAAACACCACTCACATATAATTTTTCTTCTGGGGCTGATGTAGAGCTAATAAAAAAGAATAAGAAAGCACGAAATCGTAAAAATGCGGTTGTGGCGATGTCTCCATGTCAACTTTAGGATTTAAATAACTCTAGTAATTGTTTTCGCCAAATCCTATTGCCTACCCAGTTTTTCTGCAAGAAATTGAAATTCCAAGTTGTGCAGAATAATGCGTTCTGAACAAATGAATTTTATTATTAAAGCACATATTTTGATTAGCGCTTGATCAGAAAGTTTTTTGCCTTGTTTTTAGTGTAATGTGCAGAATATCCTTTGTTCAGGTAAAACGCTCTTGGTTTCCCTAGCGAAATAGGAAGTTATAACACTTTTTGGATTTCAGCAGTACAACATGATTTTCAAAGAACATTTCTATACTTTTTAACTACATCGTAAAACGGAATTAACTTTTCCATAAACTGGTGTAACTTCTCTTTAATTTCATCTTCATTTACTTTGGACACTATTTAATTAGTGGTCGTAAACTCGGTGTGTTAAGTTAACTTTTCCACATTTTCCGAGTTCTATGATGTAAAACTAACGTAACCCGTTACAATTCTATGAAAGTGGGATGGAGACGAAGAAGGTTGTCATTAGTGACCCTATAGTAATAGGCGTGAACACAAGAGGGTGACGGGTATGGGAGAATAAAAAGAGGTGTACGCATACAGTTAACTGGTGGAATATTGCTTTCTTTCCACTCTGGGGTTCCCATCTACCATATACAGGCATCACCAGATCGCGGATAGAGTTGACGGAGAGGAGTAAACAAACCCATAGTTAATGATTTTAAATAAATCACCAATTGGCATAGTAAAAATATAAAGGCATAGCTATTAGTAAATTAATATAAGATATATGATATCTATCAGATTCATATAAGCACGCAGGAACGCGCGTGCACGTACACACCCTGACCTACTTAAGCCCGTTTTACACGGGGAACGTAATAGGGTAGTTTCCTTCATCAAAGAAAACAGAATTCATTTATTGCGACAGGTGCCCCAGCATAAGCGTATTCATTACACGCAAATTATTTGGATTAAAAAGTCTTAGTTTACAAGAAAATTGAATGTTAATTTTAAGTTCATTTGAAAAGGCTCGGAAATGGCGGAACAGCGGCAGCTCTTATGATGACGTAACAGGTAGATAGTCAACATTGCGAGGTATATGGAATTGTCATCGACTGTACTTACTATAGTATTTCAGAGTCCCTAAAATCTGGTGAACATGTATTAATATACCTCGATTAAAATGCTCAAATTTCGGAAAGTCTCCTTCTTTGAGCATGCCATTAAAAGAAGTTTTCTAGGCTCCTACGCTACCTGCTAGTACAGAGCTACCGCGAAGGAGTTCTTCGCGGCAAGCGTCGCATGCGCAGTGAAATGAATAACGAAACTGCGTACCTGTGACTTCGCGTTCTTTGGTGTTCCGGCCTAGATGTTTACGTTTTGATCACTTTCGTTTTGACAAACATTTCCTTTATCTCATCTTCTATTCCTTTCATTTACCATTCCTATCATTCATACCTTGCATATTCCATTAGTTACCTTTCATCATCAGTTCCTTTTGCTGATATACAAAGCCACAAGGTTTCATGAGAAGAAGTTCAATGGCTTTACAAACTGGTTTTGTACGGACAATCTACCGTAAGTGGATGTGGCCATGGTGGTGGAGTTCTTTAGAGAAGATGTTCGGTTTAGTGCAGGTGAAATCAGAGGAGTAAAGCAAGGTACTCTCTTCTGACAGCTATTAACCACAAAATTCTCCTCTTCTCGATTAGTGGAACCGCGACGTAAGCTTTCTTGCTATCGCTAAATGTTGTTGTGTGACACTGCGGCACAAAACAATTTTTATAAAGCAATGTTCTCGGAGGCATGTTACTGGTTCTCCTTGGAGAATATGATGCTGATCAGCTGATGCAGTGAATCACGAGTTCCCATCAATGGTCTGTGATCACGGTGAGGGGTGATCAACGCATTTTAGTTGTTTTAGTATTTGCTCATACCTACATACTTTGCTTCGAGATTTTGCCGTCCATTATGCTATTGACGGTAAGCCTTTTTTGCTAATTTCATGTTCTGGCAATGTCACCTCTACAAAGTGGATGAATTAAATTAAGGTGGCTGGAGCGGTAATCGTGAATCGTTGAAGGTACATTCTAATAATTTTTCAAGTAAGTCAAAAAAAAATATTATTGGACCACATTTCACTCAAGTACAAGTTTATACGTTGGAAATAACCATAAATGCAGTAGTGAATATGATGCAAGTGTTACATTTAAAAAATTTGCTTCAATTAAAGTATTGTTTTGACTTGGATTTTCGGCGCGAAATTCGAAATTTACGAGAAAATCATATCTAAATACGCTATTTTTACTCGGAATGATACCTTGATATTTCTTAGTAGCAATTATAATAATATGAAACTTCTTATTTCGCATTTAAGAGATAATCTGTATATACGTAATCGATTTTTTTCACAATATATGCCGTGTGCCATAAGAGCACTTGTTAAAATATCATTGAATTGCCAGGAAACCAAATCGGTAGCATACAGTTTTTTTCACTTTTATCGATAGATATTACAAATAAGGACACGTATGCAAAGTTTCACTCAAATCTGTATTTTAACAAAAATCGCTCCAGCCACCTTAATGTGTAATCGTATCATAGCTGCGGCGCAGCACCTGCTCTCCGTATAGTTATTAAGTGACGATTTCGTGCTTGCTTGCGGGAAATATTTCGAAATGAATACGAACAAAATGGTTTATTTCATGCTTTTCATACTAACTTTACCTAAAAAATAGGAGCTAGCACCATTAATTTGAGAATATATTATACTATACGATTTTCATTCCCAAAACCGTAACCATAAATGTTTCATTATTTTGATGAGGTTTCTCTATGCGACTAAAGCAAAAGCTAAATTAATAAATAAAGCTCATTTCCATTTTACACCAAGTTACTTTTTTAAATGGTTTTTTCCCGTCAATAAATTTATTATTATTATTATTAAAGCTTTCTCGGCGGACGTCGTCTGCAGATAAGCAGCGGCGGCGAACCACCTAGCGGCAGATTGCGGTAGTTGCGTACGTACCTGTGACGTCACACGTAGGATTAACCAGCATGCAATAGTTTGCCGTCGCGTTTTCGCGCCGTTGAATTTTTTCACTTTTTAATTAATAAGGAAAAATACTTAACGCCATTTAAAAATCGAACGGCTTCAAATACGTACTCCAGGGGTTATAAACTTCAGATCTAGGCAATAAAAAAAAATAGGAAACCACCCTATTGCACAATCTGATGTACTTACGAACGTGAATTTCAAATTACATCGTATAAAGCCGTGAATTGCAAGAACGCATGCGCGAATGCATGCACGCGAGACGGCAAAATAGCCCCTGCTCTAATTCGAAAATGATTGCACGCCCGATTGAGAAAAACATGCAGTTTGAAGTTGCGCAATTTCGTGCCCCGTGTAAAAATGTTACAAATTACAACCCCCTCAAGATTCCTCCCTGGATCCGCCCCTGGGTCAGACGCCTTTTGCACCCGCCTCTCCAAAGTACACAAGCTGCGCGAATTACCGTTCGTCTGTCTCCTAACCTTCGACCTCTCTGGCATGGGTGGCGCCATAGGGGTCATCGGATCACGCAAGTTCTTCCATCGCGAGAAGGTTGTAGTCCTTGAAAAGAGCACTTCACTCTATCAATCATTAATCAATTAATCTATACATTTCGTCCTGTCTACTTCTGTCTCTTTCCGTTTTCTAAGATTCGCAGCGGAATTTTTTGTATGTCCACAATCGCTTTAAAACTAGCATGCCCAGGCTATGCTTACTCCCTACCGAGTGCCCGAGTGGGTCAATTTGACCCAATATAACTGAGCATGTATATCTTACTCAGAACATAATATTTATTCCTAATTTTCTTGTAAGTATTACTAGGAAGTAGAATAATGTAATTGCATTCAAATTCATCCATAAAAACTAATTAACACTAATACAATAAAATACAAGTCCTGGACAAAATAAAGCGTTTTCCCTATATATTTATTGAAAAAACTAGTTACAAATTACAAAAGTGAATTTCATATTTGTGATTTCAACATAACACAGTCATAAAATACATTTAAGTTCATCAATATATTTCGCTAATTATGATTAAAAATAGAATAAAATATGTAACATACAACTTCATTTGTTGATGCATTTCCAGCACATATACTTGCCTTTAGCTTTGAATTTTCCACATAGCATTTTTTTGTAACATTAACACTTACCTACGGATTTGTTGCCTTTGCAGTCTGTTTTCACTTCACAACTTCGGCGTGATTTTTATGACTTTAATTCAGAATTGGATTCTTCCTTTCGTCTTCTAATATTTTTGCAGGTAAGGAAGTCTTCTCTTAGTTCATCAGCTAATTCTAGGTGAAATTTTTGACAGGAAATATTGGACATTGTCACAATTTTGTAGAAAACATAGGAATTGATCAAGTACATAATAAAAATAATAAACTGGCAAGCGTCGTGCTGACACCCGTCGAGTAGTTGTACTTTCTTATGTAGCACGCGAGCGCGTCCGCGTCATCGTATTTTATACGTTTCTGTCTGGCACATAGATAGCTAACCTACGAGAAAGGTCGCGACTATTCTAGTGATCTCGATACGTTATTCTGTCTGGCATTTGTTCGAGAAAAGTCGCGAATATTCTACTGTTTGTATTTTTTCACACTCCTTAAAAGTCTGGAAGCGAACATTCTGGCACCGAATGTTCTCGAATCAACCGAGCTACATATATAAGGGAAGCAAAGTCGCTGAGAATAAGAGTGAGGCCAGGCAGTCAGTTTGAAAGCTACAATCGTCGCGATAACTTGCGCCCCCCCTTGAGTTTTTTCTGTATCCGCAACTGCCCTTTACTGAGTACTTTCTCGCCATTAGATGTGCTATATCAACGCCGTACTTCATTCCATTGTTAAATGAAACAATCTCAAGTGTCTTTTTCTGGTGATTAGTACTATCAACTGTGGGGTGGAGATAACTGATCAGTGCAACACTTTGATTTTTGCCTAGGTAAATTGTTAGTGTAATGCCCTCATTTTTGAGCATTTACTAGAGTATAATGGCCTTCTCATGGTTTTTAAAATTTTCAGTAATTCCCTTCGCGCCTTGTTCACAGTACCAACAGTACTTGTGGATTTTCGCTTGAATTCCTTAGCCGATTTTAGTGACGTAAAATAATTGTCCGTGGTTACGTTTCTACCAGTTTTAAGGTATGGTTCCATTAGGCACAAAACCACGTAGTTGGAGACGGGCTCTTCGATTGGCCGAGACGTATCCCTCCATAAGTAGGTAAATCCATTCAATATGTATTTTGAGTGTACATCTACAGAAAACCAGTATTTCTCCCTGTTTTTGTCTGGTTTGAATACATTGCGTAAAAAGGCATCTCGCTTTACTCGGTAAAAGTTGTTCATGACACTAAAATATTTGGTCCAGGTTTGTAGGTAAGGATGCAGTTTTCTACGAAATTATTCCATACTTCCGAAAATAGAGCTAATTTACCTTTTTTTAAGTCTAATAGATCAGGTAGTTTTCTCATCAAACCGCAAATATATCATTATTTCACAAAAACTGTTTCTCCTCATAGTTTCCTTGCAAAATGGAGCGCCCCATGAATCAGACCACAATGAATTAATGCAAAACTTGGTAGACCCTGATATACCTAGAGCAAACAATATGGAAATGAATTTTTCTAACTCATTCAGTTGAAGAGACCAGCTTTTATTTCCTATCTGTCGGTGGGCTTCTGACAGCGTGCAATGCTTTTTGTGCCGAAGCATAGACTAATGTATGATAAGTTGCGACGCACTAGCAACACTTTATTTTGATTTTTTTGTATGAGACGTAGGGCCAGGCATTCCCTGAGAACATTTTGCTGCCACCGTCTACTAAGGGAAATTGCACCCAAGTTCAATTCTTGCCACTTAGCTCCATCTACGGCTACGTACTTTCTTCCTGTTGTATCAGCAGCTTCCCCGCCACTCACCTCACAGTGTGAAGAAGTATCTCTGTGGCATTTTCTACCAAAAGTCGTGTAATATGTGCAAACTGCCTATTGAGACCCGTCTTCAGAATTTTCCCTTGGAGAATAACTTGTCCCAAAGGGTTGATCGCCTTTCATTTGTCCAGCAGAAGGGGTAGTGCACCGATTGTGGCTGCAAATAATACCAGGAAACCCAATAAATGCACGTATAATCACATAATATTCTCATCAGCGAAATATTTCAAATAAATTTGAATTTAACAAACATATGTTTTAATATTTTATTGAATAAATAAAATTATGTTAGGTATTTTGTTTACCTTTTTAATTGTAATACTGAGTGATGTCCACACTATTTCCGGCTCCCCCGCATTAGTTTCTTCCTGACTAGAGCCATCGTCAGTTGTAGAGGAAGGTTCCAAATCCAGTACGTAGTCTATGTCACTTGTTTCTTCTGTGAAAGAATCCGCAATCGGCTTTGTCTTCTGGAACCTCACGTAGAAACGATATAATTTCTCTTGGAGTAAGACCTCGTTTTGAAGATATACCTTCAAAAGGACTTCAATTCCTTGGAAAGTTCACGTATCGGTATCCTATTCAGCTTCTTCTTCTGTCGGCACGTATCCAGAACTTTACTATTTACAATGATAGTACTCCGTGACGAGAGTTCAGTGCGTTGGTAACATTGGAATAGAGGATAGTGAGCAAATGAGGGGAGTGAAGAGAAGGATCTCGAAGAATGATATCCAAGATTAAGAGCTCAACAATACAGTATATCAATACACTGTATTACCACTGATGAATTAAGGCAATTTATACAGATTAAAAATGCATTCTAATACATTATGATACATACAATATAAGGCAATCGAGGAGTTAAAAGGTTTCAAAGGAGTTTAAAGGTTTTGGGCCTGCGGGCATGGCAGGTATAAAGGTTGAAAAAAATGGAAGAAATAATATTAGTAGAATTAAATTTTGCATAGTGGTAAATCACGATAAACTTTTAAAAGTAAAAAAATACAGGGCCAATAACCCTTCTCATTAAAAAATATTCGACATAAGTATTGTAGCTGGGGTCAATTTGACCCAAACGGGCATTCTAGTGTTAAGGGTCTCAGAAATATATCCCCACGGCAAGTACTCAATCGCTTAGAAAGATCAAGAAAGGCGTTTAAAATTGCATTGTCAAAAGTATTTTTCTGCTTCGGCTTCTCCGATTTTAATTTTCCTGAACTCGGAGCGGTAGGTATTTGCGACGTAGTGAAGACGCAATGACGTCGTAAAGCGACCTGAACCTCGTTGCGACCTCTGTAACCTCGTGCACTATTTTTGCAACACTTTTGTGTCCACTGGGTGATTCATATGAATCTTCGATCATTATTAAAAGTAAATTTGTAGTAGAACCAATTTGGTTTCCTAAAAACTCATTGAGGGCCTCAATCATATTTGGTTCGTGTCTGTAGGGAATTTCATAACTGGCGCAATTAATTCTAGCAAAGGTTTTCTTTCCAAATCTGGTGAATCCCTGTTTCGACTTTGACTATTTTAGGTTGGAAGTCATTTAAAGAAAATCGAATCCTGGCAATAACGGGGCTGGGCCCACTACGATGCGGCTCAAGCCGGGTCGTGCTGTGCAGCGAGGGAGGCGGGGCCTCCGCGATCGTTCGTCGAATACAATCCTAGCACAGCAACTAATACGAGGACAACGGCAAAGGAGAAGATTCCGAACAGGAAAGCGGCGTAAAATACAGGGACTCGGAATGTTAGGAAAGTTAAGAGGTTGGGAATGTAAAACAGGAGATGGGAAAACGGAGGGAAAATGTAAAGGGGTGATATGAGATAAGATGGAAGGATAGTGAGGACGATTGGAATGATAGTAATTAGGTACCTGATTAATGGTGGGGTTGACGAGAGTGAACTTGGAGTGGCTAAAGTATTTCCCGCAAAATTGGGGAAAGGGTAGTAGACATACTAGTACAGGTGAGTGACAGGGTATTCTACTAGGGGTTGAAATAAAAGCCGACTTCCTGTAGTCCAGGTATACATAAATGGCTACAGGAAACCACACAACATAAGAAGTAAATGGCATGCACGAATCTGACAACGAGAATAAATAATTTGGGAAATCCCGGGCAACAAAAACTTCAGTGATTCAAATGGAACTTGAATGCGTTAAGTAGAAGTAGTGAGTAATGGAAATGATGTGGGAGAATTTGGATTGAGGAAAAAAAATGACCGAGGCGAGAAGGCAGTTGAATGCTCAATTAAATTTTTGATAGAAAAACTTGATTCAGACACCGCTACTGGGACAGGCACACAAGAAAAAGCCTGGAATGGCATCGATAGGTGCAAAATAGATCATATCAAGGTCAGGCTTAGGAATGGAGTGAAAAATTCGCGAAGTTTCTGAGTGTGTATGCGGACTCTGATCCTAATTTAGCTGGTACTTATGAAATGTATGCTGAATTCAAAAGGTTAAGAAAAATAACGAGGATGATGAAATGGAACGCGGAAGTTCTCAGCGGGGCAAAGAGGGAGGAATACCAGAATCACTCATACTCATGGTAACCATTTCTCCAGTCTTTACCCTTGTAAACTACAGTGACCCTTTGCTGCATTTTCAGACCCCTTGCAGTAAGGAAATACTCCTGCCCCATCCTCATGTCCCCCATCATTAAAGCTTTGCTAAGAACCCCTTTGGATACGCATACCTAACTTTGGGGGGGCGCTTCTATTTGTTCATAACAATAATAAGTTTCGTATGATCAAGAAAATTCCCTATTAACCAGAGCTAAATTTTGTTATGTATACTTGCTTTTACTTGCATATATTTTCATTTTACTGAAGCATATGGTGTGAATTATCATCATCTATGTCATCCTTCTCTCCCCCTGTTGAATATTTCCTAGCGGGTCAGGAGAACAACTTCCGCTGGAAGATGAGAAGTCTTCTTATTAATATTTTTCTAGCGCATATATTACGTTTGAATTTGTATTACTGGGTTACTCTCACATAATAAAAATGTAAATGACTAAACATTGCCGTTTTATTGAATTTTCACCTTAAAAATTTAAAATATGCTGGCTCCATTTTGAATTTAAAAAATCTTTTGGCCAACCTGTTCTCTATGCTTTTTCTGCATAAAGTTTAAGGATTCGTGATATCTTAAAACGGTATGAAGTGACATTAAGGCAATAAATTATGAGACTTTTAACTTATGAAACTATCAAAGAACAATCAAATACACCATTATTTGCCGGTAGTCATAGACAAATCAAGATACTTAGATTATCTCGTCAATAATTACAGATCACTGAAGTCAATTCAGATTACGGCCTCGCTAGCCCGGTCGCACAGTGGGCTGAAATCAGAAAAAGCTTGCCAAAAATCATATCTTCCACACTTTTAAAGTCATAACTATGATTTCTTCACAGTTGAATAACTTTAGGCTTCTTATATAAACTCTGAAATATTGATTCAATTGATGGCACCGAGACCTAGTTTTAAATAAAATGGCGGAGACGGAAAAATCTGAAAATCGATTATCAGAACCGTTAAGGTATCAAAAGCTAATTTAACTTACAGGGTAGTATTTTAAAATCAGGTTGAGTTTAAAAACAATAAATTTAATTGTTAAATATGTAAAATATAAAAAAATAAGTATAAATGATAGGTATGAATGTACTAAACTATTAATTATATTCATCCGAGTCGCGTCACTATCCTCATCGGAACTGGTGGGTAGTTCCATCAGAAGGAGGTCCCGAGCTTCTTTTGGTACATTTTTCTTATTTATTTGGAACATCATATGCTGATAAAAACGGATCTGAAGTAAGGAGAGGCCTTTGAAAAAGATCCTCGAATTCAGCATATCGCGAAATTTTTCGCGTATGATGCGCCCGGTATCTTCGTATGTCCTTGTGCCTCGATTCTAGGCTTCCTCTGATAGCTGGCCTATCGGGAGCACTACCGCCTTTGCAATAGACGCTCCATGAAGGAGCGCTTTGTGGATAGTAGGTGGCATATGATACCATGGGTACAACCTTACATAATGAGAAGCAGTGCTGGAGCAGTAGTCAGAGAATGCGGTTATGATTTATTTGAAGCCCAGATGATAGGGTTTCAAAATTGTGGAAAATATTACAATAATTTCCTCAATAATATCTAGAATTGGAACAGAAATACGTTGTAATTATTTGGCAATCTACAAGTAATATGCTGATCATAGAGCTTCATTTTTGGGAATATTCTTAAAGCAATAAATTGCTAACATACCGTAAATTTCCGACGAAAGCTTAGGATTGGAAAAAATCGTCGGGCAGTGTTTCCATCACTAGTTGTTCCTTTGACTAGGATTTGGTATGTCTATTAAAAGTTCCATTCATTTTATAAATGCCTCTTGTATTTATTTCCTCCTCTTTTCCAATGCATTTTTGCTCCCATTGGTAGATAGCTTTGGCCTAAGAGCAATCACGAAATTCAGGTGAAAATGTGGCTAATTATATATATATATATAGTAGAATAATAAATGGGGCATTATAAGAATAAATTATACTAAGTACCTACACCGAACTTTTCACTTACCCTCCATTTCTTAATGTTCAAGCGATAAGAGATTCGGAGCAGACACTCAAAAATCGTATGTAACCATGGAGTGGAGGTAATCCAAATGAATTTTTTGATTCATGCACCTCCATTGAATTCTCCCTCTCCAGCGCATACATCTCAGAAATATTTGCGCCACATGCGTAGCAATTCATACTGCTCGTTTTCGATAAAACACTGCATACCTGAAAAACATAAATTATTTTATGAAGACGTTGATGTATTAAATATTTTAGTAGAAAATTCGTAATACATTTAGCAAACGATTACCTTTCCATCCTTCATTGTGAAAAACTATATACATTTTATGGTGATGTTTCCAATCACTAATGCCTGCAGCCTCCCTATGAACTCATTGATGTATCGGTTATTCTTCCATGGTGACTTCAGTCGTCTCTCGAGTCCACTGTAGCCGTATCGGCCGACAAAATCTCATTGAGGATGGCAGCTGGTTTGACCAGATAGATTCACTTGTTTAAAATTATGAGTTTTTCAAAAATGAAAATTTTTTTTTCGATGTTAAAATCCAAGTATTTTGGATTCTTGTTCACCTACCTGTTACATCACCCAGAAGAAGAAGTGGAACTAGAGATGTAGCAAATGAGCTTTCATCACTAGTGTTTGCATCTTCCCATATCTGTTTGCATTTGGAGTAGCCCAAACTCCCATCGAACCCCCATTTGCACATGTGTGTAAGGAGGAAATTGTCGTTTAGAAACGGTTATCATTTAAAACATAAGATCGAAAATATGTTCGATTTCTGTTTACCAGATGCTGAGTCCAACATTTGCAGAGGCACGAGAGAGGTGGCGAACAAGCTGTCATCTTTCAAATCTGATTTCTGCCACATTTGCTTGTAGCGAGAGTGACCAAAGCTTCCATAGAAACCCACTTACATATCAATTTACACGTTGAAGAGAAAATTTCCTTGCCTGATCCTTCAATGCAAGAAATAATTCTTGTAGCTTTATGATAAAGCAGAGATTGTAATTCTACTTCACATTTTTCTTCTGAAATGATTATTCCTTCCGGATAAGCCACCTTTTTGTTGCTTTTACTCTTACATAATTTGTATATATATCGTGCCCATGAAATTTCGCCGTTTTCCGAATGAGGAGATATTGACTCTTCGCCAATTGCGCCGTCACAATCAGAGAAAAAGCTACCTCTTCCGAGAGCTCTCTTATTGGAGCGTCTTTAGCCCTCCATTTAGAAAGCATTCGCTTTCCTATTATTAGGGTTGTAGTTGTCACCTCTTTCACAACCTTCGCTGCTGTATCGTCTCCTGCAGCGCGTAATTCCATGGAAGTCGCTGCACTTAACTCCGCTAACATTAGCACTCACCTGAAGCAGATGCACTTGGGAGATATTAATATATATAGGTATATATTCCACCTCATATATATATATGGGTATTTCGTATTCCTCGTATATATGGGTCATTCCACCTCAATTCAATAAACGTTTGTCCCTTAGGGTCTCAGATTTTGATAAAAATTGGTGTATGGGTACAATATCAACTCAAACTGAATACCCTCAAACCGTTTTATGAAAAAAAAATTTTTGAGCGAATTATGCATATTTTAATTTTTTCGCATTTTTAGCAAAAAACCGAGCCTTAAATCATATTATCACTTATATCTCCGCTTGTAATTGTCATAAAGCAATGATTATTAGCTCTTATTAAAGCTAAATCTTTATTGAATGCAAATATTCCAATAAAAATTATATTATTCTATACCATATTGTTGTTAATTACTAATGTTTAAAAAAATGTTAGTAAACTTTTCTCAAATACTCCATCTCAGAATCGGCCGAAACTTTTTTCCGTCATCTAAACATTCCCAGCTAACTATTATAAAAATAAAATTTAGTGGCAATTCATAAATGCGTTTTTCATAAATATTTAAACATTTACAATTATCTCTCGCGCGGCCCTTCGGCTCCCCCATTTGGAATAGATGCAGCAGACCTAAAAATGTCCTTAGTGCTCAATGTCGTGGCTATATGAGATAAAAATATATTATAAACTATAAATGTTAACAACAATTGTTATTTGTTCGGTTAAATGAATGTTTGCAGTTTGTTCAAAACCTTCCATCCTCCGGGCGTCAATGTATGATTATTACTTCACCTGTTTTACCTATCGCTGAAGAAGGTGGCGGCGATTCCCCGAAATAACGAAGTGCGGTCAAGATTTTGTTACATTTACGTTACTTGGAGATGGGGTGATGGAAGGCGGGTGGGGGTAGGTGAACGTTTATGAGAGTTTAGTGGGTTTTGGATTGACCGGGGTATTAACGATTTCGAATTGTCCGAGGAAGTCTAACTTCCTCCCATTGTCCATACAATTTAAATGGTTGGGTCGAAAGTAGGGATTGGATGTGACAGGGTTTTTTTTTCACAGCTCCGACCCAGTCACAGCGCCATAAACCTGTGTATATGACGCGCAGGTGTGATTTTTGTTAAAAGCTATACACATTCCGAGAGAAGAGTTCAGAAACATTTCCAACTCTTACAGTTGTATTCTGGGGTGGTATATTTTTGTCCACGCATTATATTATTCACTCAAATGGATACGTTTGTAAGAAAAAATAGGTAACATTGCTGAAAATAGTGTCGTCGTAATAGTGTCGTAATAGCGTCGTATTCTACGGGCAAACTCTACTCTCATAAGTATAACTTTGGTATTAGTTGAGAGAGGATTGATTTTTTTAATCTCTCAACTAATGCTCTCTCAACTCTCTCAACTAATTTTAATGATTGATAGAAGAGAGAGGATGAGTTTTTTTAATTTCGAAAGAGGATTGCTGCACACCTACAGAGTCATAAGGCCGTTTTACTCGGGCACGAAATTGCACAACTTCAAACTGCATTTTTTCTCAATCGGGCGTGCAATCATTTTCGAATTAGAGCAGAAGCTATTTTGCTACCTCGCGTTCATGCATTCACGCATATGTTCTTGCAATTCATGGCTTACCGTGTTTACACGATGCATTTACCCGCGCAAGTACGTGGCTGGACAGATGCGTGAACACATTCACCAAATTAGAACGAGCTATTTCCTGTCCACGCATTTGCGCAATTTGGAGTGTTTACACGGTGAAAATTTGATGGTGATTGTATTCACGCATCTACCCGCGCGGGTAATGCATCGTGTAAACACGACACCATGCAATTTGAAATGCACGTTCGTACTTACATCAGATTGTACGTGC
The DNA here is from genome assembly GCA_963573305.1 of Pyrrhosoma nymphula. Lineage (NCBI taxonomy): Eukaryota > Metazoa > Arthropoda > Insecta > Odonata > Coenagrionidae > Pyrrhosoma > Pyrrhosoma nymphula. The sequence continues at coordinate 121,707,495 of OY754332.1, forward strand.
CCCGTGTAAAACATTGACAAAGGGAGAAGAACTTCGTGTATATATTTTGATATATATATAGGATATAGTTTGTTATAGATATCAACGCCAGATATAGTTTGCGTTACACTGGAATTGGAATGGAACTGACTATGTGAGTTCCATACCGGTGAACCATTTTTTAATGAATTTCTAACTTTTTCTTAAAAATTTTTTATTGACAATAATGTTTTAATTATAAATGAAATATTGTAAAAACTTGTCTTGTATGGTGATGTATGCATTATATTTGTGAGAATGCAGAACCATTGATAAAATGAAATGTTTTCTTTTTTAATTTCGAATTAGTTAGAATTTTTCGCACTATGGGAAACATTCTTAATGTACCTATAATAAATATTTGTTCTATAGAAATATTGCTAATTCCTATAGGAAACCTTTTTCCATTGTCAAATATTCATGCTATAGGAAAATTTCTCATAACTACAGGGTTATTTTCTCATTCCTATAGCAAAATATTCGTGCTATAGGAAATTTCTCGTTCCTATAGGAAAATATTCGTCCAATAGGAATATTTCCCGTTCCTATAGGAAAATATTCGTCCTATAGGAAAACTTCTCGTTCCTATAGGAAATTTCTCGTCCCTATAGGAAAATATTCGTCCTATAGGAAATTTCTCGTCCCTATAGGAAAATATTCGTCCTATAGGAAAATTCCTCGTTCCTATAGGAAAATATTCGTCCTATAGGAAAATTTCTCATTCCTATAGGAAAATGTTTTGTTCCTATAGGAAATTTCTTGTTCCTATAGGAAAATATTCTTCCTATAGGAAAATTCCTCGTTCCTATAGGAAAATATTCGTCCTATAGGAAAATTTATCATTCCTATAGGAAAATTTCTCGTTCCTATAGGAAACTTTCTTGTACCTATAGGAAATTTATTGTTCCTATAGGAAGCTTCATCGTTCCTGTAGGAAACTGTAATTCCTATAGGAATTCACATGATTCCTATAGGAAACCAGTGGGGCATTTTCAATAGGGATTCTAAAGATGCTCCGATTTTTTTTTCAGCTTTAGTCTCTTCAAAACTAGACCAGTCCCAGCATTTGGACTTAATATTATGGTTACACTATTCATGTGAAGTATATGGACTATAGCCCTTTTTCAATAACTTTTCGAGCTTGAGTAAATTATGTAGCCGAGGAAGACAAGGGAGTTCCAAGCAACAGCTTTCCTTTAAGACAGCGACGTAAAACCTGATACACGATTTAAAGAGCTAGCACCCAATGAATCATACGTCAATTCAAATTCAAATGCTTTATTAATGCCACAGATAACTGTTTGGGAGGCAATTTCTTCTAATACTTTTTCCTATGATTTCTTGGTTTTATTTGAGCACTTAACCAGGCCTTAATCATTAAATTCTCTTTTCGTACGGTTCATTCATGCATATTATAGTTGTATAAGTAGATATCGTTAACTTAATATTACTCTTGAAAGTACTCACTCATCATTCCGATGACTATTATTACGATATTGGCACAGCTCCGGAATGGGAAAATTCACACAGCGTCGGCGTGTCACTGGTCCGGAGCTTCACAGGTAGAGCATCACAAATCTGGAGTACACGGATATTAGCAAATTTTATTTTCTATATTTTATAAAAATATTATTTTCTATACTCCCTGCAGGAGCGTCTGAAGTCCGGAGCGTCAAAGCTCCGGAGCGTCACAGTTCCGGAGCGCCACAGGTCCGGATCGTCACACCTTCGGTATGACAAAACTCACCCGACTTAAAGCGGAGAAACACGGAATTATGTTTAACGGTTTAACCGGTTTAACCGTGGGCCGCCTTTCGTTAAATTTGGGCTAATGGAGGCGCTAGGCTTTTCTCCACTATTCGATCTGGACCGGGCCAAAAAGTAGATGCCTGAGTAGCTCGCCGCTTTGGAGTGCATATTAACACTCTCAAAGATTTTTTAGTAGAGCAAAATTAGTTGAAAATATAAACCCCTTATTACATATAATGCAATGCATGCATTGCTATTTTGATCCATACGGAATCTCCGCATCTCACCACAAACATAGAAAATAGAAATCATACGATAAACTACTATTCATATCATGCACGAAACGTTTAATTGGAATAAAACTGGAAACAAGGTTATTTTTGTGAATTTAGGTAGATTTATTTCCGAAGCTTTGAATAATGCAAGTGTGGGTGAATGCATTACTCTTCTTCGCCAGTCTTACCTATTTGTGCGCACCGTCGCGTCATGAGGGTTGGGGAGCGGGCTTGGTGACAGATGAAGGATGGGGGATTATACCATAATACCACCCCCAGTGGGCAGTTTTCCTATTAAGTACATGATCCTAGTTTTAAGTGCTGCAGAATCTGAGGAGTAACCGATATTTGAAGGTGATCTAAAAATATCTTCCAAATAATAATAATATTTCTTTCGGAAGAAATCGGTCAGAATAATCTTTCCGAATAATTGATTATTATGGTATTCGGTCCATGGGTTATCCATTGAAAGTTTACGATTAATCAGACAAAATAATCAATCATCATGGTAATCGGAAACGAAATCATGCATTCCCATTCTCAACATAGCCCCTAAATACGAAAAAGAAATTCTGACACTGCTGAGATATGCACCAGAACCCTTGGAACGGATGCCGTTTTATAAAAACAGCAATTCATATTAAAATTGTAGCAGAATAAAATCTACATTCTTCTTGTACAGATTCAAACAAGCAATAACTTTCGCGCCAACAGAGGCGTTGAAACTTCACGGGCTTCACGGTTTCGACGAGAAGTAGCACAGTGTATCGGGTAATAAAAAAAATAATTTTAAGATTTTTAGAAGATTATTTAGATATTTCATATGCTCCATGGGAACTTTACTGGCTTAAGAGTGGCTCTAAGTAATTGGATTTTTTCTTTCCATTAAGATTTAACCATGATGATTTTACGAAACCTCTTCTACCCTATATCTTCTGTGGTCTTCCGCTCTTCACTCGGTGGCGTCCATCTTTTGTTTTTGTGGCACGGTCGGATTAGTAATGAAAAGGAATACGGTGTCTTGTATTCATTGAAGTTGTCAAGTGGTTGTCGTTTCAATAGATTTGAGTTATCATCGCGTTTTTAAAAACTATGGGTTCCAAGGTAACACTTTCGTCGTGGCTGCAGAAGAAAAAGAAAAGAGAAACTAGAGCCAAATTGAAGGTGGTGTATTAAGATCATGAGCCACCTCATGTACTTTGGGGAGTTAGGTTTTATTCATTATTATGAGGAAAGTGTCATAATAAGGTGGTTTTTCCTTCAGGTTTTCGGCAATCACGAGGAGTTTCTTTCGAGAATTAACAAGACGTTATGTTATGGGAAGCTGCCTAAAACTGACCGCTTTAGTTTACCTGTGACAGGTAATTCTTACTCATGGTGGCGAACTTAAGTGATAAATATAGTTATTCACGAACATTTTGTACCCCGTCTTGAAATACTTTCACATTCTCGTGTATGTTAAGCGAGAAATTGACTGTTATATGGCAGTAGCGGTAACCTACTTAACAGTAATTCACGTCATAGTTTTTTGTAGGAAACCAGTGTTTCAAAACAATTTAGTAGCCATGTTTATAATGTGGCAGTTTTTCTGAGATTTCCTTTTGGCATACTCTTCCTCCCAGTGCAGACATTCTCCTCGAACCCTTTGTTTTGTGGAAAGTCCAGTTATATTATTTTTGAATGCTTATTACACATTTTTCAATTTGGCATTCATAAGAAAATGTTCCCTGGAGTAAAGTCTTAGCCTTGGATCCAGGAAGTTAAAAAAATGCGTATTGTATGTAAGTGTAATAAGCTGGTGTGACTTTGGGTAGAATTCGGTTGTTATTTTTGCTTATATAAAAGAAAAAAATATCTTAAGGATTGAATCTATGAACTTTTTCATACTTTTAATATGAATATACCTGCATATCAAACTAAACATGACTTGCTGTTAAGATAATCATTTCTAGTTTTTATTGTGATAACATTTGTTTACATTCAGTGCGATCAATAATAACCCTTGGGAGACTAGATTGTTTTTTAAAAAGTAATTTTTGAGTACTCTGCATTCGTTTAGTACACTCAAATCACAGCCATGAATATGGAAACGTATTGGTAATATATGACCTACCAATGGAATATAAAATTCTAGAACTTTTTATTTTGATATTCCCGGAATGGTTTGTCAAAATCGGGTTAAGCTCGATGGGTAAAAATGTTACCATGGTGTTAATTTTATATGGGAGACGATGGGTTTGTTCTTTCTCTTATGTTGTGGGTCCTGTCAAAGAAGGTGAACATGTGAGGGAATGAGAAGAAATCTGGTTGAAATCAAGAAGGGGGAGGTCGAAGGATTTAGGAAGGAAGGGTGTTAGAAAAGTATTGATGCATGTTTTGAAAGATTTTTCAGTTCTGTAATGCTCAGTAGTGGGATTCATTCAATCCTCGTAAGTGAATGTGTAAAGGGCCCTATTAGTTGCCAAAATCCCATGTGCAGGCTGGTGTTGTTGAGGATAGAAAGATCAGGAGTCAGGCTCTGAAAGAGTTGTTAAAATTATGTGTATGCTTCATGCATAGGAGGGAACTGGGAAGTTGGAGGAAGGTTGCTTGCCTGTGAGTTAGTGGATGTTCAATTCAGTATTAACTTGTGTAACACACTTGCCAATAGATGTGGGAAATTGTTTCCCATGAGAACGAAAACAAGTTTGGGTTGTGGTCCCTGTTTTTGAAGTTGTGGAAGGAGGTGATGTGGAGGAAAGGTTTTAGTACTTCTAAACTATAGGCCCCAGAGCAGGCATGCATATGACTTTCCATGCATTCAATTCTCCAAGTCTGAATTAGGCTCACTAGCATAGCTAATTCCTGTCTGTTTTCCATCCCCCCTGTTTTCTATTCCCCGCTCTCCATACGCTTTTTAACCTCTTTTCCCCTTCCCTGTGCCCTCTTTTCCCCATCCCTATTCCCCTCCCCCTCTTTTCCCCCTCTCACTCACCTTCATCTAATTAACTACTCTTCCTTTCCTCTCCAAAATTTTCGATGATCCCATTTTCTTATCCGTATTTGGACTGCATCACCTGCATTTATGTATTGTGTGTATTTCGTTGCATTTATGGGTACACAAAGAATATATTTCCTTGTATGTACATACTTGTTGTAACAATGTCATCTCTAACTTTGAAGTTTCATGTCACTTGTGTTAATTCATTGAGGATTTGCCAATGGGAAACTTCTATTCTCAGGGTAGTGATCGTCAGGGAATTTTTAAATTCTGGAAAAGTCAGGGAATTCTTGTAACAGTCCGGGAGAAACTGGGATAGGAAGTTCTCCTTATTTTTCTACCATTACATTTATCAGACAGTCTTTCCCACCTTTTATTTCACCAAAACATTTCACCAACTAAGACGGTGTCTGCAGTCCGTGGTTGACGTGCATGGAATGAGCCCTGATCAATTTGTGGAACATTGTTGTGATTCTTATTAGTTGTGAATATTAGTTATTTAGTGGTGAATCAGAAGTACAATGTATCCTTTATGCATATCCTTATTGCAATATAAACCTATTACATAGTGTTAAAATTCATGATCACAATGTATTACGCTCATCACAAGGAATCCAAGGCTATGTTGTTCGGAATATGTTACCTCATGTTTTTTTTTACTTCTGAGACTCAAGAGTTAGCTGGAGCATTCTAGCTCGTAGTAAATACATGCTTGCAGTTATAAAAATACGAGACGATGATTATTAAAATGGTATTACAAGTACGATTTAATCTTTAAACAAAATCTTACGCAGGATCATCTTTGGTTCCCATACCCCCCTTCGTGAGACAGTAAGAAGAGCCCTTCCCCCCTCCCCACCTATCACGCACGGTGTAATTGTTGAATGGACCCCTTAGCTCTCTCTTGAAGCAATTTAGTCAGGTCAAAAACCACCTCAAATATGATATTCATGAATATGATGCTGCCGTTGCTAATTGCCTCCTGACCTAGCTCGCAGTGGCGTGCTTATGTTTTGTTTATTTATCCAAATATTTTTAAATTTTTTGGTTCCCTCTTACAATCAAGGGGTTATAACCATATTAATTAAATTGTTATTTACTTCTGAAAGTCACTTGCGCCATCCGATTTTGACCCAGTCCAACAACTTGTCTTTGGTTAGTATTTTTCGTGTACCTTAGTACCTGTACCGGAGTCCGCCTGTAAATTGGCCATTAACTTTCCCTTTGATGCCTTTTCAGTAATCCTCAACTTCCCTGAACTGCCCTGACACGACTATAATTTGGATGAAAGTTTAACTTATGAAGGTTTAATATATTTTTTTCATAGGATGTACTTGTAGCTTTTAATGTTTTGATTTTAGCTTTTAACATTTTTGACAAAAATTTAATTCACCAGAATTAAAATATTCCAATTATAGGTGACCTTTTGGTGATCATTCAGGGAAATTGGTAAATCCATCAGGGAAAGGCCGGGAATTAAAAAAATGCATATCAGTTACCACCCTGATTCTACATATATTTATGCTTTTGGAAAGTGACATTTCAGCTTATTTAGATTTTACCCAACGAGTTGCATTTTAACTTCTAATAATGATTAAGGAAATTACTCAGTAGCATTTTTAAACTGCATGGCTGATGAAGATTTATTTTTGATTCTTCATGGCAATTTATAGTATTAGTGTGTTTCTTGCAAATGCTCTAGTGTTTTGTTGGATTAGTTTTATATTTATTGTTTTGTCTGTAACGGATAATATTTTTGCAGAATTGGCTGCTGAGTTCTTCTCCAAGGCCCGTTTCCCAGGGAATGGAGTTCACCTACGTTTGCGCCCGGAAGGAAAAGTCCTTGGACTAGAAAGGCTTGGAGTTGCTGAAGCTGGGGAGATATCAAGAGCAGCATGCATATCACCATGTTCCCTTGTGCTGGCACTGATCTATGTCGATCGTCTTCGTGAATGCAGTCCCAAGTATCTTGAGAAGACCTCACCTTCAAAGCTGTTTGTTGTTTCAATGGTATCTAGGCAGTCATTTCATACAATTTTGATATTAACAGTATTGTGTCAGAAGCTACATTCTGTGTGGTGACCTAAATTTTTTGAGCAAACAGGGTTTAAAAGAAATTCTTTGCTTTCATTGATTTTCTCTCAATCAGTGTGTTCAAAGCTTATATTCAAATAACTCTAATTTTTATAAGTTTAATATTGATTATAACTAACATGGCAGAATCCTCATTAATCCAGCACTCTGTTGTCCTGTCAAAATTGTTTTAATTATGGTATATACTGCTTTACACTTTCAATGTGGATGAATATTTCATGATGATTTCATATGACGGCATACAGGCCCGGCTTAAGACAAAATTTTAACCCGGGCGAGTGAGTATTGCGGCGAGAGAATATTCTTCCCATAATAAGGTAAACACAAAACATAGTACACTTTTTCTAGACAACATAAAATGTAGATAAAGTGAACTCCCGATTATCTGTGGGTGGATTATCCGTGCATGATTTTTTACTCTTCGTCGATATTTTCTGCGGTCCATGTAAAAAATTCAATCAAAAAACACATTTGGATTAGTAATCAAATACAAGCAAGGCTAATTTGTCTTCTTAGGGCGCTAGCCGATGAAGATAACAATTTATTGAAATTTTGGAAGAAAATGACAATATTGGATGCAATTCATGGTGTGTCACAAGCCTGGTCCTCAGTGACACCTATTACACTAGTTCGTTCTTGGAGGAAAGTTTTGCTTAACCTCGAAGGGGGTTTTTTTGAGATTTTATGAAACTGAAGTGCATGACTCCGAGTTGGGGGGTTTAGTGAAAACCATGAAAGGATTAAAAAATGTTGATGCGGAGAACTTAGAAGAATGGCTAAAGAGAGACGAAAGTGTCCCGGGCTTCCAGCATGTTACTGATAGCAATATTGTTTACCCTGCGATCGGACAAGGGAGTGGAGAGAGTGGAAGTAGCGGGAGTGGAGACGAGGGGAGCAGCGAATGCATGAGTCACAGCCAGGCACTCAACTTCGTAGATGGTTTGCTGCAGTCTACGGAGCAGCGGGAATACGACTACAGTGGCATTATCGCTGCTAAAAAGATTAGCGGTTGGGTGAAGAAAACTCACAATGAGTCCATGAAACAATCTAAAATAATGGACGATGTGCGCAAACGATAGTACATCCTTTTTTTACTTATGTTTTGAAAATTATAAGAAATTAAAGTGAAAGTTGTCATCACCATCCAAGGAACCTTCACTATTTTCATCACTGTCATTACCAATCTCATCATCTGTATCACTCTCCACAGAATGTATGCCGTAAATGTATGGGATTGGGCAATTTACAGTGATTCTGTTAAATATTCAAAATAAAAAAATTTGCCGCAACCTGGGATCGATCCCCAGTCACCATATGAGGATATCCGGCTCTCATCCGCACTGAAGGTTTTAAACTAGAGATGGTTACCTTCACATGATGCATCCCATGGTGAATGGTTCGAAAGTGTTTGGATGTGACAACATTGATGTCACTTTTTTGCAATTTTGAAAACTATTTTTATTTGAAGATAACATTTGAAGGGATCGATTGAGAATCCTTGGGCCACAGGATGCTAACCATTTGGCTAGAAGAGTAATTTCATATTATGTGGCAATGTTGTGAGAGTTCTTTTACCTCTTTGAAATTAGATGATGTAGATATTTGCAAAGGGCATCAAGGTACCTACGTATAAATTGCTAAACAACATCTTACTTCACTTCTGCAGTCAATTAGGCCCGTACTAGCAGAAAGGTAAACAAAGGACCTATTATTACATTCTTCCAATCTTTTGGAATAACCAAAACTTGTAAACATAAATTATACAATTCAGAGAAGCAATTATTTAGTAATATGCACCCACACTTCAACATTTCACTGGATACCATCTACGCCTGTGCCCTTCCCATTGTTCTGTATTCTCAACGCTGTTACAGCCTCATTCTCACTTATCTCCTCTCCCATATTGACAGTCATGAATACCAATTCATAAGGCTTACCTTCATTGTCTAAAATACCACTTCAAAGTACTCTCACTGGATGAGGTTATGCATGGCTGCATATATGCTCAAAAGTAATAGTCTCTACTTGGATCTCTTTCTAAATTCATGTAGCACACAATGGCATACTCTAATTCTGTAATCAGATGGAAAAATTGATTATTGACCTTGAGAGTGAAATATGGGGTACAAAAATTGGTCTCTTGCATACAAATTTGTTTAAAACACACACCCTGTTTTTGAGCAGCGGCTTCAAGATAAAAAAATTCTGAAACTGCAAATTTTCCTGAAGGATTTTCATTTCCTATTAGTAGGGGCCCTGAAAAGTGGTAAATAAACTCGAGGGAAAGCGGTGTAAAAATCATAGCCCCAGCGGTGCAAAAATCGCAAATTTCATGCTCAGGCGGTGAAAAAAATATTTACATATTTCTCAATTTAAACAAACAAAGAATTGTATTTGAGGCATAAATTGATATATCTAACTTATTCTATCAAATCTTTATTGATAGTCAACAAAATAAACGCCGTTACAAAGGTGACTCAATGGACACCCAGCCTGTGAGGACTGTGTTGTGTGGGTTGCCTATCGCCAATTTCCTTGGTACTGCTTCTTTGCATATTCAAAGCATAATGTGTAGGGACCCTGAAAAGTGCTAAAAAAAGGTCAAGGGAAAGTGCAAAAAAATCGATTATCATAGTGACAGCAGGTTAAAAATCTTGAATTTCATGAAACGGGTAAAAAGAAAAAGTTGTAAGATATAACCATTTATAAATATATAAAATAAGAGATAAATATATAAATAAATTACATAAGAAATAAACATATACATGCATTACATATCGTGGCATAACTCAGTCACATGAAGAGCCAAAGATTATGTAAAGTTGTATTTCCAAAGTTTCTGGGGAAGCATTAGTTCTCAAATCACTTAGTATATTTCCATATGAAGAAATAGGCCGCTCACAGTCCACATTTGAACATGAAACCCACAATACCTTTACACAAGGTTCCACAAACTCACTGTTGTCTCCCTTGATGCTCAGAAATGTATGGAGTACATCAACTTTCTTACCTTGTTGCAATTTTTCTTTTACAGTAGATTGCATGCACAAAGATCCAGTAAGTAGCACTGTTCTGTCAAGTTTATTCATAAAATTAATGGATGCTGCTGTCTGCACAAGGAATGCTTCAGTGTTTTGGATAATGTTCTTCACATCAAATAATTTTCCCACACTTAAAGTCAAGTTCCGGGCAGTATCTGGTGTTAAAAGCCTAGTTAACTTAACCTCACACAAACTCCCTAGATTTGTGAACAGTTATATTAAATCTCCCCTCCTTACCACTGACTTAAGGTTATTAATGGCAGAAGTTGTCTGACTGCCTAATAAACCTTTAATAACTATCTTAAATTTGTGAAGTAGGCCATCAATTCTACTTTGCAACTTATGTATGAAAGGAAATGATGATCCCTCTAAGGTGACGAAGGAGTCAATTATCTGTTGCCCATGTTCTTTGAGAAAAGTTCCACTGGCTTTGATTATTTGAATGTTTTGCTCTTCTAATTTAGCTAAGTATTTCACTGCAACACCTCCCTCATCCACAGTCTTGCTAAAGGCTGCCATATCCTGAATATGTTCTCAAATATAAATTGCTGACTTGAACCAAGAATTCCATCTTGTCATGACTGGTGATGGAAAAGCAGTTGTCTTTGATTCATCTTCTGGATAGCTCTCTTTTACGAAAGAAATATATCTATGTTTACTCTTTCTAGTGTTGAGAAAGAACATTTTTCCATTGGACACTCATAAATTCAAGTCATGAAGCTCTGTAGAAAACAAATTGGCTGCAATATTCAGCTAATGGGCCCAACACTAAACGTGTGTCATTGCAGGGTAGAGAACGTTACACATTTGGGCACACAAAGTCATGTATCTAACTGAATCTGTTACCAAAGCTATGGAATTGTTGTAAGAAATTTCAAATTCTTGTATTACAGCCATTACAGCTCTGGAGCATTCAGTTGCATTTGCCTGTTCTAGCATTTTAAATGCCCCTACAAAGATCTCCTGCTCCACGGTGCAGGACAGTATCGTTAGCAAGACAATGAATACACACAGACCCTTCCTGTCAGTGGTCTTATCACACATAATTGCAAATTGTTGGCCTTTACTCTGATGCCTTTATCCGCTCCTTTCTCTTTTGGCAACTTGTGGAGTATATTTTGCACTGCAGGTATCAGCACCTGGAATTTTTCCTGCTCCTGCAGTTATTCCCAAATTTTCAACACAATAAAGTCTTGCTGCGTGCTAAGTTCAGTTGCTAAAGTACGCAATATGAAATGCCTCTCAGCGAATCAGGGGTGCTGGAGGATATCCCTTGGAAAATTAATAGACATAAAAGGCATAAACATAAAAGTCAGATTACTAGCTGGGTCACAAATCAATTCCTCTTTTTCTTGCTTGACTTTTTTTGTATTGCTGATTGTGTCTGATATGGGTAATTTGTCGCTTATTCAACGTCCGTCGTCGTCCTTCAACATTTTTCGATCTTTGGGCATAATTTATGTGCTTGCTGCTGCCTCTTATTAGTTTTTATCTTAGATATCTTTTCTCCTCCAGTCGATTCGGATGTTACCAAATTCGCACATCATGATTTTGCTTCTTGCGTCAAATATATATAAACCATCGCTTTCAAACTCCTTTTGGCGATCAAATATGCTGACAGTTTTCGGCATTATGGTCTACAGAGATTCTTTTTCTGATCAACATTAGATCCCATCAAACTAAGTATAAACGTGTGGTGACACTAGTTTAGGTATGTACCTTCCCGTCGCGCCGGCGACGCCGCAACTTATTCGTTATGAGAATTAATGCGGGCTTGCCTGACTTAATTTTTTAAAATTTCTTTCGGGACAAATAATGCGCCGCATCATACGGAAATATTAGTTTGTCCCCATCTTGTACTTTTTACCGCCCCTCCATGCCGGCGACTCTCCAGCCGCCGACCCTCCGCCACGGGCGCCGAATCAGTTCGCTGCGGCGTGATTGCCGTCGCGCCGGAGTCATTTCATGAAGTCGGCAACATAATATACTCAACATCAGTCAGTGCATTCGTTAGTTTATCCTTAAATAACTCATTTTGTCTACCCGAGGAGTAATTACGACCCGTCAGTCACAGCTTAGGTAGAGCGCTCTTTGAATAAGATCGCGCGATTATTACGTCCAATTGACAACTTTATTTGTCTCTTTGCCCAACCACTAACACATTTTTGCTACTCTTGTCTAGCGTAGTTATTGGTCCAATTAATGCTATGCGCAGACTTTTTGAAATCATCTTTCATAAGCGCAATTGCTTGAATGTCATCTTTTTTGAAGAATCCATCGGGATAAATACTACGCAGGTCATATTTTGGCGGAGCGACGAAAACGATGTGCCCGACCGCGCCACCATGAATGCGGTCTAGGGAGATATACGCAGATATCATGGTTACGTGCATCATCAGACTGATGATAGCGGCGTGGTCACGTAAATAATAATTATTTATTTATTTCACACCATGAGTTTGCAAACATTTTTCACCAAATGGGACGGTGACTTTCATTACGCGTTTTACATACATATCAAAATAAAACTTGAAGAATTTCATGTTTTATTTTCGCAAAATATCTTACGATAGGATTTTAAAAAGTGAAATTTCGCGCAAAATATCGCACTAACAGCCAATTACCGTTAAATTTCGAGAATAGAAAGTTATTCGCGAAATTTCGGTGAATTTTGTTAACGTTAAAATTGCAAATTTTAGCTTATTAGAGCTTTAAACATCAAAATAACAACTTAAATGCTCTTTTAAAAAAATTCGCGAAAAAACCCATTCGCGAAATTTCAGGGTCCCTACCTATTAGCATTGAGAAGTGCTATCTTATTTTTCCTCAGATTCTTTATGCATGACTCCAGCTCATTGTGCTGTGTTCTTGTTGCACGGTTTCCAATGTTCTTGTTCCACGGTCAACGTTGCTTAACTTCGGTGATCTGATGGGAACCGGTGTTTCAACGTGGCTAGGCCCTTGCCCTGCCACAATGCCTTAATCCACTGACAGAGTAAAGCAGCTTCAGGTTTCTTAAGATTTTCTTTTGGTGTTTTACTGTAACCACTCAGAATGCAAAGACTTAAAATTATTTTAAACACACGTATTGATGGCAGCATCTAAAACTTGAAGTTGAGAACTTATCCCTGCTGGCATCAAAATAAGATAGGTATGCATCTCAGTCATTATTTTTTAACATCAGGTGTAAAGTGCCCATTGAATGCATCCAGTGAAAGCATTGCTCTTTGTTTCAGTAGTGCCCCTGGATGTCTATTCAACTTTCATACGTTCTTCTGTCATCCATCCCTTTTCCTGAGAATATATTAAGCCCTCTAGCTTTCATAGTCATATTGGCCATCGAAACAGGCATGCCATTCTGCTGATTAGTACGCCCTAACTTTACTAATCTTCTTCTACGTCTTGAAATCGGCCTGACTTTGGACCACTGTATGACTTTCTTGTGGATGTAGCTTTCTCTATTTAGTATTTCGTAGTTTTCCATCTATGCACATTCGCCTCAGATACTCCAAAATTTCTACTTCTATCACATTTATTGGTATTTTATACGTGATGTATGACAATTAGCTTAAAATTAGCATTGTAACTACGTCATATTTCTTTTGATAACTTGCCCTTTGCACTCGTTCCACGTATTTCAACATGATCCAAAATATTTTTTTGAAGGGCTACGTAAGTAATGGAAATAAGCTTGCAGAACTTGAAATTACAATTCACCATGTTTTGATAAGTTTGAAATAGCCTAATGATTTCAGCCTTTATTTGTTCATACAATGGTTTTTTATGCGCTCAATATAAATATGTCACTTTAGCCATATACGGCCATTATTAATCGAAACAATTATTATACCCGTCATTGTAATAATATTTCACCAGTTTATCAATTGTTTATTTCAGTATTTGATCCAAGAGAAACTCGTGCAATATGTTCATATGAATTACTTAACCATACATATGTACAAGTCCTTGCATAACATCGCTTAAACATATAGTTATACTTCATGTTCATATCCAAGATGAATCTTGATATTTGCAGTTGAAATTTTGACAAGAAAAGGTCTTAGATTTGGATAAGGATTTTATATCTTTATAAGAACTTTTGGCTCCAATTCTATCAAATAAACTGCTCTGGAATCACTCTGTAGACATTGAAATTATGCTACATGATATTTGTACCATTATTAAATTTAGTAAAACCTCATTATAGTGAACCTCTTCGTATCATAAAACTCTGTTCATCATACTATCCCTGCGGTCCCGTCAAATTTACATGTAGATTGATAGGGAAACCTCTACTCATCGTACCTCTTTACTTCATAAAATCTCCACTCATCATACCGAGACAATAGCCCCAAGACCCCCAACTACCTCCACATATCATACCGAGACAATTACTGCACCCAAGACTCCGAAAGTTCAGCAATAAATAAGTGTTACACCCAACCTTCTTTCTTCACACACCTTGAGAATGATGGTTACTGTACGGTTTTATTGAATCGCCAGTTTTGTCGGATTGTCACCAAATTAAGGATTTATTACTTATTTCATATTCTAATCAATAATCAATACAAAAGCCATTTTTAATGGCCATTTTATTCAGTGCAAGAACAGACCATATGAAGGTATCAAAATGTTTGATACACTTGTATGAATAGAAGTAGAGAAGGAAACATTTTGCTTCGTCATTAAGGCAATTGCTCATGCGGTCTTACTCGCTTTCATCTTCCGAAAAATTTATCCTAAAGCATACATGTACGAAGTTTAACAAATAATGTTTAATACAAAAACAAATTTATTTTTGCTTGTCAAGCAAAAGTGAACTTTGCCGAGCAAAACGGTCTTAATGCCTCACCGACGAATATCATCTTCTTGACTTCATTCACATCCTGGTTGATTAATCATTCGATGCCACTATCGTTTTTGCCACCAATGATCGGAAATAGTACGCAATTCAATTGATACTTAACAAAGTATTCATATCATATGAATATATCAGTATGAAATCATTTTATTTCAAAACCCCCCATCATTCACGTTCTTCCACTATACTTAGTCATTCACTTGCAACCTTATCCTTCGGTTGAATTAAAAAAAGATATGGTACTTTTTTCACAGTTTTTTATTCCAAGTCGACCGGTTTCGTTGCATAGGCGATATCAACAGGTACATGAGCTCAGTAAGTTGCAGAATATATACAATTTTTTGAAGGGGGGGGGGGGGAGAGAAGGTATGTGAGGGAAATAAAAATAGGCATATAGGCATGGGTGACGTGTTGGGAGGGGTGGGAAATTATGGCAAGGGGGTTGGGGGAAGGAGGCTTAGTGGGCGTCAGGTAAGGAACGGCGTTCACCGTGGCGGTTGGGTCATCACGTTGACGAAGGGGATTTGGTTTCAGCTCCCTCCAAGAAAGAGGTTCAAGATGCAATGATTATTATTGAGAGGTTTTTTTTAAGCATGGAGGACAGCAAGAGTGAAAACATGCTATTGTTAAACAAGATTGAAGATATAATTTCAAAAAAGTTTGAAAAAAAATTAAACAAACTCAAATTACTAACTTTCTTTTGCAAAGACTACTTTAGGACATTTTTACTAAATATTCATTAAAATATAATTGAATGTTGTTTAATGCCTGTACTTATGCTTAAACCCAAAAATAGAATGATTTAAAAGACAGCAGTACCATTCATTTCCAAATGGTAGGTAAATAGGACTGTGCTACTGAAGTGCCTCTATAGTGAACCTTCTTACATCATAATGTCAACATTTTGGTCCCGTCCGTGTCGATATAAAGAGGTTTTACTGTATTTCTACAATTGATTCAATTTTTTGGAAGTGCATTTGTGCTGAACACTGCACCATATTCAGTAATATAAAATCCCCATTCTATTATTTCCTCAGATGGTGGCAAGCAAGTTTCTGCATGATGATGGTGAAGATGATGAGGTGTTCAATGATGAGTGGGCCGCATCCTCAGGAATAGATGAGACTGAACTTAACTGCGCAGAGAGGGAATTTCTTGCAGCAATTGTAAGTGCCTTGCATTGTAGTGCTGTATTGTTTTGTGTATTGTCTCCAGGTTCTGCTTATTGTTACTTTGTCTGTTAGCCAAATCTTTCTAACGTTAAGCCTTGTAATGACAGTGAATTAGATTTTTTGAAGGAGATGGTGGAAATGTACTCCAGGCAATAGGTAAGTATCAAGAAAGAAAGTTAAGCACTTAGGTTTATAAAATACAGTAAAACCCCTAAATTACCTACTAAGTAATTTCTTAGAGTTTGAACAGCACACACTGCCTTGCCTATCATAGTTATAGCTCGGGAATCGATGCAGTGCAAATTATCTCAGTTGTCCACCATGAGGTCTTTAATTTTTCATCATATCTGGTTAAGAATTCATTTCGGTATGCTCAAATTTTCCTTATTATATTAACAGATATACTTTTTCAATAAATGATTACAGTTAAACTTCGATTTTGCACCCTTTGATTTTACATAGTCTTGTTTTTACGCAGCGACACTCAAGTCCGGCCGGCAAGCATAGGGAATTGCAATGGTGAAACTTCGATTTTACATCTTTTCTTGATTTTACGCAGTTTTTTGATTTTGCGCGCAGCATAACCTCAGCCCCAAAGAGACAGCTAATTTTGATTTTATGCAGTTATCTTTTTACTTCGCGCAGAATAACCTCCGTATTGAAAACAATTCTGATCTCAATTTCATCTACATATCGTCAGTTTCTCAAGGAATTACGCATGACTACAGTCGTGTTTAATCGATCGAATCAAAATATAGGTAGAGCATTACAATGCGTGATATTGAACAAAGCTAGATTGATAACAACGTTGGTGCTTTCCATTCACAAACCTCCAAATCATGTTCCCACGTAATTAATTCACATGCTCCGTGTAGTAATCGCGAATGATTGCGTAGTCTAGGGTAGTCGGGCCTCCAGAGTCATCGGAGCCCGGCAACAGTTCATATCGTCTCCACTAGATGGTAATGACATAAGAACCTTTCGAGGCAATCCAAGCCTGACTTTTGTCCTTCGCCTGGAGCGCCTAGGGAATGATGCTCTATATTGTGTTCATGTTCAGGGTTAGAAAATTCCGACAGGAGTATTATGATGTTATTTTCTTCATTCATCTCACTGAGTTGCAAAAATGAATACAGACACGACGTCGTGCTGTTGAGTGTGAAACTGAAAACATTGCGAATCTAATTACAGGCAGTCCTCGACTTTCGTACACAATGCGTTCCTGAAAACGTGTACGAAAGTCGAATGTACGAAAGTCGAACAATAGAGTCCCATACTAATTAGGGGTTACGTTCCTGGAGAGCTAAGTATACATAGTAAAACCTCAAATCAATTGTAAGGGAATTTTATTTTTAATACAAAAGTTTAAATATACATTAATTATATTTAAAAGAATGCGTAATTACTTTAAAAACTACGTAATTTTGATAAACGGTTCTAAAAAATTCCGTTGTGTACTGAGTAAACATACGCATTTCTAATTTTTCCCAATCAGAAATTAACATTTCCCTGATAACATCCACTGTAACTATAAAGACACAAAACAAGAAGCATCACGACATTTAATTTTTGGACCCATAAACTCGATGTAATTTAGATTATTACAATTAAAGACGCAACAGAATTTCGCTATTTCCTAAACCGGACAAAAGACAAACAAAAAATAGAATGACGTTTCGTAGGTACAGGCCATAAAAAACTTCGTGAATTTCGCATGTACTTCCCAGCATTTCATACGTGGTCTATAATTTTATCTTTCCCCTTTACTATTGAACACCTACAGTTGAACAGCTCAAGTTCAATGATCGTCCGATCACAGCAAAAGATCCTCCCAGTTCAGCACGTCTAATAATTCCCAACTCTCTTTTCAGGCACATCATATTTTCGTTTTCTACTCATTCTAATCATACGATATTAATTGAATTCAGTAAATAAACAAGTAATACCTTGCTCTAAGTCAGCACTGTCCACGATCGCGTATACTAGCGAGAGAGAACGCCAGATGTAACAATTGAATGCCGTGATGCGCTATGCACCATCGCGGGAAATTCAACAATTCGCGGGAAATTCAAAAATACTTTTCGACAAATGTCCGAAAGTTTGAATTTAGTGTCCGAAAGTCAAATATAAGGTATCAATTAGGAGCGTACGAAAGTGCGAATTGTACGAAAGTCGAGGACCGCCTGTATTACTTCCCCCTGCAGCCTCTCAGTATTTATTCAGCTTCCTTTACATACCCGAATATCCATCTTGGTTCAAATTAGCCGTAGCATGATATCAAAACCACCAAGATACGGTAATCGCCGTCCATGTGCACCTACTTTTGATTAAGACAGACGATTACCGGAGATGTAATCATGAAAGGCCCATATAAACAGTGATAGTACTCATTGCTCTTTCTTTGTTTTACTCTCCTCAGAGCTCAGATCAACCGATAGACGACTATTCTAGATCGAAGACGCAGCCGCGACACGACTTATCGATCACTAATTATTGTCGCAAATCGAAAGCATACAGAGGAGAAAACTTTAGTTTTGTGCCTGAACTGATTTGTATTTTCATTGTCTTGCATTATTTTTGATTTGTGCCTCGAGTTTATAGCCTGAAAACCCATATCAACAATTATAATCGAAACAGTTGGTAGCCCTCAGATTCATGCACCTGTGTTGTTGGCAAATCTTCTTGATTGATAAGCAAAAGGAGGAGGTAGATTTGGTGAAGGACAATATTAATTGTTGGTAATGCTAAGGCAGAAAAATGGAACCTTCTAAAGTAAAAAGAACGTGGAAAAGTATTTCCATTGAACAGATTAAAATAATTAATGACGTGGAGCGCAATAAGTCCCTATCCAAAACAGAAATTGCCAAGTTGAATGGGATTTCATCGTCTACGTTAAAAACAATTTTGGCATCAAAGGAGAAATTTTTCTCATCGTGTCATACGAAGTCATCATATGTGTCCTCAGGAAAGTATGCAGAACTTGAAGAGAAATTGTTTGCCTTTTTTAGTGAATGCCGCTGAAATAAACTCCTTGTTGATGGTCCTATTTTGCAAGAGAAGGCAAGAAATTTGGCCCTCACACTACGGAATCAAGATTTCAAGTGCTGTACAGGATGGTTGGACAACTTCAAAAAGAGGTACAACATAAGCTACCAGCATGAATGTGGAGAAGAAGGGAAAGTAGATGATAACTTGGTTAGCAAGTGGCATCAAATTAATGACTCAATCATTGAATCATTTGCACCACGAGATCGATGTAACATGGATGAAACAGGTCTCTCCTGGAAAGCTCTTCCTGACAGAACAGTGCATCACAAAGGAAAGAAATGTCATGGAGCTCAAAGAAGCAAGGAGCGCCTGACAGTCCTTCTCACCACAAACCAAGATGGTAGCGACAAATTGAAACCTTATGTCATTGGAAAAGCTCTTAAGCCGAGATGCTTTAAAAATATCGGAAATTTTACATTGCCAGTAAAGTATTATGCAAATAACCATGCATGGATGTCTGTGGAACTTTTACGGCAACAAGTTCTATATCTCGAGCGGAAATGTGCCGGAGAAAATAGAAATGTCCTGCTAATTATTGACAATGCTCCTGTTCATAAATTGGATGGCCTTGAGCTGAAGAAAGTTAAATTATTATTTTTGGAATCAAACACCACCAGGTATTGATAGTCAGCTTGTTGTCTAACTTTAATTGCTAAGACTACTTTGTGCTCTTCCTAGGAATTTTGGATGCACAAGTTTTCAACCCAATGCAGTCATTAAATAAAACTGTTGACTAATTACAAGAGGTTAGTTCATTTCAATTGTCCTATTGGAACTGTTCAAGACACATTACTTTTAATTCATCTCCTAATTCTGTCACGATTACAATAAACATTCCTTATCACCTTTTCCTTTATAAATCAGGCCATATGTCCAGAAGAGAAAATGCACTAGGGGATTGGGAAAACGAGAATATGTTGGTGCTTGCATTATAATATTGCCTGATTGGGAAATTGCCATAGTTCATACGACTCGACTCGATACTCGCAAGTAACTAAAACTCGACTCGATATTCGCATCGAGATCAAAAAGTACTACTCGCACATCCCTAATATTATCTTAATTTTACTTTCCATTTTTCCCCCATTTTTTATTTCTAGTGGCTCTTAAGGTTATTGCTTTGGATATTCTATTCTTTATATTTTCTCTTTTGTTTAAGTTCATCAGTAAATATTCCTGATCACCTTTTCCTTTCTAAATCAGGCCATATGTTCAGAAGAGAAAATGCACTAGGGGATTGGGAAAATGAGAATATGTTGGTGCATGCATTACTATATTGCCTGGTTGGGAAATTGCCATAGTTCATATGACTTGACTCGATACTTGCGAGTAACTGCAACTCGACTCGATGCTCGACTCGAGATCAAAAAGTACTACTCGCACATCCCTCAATGTATAAATTTTCTTGGACTCTTGGTTGTTAACCAACTCAAATGGAAAACCCATATACAGCATCAAGCCAAAAAATTAAGCTCTACCTGATTTTTATTCAGATGCTTAAAGAAAGCTGTTGACCTTCAAGTCCTCATTACCCTGTACTTCGGATATTTTTATTCCCACCGTACTTATGGTTGGGGTGATTACAAAATTGGCAATGTTTGAAATGTTGACCGGCTTAATCGGTTCTTGGTTCCAATACAGTAACAAAGGGGAAAAAATTTGGGCTCGATCGGACTACATATATATGGGTCGTGCAACGGCTTCAAATTATGGAAAATAGAGATTTTCCTGGTAAAACATACATATTTGCCTAACTTACAGGGGCATGACTTGTCGCGTTGATGGGTGTTTCACACGGAAGATGCTTCCACAGTGTTCCAGCAGTGATATGACACCAATGACGTCTTCGCTCGAAATGGTAGTGCTGAAGAGGGAGGGGTAATAGTGACACACCGGTCTTCTTTGGCGTGGGCAGGGACACCGTAAATTGGTGGCGTGGGCAGGGACACTGTAAATTGGTAGCATGGGTCAGGACTACAATGTTTATTAGCCGAGATGCATCCTGAAGTTCGTGAACCTACAATGTAGACGATTTACAGTGGGGGTGTTCGCAGGCTGTGGACTTTGCATACGGCTACCCACACCAAGGTGGTAATATTTTGGGAGCGAAACTAGTTTCCCTTCATGTGGCTAAACCCGCGACTCCAGCATACCGATTTTCTCTCCGGCGTCATGAGCAAGAAGACAAGGCAGAGCCCATCAGATTGGCTAATTGGGGGCTCCAGCCAGCACATTGTGTGTCCAAAGCTCCCAACACTTCGCCAGTCCTTACAGTATTTCAAACACTTTCATGAAAATGAGAAGAAAACTGTTCGTGAAAGTGCCAGGTTGACTATTTTGAAACTTGAGTTGTTCTGGAAAAAAGCAGGAATTCCGATTACAGTGGTATGGAATACTACAGAGATTCTCGTTCACATTTAAAACCACTTTTTATGTCTCAAGAAAGACTAATAACGCATGGGGAAAACTTCAGAGATGCGGTGCAATGAGTTTATGACTGACTTAGCCAATACTTTTGACATTGGCCATATCAATGCCGTGGATATGATAAAGCTAGAAGAGGATCGATTGTTCTACAAGTCCATGAGGGAAAACCACATCGGTTACATGAGCTGTGTTGACAAGGATACTGCTAAGCACGAGGAGCGTAAAGTGCAAAGGTCCAAATCAGCTAGGGCGCGCAATCAAAAGCCTTGGATAGATCAAGAAAAAGGCCCAGAGTTTCCAATCCCTCATCTCTACATGCCAGTATGTAATTAATCACATTAAAAATGGCAGACTTTGTAGATCTCCAAGGTCAGAAACCAGTTTACAATCAGCTAAAACATTGGTAGATTTAAGAAAATTCAACTGATGGCTATAGAAAGAGGATTCAAAAATGTTTGCAAAAAGATTAAGTAAACATATTGAGAAAATAGTACTATACCCTTTAATATAATTAATAAGTTATAGTATTTGAGGTTTTCCCTGCGTGAAATACTGAGTAGCTCAATTCGGGAAGTCCACCGGGTGAGTGAATTCATTGGTGCCGACGTTTCGATGGCCGAGTCTTCCATAGCCCATCATTCAGACCTGAAGATGATGGACGACTCGGCCATAGAAACATGCGCACCAATGAATTCACTCACCCGGTGGACTGCTCGAATTGAGCTTCTCAAGTTTAATATTGATATAAAAATCTTATAACGTAATTTTGCTAACTTCTTTAATTTAATTTTCAGGAAAATAACAACTAAACAGATAGATATATTATTGGTAGATAGGTATAACAATTTTCTAATATAATAACACAAGACTAAAAAGCAGAAAATAATTATGTATTTGAATAAAAAATAATTCTAAAAAACATGTTTTTAAAACGGGCCGAATAGTATAAAATAATTTCTCCTAGCCCCACACACATGTATATCCCTATACAGATTCATGACCTTATACAGATTGTCCTGAAAAATTGTGATTGTGAATTTTAATAGCTATGAAAATACAGTAAAACCCCCATACAACGAATTTGTTGGGACCAGAAAAATTACTTCGATGTAGGGGGTTTTCGATGTATGGAGGTGGTGTGCGGCTTGCGTCTCCAAAGGGGCATCCAAGTGTTCCGCGTGCTTTACGATGCAAGTCGAGTAAATATCTCAATCTTGCTTTATTCACCATTAAAACCTTTCCTAGAGTGATGATAAACAATTTTTATTATTTACCATCAAATACCGTGGCTATCACCGTGTTATTTTCAACCTGCATATTTCTAATTGAAATTATTGTTTTTTTCGTCGATTCTGCTCTACGCCTCATCGCTTTCTTTAGTTACGGTCTGACAGTAAAGGAGCGCCAAAATTAATGCCTAAGGATTAGGTATATTTAAAGTAGGGGTGAGCCGATAATTAATTCCGATATAAATACTGGCCGATATTCGGATATCGGCATATCGGTATCGGAGCATCAAAATCCGATAATTTTTCCACTAGCATAACGTTTTCAACAAATTGCTGTATATCTCCAAATTGAATATTTTGCTTCGTCCGCTTGTTTGTTGTTTGCAACCTTCTGAAATAATCTACTAGTTGGCGCTGTATTTTGAAAACAGTACAAAAGCGTAGCCTAATTTTTCATGAGCGCAATCACGAATATACATATGTCACATATGTATTGCAAAATTAAGCCTCACAATCACGTTTGTGTAACTGATACAAGTGTTGGTCAGAATGTCAGATGTGTGGAAGTATTTTGTTGTGAAACATGATGACCCCAATAAGGCATCTTGTAAACTTTGTAATATACGTGCGTCTCGTGGTGGAAAAAATTCTCGATCGTATACTACGACTAATTTGAGAGTTCATTTGAAAATCAACCATTTGATCCAATTCCGAGAACTGGAAAAGAAGAGACTAAAAACTGCAAAGAAAAACATCGTGACTTCGAAAATAAGTCTTGAAGATATACCTGAAGGAATGTCTGAACTCCTGAGTGATGATGAAAAAATGGATAATTCTCGTCCATCTTCGAGTGCTTCAGATTGCTCGTCCTTTGTGTCAGCCGAATCAAATTCAACGCCAAAAAAGATGAAATTTCAACCTTCACTCAGTGAAATTTGGAGGAAACCATACACGGAAGATGATCCTCGCAGGAAGAAAATTACTAACCTAATAGGTCGGATGTTGGCCGAGAACTTTCTTTCGTTCAAATTAGTTCAAAGTAACTGTAAGTATTTCGTAAATTGTGATGACATTTTGTTCATTGATTAGTTCTCTATTGCTTTCATATGTAATATTATTTCAGCTTTCATTAATTTGATGAAATATTTGGAGCCTCGATATGCTGTACCCTGCCGCCAGACCTTCTCCCGAAGGATAATCCCATTTTTATACAGCCAAGCATGCGACTTTGTCAAGCACGAGTTGGAGGAGGCTGAAACAGTCGCCTGTACCACGGACTTATGGTCATCGAATTCTGGTGATGATTATTTATCATTGACGGTGCATTTCATCACGAAAGACTTTGTGAAGAAAAATATTTTTTTGGAAGTTGTTCCATTTAGTCCTGTTTATCATACGAGTGAAAATATTTCAGATTTTTTAGTTGAAACACTAGAATCATGGAAAATTAAGAGGGAAAACATACATTTATTTCTTAGAGATAATGCATTTAACATGGTTTCGGCATTCAGAATGTGTGGAATCCCGAGTGAAGGTTGTGCTGCGCACACACTGCAATTAGTTGTACGGGAGGCTCTGCTCAATCAAACTTCTATTTCCAATGTTTGTTCCAAAGTGAGGAAGATTGTAGGGCATTTCAGGCATTCCTTGAGTGCAAACAAATTGCGTATTGCCTACCAACAAAACAATAATTTGCCGGTGCATAAACTTGTACAGGACCAAAACACAAGGTGGGATAGTACCTTTCTGATGCTTGAGAGGTTCGTTGAACAAAAGAAAATGATCAATGGGCTTGCCCCTACATTAAACATCAGTGATATACCATCAAGTCAAGAATGTCAACTCATAGAAAATGTTGTTCCTTGCTTGAAATTCTTTAGATGTGCTACTCTTGAAATGAGTGAGGAAGGGCCTAGATCATCCATTGCCAATGTCATTCCGCTGATAGGAGGTCTGATTGCAAAATTAAATGCTATGTTTGACAAAGATACAAATCATTCCAAGTCATTTGGTCAATCATTAATAGTAAACTTGAGAAAGAGATTCAAAAACATAGAGAATAGCCATTTTTATTCAGTGGCTACCCTGATGGACCCAAGGTTTAAAGGTTTTGTCTTTTCTTCCCCAGAGTTACTAATAAAAGCTAAAAGAGACGTTATAAGTTTTATGAAAGACTCGTTAAAAAAAGATGCCAGTTTGGAAATTTCAAAAACAAAAGAAAGTACAGTGGGTTGCCCTTCACAGAGTTTGTACAGTATGATTCTTCCTCAGACAAAAATATCCCTAGACAATCCAGAGGATGAATTAGAGGATTATCTGAAGGAATCATTATTGCCCATTGAATCTGATCCTCTTCATTATTGGAAAAATTGTAAAAAATATGTGCATCTGTCAGAAGTAGCCAAAATAGTTTTAGCTGCACCATCAGGATCTGTTGCATCTGAAAGGTTTTTCAGCACAGCAAATTTAGTATCATCTAAGACAAGGGGAGCATTGAACCCAAACAAGGTTAAACAACTTGTTTTTTTGGCTAAAAATATTTACTAACATGTAGTATCTCTGAAGTCTTGTTAATGTTTATATTTTGTAAACTTTTAAATAAATGTTTTAAACTTTAACACAATTTTTTATAGCCCTAAATAGCACTTATCTACCTTTGAGGTATTAAATAAATATACAGGTACCTACATATATATATGATAAAAATATCGGTCCAAATCAGGTTATCGGGACAAAATATCGGGTATCGGTTATCGGGAAAAAAAGGCTATCGGCTCACCCCTAATTTAAAGTGCTCCATAATTTTTCTGAGTATCTAGTCTATATTATTCTTAGAGTGCAATAATTTAAGTTAATATCAATTGGCAGTTTTATGCAGCAATTTTGCTTGAAAGAGCACATATTCCCATTTATACTTCCGAAATGAAACGCACTGTTGGAATCCCATTGAAATACCGGTAAATATCTATGTTCGTGACCAGAATATACTAGATATCGATAAACGACGATGGAATATAGGTGGGGCGAGTTAGTTACCACGAGTAAAAACGTGGCAGTCGGCAATGCACTGAGGTCACAATGGCAATCTCAGATGATAATGCATTGACGATGCCGTTAACGCGTGTAAGAGTCGCACCCCTCTTTTTATGCGTCGAAGTTGAAGAAAGAAATTTGGGGCTTTTTTTCCTATTGCGAGGTGTTGCGGGACTAACTTCGAATTTTCGGCCATTATCAAAGCCGCTAGCGATATTCTCTTATAATTTACGCGGCATTTTCCATAGGCATGTATGGACCTCGGAGGCAAGTTTTCACTTGTAGCCTAGGCCCTACAATGCTTGCATTGTTTATTGTCCTTTGGAATGTGTGGAGTAATTGATATTCATTAAAATAAAACAAATCCGACCTCGCTACAATTCGTGTTTAGTTGGTAAGTGCGGACAGTCGCACCGAGCTCTGATTTATAAATCCGAATCCCCCCACCATTTTCCTAATGCACAAGTCATAGTCGCTGTAAGTCGCCTTTTAAAACGTGGTTAACTTTTACAAATTATATTTTGCTGTAAACGATGACGAGTGGGAATGCAAACACGTTAAATTCAAAATACCCCAGCGTCAGCCGCGTAAAAAACGAACGATAAGGCGTAGATACGACATCAAAACTTGAAAAAAGTTAAACTTTGAAAGAAATCATAACTCTATGGAATTTAAAGCAGTCAATATTTCAATATGGTCCAACAAAAATCTTCAATGAATGACAAAATAAAAAAAACAGCTCGTAGATTTTCCCCGAAAAGACCTTCTGTCCCTATTGGTATGAATAGTGCCACCTTATCCTTCCTCTATCTTCTAATGCACGATTCCGGCACATCATGCCTTAGTCCGGCAGCGCGGTTTCCTACATCCTCAGCGTCTTTGATGACTTAAAGCGCTTTAATTTTTTCAACTACCGTGAAAGACCACAACTTTTTGCCCTTGTTCATTTTGGAACAACACTGACCTATATTGACGCATGCACAAATGTTAATAGTCATAGAATTCTCTCAGTTGAGCTTAAGGCAGGTGCATACAGTCACTCAAAGTTGTCTGGTGACAGAAAATGAGAAAGTTAGGGGGGTGGAAAATTCCAGTGCTTGCACTAGTCGCGCGGCCAATCGCTGTCCCCCAATTGCACCCCACATGCTTGCCTTGTCAAACAACAAGTTTTTAAAGTTATTAGGCAACTGCATCCCCCGTAAACAAGCGAGCCAATGATACCCT
Organism: Pyrrhosoma nymphula; assembly: GCA_963573305.1. Taxonomy (NCBI): domain Eukaryota; kingdom Metazoa; phylum Arthropoda; class Insecta; order Odonata; family Coenagrionidae; genus Pyrrhosoma; species Pyrrhosoma nymphula. The sequence goes on from OY754332.1 coordinate 121,734,646, forward strand.
CCCCTTGATGACTCACGCTAAGCACCAAGGTCACTCAGCTCTCGAGGGACTTGCCTCGGGCACGATACGAGCGGCGCGAGCCGCGGCCACGATACGAGCGGTGGTAGGCAAGCGATAGAGTGGCAACGATGAGTTTTATGTTCCTAATGTTTGACATGGACCACACTCGAACCCAGCCATGGTAGACGTGAGTGGCATAGGTGCCGCTCGCCACCAATCCCAGATATTAAATATTTCTTGTGCCGTTCTTCTCATTCTGTGGTAAAATGTCGGCCGAGAACGTTCTGTCTTCTGACAGTATGTACTGCCATTTCAGATTCTGAACTTATCTTAGGACGAATCACTGCTCGTTTCGTGGCCACTACCACCCTGCCGTGTTATTTCTCTGCAGCCCACCGCTCATATCGTGACCGAGGATCGAAGGCTGGCAGATAAAAAATTCGTGTCAGAGGCGCACCCTCATTTTCGGCTGCTATTTCTGGGAAAAAAGGTATCCTCAAGCAATCGAGCAAATATTAGGGCGATCTCGAGCAAACGCACCACTTGCCGGTTAACAGACCACATCCATCAAGGTTAAGACGGCAATAGCAATATTTGGATAGAGAAGAGAGGTTACTCCAGATTTTCCTTTGGGATGGGGACAGAGTAGATAAAATTGGCTCTCATTGGTTGAACACCAACCAATGAAGTTTTGAATACTTCGCCCTCCTAACGAGGGGAGTGTCCGATAAACGGGACGCAGATCTCGATGAAAATTCGTATGCATATAGAACTCCGAATGCTTTTCACGAATCACTCCACATATGGGCGTATAAATCCAATAGTTAACAAAAAAGGCGTTTAAACATATATAGATGTTATAAAATCCCTATTTATCAGCCTGCGGCATCAAGGGTGTGGTCCATTGATTAGCGTACGGGGCTGCGGTGCAGAGGGACCATGTTCGATTCCCGTCGGCGACAAATTTTTCATGCTTACTTTCTTTGTTTTTCCTTTCTGGAATTCTGTTAAAATCTAATTTTTACTTTTCTATTCAAAGTTTTTTTTAAAGAGTGGAAATATTTTTCTTTTGCGAATAACATAGGACTTATTTTTTTTTCTTTCCCGCAAAATTTCTTTGTTTCCCCATTCTTTCACCACTCAAACTTGATTTGTTCCTTCATTTGCAAGACCTCCTGTTGATATCATAATAATACAATAATGAAAATAATCTGCAAGTGGTCACTCGCCATTTAAAACACGAGCCTTATTACAATGTATTTATTTGTACGTCTTTAGATCGCGAAATGGTGATTCGATTACAGAAATTAGTAGATAAGCCGATCACATTTTCCCCTCCTTTTTTCAAAGCACAACAATACAAGAAAACGGGGATCTTTGATCGTGGGTCTTATAAATAATGATGTAACAATTATTTTGACTATTGTATAATTATGATATCAACAGGCGGTCTTGCAAATGAAGTTTGCGTGCTGAAAGAATGGGGAAACAAAGAAATTACGTTGACATCGCGGGAAAGAAAAAAAATAAGCCCATTGGTATTCGCGAAAAAAATATTTCCACTCATTAAAAAAAACTTTGAATAGAAAAGTAAAGATTAAATTTTAACATAATTCCACGAAGGAAAAACAAAGAAAATAAGCATGAAAAAATTTATCGCCGACGGGAATGAACACGGTTCTTACAGGCAGGTGGACTGTCTTACGGTAACCGTCCACCTGCCTCTCCCAAAATAAAATCGGATACCAAAAGGTAATTTGAAACCATGGAGCTCCTCCCATTCAGGGGTCCTGGGAATGTAACCCAATATGGGAAAGTAATCTGATACGATTTAAAAAGGGAAAATTGAGCTCCATCCTCACCTCACCTTCGCAAAATAGGTGGGGTGGATGAGTGAGAGTGGAGAATAGCCCCCCTGATCTGATCTTTTCAGAGTATTTTTCTGTATTGGGTTACGTCTGGCCGGCTGGAACTGACTGGTATTCCCCCTCCCCTCTTGGTGCATTACTCATCCACCCAACTATCACCCGGCTCAGCTAAGGCGGAGCGGAGCTTTGGCTTCCCTTACACGTTTTTTATTGTGGGAACCATCAGAGTTGGTGGTTCCCACCATAATAAACGTGTAAACGAGCCTTCACTGAGCGAGAGCGTCAAGTTTCCTTCATGCCCTCTGCTCTGTAGGTCTCGGATGTAAACATTTTCGAAGCCCGGAGCGGAAGGGTTAAGACGCGGTACTCTCCGCTGCGGTTCAACTTCCTGCTCATTACGTAAATGTCTATAGAAAAATTACCTGTAAATGAAGAATGCTACGTTTTTTTTCTCAATAATTCGTTCTAGAGGGGCACTTTTCATGTTTTGGGCCCAAGCGCAGACTTCGATGTACGGAGTTTTCGTAGTTAGAGAGGTTCGTTACGGGAGGTTTTTTTGCGTGTATTGTCCATTGGAAGGGTCCGGGACCGGGCCAATGACTTCGAAATAGGGAGTTTTCCTTAAAATTTCGCTGTATGGGTGTTCGTTGCATGGGGGTTTTACTGTACTTATAAGATTGAAAACAAAAAAGGTGGGGCGCATGTTGTAGATAATAGTAAGGATTGTAGGGAGTAGCTGTTGTTGAGAAAACTCGCATAACAGTTCATATCAATTGCAGTGCAATAAAATTGTTAGTGACTTAGGTGAACAATTCATGCATCAATGCTAATTTCATGCACCCTACATTTTTTGTTTTCACTCTGACTAGTATTTTCGTAGCTATTAAAATTCACAATCACAAATTTTCAGGACAATCTGTATAAGGTTATGAATCTGTATGGGGATATACATGAGTGTGGCGCTAGGAGAAATTATTTTACAGTTTTTGGTCCGTTTTAAATGTGGGTAACGAAAAATAATATTCTTTAAAAACACAATGAAGGCTTCTCACAGAACATAACCAGTAACTTTAATAAGCTTTAAGGCACAAATAATCCTGACTTCACGAACTTATCTACGAAGTTTTAAAATATGTCACATTCTATTGCATTTTTACGTTATGCATTTGCATTTTTAGAGCCATCCTAATTTTACCAAAACAAAAAATGTATAGTACTGTAACGGTCACGACCACCTGGATTTTGGCTGGTGGAGTGCGTACACTGAAACAGCCTCATGCTCCCTCCTGTCTGAGACTCACGGGGTGAAACTGCATCACCTGTAAGAAAACAGAGGCCTCAAAAGCTTGGCCTCTGCAGGGGGTCCTCATGGGGTTAAGTTTCTCAAAGCTACAAGTCCACAAGTTACAAGTCTACAAGTTACAAGTCAGATCTTACAAGTGTGACTTACAAGTGTTTCTCAAATGAAAACGGAGGACTTGTGAATTCTCAAAGATTTTACAAGTGAAAATGACGGGCATCTAGTCCATATTTACCTATTATTTAAAGCTTTCAATATATTTCATGAATTTCTCCAGCCATCTTCTATAACCAAGATTCAGTGCTCGGTGCTATGTTGCTCGGTGTCTATAAATGCGTGAACACAAGATAAACGGAATTTTTGGTTCACAGTTTACCTTAAAATATGTCAAGCGAGGACGAATCGTCTGCAAAACTTGAACATCATGAGGAAATGTCGTTTATTCCATCGCATGAAGGGAAAGATGAACTCGAAAAGAAGGTTATTCACAATTCTTGCATGTCAAGACATAATCTTGTGCAGTGTTTATCTTTCATAGATACGAATAAATAGCAGAATAGCATTTTATCGTCAGACTAGCGATGGCTTATGAGTTCAGCCATTTTGAATGTTGATTATTAATACCCAAAGGGAACACCTATCTCTCAAGAAGTCGTTGGAAGAGTCTCAAGAAGAAGAAGTTGGTGTAGTGGTAGCTTGTGACTCGACGATGCCGAAGGATACGAGATCGATCCCCACAGAAGTTAGTTTTTTTTCTCTTTCATTTTGATGGGCTAAGGAGATATTTTACCACTGTTTTATGTAACTTCGTACTAGGACTGATGCACAATTTATTTTTAATTTCACTTGTCCTTGAGCCCCAAGTTGCACCAAGGATATTGGACACATGACTATGGTGTATTAGGAAAAACCACAGCACATTAGTGTAGCAACATAAGCTTACTTGCCTGGGTCGTGCAAACATAGAGCAGTGATTCAGAGGGCTCACTTCAATGCAGCACTGTGATGTACGTCATTGAATAGCTTGCTGCAGGAGAACCTTTTGTGAAGGCAAAATGTAGCCATTTTGTAGATTGTAACAATTCCTCTACCTGGGATTGCAAACAAGTGGTAGTAGGGGTAGGGAGGGCAGAGGACAGAGAGGAATATTAGGGGAGGGGGTTAGCAAGGGCATAGCCACGTTGAAACACTGGTTCCTATCAGATCACCGAAGTTAAACAACGTTGGATAGGGACGGGGGTTGGAGGGATGACCCACCTCCTTACCTCTACCGCGGTGCTCTTGTCCCCTGTCTGCAAGTGGCTGGCAGGTTAAATGTGGGATGGCACAATGGTTCCAAAGGAGTCTAAGTGCCAGGAGGGCTCCAGAAGGCCCTCGCCCACCCAATCCATCAATCGATCGTCAGGTAATCCAATGGTTGGTTGTTTGTACATCAGATAATTCTATTCAGATAACTATTAAAAATCATATTTTCGAACACTTCAATTACTTTTGATCTTATTCACTTTCGATAACATCAAATTCCATGTTAGATGTCATACACTGGAATATTAAATGTCAAATTTTGGCACTTACGGACACGTGTACTGTATTGTGCATTGCTGTACAGTTGAGCACCCTTAATCCGACACCGTCGGGGTTCGAGCGATGCCGGATTAGGGATTTTGCTGGACTACGGGTGATGTGGTAGTAACCAATATACTTATGGGATCCGCGATGTTTTTTATGAGGGAAGTCAATAAATTATAACAAATTCAATGAAATTTGAATAAATTCTGTAAATTTAACATATAATATGAAAAAAAATAAGAAATAAACTTTCTAAATTCACAAACCCAAAATCAGTCAATCAGTAGTATCGCAAAACGGCAGAGTGAAAAGAATGCGTAGAACATACAAACATATTGCTGCACATCAAACAGTATAATGTTATTAATTGATAAATAATATAAATAAATAACAAATTTTCATTGCTTTCAATTTTCCTTGCAATCCTTATGCCACCGTGTTTAATATGATATCAGCTGATTCAATGAGCTGTCTATGCCGCGCTGTCAACGCTCGCTGCTACCGGTGCTTTCATCTGTGCGGGTATCCATCGATACATCGGAAGCGATTGAGGAGGAAGCCTTGGAGGAAGATTCTTGTCCATCCTAGATTTCCTTTTTGAACATATCTAAAATCTATCAAATTCTATAAAATATTTTAGCCTGCTCCTTTAACATTTGGCCTGAATTAGCCCTTCACTTCGGTGCAGTCTACACCACTGAATAAGTACGCAATCTAAAATGCCACTAGACCCTTCTTTCATGGTTTTTCTTATCGCCATCCCTTTCTTAGTGTCACTTTCACAGAAAAATTTGATGATCTTCTCTTTCTGCTTCTTATTGTCATAGATTGTCGAGGATCCAACGGAGTACTTACCATCAGTGCAGGCGCTTCTTTGATGTACCGAAAACAAGTTTTATCAACACTTCCGCTTTTTCTACGATAGTTAAGGTTCTGTGATTTAGCTTTGCTCCATTGCTGCTGCTATAACTGCTTACATTAGACATAATTACGGATAAAACTATGCAGATGACCGAAAGTTTTTTCTTAGAGTTGCCACAAAGTATAAAACAAACATGTGCGCGCCATGTAAGACTGCTTTACTGTCCATGCCGGATTACGGGTGTTCCTGATTAGGGACCCCTCTAAAAAGTGTATCAAAACGGATATATGGTATGGAGAAAGTTCTATTTATTGAAATTTGCAAAAAAGCTAGGTAACTTAATGACCAAGATATCCTATGGGGATTTTGTTCAATGCAAGCACCAGGCTGCTATCTTCTCCAGTTAAATAGTGTAAATAAAGGATAGGACTTCAAAGTCTGTAAGATTGCCTCAGAAAACAGCTTACTTCGGCTTTTCGGAATCATAGAGCCCAATATCACCTGCATTTATGATTAGCCCCTTACAGTATACTGTCGTTTGTGTTATTATTATGATAATTATGCGTGGAATACTCTCGTGAATCTATTGAAACAATTGTTGAAAACAAGGTGGACTTTCATGGACTGACTGCGTTTAGATAAGATGTGATACTTTGAACAACTTGCGAATACGGTATCGGCTCCCGCGAAACGTATTTTTCAAGCAATAGTGCACGTTGCGGCCGCTAGGTGGCAGGGAACATCAACATTTTTCTGATTTACTAATTGTTTTAGGTATTCCATGGTACTTATACGTGATTTGCTGTGAGTTTCGAGCGCAAGGAAGAAAGTTCCGAAGGTTGTAAGTTCCAAAATGAATTCCATCATGATACACATAATATCTTCTGCGGTACTTACATCTAGTGGGAACTTGTTGATAATGAATACCATGAATACTGACTGCAGTCCCTGCTGTAAGATAGACGTATGATTTATGGTACATACCTTTCGTGCATATCGAAATGAATCATCCTTGACCGGTTTACAATATTTTTAATCTTTGAAACTATTACAAAAGGCAATACAATACGTAAAAAACTTAAAATATAGGGAATCCAAATTCATAACAATTTATGTATTCAACATCGGAACATTTAAACTTGTCTATACGGAGCCTCTCACTTAGATACTCTGCTTTTGCCTTCATCAATGGGCCATTTATCGGAATTCAGGCTGCTCTCTGCTGGCAAAACCATAAGAAAAGGGCAGATTCTAACTGCATATGTTCTCTTGGCCGCAAATATTCCTGGCTGCTTGGACGTCCTTCTTGAAGCACTACACAACGAAATTTTCCCTTATTCTTCAGAATTGTGAAAAAGGTTGAGGAAGATATGCCAAATCGCCTCCCTATCTCGCTTTTGGACCCATTGCCATTTTCGCATTCATTGATAATTTGTATTTTAGTTTTCAGATCCAACAGCTTTCGTTTCCCAGCAATGATGTTGTATCAGTCGGACTGAACTTGGTTAAAAACGAGGGAGGACGACAAAAGAACAATGAAATGCACAGACTTACAAGGAATTAATTTGTGTGAATACGGGCATGCCGTGAATGTCCGAAATGTGCATTTAAACTTCAATTTGTGCGGAATAAATACTGCTAGACATTTCAATGATAGAGGACATGGGCACAAGTTGGTGCACGTGTGCCGAGATTGTAGCAGACATTTGCCACTCGTAATAGTAAATGACTCTAGGGGAGGCTGGTTGATGTCCTCGCTAATACCGATTTATTTTACATGTAAATCATAGGGTTTTAACTCGTTCTTTGGCCATCTCTCGCAAATTCGAGCTTCTCGTTATATGCCCTACACCTTATATGCGGCTTCTACTGAACATAAAAATTGAAAAATATAGTACCATGATGGAATATATTCTTGTATGATTCCTTCCTTGGGATATCCTATGTGTTTTTTTGACTATACTTATTTTGTTACGAAATGTTTCTGAGAAAAAAGTGACCAAAGTCTCCTGCCTGAAAATATAATGATGCATTTTGTCTTTGAATGTATTGCCTCCTGCAATACCTGCACTCACCATAAAGATACTTAATCACCTTGGAAATACCATAGGCAGTAACTGCATCCTAATGTGTATAAATCATTCTGAGACTGTTCAAACATCAGCTGTTTCTAGCCTTTAATGATTTTATGCACATTCATTATCCTTCATTCACATTTTGTGTATTACATACCTGTCTTCCTTATTCTCAATTTATCTATTTTCTTGTTAGGTTTGCAAAAATTTACTTTCAACTTTTTTTGTAGGATTGGAGGGTAAATGTACGAGAACAACAATTCTGGGAGTGGTTGGAGTCCCTTGAAGAAGCTGTTGCCTACAGGGAAGGTCATTGGAAAGGCTGGTTTACCTATTCTGACCTCAACTATCTTCTTCAGTCTAAGGAACTCTTCACAATTGCCAATACTCTCCTTACAGTAAGCATATTTCTTATTCTTTTCAAACCTTTTTCGTTGTGATTCAGTGGAGATAATTTAGGCATTTATGGGGGCGATAATTTAATAATAGATTTTTTGAAGATGGAAAATTTAAAAAAATATTTGTTTGTTAAAAAAATCATGATTGGGGATTAGAATCTTATCACAAAATTCTACAGTGAGCTGAAACATTCTTCACTGGGACAATTTTCTCAACCTGGGTTGAAGTCAAGGAAAATAACTGTATATGTGAGTAAATTATTAGATACAAGTGTTGATTTAGAGAATTTACTGGTGTATTGACTGTTATTCATAAAATTATTTTCAAAAGTTATATTGTAACTTGTCATGTAAGTGAGGCTTCATTAGCTAGAAGCCAATGTTGAACGGTGTATCAACCTAAATGCTCTTTTCATTTTTATTATTTTCTTGATTTCATTTTGTTTAGTGTTTCACTCTATCATTATGACAAAAATATTTGCCACCCTCTATCATGGGCACTGGGATTCTGGCAAACATTTTCTGTGCATGGTTGTTTCTATTATCAGGCAATACAGCAGCTATTTCACAACATGTATGCAGAAATTTTACGTCTCTGATACTTAGCTGATTCAGTGGACTTGATAAATAAATATTTTTACTAGAGATGGGTGGAATCCAGTTTTTCTCAAATCCGAATCTTAAATTCACTCTTGAATCTTATTTTAAATCTGAATCTTAATTTTACATTGAATCCTAAATTTCATCTAGAATCTAAATGTTGGTGGTTGTTTGAGTTCCCGACTGGGTCCGACTCTCCATTTCTGCCGACGTTTTGATGAAGGAGTTATTCATCGAAACGTCGGCAGAAATGGATAGTCTGACCCGGTCGGAAACCCGAACAACCACCAACATCGCTATATGCAAGGAAAGCCTTAGATCTTAGAATCTAAATACAGTAGAAGCCCTATATAGCGAGAGCTCTCGGGATCTGAAAAATCACTCGGTAAATGGAACTCTCGTTAATACCGAAGATAGTTAATAATCACTCCACAGCCAATTCCTACAATGGTAATGCTAATTTAGCCATTATTGTGGGAATTTTTGGTGAGTGGCTAAAATATTCTATTGAGATAACTATTAAAAATCATATTTTTGAACGCTTCAATTACTTATGATCGTATTCACTTTCAATGATGTCAAATTCTATGTTAGATGTCATACACTGGAATATTAAACGTCGAATTTTGACACTTCAGGACAAGTGTACTGTACTGCACATTGCTGTATTTTTATTACCCCAATGTTTTGGGTGCGACAAATATGTCGCGACTGCTAGTAATAGCAATGCAACGCACTTAAAACGGCAAACACTTCGGAAACGAGAAAAAATTTCATGCCTCCTACCTCTCTAAAAAGTGTATCAAAACGGGTGTATGATTCGGAGAAAGTTCTATAAATTGAAACTTTAAAAAATGCTAGATAACTTAATGACCAAGATATAGCCTACAGGGATTTGGTTCCACGCAAGTACCGGCCAGCTGCTATCTTCTCCAGTTAAATATTGTAAATAAAGGAGAGGACTTCAACGTCTGTAAGATCGCCTCAGAAAACAGCTGACTTCGGCTTTTCAGAATCATAGAGCGCAATATCACCAGCATTTACGATTAGCCCCTAACAATATACTGTCGTTTGTGTTATAATTACAATAATTATGCGTGGAATACTCTCTTGAATTTATGGAAACATAATTGTTACAAGCAAGTCCACATAAACAGTTGTAAGCATGGAGAGGGAACACTTCACAGACTTTCAATGATCGACTGCGTTTAGATAAGATGTGAAACTTGGAACCACTAGCAAATACGGTATCGGCTCCCACGAAATGCGTATTTTTCAAGCGATAGTGCACGTTGTGGCCGCTAGGTGGCAGGGCACATCAACATTTTTATGGCTTACTATTTTTTAAGTATTCCATGATACATATAACGTGATTTACTGTGAGTTTCGAGCACGAGGCAGAAAGTTCCAAAGGTTGTAAGTTCCAAAATGAATTTCATCATGATACACATAATATATTCTGCCGTACTTACATCTAGCGGGAACTTGTTGATAATGAATACCATGAATACTGACTGCAGTCCCTGCTGCAAGATAGACGTATGATTTATGGTACATACCTTTCGTGCATATCGAAATGAATCATCCTTGACCGGTTTACAATATTTTTAATCTTTGAAACAATTACAAAAGACAATACAATGTGTAGACAGCTTAAAATATAAGGAATCCAAATTCATAACAATTTATGTACTCAACATTGGAACATTTAAACTTGTCTATACTGAGCCTCTCACTTAGGTACTCTGCTTTTGCCTTCATCAATGGGTCATTTATCGGAATTCAGGCTGCTCTCTGCTGGCAAAACCATAAGAAAAGGGCAGATTCTAACTGCGTATGTTCTCCTGGCCGCAAATGTTCCTGGCTGCTTGGACGTCCTTCTTGAAGCCCTGCACAATGAAATGTTTCCTTATTCTTCAGAATTGTGAATAAGGTCGAGGAAGATATGCTAAATCGCCTCCCTATCTCGCTATTAATAATATAGTAATATCGCTATCCAGAGAGTACTTCATCCATTAACCTCAAAAAAGTGGCGGGGGCATTTTTCAGTCCAAATGGCATGACCCGGAACTGGTAGAGACCACGAGGGGTAGCAAAGGCGGTCATTTCTCTAGAGCCTTCTTCCATTTCCACCTGCCAAAAACCTGAATTTAAGTCGAGGGTACTGAAGATCTTAGCACCACTAACTTTCTTCAACAAGTCCTTCAAATCAGGCATGGGATAGGCATCACTAACAGTCTGAAAATTAAGCTTTCTAAAGTCAACACAAAGCCGGTACTCCCCATTTTTCTTCTTTGGCAGCACAACCGGCAAAACCCAATTTGAAGTAGATGGCTCAATTAACCCTTCGCTCTCCATTTCCTGTATTTTCTTGTATACAAATGCTCTCTTGTCAGGATTCATAGGATAAGGTCTCTGTTTAATGGGTTCATGACTTTTGCAAATAATTGTATGTTTAACAGTGGAAGTGTAACCAATGCTTTCTGTAATGACTTCTGGAAACTGATTGAAAATATTCATCAATGCTTGTTTCTGTTCGGGTGCTAATGGACCAACTTGTAACTCATCCAGATTGATTCCACAATCGTTTGTGCTTTTAGCAAAATTTCCGTTTCTCCAAGCTAGTCTAGCCCTGGTACTTTTCCCTAAGAATATTTCATTTGTGTTATAATCTAAAACAGCTCCATATTTAGTTAAGAAGTCATGGCCAAGGATCACATCGCTGATCAAATCCTTAATAATTAATGCAGGAATGTCAATGTCTATGTTAGAACACTTTGCTCTAAGGAATGTTCGGCCTTGTACCTTATAAAGTACATCATTTGTAGCACCGATAACTCTGTTACCAGGAGAAATTTTAATTTTATCAAAATCGTTCATTATCCTATCTGAGATAAATGTGTTACTAGCTTGTGAATCTAAAATGGCTTTATAAGTTTTATTTTTGACACAAATCGTTATGGCTGGGCGGGGACCGTCCTGGTCAATCCCAATCTGTCCAATGGTATTCTTAGTATTCCAGTCTTTATTTGTTGTATTACTTGACACCCGGGGCTTAGTTGTTTTGTACCCAGGGCCATCCTCCCCAAAGACAGAATGACCCCTTTTTAGTTTTCCGGGCAACGGTCTCGTACATGGCCAGGTTTTCCACACCCAAAACATTTCCTCTGAAGGCCAGTTTCTCGATGAGTAACATTTTCGTCTGGTGAAGTTTTAATCTTCTTATACTCCTCCTCTAGTTGCCTAATGACTTCCCTTAATTCGTCAAAGGTCTTCGGATTAGCCACTCTTACCAAGGGTCTACTAAGGGTTACTATTATGCCTATTTTCACTTTATTTGCATTTTTGCAACTGGAAATTTCTATTGGTATGCCAAACTTATGGCTGATAACTTTACTTCTGTTAAATACATCAATTCTCACAAGGTAAAAAATATATTGGCTATAGCATTGCATTTATTGTTTTCTTTCCTATTTCATTTTTGACCAGTGAATCGATTTTTAAGTTAGTTAATTGTGTTTACAATGCTAGTATTAGAAACCTACACTTCTTGTACATAGTGGCATATTTTTTATGCTCTCCTAAAAAAAAAATTAACAGAAACTTTAAAAACTGGTAAATATTTTTCTACAAATTTATAATGGTGTGAACTTGGCTGCTGCAACTGAATTAATTTCTTGTAGCTTCAAGTTGGTAGATATCATAATAAGGGGAATAAGTGAATTAATTCATCCCACGGAGTATTTTAGGCATATGCATTAAATAGCTCAGGGGATATGTTTATTGCTAGTCGAATTTGTGTTGAAGAGGCCATTTTAACATGGGAATGCCACGGATGCATTCTAACTAGGAAATTTCAAAACGAAGTTCCAATTGACCCAGTATATTTCAGTTTAAAGACTAGGAAATGCCTTTTTTGAAGAAAACGTACCGTTTAAAATATCTTCAATAACATTTCGTAGCTGATGAGTCAATTTTAGAACTTTACTCTAGTTAATTTGAAATTCCCACGTATGCGTTCTACAGCGCTGACATCTAGCGGTGATTTGCGAGAACTATTTACTCGCAGGTACTGATTGCTGTAAGTCGCGATCGCAAATTCTTACCAAATGACGTAAAACTTTAATGAAAAATTAAATATTCAAAGTGCATCAAAATTTGAACCTTCAATAATATTTCGTAGCTGATGAAAGTCAATTTTAGAACTTTACTCTAGTTATTTGAAATTCCCACATATGCGTTCTACAGCGCTGACATCTAGCGGTGATTTGGGAGAACTATTTACTCGCGGGCACTGATAGCTGTAAGTCGCGATCGCAAGTTCTTACCTAATGACGTAAAACCTTAATGAAAAATTAAATATTGAAAGTGCATCAAAATTTGAACATAAGCAACGTATTATTACAAAATTAGTATTCTTAAATGATACTTGTCCAAGGGGAATATTTTGACACAATTTCGTCGTGCATTTGATTGCACTGCTCAACATCTTGTGTTCACACGCCCTTCTTCTCCGCAGATGTTCAGTGAATTGATTCAATGTCTTCTCTTGAATTTTTCTAGCCACCCATTTGAGCATTTAAAGTTGTCTCACTTCAGTTTAAGGGCCAAAATCTGAGCATTCTCCTTCAGAATTGGTTATTGGCAAGTTGCACTCACGATCGTCGACACTTAAAAAAAATAATAATATAATACATCTGCAAATCAAGCTGTTCAAATTTCGACGATGAAATGTACTTGGTTTTCGACGATGCTGTTGTGTGACTCAAAATTTTTTCTCTTGAATTCATGATTGTTGTTATGTCGATAAAGAAATGCCATACTTCCGAGCAATTTCTGTTTTTGTCTGCGTGCGATCACATACTTCCTTGATTATCGACCTTTTGGTAACCAAACTCACAGACTGCCTCGTTTTTTTTTGCTCAGCGATGTTTTATCCATTGTTTTACTTATAGGTACACGGGATATCACAAACACAGCCCATATCGCGTTGAGAGTGATTCTGACTGAATGCGTGCGACTTCTGCTCGCTTGGAAACGAAAATATTTTCACTCGCTCACAGCTTACAATGTAATTTTCTGGCTTCAAAGGATTCTGGAAACAAAGTTATAGGTGCGAGCCACTCTCGCGGATGACATAGGAACTGATAACAAGGGAAAGAAGAAACTCAAACCAGCTATTGAGAGCGAAGACATTGTAACGGCTACTACTCCGTTTAGACTGTGGTTACAATGTAATTAGGGGAACATCTTCAAGAAAGACTTGATAAGCTAGCCAATTCACATGTTTCCTGAGAGAGTAATATACCCTGGTGGAAATTTTATTATAGCCTACGCTTATAGGCCATTAAAATTACAGCGAATGAAGAGGAAACTTAGTAATTTCTTTCTTCTTTTTATCTGATGTGAAAATCGATTTAGAAAAGAATCCTTTTTTATCCTGGATCATATATTATTCAAGTTGACCACAAGTATAAGTGAAATAAATATCTACCTTAAAATCGGGCCAAATTTTGTTTACTTGAGATGGCTTTCCCGACTTATCACCCTCGGAGCACAACCCGTTGTTTCAGTCGTTCGGGCAGGGAAAAACATCGCTAGACGTGACCCAAAATATGTGCAGAGGCAACGTGCATTAAATTTAAAAATGTTGTTAAGGTTTTTCGATACCTTTTCTACAATTTCTTGAATTTGAAATGCTCATTCTTACGTTCGCATAATGCCGAATATTTACACATTGAGTGATGCATTGACCTCAAAACACCGAGACAAACCATTTCAAATACTTCGTAAAACAGGGGTCAGTCACTCCTAGGGACTGGCTTCTCACTTCGTAAATCATTAAAATGGAGGTTTCGTGAAATGGAGGTCATTTCACATGGTTTTCCTATATACAAATATCGGGACCGGCGGAATGGTTCGTAAATTGGTGTCATTTCGTAAATTGGTGTCATTTCGTAAATTAGAGGTTTGTAAAAAAGAGGTTCTACTGTAGTACTCCAAATGCAATTCACGAATCACCCCACATATGGGCGTAGAGATCCAATAGTTTAAACAAAAAAGGCCTTTAAACATTTATAGGCATAATAAAAACCCTTCTCTACGCTGACGTCAAGGTGGCCGTGGCCTAGTGGTTAGTGTACTTCGCTGCTGTGGTAACTCTCGCTATTGTGGTCACTCTTGCTATTAATAACACAGACCTCTCTAGATGAGCCTTATTACAATGTATTTTTTTTGTATGTCTTTATATCGAGAAATGGCGATTCGATTACAGAAAATATTAGACAAGCCGATTACTTTTTCCCACCTTTTTTCAATGTCAACATTACGACAAAACAAGAAAATGGGGATCCATAATCGTATGTCTTATAAATATTGCTTATGCAAGTATTGAGACTATTGTATAATAATAATATCAACTGGAGGTCTTGCAAATGAAGGAACAAATCAAGTTTGCGTGGTGAAAAGGCGAGGAAACAGAGAAATTAGATTGACTTCCCAAGAAAGAAATAAAATAAACCCTATGGTATCCAAATAAAAATATTTCCACTCATTAAAAAGAACACTTTAAATAAGAAAGTTAAAATTAGACTATATCAGAGAATGCCGTGAAGGAAAAACAAAGAAAATAAGCATAAAAAATTTGACGTCAATGGGGATCAAACGCTGACCTTTCGCTCCACAGCGAAGTACGCTAACCACTAGGCCACAGCGACCTGTATGTCAGTGTAGAGAAGAAGGGTTTTTATTACACCTATAAATGTTTAAAGGCCTTTTTTGTTTTAACTATTGGATGTCTACGCCCATATGTGGGATGATTCGTGAATTCCATTCCGAGTACTATAAGCATACAAATTTTGATCAAGATCTGACACCTGGTTTACGGACATGCCCCTTGTTAGAATTTTAACACCCCCTGGAAGTTAGGCAACATTCATTTTGTTTAATACGTAATTTTTTTACCCATGGTAAATGGTGAAAGTGCAGAAAATTGTTTAGTTGAGTACTTTTTAGAACAATGCAGATTATTAACTCTGTTTAATTTAGCCTTGTGATATGCCGTTGACTCTCAATATGGGGACGGGAAAAATATAATTCCGCATATGTTTCCATAAAACATTAAAAAAACATTAAACCTCCAATTTTTTCCTCCTCTGTGTGTGTATATGTTAAGAATCGATTGTTACTGAGGGGTATGTGTGCATCTGCTCGTCATTTCAAGCTGTGGCGGCGTGTACCACTGATGGGACACGGCAGCCTTGAGGCCGATATCCCGTGCCCCACTGGTGGGTCATGATGCCTGTGATGAGAGTCGGCCGTGACCCACCGGTGGTGCACGCCGTCGCGAACGTGTTAAGCAAGCGTACTTACCAGTTCTCTCCTTTCATCAGGATATGTTCCACTTTAGCTTTTAACCTGCTTAGTACTTAGCTTTAAAGAACTTAGTAATTTTCCACACTTTATATTGATCACTCAACCAGTTTCAACGTTTTGATCACATAATTTTCAAGAGCTGAGAGGGAACTGACGTGATCAGTACGTTGAAACCGGTTGAGTGATCAATAAAAAAGTGTGGAAAATTACTAAGTTCTCTTTATTTTTATTAAGATGAACTTCCACAAAGTTAACTCGTTTACCATTGATCTAACTCCTGAATTAGCTGGGCTTTGGCTTGTTGCAAAAGCTCCTCACTTTGAAAAAAACTTTCTTTGAACTTTGGATCAAGGAGAGTTAGTGTTGCAACAGCATAGAATTCATTACTTGTGTTGAAACAGCATAGAATTCATTACTTTCCACTGATGGGTATCGGCACTTCAGTGCAGTCAACAAGTCGTTCTTCACACCTTGTAAGCCAGAAGAGACTGGTGCAGGTTTCTTCAATTAATTCGTTGCACTGTTAATGATGGGGATAACTTCAGATATGGTTACATCAGCTGAACTCACAGCAACATTTGCTTGATTAAAATTGTTTGTAATGCCTGCAACATTTACAATCAGCTCCCACTGATGAGAAGTTAATTCAACAGGAACAGTAAGATACGTCACTGCCAGTGTAACTGCTGCCTTTTGTTCGAGCAGCCTCGTAAGCATATGCAATATGGAGTTCTGTCTGCTGGGCTCATCCTATAGTAGTCTGTGTTGCTTCACTCCCACAGTCACTTGGGCATTTTTTAACAGTTTGATATCTTTAAAAGAGTGTTTATTATGACCTACAACATGCCGACGTGTAGCAATCAAGCCACTCACCACCTTATTGTTAAGAAGTCTATCCTTGACCACCAACTGCAATGTGTGATCAAGACATAGAAAATGGTTGAAATCAGATTCATTAAGAGCACAGCATATGCTTCTCCCATTATTACGCACATTCAAAAAAACTTTGTCTGCAATGTCCCAGCTTTAAAGTGTTTTACAAATAAATACTCTCAAGTTTTCACCAGTGTGTGAGACTTCAGCACTACTTCTAAACACAAATTATGAGATTTAAAGTCAACATCAATGAAGTGAGCAGGTATACTGAGGTAATACATGATAATTACCGTTGATGTCCAAATATCTGTTGTTATGGAAATATTCTCTGCTTTGCTAAGAATGGCCCTGACTTTTGTTTTTGTTTCGTCATACATTTCTGGAATTAATTTATTTCCAACATGCTTCCTATATGCCATAGTGTACCTTGGCTCTAAGTAGCCAGAGCCTGAAAGCCTTTATTCTCTACAACTGACAGGGGCTTATTAACTAGGCACACCATCTCAGCGATTAATCTTGAGATTTCTTTGCTTCGTTGATCACCAGTGAATCTCGTTGGCTTGAATTTTCCCTTATTGTCCATGAAACTTTGCAGTGTTCAATTGTGATGGCCCTGAGTTTTTCCTCTTCGGCAAAGGATAATTAGGGTTCAAGTCATGTGAAGGGCTGCCGATTAGCACAGAGAAACTAGAGGAAGTAGAGTCCGTTGTCGATGACTCATCTGCACTCATTAAAAGTATGACTAGATGCATATTATCTTTGCTTGTTTCACCCTCCTCGTTAGTTTAAGTGGCAAACATTTGCAAGCAATGATTCGTCAAGTGTTTCTTCATTGCACTCATGCTATGTGATTTTTCCACTGTGTGATAATGCTGCCTTACAAAAATTGCAAATGGCTAAACTGGAGTTTGTGGCTGTTTTGGCGAAATGCTTCCACACTTCATTGGAAATATTTTGAGGCTTTTCCTTCGCAATGATATTATACATTCATCACTCCACAAAATGTTAGCGCAACACTTCTTCATGCTTCACGAAGTCAGCACATGCTCCGATTTTCCCCACTCAGGAAATGTGAATTTATCGCCCTTGAAAATCGATTCTATCCATGCTTTCGATTATGCTCATGGTGGTGGCGGTAAAGTTGAAATGAAAGGAACACAAGGATTTTCGACTTCTGAGGATGTGACTCAGATTTTTAATGATACGGATTGGAGGTGAAATTCAATGGATTCGAAGATTCGAGGAATGTGGCAATATTCGAGGGATTTGAAGATTCAAATGTCCCATCCCTAATTTTTTTGCATTTTTTATAGTAAAAATGGAGGAAATACTTTATGTAAATGAATTTTTTTCTTATATTTTTTCATTGCAAGTTCTTGAGAGCAAATGCAGAAATCCATAAAATTCTGTAAAAGTTGGCTGATATGTGCTGACATACACATGCTGACTGTGTGAGTTGTTGCATGCTATTGAACAAAACATGAGAAATATGTTACTTAACTTCAGCAGCCAGCTTTCACTTTACTTCAATGGAGATCACACTTCATCATAACCTCCTCTCGGAAGAGAGAGGCCAGACTTCCTAATGGAAATTGCCTGGCCAAAACAAAAAAATGGTAAATAATATGACGCGAAAATAATAATAATGATATGAGTCTTTATTGTGGCAAGATTGAGACTAAATAATCCATCCTTCCACCTAACCCCTAAATCTGTAAATAAAAGTGCAAATGATGGAACATCAAAGAGAAATTGGAAATAAATTTTACCTTCTCTATCTTTTTGTGGTTGAGGATAAAAAAAAATAATTCTAGGTTATTTAGGGACGTCATCTGTCAAAAAAAAGCACCTGCCGAATTTTGAGCATAAAGTTATTGGTCCATTTATCGTCAGCTTTTGCTTTACTTAATGGAAGTCACTCATTGTTTTATCCTTCTCTCTGGAGAGAGAGAGAGGCCAGGCCTCCGAACAGTATTTAAGTGGCCTAAAGAAAATGGGAAATAATATGGCATGTGAATGATGAATTTTTAACCTTTATCTGCTGAGCGTGTCCGGCACAAAGAAAATATCCCTAGACTACGGAGCGTGTTTATTTGGCACACTGCATCCTCCTTTCACTCTCAAGGCCCCTGGGACAGTCAAATGACAGGAAATCATATTTTTGAAGGGGCATTGAACTAGGAATAGATCTTTCTTCCATCTGAATTTTTTCTGTGGATATCTCACGGTATTAGGTGTTGTTTGACCTAATATCACATGAAGGATCCCAACTCCTGTCACTAGGGTTTACGGTAAGTATGTATGTGGAGGGAACTGAATACTTTCCTAAGTACAAATTAACTCATAGACCGCACAAAGATATATATTTCTATAAGAGAAGCATTCAAAATATAGAAGTTCTTCCTATCATGAGAATTTTTTCTTGGTTACATCTTTCTTGGTGGAGACATCTTTCGCCTAAATGATGCAACTCCTTCCTCTAGGTTTGTTTACTCAGTGTGAAGCCCTGGTTACACGATACATTAACACGTACGAGTTTATGTACATTTGCGTGAACGAATGGATGAATCAGTGGTTACACGGTACATGAAACTGCACATGCATTTGCACAATTTTCAGGGTATGCATTTGCGATTGTTGTTGTTTTTCTCTTTACTAAGCGAAACATTCAAGTGTTCATAAAGTCAACTTACGTATAGACTACCTACTATAAAGCATAATATAATTACATATACTTAATAATTCAGATTTCGAATTTCAGTGGTAATTATTGCAAATTCCGCATATGTTTTTCCCGAGTGGTAGTTCCTCAGATGAAAGATACTTGAATGGCCTTGCTAAGTCCCTTTTTATACGCTTCGGGAATTATATTGCAGTTATGGTGAGGTATATTTGTTACCTTGAAAATCAAATAATTGCAGTAGAACGAATACATTGGATCAAAATCTTATTGAAATGTTAGGTGTATGATTCATGAGGTATTTCCTGTTGAGAAAAAGTGCAATAAAAAACCCTTTTTATACAGGATCGATAAGAACACTTGTGAATATATATGTATTGAATGCAATTAATGAATAAACTCAAACTATCATGGGTAGTAACATAATGGATGGTAAAAACATAGATAAAGCTATTATCTCAGCACATTTGGGAAAGGAATTCGGTGGTAGTATTGGAAACAAGTGTAAAAACTTGTTCTTCAGTGGATAAATCATACGTCTCGGAAATTCAAATCTAGCTTTTGGCCATTTCAAAAATCAAAGAATGGGTAAAATTTAATTTTAAAATAATATTTGTAATGCAGAGCTGTCATTCTCTTGACAAAAAAATAATAAAGTGCACCAATCAAATATTTTGGCTGTGACCAAATGAAGAAGATGACCGTTTCGCCATTCTCCTAGTTTTTCGCATGTTTTTCTTCACTCTTTCGACCGTAGGCGCTAAAAATTTACATTTAAACATTTTTCAATAAAAAAATTTTGTAGCCAAATAAACAAGGAGTAAAACGATATATTACACGACTCTATGGAGCTCCGGCAGAATTTCATACAAATGCTTAAAGTTAAGCGTTCTACCTTTTTTGCGCTGATAGTTCGAACCCATATAATTCGAAATCCAATTTTTTTGGTCCCTTGAATTTCAAATTAAAGAGGTTTTACTGTATGCACAAAGCCCCCTCTGAAGGAGTTTTCACTGATGATTTCAGCAATTTGCTAAAATCGGCAGTTTTATTGAGTTATAATAAAAACATGGACTTAGTCAACAAAGGTGACCTGATGATAAATAGCTTCACTATCGGAAGAAAAACTTGGAAATGGACAAAAAACTTTTTTTCCACCTGGTGGACATGTCTGTTTTGAATGCCTTGATCTTTATGCGTTCAGTTGGTGGAAAGATGTCACTAAAACGCTTTCGTGAGCAACTTGTCAGGGACCTAATAATTTGTGCTTCAGAAGATATCTTGTCTCCACAGTCATCAAATATAGGTCGTCCAACTTCAAAACAGGCTGTCATCTCACGACTGCAAGCTAGACATAATGTGAACTGGTCGGAAAGGAGTGGGAGAAGGTGTAAGGTGTGCGCTGAGAAAGGCAAGGTGACACAAGTGCGACTTTGGTGCCCGGAATGTGAAGTTGGGCTTTGTGTAGACCCCTGTTTCAGGATCTATCACACAATTGCCAATTTATGAAGTGCGTAGCAGGCTGACATGACTATGATCATATTCAGCTTGAAGGAAAAGATGCAGTTATTTACAAAATTTACATGACCTCTCATAAATATGGGTGATTTTATTGCTAAAGTTGCTATTTAAGTATTTGAATTACAGTAATTCTGGTGAACAAGGTGCGCTCATGTTTTCGTGTTGGAAATGTGAAACATATTTTTGTCTCTCATACGTATGAGGTTTTATCATCAACCCTCGGCAGTACCTTGGACCTCCGTCTCTCTTCCTCTGTCTCACTTCTTCATATCTCTCAATTACTCCTACCTCCCCCTCCCATCCTCCACCTACCTCTTCCCTTTTCTTTATCAAGATCATTTTTCCTCACTGTAACCCTTTCTTTTTGGAGATATGGTCTCTGAAAAGAAACGATAACCTACTACAGCACCGCTCAGAACACAACACCGACTGCGGTTTTTCACCTATGTCGCAATTGGAACGTTCCACTAAAGTGAGCTGGAAGTGGTATGGCCAAGAACAATCAATTTATGCCGCATGTATTGCTTGTTTACTGTGTGTAGGATTTATATCTATATTGTGGATACAAATTTTTTTTTCCATGCTGAAATATTCTCATACTTCTGGAAGACTATCATATCATCGATACCAAACATGAGTTTGAATGGAATTACATCGAATATCCGGTAAAATATTGTCTTAAAGGAAGGAAAAAAGGCACAGAATATGGATAATTAATTAATTTATTGAAAATTAAGTGCTTTATTATGCAAAAAACACAAGTATTATAGAGAAAATTTGACTTTCAGAGTATTTGGATGTGAAAAAATTGGACTCTCAGAGAAAGGCAGGTGTCATGCTTGGGACATTTTCCATTTTTTTATGGCTATGCACCATTCCATGATATGAAAAACTTAGAATTTGAACTAATAGTATTGTGTTACCCCATTTTTATGGAGGAATCACTAGTTATCTGGCAAAAAAACCTTCACCTTTGAAAATAATGTAAATTATTTTACATAAACTACAATTAAACTTTGATGTAAAATATTGTTTTATTATTTATGTCTACAACATATCACATGAAATCCCTGTAAAAAATCTATAAAATACTTTTTATTTTATTGTGATACAACAAATACTATTCTTGTAATTATTTTTTTTCTAACACACTACGTTTTAGTGGCTGAAGGTTTGAAAACCCTTGGTAGTCTTGGTAGTCGCTCGGTGAAAAACTTGGTAAGATAAATGTTAAAGAGAGGAATTGGAAATAAATTTAACTTTTTCACCGATTTCTCACTGATGATAAAAAAGTAACCACTCCAGGTTAGTTAGGGGTATTTATGGAGAAAAAACACCTACTAAATGTCGAGCACAAAGTTATAGCTCCAGCATTAGGGGCGGTCATGGAACAACTTTTTTTGAAATTCTAAGTTCGACATATGGTAAAATGTAGCCCATAGTACCCAAGGAACAGAGAAAATTTTTTGTTTCGGTAGGATGACATCCTACGGTGCCACTGAGGTCATTTATGTTAAGGGTTAGCAACCCACAACACCCACCCTCTTTTTATGCTATTTCGGCTGTAAATGTCACGATTCAAGCATTGTTTTCAGTCAATGCTGTACCAGTCATCTCAGGAATTGTGGAGGTACACCACGGAGATCGGATGATCATGTGTTTATACAATAACTGGTCTTTAAATGCAAAGAAACATGAAAAACTGTGAAAATTGCTTAATTAATGAATTATATTGTAATTTACCGCTCTCGTATGGGTATGACAGTATGCATAATATCCCTTCCTCTCTCCTCTGGTCTCGAAAAACCCCCACTTCTCCTATACATTAAAATGTTACTCATGACAATTGCACGATTTGGAGCCATCTAGCGGAACAATTTATGCACCTCGACTCCCCATGAATGTCTTTTGCTTAGAATACGGTCTGGAGAGACTAGAATCGTGTGTCAGAGTGAGTTTTATTATTTTTTTGGTGGAGTAGCAGTTAAAAATAGCAATGAAAGTGGTGACATGCTCATCAGTGGAGAGGCTTCTCTTTGGCGCTCCTCAAGTGTTATCTGGAAGAAATTGTCCTCGTTTGAAGATGTTATGAAATACTACAAGTGGATGGAGATGAAAAAGTGGCAAGAGAGAGAAGGATTTGATCCATCAGTCCAAGAGATGTAGCAGGTTGTTGCCGAGAGAGTGGAGCAAGTGTGGAACGACGCGTCTGTACCTTCCACCTCAAACCGCGGCATCTTTGCAGTTTTGAGATATCATGAGAAATGTAGAAATATTATGGAGAGAGCAAAGAAGGAATAGTCACCTATTGTCTAAAGAAACATTAAACAGTTTAAGAAAGATGCTAAAAGCCTTTTTCATATTGCTCAATGCAAGTGTCTTCCAAAACTGGCCAAGTGCATCTGTAAGCCAAAGATAGTAATAAAGAAAGAAGAAATACTATTCCTTTTGGACCAAAGATCAGCCAGGGAGCTAATGATTGGGGCCGTCGATTGGAAAACGACAGAAATGCACAGAAAACAGTGTATCAAAGAAGAAAGAAAAGTGAAAAAAATGGCGGAAGCATTTAAAAAGAGGGCGTCAACATCCTTTGCCCAGGAATTGGATCTAAAGTCTTTGTGCTCCAAAGTTCCAGATGACACCACGTCTGTGCTCAATGATGAATAGCAGCCACCTTCCCGCCCATCCTCAAGTTGCTCACTGCGCAAGATCCTGGAGCTGCCCGTGATCTATAAATTTGTGGAAAGATACAATGTAGCCAGCGGTATTGCAGCAGCCCTCGTGATTGCAGCATTTGAGGATGTTGGCCAGGTCACACCTGAAGATACATTAAACGTTGTTGACTGGAAGAAAATTGTGCACCAAAGGACGAAATACAGAGCTGGCAATTGCAGAGGACCTGCAAAAGCTAAGAGACCAACCGTGGATAGCCTTGTACTTCGATGGGAGAAAATAAATGACGAAAGTAAGGGAATTTTGTAGTAACAATAAAACGTGCATCACGACTGCCACCAAAGAGCATTTAATTATTCTCGCAGAACCCGGCAGGGTTATTTGGGACATGCATCACCTGAAACAGGAGATGCTGAGTGCCTATCCTCGACTTTGTCGAAGCCGCTGAATTTGACACGTCTCCCATACGTGCATCGGTTGTGATGATTATCCTATGCACACCGGCTGGCGGGGAGACGCTATACGTTTTATCGAAATGCATCTGGGGCGTGCCTTACAGATTTCTGAGTGCCAGCTGCATGCAAATGAACTCCCCCTTTGACATATAATGGAGACATTTGATGGGCTGACAACTGGACTGAGTAGCTACAGTGGGCTAATAGCCCACAAACTGAAGACCTGTGTGCAGCTGCTTGTGGTGAAATTTCAGATGATTGATCTTGATCTGTTTGATTCTGAACTAGATTCATCACTCATCAGCACACACCAAATATACTCGCTGGACATAGCTCATGGTATTGCTAGTGGATGCATCCCACAAGAGCTGGCTGGTCATGATCCTGGCGAAATGGATAACAGCAGATGGGGAACAACGGTCAACAGAGTGATGCGCATTTACATAGGAACAAGACGACCTACAGTGTCTTTGAAGACAATAACCCAGATTATCATGGAGTTCTACATACCAAAGTGGCTCAAAATAAAGAAAATTGGAATATTAAAGAAGGAACAAAACGTGTGGGAAATGCTTCAGAGATCAAAACAATTCCCTAAAAAGTACTGAGAGGTTCTTGAGAAATTCATCCAGAGCATCCAGAGAATATCTTCATTGCAATGGTGAATGATGAAAGGGCCTAAGTGCAAAGAGTAGCCTTCCAGAGGATTGTACAGGCAAGGAAGGTGCATTCGATTCGCCAGAAGAAGGCATCAGGGAATTTCACATTCCTCCACTAAACTTTAATACATCTGATTACACCAATATCATCGACTGGGAGTACATTACAGTCACTGCACCACCTCTCCTGGATTACATTTCGACGGAGGAGCTTGAGACTATGCTGGCCGACCAGATGGAGGGATGTCCACCCTGGATCAAAATCCCTGACACCCTGCCACACTCAAGCCGTCGAGTGACATGTGAAAATGGTCACAGAGGCATCAGGGAGCATGAGCACAGTGAAGGAAAGGGATTGAAACATCCATTAGAAAATCCAATCAAGGAAACAAATGTCTAAGTTTGGATCCAAATAAGATTACAGGGTGACTGGTAAGGCATGAGACTTGAAGAGTGGGTAGGAACGGGAGGAACTCGAGTTGCAGCCACTTCCACAGTGGTGATGTCTGGGTCACTCTGAGAGCTGGAGTGGTACCGGTCCTCATGGAGGGAGAAGACTGCAAAACTTGGAACATAGAACAATTTTCGTAGACAATGCAGCCAGTCCAGTGTGTTGATATTATTTCACAGGCCAGGTTGATATTAGGCCATGAGGAGGAGAGATGGTTGCTTGACGATGGGGGAGGGGAAGGGTGTTGCTCTAGAGAAGGAGAAGGGTCATATGAGTGCTATTATGCCCATACGACAATGGTTAATTACAGTATGTCATTAATTACACAATTTTATGACACTGATTTTTATGTTTCTTTGCATTTTAAGACCAGTTATTGTATAAACATGTGATCATCCGATCTCCGTGGCGTACCTTGACTATTCCTGAGATGAGTGGTTCAGCATCGACTGAAAACAATGTTTTAGTCACGATATTTACAGCTGAAATAGCATAAAAAGTGGTTGTGAGGTTTGGGTTGCCTACCCTCAACATAAATGACCTCGGCGGCACCGTAGGATATCATCCTACCGAAACAAAATTTTTTCTCTGTTCCTTGGGTACTACGGGCTACATTTTGTCGTATGTCGAACTTAGAAATTTCAAAAAAAGTTGTTCCATGACTGCCATATCCAGCATTGTTGTATTTGTTATTAAATACTTTTGATTTCTTTTGCGGAACAATTATTATTGCTTACCCTAGTTGAAGTGTGGCACATCCTCTTGATTCCCTCCCTACGCAGACCTGTTTGCTGGGCGCACACCCTTTCTCTACGCAGACCTGTTTGCTGGGCGCACACCCTTTCTCTACGCAGACCCGTTTGTTGGGCGCACACTTTCCCTAAGCAGACCCGTTCGCCGGGCACACCCCCGAATCCCACCTATCCTGATCTGGTCACCAAGTGCCCCACCCGGGACCAGAAGCCAACGTGTCCCCAACTCTCGCTGCCCTCCTGTCGGACGACCCACCTTTGCACTCCAGACTATACCACCAAGGGTAACCATCTTCCGCAACCGTGCCACCCTGTTTCTTGCTATGTTATTCAGTCAGACAATAAATAATTCCATATGCCAACTGTACAGCCGCCTTTTAATTCAACATGTCAAATCTTCCATGTCAAATCATGTCAAATCAATAATCAACATGTGTACTCCCCCAAATCTTTAGCACTGAAGCCAGTGCTGCGACACCTGTATTTATTAGTCCCTGATTTTCAGAGGTGCTAATAAGTCCATGTCCAACCTAAAGAAGTATAGGAAATGGTTTCAGGCTTGATTTGGTTGTATTTATCCACCACAGAGGAAATAAAAATCAATGGGTTAATGAAACAATGTGAGCAAGACATTACTTTAATAACATTGCTTGAAAAGGATGCACATTAATTCTCTAAGTTTTGAGAAATATGGCTTAGTCTTTAAGTCTCATGTTGTGGCCCATTTTATGTTTCTATGAATATAATAATGTTGGGGTGACTTGATGTGTTATTCCAGATTTGCATAATAATTAAACAAAGAATACATATCTTGCCATATAAAATTGAGAAAAACAAGTAAAATTAGAATAGAAACTGTACCAGAATCGAGAACCGAAGCTTAGAACTGGACTGAAAAAAGTGGATCCAAACCATCACTACAGATATACAATAATTATATATGTAATATACACCACAATATTTGAGTTAACTGTATGGCTGCATGATATTCTTCATCAAGTCAAAAAAGGCTCCTTTGGAAATTAGATACTGCAAAATAGCAAATTTTGATTTCCTTTGATTTCACTAATAAGTGAGGACTGAACTTGGGTGATGCAATTTTATGCAGATGTAAGTAAATATTATTATTTCCTGTGTGTTAAATGATTGGGATTGAAATGTTCACAAGTAGTTATATATATTTGTGAGCACCCTTAATTGTTGTATAATGTGTGCTATTGAAGATGTTTTCCACATTTGTCTCAGTGTCATAATGCCGTAGTGCTATCAATTTTTGTTCTCTTTATTCATTACAGGTGTCAGCAGTATATCTTACTGGTTAATTTTTGTTCTCTTCATTCATTACAGGTGTCAGCAGTATGTCTTACTGGTTATACAGCAGGGGTTCTAACTCTTCTCGGGTCTACAATCATTGTCACCAGCCTGCCATCTCCAGCAGCCTTACTCTTACAACCGCTGCACAATGTTCCCTTAATTGCTGTCAAACCTAATCAGCCCCCATTCCCCCTCCAAAGAGATTTAGGCAACATATCGGAATCCTGCTTTGTGGAATCAATTGTTCAGACTTCCCCAGACTGTTCTACAAATTTGGCTAATGAGTTGGAGAGCCATGTACCACATTTATATGGTAGCCCTGCTTTTATGAGAAGTGAAGAAAATACATCTCCCTTTGGAATACTGAACTTTGTTACCTTCCCCAAAATTAGTCTACCTGAAATGAAGTCCGTAGAGACATTTTTCAATTGTGTGAATGTTGCATCAAGATTATTTGATTCTCTCTTTAATGGGGGAAATCATCATACTGGATTACTTGGCAAGACTCCAGGAAAGCAAGATAGACTGTTTGACTTCAGTTTCTGTATCCAGCTCTTCAACAAAAATTGGATAATTGGTGAAAATATATCCAATAGTTTACAATTATTTAATCATTATTGGAATTACGGCACATCTTTAGAGATGAATGAAGAAAGAGTCTATTCTTCTGACTGTAATAACAAAAATTCCTGCATACAAACTGCTGTATCCATCCCAACTCATTCCCATGTACCATTAGAAGCAAGTCAGTACTAATGTATGGCTACACCTCCCACTGCTTGAGCTTTAAGATTAAATAAGGAAATTGAACTTCCAGAGAGCAGAGAATCTTACTATAATACAAAAGAGGAGTGCCATTGGGCTATTTGGTCTTTGGGAGCTTTCCATTCAAGGTTTTGACGTTAGTGCAGATTGGAACACATCAGCGCACTCGAGTGCACATGGACGATGTTGAACGGAATTGGCGTGGAATTTGCGCTGGCAAAATACTTGACAACCTGCTGGCAGGTAGCATTATGTGGGTGCACAAAAGTCACAGCCAAATGTTTTGCATATAGTTACCGAATTTGTTCAAAATAAGTACAGTAGAACTCCAATTATCCGGATCAATTGGGACTGGACCCCATCCGGATAAATGGATAACTCATAAAAATGGTAATTTCTTTGGAAACTTATTTACATATTCTTTTCTGATTGATCTAAGAATGCTAAAGAAATTATGTGCTGTATCCAATAACTGTCAAATGGAATCAACTTTATAAAAGATACAATACATGTTTCCAATATCCTAATGCTGTGACTGTAAAATGCCGATTTTCAAGGATTTTTTCCCCTAAAAGCGATCCAGATAGTTGGGAGTTAGGATAATTGGAGTTTTATTGTATTTAAAAACTTAAGATTTTTACCACGGAGTAATTAAAACTTTTACAATATCAATGTTTGACTAAATGGAAAATTACACAGGCAGCTATCGTGGATATAATTATTGACATTCTTTTGTTGTCTATAGTCCATTAACTCTGCTCCCGATATTTTTTGAAGTGCACTACCTAGTGCGCAGGGTTTTAAACCAATGGAAGGCAAGAGAGTTTGTTGTGAAGTGGTTAACGCCCTGGAGCTAATCGAAAGCCCCCATTTGTAATTTGCAATATGTTGTACTGTGCAATACCTCTTTTAGTGCAGGGGATGCATTTCCATGAATCGTTGTGCTGTTGAAATATGTGCCAAAGGAGAACTTATAACATGATGGAGATAGTGATATGTACATGTATCATGAAAATGGATTTTTGGGCATTGGAAAAACTTAACCCTAGTCTTTTGAGAGCCTTAAATTGTTTTTACTTTAGACCAGTGCATTCCCAACTGGGTGTTTGGTAGAAGCATCTAGGTGCAACTTTTCGATACCATAGTGCATTCATGGTTCATATGGTGTTGCCATGATGAAAAGTTTGGAAAGCACTTCTTTAGACAGTAATTGTTGATATTAACTTCAAAAGGTGAACACAAATAATGTCAATGAAGGTGATGAGTTTGCATCCCAAAATCTTGAAATTCTATATCTAGGGGCGAATTTTCTTCCAGCATGTTGGTACTCAATGTCAGAGACTTCTAGATGCAACTTTCAGTAACATTTAATTGTGTGCTATGCAGTTGGTTGAATTTAATTACTTTCCATCATGTAGAAGGGAAAACGGTGGCTTGAATATGGCAATCATAAGCGAAGAAAATATATTTTGCAGTATTCCGGAAAAGCAAAGGCAAATATTGAATTTTCAAGTATTTTGTAACAAGATAAACTTAAAATGTGGGCAGTTCTTGTCAGTAGAGTATTATTCTATTTCCCTTAATTGATAGCATTAAAACTAAATTTATCAGGGAAATTTTTATTATTGTCATAGGAGTTTAAACTTATTATGTGCCAGTCGTTCAATAATATTTGTCAATAGCGTATCAATGCAACAGCTGTGTCACTGTATGCCCAGCTGCCAACGGGCAGACCCAGACTCTGTTGTATGACTGAAAATATTATTCCAAGTACGTCACTGCCAACTTTCGAAACTTTTCTCTTTTGATTCACACATCTAAGTCTTGTGACCTGAATAACTTCTCTTAAAATTAGTCTATAAATAAAATTTTTACTGCATCAAGCACAAGAAATTGACCATTATGTCATTTTATTTTATTACGAATGCAAATATAATCCAGGGTGAATATATATTGCAGTAATGTAAATTCAAACTTTTTATTTGAAGAAATAGGCTTTTATTCACTAGGTGAGGTCTTAGAGAAGTCACCTTAGATTTGTTTAGGATACGTCCACGTCTCGAGGTCATTTCGTACATGAGCAGGTACTGCAACAAATTAAATATATGAAAAAGTTCAGAGAAAACTATAGGCGGATGTTTTTGTGGAATTTATTCAAGTTTATAGCTGTTTCTGTTAGTTAGCAGTAGGTAGGTAACTATTGAAAATAATGTGTAATGTCACGTGAAACAACCAATCCAGAGTGACCATGTGAGTTTTAATTTCTACGCTAAGAATAGCGTTCGTGTTCGTGCTCTGTTCGCTTATTCAATTTCAGCCTATCGTGTTCGGGGTCAAAATTTTGGTGGGCCAAAGTTAAATGTTGCAATATTGCAGTGTGCCCTACACATTTCCTTAAGAATTCTTAAAGAGTCAATGTTGCACACTAATTTGCTCTTGTTTACATAAATCCTGTCCTATTGCTTTTTTCTACTTTTACCGCAACAATAAAATATATAAATAGGAAAATAAATTTTTTAGGTACTCAACTTTATTGTTTAGTCAGCCATATCAACAAAAATTATGGTCTCGGGAAATAATTTTGAATGACATGGTAGTGGTGCCATCTCACAACCCCTTAATAAACCACCCACACTAATCTGGATTATGGGGAATCTGAATTAAGCTGGTCCAGATTAGAGAATGTGATTAGAAAGATTAGATGTGCTGGATTACAATGTCTGATAATTGATTATTACAATTGCTTGAATTTCAAAGTGTGGAAAAGGGTTTAAAGGAGGTGATGAGGGGGTTTTTACTGGCACTGCAATTTGCGAGGCAACTGAATTGAGCTGAAGGAACTTGCACTAAGCAAGGCATGAGTGAACGTCATTAGTTATGCATTCCAATGAATCAAAACAGAGATGTAAATGGAAGGATTGTGACAGTACTACAAATTTTTCTTGGTCTAACCTTAAATAATTCTTTAGTAACTTGGTTTTCTGTGGTTGTCGAAAAAAATGTCTGTAGGTATTTTTGATTGTATAATGTTAGAAAAAGCTTATTTAAGGCTTCCTCATCTTGTGCTAAGACATCTACTACATATTTTCTTACTTAATCTAAGGCTCAAGCTACAGTTTTGTACTAAAATGAAATTCAGTTAAATTTATCAGTAGCTCTGGAATGACTTATATAATTATCATCATAACACCAGGACTCTGATCACCTCCAGCAGGTAACTAGTTAACTTTATATCATGTTATTAAATTATTTGCCACAAGAAAATCTATTTGAAGATTTTGAGGCAAATTTAAAATTGATAAATATGGCTACATTTGGCCTAAAGAGCTTCCTTAGTGACATTAAACTTATGCTTATTGCCTGTTAAATTATTTTTCTACTCTTCCTACCTTGGTCTTTCAAAGTCATTGTGTCAGAGTTACAGTTATTCAGTACAACCTGCACTTTTCATTGCCTGGGTATTTTTATATGAGGGGATTTTATCCAGTATTTTCAGCCAAAATATAGACAAATCAAGCATTACTGTGAATAATGTTTAGGATAAATACAAACCATTGAAGTGCATCTGCTGTGATCAATTTTCTTGTGTTATCTTTCTTTGATGGTCTGTCTTAAACACACTCAGGATTCTGTGTAATCTAGTTTTCACATTAAGATATCTGTAAATCAATGAAATTATGATAAAATCATTGCATTGGTTAGTTAAAAAATTCATTTAAATGTTATTTTTGTGTCAGTTTTGATATCAAGTGATGTTGCTGAACATCAATTCTGCCCTATTGTAGAATGGTAACACCTGTATCTGGTATGAATTCAGAAGGATTTCTATTTTTGTTTTTTCTTGTATTCTGTTTCATCCTTATTTATGTGTATGCATTCATATGCTGGTCTAATCTAGAATCAACTTTTGTGACAATTATCATCTGTTAACTACTTTTTGAAAATTTGGAACCTTGCTGTTCCATCTTGACTAATCTAATGTCTAAAGCTGAACACCAATTGTGTATCTGAATGAAAATACATAGAAAATGTTTTAAATGAATTCTTTTTAGTAATTTTTTCAGTTCAACCAAAAATGCCTTCCTTCAAAATATTGAGGTAATCAAGCTTTGTGGTAAAACTGCCTGATGAAATTACATTGGAAAAGTTTTTATGTCCTTATTCATGAGTTAAGATGTTATGTAGTTGAGGGATGGTGGCAAAGTTGGATTATGGATTCCCCAGGGAATCTCAACTCTTTGAAAAGTTAAGATGATTAGTAAAAAATAACTTTGACTCGGGGAATTCCTTGGAAAGGCCTCATCAAATCTCAAATGCGATGTTGCAATCCTGGGATTATCATAACTTATAAGAAGGTACCCCAAGACTTAATTGTTATTGATAGTTCATTGGCTTATGAAAAGTGATGCTGATGCAAAATGGCAGAAAATAGGATAATTATGACTTGGCCACTCAGATTTCTGGTGCTATGAAAAGATAAGTAATAGGAAAAAGAGGGATGAAATGTGATATTGATTTTGGTGGATTAGTATCTTAATTTGTGGTGATTGTTAATGGCATATGAGAAGAAAGAATTCTTATACCTCTGTTCTGTTTGGTCTCTAATTTTTTTGCTTCTCTCTCCTACAGATTGTGTGGGGGGTGACAGAATATACTCCATCTCAGCCTAAAACTCATGTTATCTGAATTGTTCAAGAAACCTTAACCTTTTGTGTAACGTCCTGAGTCGAGGGGCTCCCAACACATATCTTTCCAATAGCTTTTTCATACTTCCTGTTTGCCTAATTCTATTTTAAATAAAAAAATGTTGTTTTCTTTGCAT
This sequence comes from Pyrrhosoma nymphula, assembly GCA_963573305.1. Classification (NCBI taxonomy): domain Eukaryota; kingdom Metazoa; phylum Arthropoda; class Insecta; order Odonata; family Coenagrionidae; genus Pyrrhosoma; species Pyrrhosoma nymphula. The sequence continues at coordinate 121,767,660 of OY754332.1, forward strand.
TTTGTTTGGATTATGAAATAAATCTTTCAGAACTTTAACAGTTGCTTGCAGCTGAATCTAGGTTTAACTAAGTGATGTAACAACTTTCACTTTTTAGTCAAAAGATCTTCTAACTATTTGTTCAATGAATCCCAGTATTATTAATGCCATGCGGCACATGCTTAATTGCTTTCCCCACAACAGGTAATTTAAGGTAATGCCCTGATATTTGAAGTCATCCTCTTAAGTTATACCTAGAACTGTGTGGCTGTGGATAAAAAACTGGAAACTTTGCAGCCGTAGAAAAACAATGGAAACTTTGAATGATAGGTTTAATATTTATCAACAATCATCTCATTTGCAACTGCTGCTAATCGGCATGAACACAGATGATCTTATATTTAATTTTTAAACATAAGTCATCCCAATGAAGATTTCATAATTGCGATCAGCTATCTAGATTAGTCAGCAACACACGTAGGAATGACAACTTGACAATGGCCTTCCATTACAACTACCACAAATTTCTGTGTGGAAGCTAGCACCTCAGCCACCATATCAATTTGAACCACATTAACTTTACTTTGTAATAAAACAATTAGGGACTCATAATTGCTCAAAATGTTTACCTTAGTTGGATAAAGAATACCATATTTGCACAAATCTAAGACTAACCTGATTCTAAGATGACCCCCCTTTCTCGGAAATCCACTGTGGGAAAAAATTTATGGATTTTGCTTCCGATTGTAAGACTTTCACTTTTCTTCGGAAGCCTGGAAGGAAAAAAATAGTCTTAGATTTGTGCAAATATGGTATTTTTAATTTTCCAAAAAGTTTTAATATTTCATACATAACTAAAATTTATTCTGTCAAGGCAAAATAAATTGTTCTTTTATCCTGGCTTCAAATTGAAATGGTGTTTAAGGATTGCTTAGTTTAGGGAATGAATACATCTTGTCGCGCATAAGAAATTATAAAATCACATCTTGTCACAAATAATCATTGATATTATAATAATCTTTGTGAACGGGGATTGTGTTCAACTTTTTCTTGAACCTCTCTGTGGGAAGCTCTTTCAGGTTCTGTGTAAGATGGTTAGTTATTTTTGAAATGGAGTAAAAGGGACCCCTCTGGCAAATTTGAAGGGAATACAGCTGTGTATGAACATTATTCTTTATTCTAGTTTTATGTTCATGATATGTAGCATTTGAAATAAAATACTGAGGGCGTTTCTTTACAAATAAAGCGCAATGAAGTATGTACAGAATTGGCAGTGTTAAAATGTTTTTATCCTGAAAATTAGGCTTTCTGATAGGCATTCCCACCATCACTTTTATGACCATTTTCAGTGTATAGAACACAGTTGAGGTTACTGCTGGATTTATCAAAAATATTATCCTGTATGATAAAAGTGACTGAATCTTAGCATAATATATAAACATCAATAGTTCTTAGCATAATATATTAGCTTCATAATATGTATATGTGTAAGTATAGCTTAAGGGTTCTATAGGCACAATCGTGTAAATTTTTTTATCATAAATAAACCCGTAGACACATTATTAGTATTCATGGTAACCAATAAAAATATACTTTGTCAATTCTGCACAATTTTAATTGAACCGACCCAGGTTTCGACCACTAATGTCATTATCAAAGTGATTTACCAGTGATTTTAAACCTAAGATGTTACAAGTTTGTAACAAAGGGCTAAAATTGAACTTCCTTGAACAGTTTGAGATTGTGAATAGCCCAGATAAAGAACTCTTATGTAATGACTATATGTTCCCTACCCACTCACCCCTCCTTAAATTCCTCCTTCCCAGCTGACTCATACCCACTTGCACCCAACTCACCCTCAGCTAAAGTCACTTCCTTCGGCCCCCCCCTCCCTAATCTTCTCATTCACCTTACTCTCCCCCCTCTTCCCTTCTCAACCATATTTTTCCCAACCCTCCTCCCCCCTCCCCCACCACATTGTCACGACTATATGGCCTAGTGGATATATAAGGCTGCGCTCAGATGTTTTGTACCTTGATAATGACATAAGTTGTCGAAACCTGGGTCGGTTAAATTCAAATAGTGTGGAATTGACAAAGTATGTTTTTATTGGTTACCATGAATATTACGCTGTTCCACTAAGTGACACCTTCAGTCATATCTAATATACATTATTAGTAATCATGTGTCTGTAGGCAGACCAGTCAAGTTTATCATTTGGCCCTAAGCCTAGAAATTTTGTTCTCCCTGATCGGTGTATGGTATAGTCCTCGACCATCAGGCAAAGACTACAAGAGTTTGGTGACCATTTATTGTGAAAGTGGAGATAAATGCCTTAAGTATCATTTAAGGGTAGTGCATGTGATGGGCACCAATCAGATATGTATTGTGAAAATTAGAGAATCACTGCATTTGGTGATTAAAACCACGAATCCATGGAAAAAACTTAAACCTTGAATTCCCTTTGGGATGGCCAAGGTAAATAAAAATTTAATTTCAATTTCCTCTATATACATTGAATACATTCTAATGCAATTGACATTGCAGAATTCCCCACCCCATATTGGATCCTTTATAAACCTTAAACCTTACCATCATTTAATCACTTGAGATTAATACTTAGTATAATTATAAGAGTGGAATTTCAGCATGCCCTTTCTTATAAAAATCCCTTTAACCAATGCGTCATACAGGATGGTGTTTTGTCTAAAATCTGATACATAACTCTGCAAATTACATTTGGCACCTTCCAGCTTCCATTGATTCAATATTATTATTCCATAATTGCCCCCTCAAAACAATAGTAGTTGGACTATCAATTTTCTGGAGTTGGTTTGCTCAGGTTTCTTGCAGCAGCATAGTAGCCAGAGGCTATACCTTGTTGAATATCTAATGTCCAGTTTCTATGACTGGACGTGTAAGTTTTCTGAAAGTCCGACATGACACATTTTATAGGACAAGTTTGTCTAAGGCTGATATGAAAAGTTTTCTTCTAGTTTGACGTGACAAGTTTGCTTTAATTTTGGCATTAAAAGTTTGCCACAAGTTTGACTTTTCAAGTCTAAAACAAGTTTGATGCGACAAGGTAGCATCAAGTTTGATATGACAGGTTTGCCACAGGTCTGCCAAGGCAATTATGCCACAAGTTTGACGTTACAAATTTTCCACAAGTTTGACATGACAAGTTTGACGCCATGTAACTAGTAAGCTTATAACAAGGATAAATTAAGCCTGCAGACTTGTCGTGACAAACTTGATGCAATCTTGCAGACTTGACGTGACAAACTTGCAGCAAGGTTGCACTGCTATCTGGGTAGGGGTATTGAATATATTCTAATGCAATTGACATTGCAGAATTCCCCACCCCATATTGGACTTCTTTTGGGAAACTCTACCCTTCCTCCTTGTTGGGCACCACCAAATCATATCCCTTGGTAGCATTCTTCAAATAATTATAGCCACTCCTCCTCTACAGCCCGACTGCAGCTGCTGCCTTGGTAGCCTTTGTGACTTCAATGCCGAAGTACCTAACTAAAATATTTTGCTAATAATTAAAGTATTTTTTTAGTTAAAAACTAATTCACTACTTCTTTGCTTGTTCAGTGTTAAGTCATCTCTGTAAGTCAGTAACATCATCGTTTTCAGGAAAAAAATTACAGCAACTATAAAATACGTGATTTTACTACATTTTCCAAAAATGTGTTTAAATGCGCGCAAGGAAAGTGGGCTTCTGTAAGAGTGCTGAAAGTGAATCCACTTAAGCTGAGCAGACTTGGATGAACTTAATGCAATCAACTAGCAAGTCCTTAACTCTAATGAGCACATGTGCAGTAACAATTACTAATTTTACAGTTTCCAAGATCTACATCTGTTAAAAACAGCATATCTTGATATTTGATACATTTCTCCACCTCCTTTGCAACAAATGATTTGATATTGCATCAGCCTCGAGGAGTACTGAGGCATTGCATTCCAAACAAGCAGCATTGAGATTTGAATAACCTCCTTCATCAAAAACTATTTGCTGCTGAGTCCATGCAAATTATGGGCACCCAGTCTAGAAACATGAGAAAACAAATGTTCAATATTTCAATTTTTCACAGCTCCAGATTTAGTTTGAAATTTCAGGGTGTTTATGGTAGGCAACCCGCACAACACCATAGCTTTTGACCCTTTTTTTGCTTTTGTGAAGCCCTACAGGTGACCATCTGGCTACTGCGGCTGAAATAGGTAAGTAAATATGGCAAAGAATTGTTATCTGTTGATTAACATGATTCCAGACTCATTATAACTCAATCTCCGAGCTTTTATTCATAAAGCGTGTGTACAGCTCTTCGCCCACCCTACTCTCGTTAGTAGGACGTCCCAGAACTCACCACATGGAGGTGGCTGTACCTCGAGTTCCTCTCGTGCCAACTCACCTAAAGGCACGTTTATGTCTCTATAGCATGGTACTGCTTCTTGGTCTTTAATACTGGAATTGCGGTATGGGATGGTATCGTAGACCTGATGAAACCATCTCTGCTGTTGAAGCCGCAAACTTGGAAAGCTGCTTCGGTGACTCTCAAACCTCACAATTCGCTCCACAGTGTGTGTGTGACAGGGAAACTTCTGGATTGAAAGTGGGCCCACGTCTGTGTTCAATAGCTGTTGAATATCCTCGTTGGTAAAGCTTCGGAGCAGCAGCGGCAGGGTCACAGTTTCCTCGGTCTAGTTGATCATCACATTATAATTTTGGGCCTTGAAGTTTATCATGGGTACTCTGAATGGCCGGATTGGGGTATTACTTGCAGTATGGCACCGCGTGTCAAGGAGCAGATGAAGTCCCCTTCTTCTGATGTTGTGGTCGGAGTCGGTCACTGTGAAGAGGATATTCTTCGGGTAGGTGAAAAAGGCATTATTTTGCAGCACTTCATCTACCACTACCTTTACGGCTAGGAACCAAAATAATTGAATCATGGCAAAGAAGTGCCTCGCACCTTCTGCACAAGATGACTTCTGCCTTACTCAACCACATAGGTACTGTACATAAACTTTTAAGATAAAATTGACAAGAGTCTTCATATAAGCGGTTGTTTTCATCATTTTGATGCACAAACTCAAAGATCTGTTTGCCTCTGTGAGCTAACGTGAGTGAGTCAGTGTTCCAGGTTCTCTGGCAGCTAATTCAGGTGAGCACCTCCCTGAATCGATAGCCTGAATAATATCGAACAGGTATTTTTGGTCTGTGCTGAGCTCATGCTGGTTTGTTACTTCCGGCTGTTTTATTTTGATGGGTTTAAAAGGTACAACAAGTAGCTTCTCAGAAATCTGTACCTGGCACCCGATCAGGCCTTTGAAATTAAAGGGCCTGACATTTCCCCGTCAAACTTCTGGAGCAGGTGGCGAAGGGGCAACTCATTGCCGTGCAGCAAACAAATACACCATTGCAGAGGGCGGCCCAAGTGTTTCTCGATGAGGGTTATGAGGTTATGACTCCTCTTTTCCACCCTGTATTGGTATTGGTTCCGTCACATCCAATGACTTCGAGCTGTTCGCAATCCATACAATCCAAAACTTTGTAATTGCAGCTTTTGAACTGACCCCCAATCCTGAATATGGTGTTACATGACTCAAGTAATTTCTTTCCGGTTGTTGAACCAGTGCTATGTGCTCCTCTTTCTTGAAGACAACTTTGCGCTTCCCATTCCATTCTTTTACATTCCTTTTTTTTCTGTCAGTCCTCTCATCGAAGTAAAGCCCACGAATTGGAGAATTCGAAATGGTGTTAAAGCTGGTCTTCTGATCTCCAGCTCGGGCTGATTTTCTGCTTCTCCTGATCTTGCTGGGGTCAATGATTTCATCTGCTCCCACCATTCTGCCAGTGTTGACAAGCATGGCTGTTGCAAGAGCCACCATAACAGTATTGGGGGTGCGGTACCGATCTGCTGTTCTCGCAACATTAGCCAGCTTCGTCTTTTGCTGTTTTGTGGTAGCATTGCATCTTGATAAGGGTGGGGTCTAGGGGACATCTTGTTCAAGTGAGCAACTTCAATCGATGTCATCTGAGATATCCGTTGTGGCATCTTAGTGGCACAAAAGAGTGAGATGCCGAAGTTTGGCTTCATAATGCTTCTTCTCCTCAAGACCCTGCAATTGTAGTTTCTCCCGTGTCTATTTTTCCTAATCTCATATAAATCAAAGTGTTTGTTATATTCATCATGATTCAACGAGTGCCTTAGGCTCCTTACAACTAACTAGTTCAGAATATTTAGGTGATATTGCATGGCATTTTCGTTAACCATCCATGAAATGTAGCTACTTTGAAGAGCATAGGGTCTTAGAGAGGACCGAACGTGATTGCTGAAAGTATTAATGAACACTGCCAAGCAACTGATTGTGAGACACAAAGAATCTCTTCGCACTGCAGACACATTTGTATTTCTGATAGGATTTTGAATTTTTCACTTATCTATATATCTACCAAAATCACTATCAATATTAGTTGAGTGGGCAAAGAACTATATGCACACATCATGACTACAAGCTTGGAGATTGAGTAATAATGAGTCTGGAATCATGTTAATCAACAGATAACAATTCTTTGCCTTATTTACTAACCTATTTCAGTCACAGTAACCAGATGTCACCTGCAGGGCTTCACAAAAGCAGAAAAAGAGGCCAAAAGGTTTGGTGTTGTGCGAGTTGCCTACCTGAAAACCTGAAATTTCAAACTAAATCTGGTTGTCTTATGTTTCTAGACTGGGAGCCCGTAATTTCCACCACACCCATTGGAGATTCGAAGAAAAAAGTGCATTTTGCTTTACCCTATTAGGGGCTGTCCATAAATGACGTCCACATGATTGAGGGGGTCACCACCTTGTGACAATGTGTTACAGGGGGGAGGGGGTGGCATGCTTCATGTGACATCCACACTTCCACTGAATATTATGTCTTAGTTTTTACTCAGACTGTGGAGTAGGGTAGAAATTTTTTCATTTTAGTGAAATCATTAACACATTTAGCGTGGAGCACGTCTATTGACGTGGTTCGTCTATGCCGAACAGCGGGACCACGTCGATAGACGTGGTCCTTCAACTCTAGGCCATTTAAAAAATGGGTTCCGTTTCTAGCATCTTCCTTAAATTCGCGACCCACATTGAATGTGTTAAAGGGGGAGGAGGGGGTGTGACACTATTTGAGACTAATTGTGACAGGGGCGGGGAGGGGGTCTAGTTTGGTCCAAAATTGTGTGATATCATTTATGGACAGCCCCTTAGACAACTGAAGGCATCGAAAGCTTAATATTTGTAGTCATTAAAACAAGTGGTAACAGGTAGGTAAAACAGTTTAATACAATGGAGAAGGCACATTACAGCAAAGTCCATCTGAAGATACCTTATTCAAGTCAAAAATATTAGACTCAGCAATAAAAATGTCAATAATTAGATCACAGAGCATTTTTATCAATAATACATATTTTGGGTTGTGCCAACAGAAGATTTACAAATATCACTGCACATGACTTTGTGCATAAGCAATACTGAAGCACCAAGTGAATTCACTTTAAAGATGAATGTCAAACATAAAGCTATGTTTACAACAATGAGTAACAATGAAATATACATAAAACTTTATAAAATATATAGCAAATAAAACACACCTTTGCAATGGCTTGCTCAAGGTCCATATGTGGATGGGAAAGGGTTTTCCAAGGACTAATTAGTTGATTCAAGTTAACTTATCAGGTTGAAAGTCAAACTACAACCAAAGCTAAGCAGGATTATATCACAGTGGCATGCAAATCATACATGAGCCACTTTTTTAGGGTCAATTTATTTTAGCCCCCTCATAAGGAAAAACAAAGAGAAAGCTGAGTATTATCGTAACATATAATGATAGTAAGCCGTAGAAATAAATTCAATGGTGAAAATACTGAATCAACGGAAAGAAGAAGTGGAATTTTATCTTTCAAATCCTGAAACTGTTGAAATTCCCTACGCAAAACATTTACTGTCAAAATTACATTTCAAATTGACAAGAAACAATTTGAATCTCCTTTCCTTCACTCACCTATGCCGAGTAAAGCGATCGCTGAAACAAAAAAAAACCGTAGTTTTTTACATTATGAGGTTTTTGAGTCACACAATACTGCATTTTCTCACTTAATGCAGGTACATCTGTATTTGTTATGAATAGAGTTTCTGCTACACACTAGTTTATATTTTGTTACAAGCTTTGTGGAAAAAGTTTTTAATTGACAAGCCACTCACTAATCTAATAATGCATCAATAGCTGGGTTATTCTGTAGTTCTCTCCCTAAAAAACAATTCACTTGAATTCTTATTCATCTCAAAATTTTTATTTCTCACATTTATTTAGAAACAAGAAAATAGTGGAAATGAGGGTGAAAAAAAATTACCCAATAATATGCTCAGAGCCAGCATATTATGGCATCAGAATACTTTGGAGGCTCTCAGAGTGGCAAAGTAGGCTCAGCCATAGTATGAAGTGTCAATGAAAGAGGTGATGTTAGAGGACAGAAAGCCAGAAATAGAATTCTAGAGATAACTGTAATATGAAATGGCGGAGAACTACCATGGAATCATAACAGTAATGACCATTTGTGTGTGGTATTGTCATTGGCAAAGGAGTCAAGGTGCCTTCTAGATTTTCAAACAAGCTGATTTCACTTTATATACCAGTATGGGTGCATAAGTAGAGCTGGAGCATTCCTAATGTCATGCTACATAAGATAGTCAAATATTTGGACTGACTATTGCACTTTAGAAGTGGACTGACTATTGCACCAAGTTAACAGCATTTTATATTTGTTACTAAATTGAGTTTAAAGAGCACAAAATGCACTCAATGAAGAAGTTCTTATAACTTTGTACAAAATCGCTAGGTGTGGTTCATTCCATGTCCTTTCAACCACTGTATTAACATCAGTAAGATTCCAAATCACATGAAAAGCAAACCATCCAAGCATTTAGTGGAGGTACAATATGGATTGAAGCACAATAGTAACTTTAAAATTATTCCTTTTAGAGATTTTAAATATTACAGCCCTGGCAAAAATAAGCTCCTCCCTGGTGAATAGGCAGAGTGTACAGGGATGACAGTACATGTTATGAAGTGTAATTATATGCCCTTTCTGTGCTGTTTACATTTCATGGACTGTAAAGGAGTGGTAACGTAGTGTCTACTCTACACTCGCTGGGCCTCTCTCGGCTTTCGCCCCACTTACCTTCGCCCTACATACCCTACAGTGTAAGGATAGTGTAGCGTCACGCCCGTGTGTACCCTCTCTTGGCCATTAATGGCTTACACCCTCATTATCCTTCTCGTTACGCTCCCTGAAGTGTAAGGAGAGGGTAGGTATTGGCTGCCTCCTCCCCTCCCTCTGCAGATGCTTAGTTCTCTACACCCTTCACTCTCACCACATGCCTTGGAATGTAAGTGGAGAGTACGTCACGCCTATCTCTACATTTCCACCACCTACGTTCTTGGTGCTTCCACTCACCCTCGCTCAAATTCTAAGGGAGTGTATGGGTGTGGTAAGTTACTATTCATGCAATGAGTGCATTGAGGTGTAGGAATGATAGTGGGCTACCCATCACCTTCCATTCATCTGGCATAATGAAGAGATAGTGCTTGAGGTTTCCTACAGTCTCTTCACTACACTCGAGAAGGTGTCACTTACTCGCGCCTTAACTTCACCTTGTCCACAGCAACGTAGATCATGACGTCACAGCTCCATGTAACCATTCCATGAAAACTCTATAGAGAATGAACAGTTCACTGCATGCACGTAGGATTCTAGTTTGTAGAGTGTCAGCCTTACTGAAAGCGAACTGCAAGACACTGAGGCAAGAAAGAATGACAGAAGAGAAGCAGTGGTGAATACAAAAAGTGTTTAACGAAGGTTAGGTTATACAGAGACCACATAGTGAGGGATATCCTGGTAAAAAAATTAAAACTAGCCAGAGCAAATATTTCAAGCCTATGCTTTATACTGAGATTTCAACATCCAAGAGTATTATGCAGTGAAAATTAGTAAATTTGAACCCAATGGCGTGGAGAGGCATTACTTTGCCCATATAGGCCACCTGGTAGGTATAATTGCATCATTATTTTACAATTTCCTGTACGATTGTTTTGAGTTCACTGCGTGGCTAGTAGCCGAATGACCCTGTTGTTTTTTATGAAAGGATTACATAATACTTTTTACAATTTTTTGTATTTCTTGCTCTCCGATGAGGAACTTCTGCATCAATTTTTGACATTTTAATGAATTAATTCTGCAAAAGCTGTACCACAATTTTTATCAGTTGGGTGGTAACCAATTATCGACAAGTTTTCAGAGAGTACTGATGACTTAAATTTCATCACTGCAAAAAGAATTAGCTGACCAGCAACATGTCCTTGACAGTGTCCTAGAAGATACACCTTGTACTTCTTAAGATGAGGATTAAGTTTATTTTAACTTGATTACTTCTACCATTATTCATCCGAAATTGCTTAACATAAAATACTTCCTTTTGCTATGTTTCAGACCTGATAGTGATCACATTACTGTTCTATGACTGTTTGTATTCTATGCACTTCCGAAAATGAATTAAAATATTAATTTTGTACAACAGCTTCTGTGTTTCATTGAACTTGTTTTCACAGAATTCGTGACATAAGTGAGAAGGTTATATCACTCCGATGAGAATCCCGGAAAACATCGATTAAGCCTGCTCATGATCCTCAGTTGCATGGCGTACCACCATCCTACCATTCCCCTATGCCACGAGGGCACAAGTGCTACACTCCACTATCCGTGCATTATGCTTCTTGGAGATGCGGATTGCATGATATACTGCCATCCTACCATTCTCCTACGCTAAGAGGGCAAGAGTGCAACATTCCACTACCTACACCTTACAGCACAGGGAGACGTGTATGGGTGGTAGTGTGGGGTTCCCCTACTGTTCCTCTACTGGTCCCCTACCCTAGGAAGTTCTAAATTACCATCCCACTACCGCCACTTACCTGAAAGCTGCACATACTGCTAATACCCTCCTACAACCCATCGTGGCCTTATCTTACGCTAAAACCTACTCTTTATTTTTGCCAGGGAGGTAATGATGAAAAGATATGCATGTTATAAAATATAATCATTTAAATGCATTATGCATTGGCAGTGGCTTTGAGTACATAACATAGCTTGACAATACCAAAATGTAAATAAAAGGATCTTCAAAGCAACTAAGGACATCATTCACAGTATGAAATCACATCACAAAATGAAACCTTTTGAAATATCCGAAAAGAAAAATTCTCTTGAATCAATTATCAATTTACTAAAAAAATAGGCAGAAAAAGGATTTTCTTACGCATCATTGATGATTATTTACCAAATGTAATATTAATTTTATGATAAAATCCTATACCCTAGTAGCAGAGAATGTTGTCTCAATGCTAACATGCATGTTACAATGGGAAGAGCCTTAGGTACACACAACGTTGTCGTTGGTGAACAAAAGGTTGCATGCACGTGCACAGAATCTATGTAGTTTCCACCACAGCACGTTGTCAAAATGTTACAGTGAAACGTCCAAAAAATATTTTGCTGTAGCAGGGTGCTGGTGTGCACACATTGAAATGAGCACCTTTAAAACTGAGGACTTTAAATCTTTTGGGATTACCTGCAACTAGATTTATAAATCCTAATACTCCTTCTTTGCTGGATATCTCACCAGGGCTGCTGCCTGTCTTCTGCATCAGAATTGATAGTATCTCAATCGGGAAGAGGAAGTGGGTGGAGAATGTTCTGGTTTTTTTCTATCTAGAGTGTACTGGAAGCCACATCACGGAATGCACGTCGAACAATGTTACACTATGACGTTGCAGTTGGAGGTTCACCTTTAAAGGACTAGCGTACATTTAAATGTACGCTGGGATGTGGGGTCCTACGGACTTGGGTACAATATATTGTACGCTGGATGTGGTATTTAAACCAATAGTTTGTACTGAGTGTTCAAAATGAAATCCAGCTGGCAGCATCCGAAGCGGGAATTTAAATCAGTACGATAAAGGTTAATGCAACGTTGTTGCAAAGTTACAAAGTAACCTCGTGTATGTGCATGTAATGTTGTGACAACGACTTCTGCTACACGGGATATCACCATAAATACCAGTCTATTAAGAAATGAGATTCAGAATGGCTAAAGGAGGCAAACATAAATTATGAAATTGCTGAATCACAGAAAAGACAGCTAAGACTGAATACCGCTATTTATTTTCCTATAGTAACCCTTTGCTTCACCTCTCTAGTTCACAGGCCCATAATGAACACCAAAGAACCCAGTAATACAATTAGGCCTCTCTATCACAAATAGGTTCTATCACAAACCCAACCAACTGTCCTATAATAAATGGGAATTCTAAATGCCAGCATGAAAATTATACCCATACTGACAACTCTCTTGCCCCTGGGATTTATGTAACCAATATCAAAATCGAAATCCTAATGGAAGAAGGCATTGGATTGATGTGACTAATACTTGGCCATGAATATCTGATGGTTTGGATAAGTATATTTTTACATCATCACCGAATTCATAAATGAATTGTCGACATATGCCACAAGGAGAGACATAATCTGGTCTATCGCTCATCTCAGCAGCAACAGCTACAGCTTTAACCCGCCGTCTTCCCTCAGTTATTCCCTTGGCCAAAGCAGTTCTCTCAGCACAAATGCAATTCCCATAAGATGAATTTTCAATATTAGAACCAATGTGTATTTCCTCAGAATCATCCCAAAGTACAGCTGCACCCACGGCAAATTTGCTGAATGGACAATATGCATATTTTCTGGCACTGTTGGCTGCAACTACCAATTCCTTTCCAGTTTTGTCTGAGGAAAAATGTTGACAAATTAGTGACAAATAATGAAAGATCTTCAACTGAAAATAAACAACGATGATAAATATGCAAGGGGCTGTCCATAAATGACGTCCATATGATTGCGGGGAGGGGGGCTCACCACCTTGTGACAATGTGTGACAGGGGGGAGGGGGGGCTATGCTTCATGTGACATATACACCTCCACTGTATATTATATATTATTTTTACTCAGACTGAGAAGGGGGGGGGGGGGGGTAGAAGTTTTTTTCATTTTAGTGACATCATTAGGGCGGGGGGGGGGGGGGGGGGGGGGGGGGGGTCCAAAATTGTGTGACATCATTTATGGACAGCCCTTAAGTTATGATTTCTTCCCAAGCAAACAATTTTCCTATTATTCCTGTAGTAGGTACTGGAATTGAATAGGAAATGTCTCTAAATTAAACAAATGAGACCATAATGTGAAAAATATATGACAGCAAGTTAAATCATAGCTAGAAAGATGATTTTCCTATGAGCAAGATTTAACAGAGGGAAATTTAACTGTTAAACTCTGACAAATGATTCTATAAATGAGCAGTAGCATAATATGCAGATATCTTCAATGGAAGAATACAGGGCGATGTAAATAAACGAACATGCATTCTTTAGATGGAATTTGAAATGTGAGTATATGAAAGGGGTTGATGTCACAGTAAGTTAATATTACACAGCTCCAGAGCATTAAATAGACTCACCTAAATCATCAAATGGCATTAAATCACCAGCACTCTTTGGGTTTGCCATTTCACAAGAAAAAAGTCAGGCCTAGCTTCTCTCCACGTAACAAAAATTCGTGCCACCTCAAAATCTGACAGTAATTCGTCAGCAACCTTTTTGAATGGGATACAAATTTGGCGCGGTTCACAAAATTTCGATGAAGGTCCAAATGAGGGAAAAAAAATTCATTATCTCTCTCTTTAGGACACGTACACAGAGGTTCCTATCTCCGTCAGGTGACTTTCCGGATGTGAATTAGAATTGTCCACATCCTTAATTCATCAAAATTATCAATATGGAAATCAGTGGTAACAGTTGAAAAGCGAAATTCGCTCTCGATTACAGCGCCAGTGCATTTCAGTGTTTTCTGCCAGAAAGCTCTTACAGGAAAGGACAGTGATTGGAAGTGAAATTTTGTTACATTGTTACAATGTTCAGTCATTGTCGTCATGATGTCGTTGGATTGGATTAAATTGCAACGTACTAATCTTGTAGGAGCTAGGAAGGCTATCAAGGATAGCTTGTTTGGTTAAAACGTTCTGTGCATATAATTCGGTGTTGGACTTAGTTTCATCCTTGTAGTATCAATAGTTGAAATTATTGCCCATTGAAATATGTTGTAGATTTTATTGAACAACTGAGTGAATCCATTGGTCCAGAGTCATTCAGGTAGCTTTGTCCATTCGGAAAAGGAATGCTCCAGAAATGAGTGATTTGACAGCTGAAGAGGTAATTATTATTGTTTTGTTCCTTCCAATCACTAAAAGCTATATTCTGATGAAGTATTTGTCTGTAAAGTGTTCGAGATAGGTCTCACCTCCCCACAAAATCCGAGCGGTGAAGGTGCTTCCCCTGAAGCTTTAAAGCAACAAGTCTTACACTATATATATATATGTACCGAATGTATTTATATGTACTATGCATATACTTATTTATATATTATATAAGTATTTATTTATCGATGTGTACTCATAAGAACATATATTGATGTGTGTGCATGTGCCTGTATGTGTGTGAGTGTTCTTGATTCCCATCGTCCTGCTCATAACATTGATTTTCTTCGCTTGGAATTAGTATTGTCATGGTGTGTTATCACTGTCTGGGTGTAACCTGACCAATGTTACCATCTGTAAATCGAAATCCTTCTGATCATTCTCTCTCTGATTAGACTTGGGAACCTAAACAAGCATATGTTATCTTATATGACTCTGAAAAGTTGCAGCTGGGTGCATTCATATAGTACCTAGGATTAATGTTTTCTAATTTATTTTAAGTTTAATTTAAGAAAATCCTTTAACTATGCAAATCAAATAAAACATTGCATTTTAGATCCGGAGGAGGAGATTGGCTAGATTAGATGTTGTGTTGCCATCAGTACAGGAGAATTCAGGAGATGGTAGTGCTCCTCCAATGCCTCTAACTGTCCCAGTGGCATCCACTTCACGTGCGGTGTCTGTGATACGAATCAATGAAGGTATGGCTTGCTCTGTAATGCATTTTTATGTATCTCATATACCTTAGACTACACATTATGGTTTTCGCCAGACTTCCTTATTAATTTCTAATTCGATCATTTCAGTGAGATCCTTTTGTCTTTTGGTGAAGTGTCTTATTTTTACTTTGACATCATTAAAATGAAACTGGAAGTCTTTACAGTGGACAGCATTATGCCAGTTCATTCTGCCTTATCAAATTTAGGAATATTGATCCCCTTAATAAGGTTACATCAGTGGCTCTACGTATGTGATATGATTTATCTTTAGATTTTTCTTATATTTATTTTCTAATGACTATTAGTTCTACCACTAGAGTTTCCTAGATAACTCTTTTAACTCAATCTAAGATGGCTGGTGATAGAGAACAGCTCGAAATATCAAGGAATATCACTTTGGGAAAACTCAAGAATTATTGTGCTGATTCTTAAACAAGTCAGATATTTTACTGAAGTTGTGTGTGTGGAGCCTAGGCCCCACACACACATCTTCAACACACATTGCACGTCAACCTAAACCAGCTGGTTTAGGTTGACGTGCAATGGCACTTTACAAAAACATCTTCATATATTAATGATTGCCATTTGATTTACACTATAGATGAATATTTTTAACTCTCCCACTTTGTGTAATGGCCTCAAGGCCAAGATAGCCACCTTTAATGTTCAGATGGTTTTGCATGCATGTATGTATGTATATCAACTTCGATCACAAATATAAAATGGCCATTACTACAGTTTGTCAGTATCATCCTAATCCCCTAACATGAACAAACCGAATGTGCTTTGCCCCGTACAATACTTCCAGTGAAAACTCTGTAATTTCATTCTCTGAGCTTAAGCAATGACAACTTGGAAAATCAGTGTGAGGAAGAATTTTTTTTAATGATCTTGAAAGGTGGAAGGTGGATGATAATATAGGGTAATCAGGGGGGTAAGTCTGTAACTTTTGTTGACCGTCTGGTAACTTATTTTGTCTCTTTGTGGCACAATGTGGGACAGTGGTGAGTCTATAAACCTCATTTTCAACAGTGTGGTGGCTGCCGCTAGGCTCACCAAGGTTTTACTATTTTTTTATGTTGTGAGTATTGGCATTGTTTTTACTAATTGTAGAAATGTACCTCTAGTGTGAGAGAAAAACCATGACAAATTTCAGAAACCTCGAGAGATAACTAATGGTGTTAGACCCAAAGGTCTGTGTGCTCTTAATGCACACTTTACCCTAATGTTTATCGATGGTCAGCAATTTTAACTATGTCGACCATTTGATTTATTGATTGTAAGAATGGGCGAGGGCCTTCTGGAGCCCTCCTGGCACTCAGGTCTCTTGGTCCATTGTGCCATCTCACATTTAACCTGCCTGCCTCTTGCAGACACAAGAGCACCACGGGACAGGTATGGAGGGAGTCCTCCCTCCAACCTTCCCGGCCTGGGTATATCTCCCTCTGGCCTCCCGGTATAGGTCTTGAGGGAGTGTCACCTCTCCATCCATACCTGGTAGAGGTAAGGAGGAGGGCCACCCATCCAACCCCTGTCCGGGCCCAACGTTCTTAACTTAGGTGATCCAACGGGAACCAGTGTTTCAACGTGGCTAAGCCCTTGCCCATGTTGACCATAATATATACCTGGTAAATTCTTCTCGAGTTTCCCACTGGGTTAATGTCTCTACAATGGCTGACATTTCGACTAGAGACTTTCGCGTCATTCTGAGGGCTGTTGATGATATCCTCAGGGTTGTTAGTGACGTGCTCAGGGCTGTTGATCCATCAGCAGCCCCAAGGATGACATGAAAGTCTCCTGTTGAAACATCGGCCATCACAGAGACATTAATCCGGTGGGAAACCTGAGAAGAATTTACCAGAACCATTCACTGGGAAAGCCTATTATATATACTTATTACTTTGGTGATAAATTGTTGACTATCGATAAAAATTAGGGTAAAAGAGTACATTAGGTGCACGCAGACATTTGGCTCCAACAGTGTTAGTTTTCCCTCAAGGTTTCAGTAATTTTTTTTTGTTTTCTCTCAATTTAGGGGTACATTTCCACAGTTAGAAATTTTTAAATATGTCAATACTCACTGTGCAAAAAAGTTGTAAATTTATGAGGTGAGCACAGTGGTGGCCGCCATGTTGTCGAAGTGATTTTTTTATACTTGCCAATGTCCATTTAGGAGAAAATTGGCATTTTTCGATGGTGTGGTGACCAAGATCTACACTCTAGGGGTTCCTCTGGTATTGTACTGAGGGAGAAATCATTCACCCCTCGTTCATTCACCCTCCTTTAGTGGATGCAATTCCACCACCTTGCCTTGGGTTGAAAACGAGCCTCAAAGCAACCTATTCAGATTGGATACAAAGCGATGAGTTTGCCGAGGCCGAAATTAGGGTGTCTGTATGGACACGGTCAATAAGACTGAAAAATAAATAAAATCTTTTCCCCATCTAAGCCGTATCACCACGCAAAAAAAAACAAGAAAATGCAAAATACCCCACAAAATAAAAATTCACATTACTCTATCAAAACTAATGCACATAATTTAAAAAATACTAAGGCCTACGAAACCCTGATGCATATAAAAAAGTACACTTAAGTCCTATGAAACTGCTGCTAAACCTATTTACCCAAGATTACATATACGTGCATATCTCCTTTGTCCTGCTTTGTCCAGTGTCTCAAAGTCTCTTAGGACACATGTCACTTGTCCCTATTTACGGAATACATATCACTGTTTTTGCTATTTTACACTCACTTTTTGGCTATGTTTTCTATTTACACACTTCACTTCCCCGGCCCGTTCTCGGGCCACATGGCTTGCTCTCCTCCTCCAGTTATGCCCCACCCGCTTAGGGTGTTTGCATTTCTCCGTAGGCGGCCGGATAGTCCATTTGGTGGAAGGGGTTGGGGCAGGTACCCTTCTTTATACGAAGTCCATGTCCTTCTCGGGCATCGGAGGCGGCTCCCTGGTGGGCTTTTCACTGGTGGCCCCCCAATGATCGTCGTCTACCATCCCTTTCCGTGGGGATGCCCCCAGGGTAATCACGGCGGGTATCGCGAATGGGCGAATGTGCACCACTTCTCCAGGTGTAGGGGGATGCACGGGGGTACGTGGAGGACCCATATTTGCTCCCCTAGCCAAGGTTGAGCTTCCATCCTTGGCTCTGAAATCCCATAGGTCACTCCCGAAGAGGAATATGCATTTTGCCCGCAGCGACTTCCCCATTGCAGCATGCCAGAGCAGTTACTGCCACAATTACTGCCGGGATTGGAGTCACTGTGGACATGTGGGGGGGGTGGGAGAGGGAAAGACATGGTGAGGCGTTACTTTTGGGAAGGAGTATGTTTTATGGGACGTTCAAGGAGTTGAGATCACTGGAGGGGTGAACCGATGAACTCCACGGGGAGCTTGACCGTGGTGGGAAAGGGTCAAATGGTGTGAGGATGATCAACAGGGAGTCACCGGTTTTCAGGATGTGGTTCGGAAGAAGGAAAAGGGACTCTTTGGGAGGCGCAAACAGATCTCCCAGCCAATTGCTGTAAGTTATAGGGTAATAATAATATAATAATAAAACGTCTTTATTGGGCGAGATTGGGACTAGAAAGTCCCATCTTCCATCTAACCCCTTCCATCTAAGGGTAGAGGAGGATGGGGAGGGGACAAGGGTAATGCAGGGGTTAGAAGAGAGTGCTCGTAGGGAGGGGGTGAAGGACCCGGATTGCTTGTGGCGTCCCTCGCTGAGTGCTCGCTGATCTCCAGTGGGGGGCCAGTTATCACTGGAGGCAGGGTGCCCATTTGCGGGTCAGGGGGTAGGGGTATCAGGTTGTGTGAATGAGTGAGGATGCGCCTTCCATTCTGCCAGCTTTCTATGTCAGCTGTCATGGGACTCCTCACTCCGATAATCTTATAGGGCTCTAACCAGCGTGGAACAAACTTCCGGGCCTGCCCATGAGAGACGACATTGTTTTGTAAAAGAACCAATTGTACTTCTGAGAGGCTCAGCAGCACTAACCCTTTGTTGTACTTCCCATGCTCCAACTCGCCATTCTGCCTGTTGCATTCACGAGCACAACCATGCGGGAGCCGCAATCAGCACTGTAATTCCCTATCATAAGGAGAAATTTCTGTGTAGGTCGGAGGAATGGGACCCAAGATGGTATGGCCCATGGCATATCCATCTCCCGCCAGTGCATTAAGAATGCTGGAGTGTAGCCGGTAATCCGGTGTTTGCTAATGTGGTAACAAAAAAGAGCACACCCTAATTGTTCATCCCAGTCCGAATGATCTTGTGACACGTAATGCGAAATCACCGAAGCAAAATACTGGTGAGCTCTTTCTAATCTACCATTAGGAGCAGGATTATAAGGGGAAGTAAATATCGACATGATTTTTAACTTTTGCATGCATTAACTCTGAGATTAAATTGGCGCCTCTATTAGTCAGTAAATATTTTGGGACTCTTTGGCGACCAATTTTTTTTTCAACGAAAACCTCTGCAACCGATTTTGCTGTTTGATCTGGTATTGCAAATGCTTCTGGGTACCTTGTAACATTAAAATATACTTATTCTTGCGAGAGGACAAAGGTAACGGACCAACAATGTCCAAGGCTAATTTCTCCAATGGATAAGTAGCTTCAGACACGGGTTGTAATGGAATTTTATTCGCTCAAGTTTTCTGTTTCAGGCAAGTTTGAACATAATGAACAGTGTCTGTATACCGACCGTTCCAATCAAAGTGACGCAGTACAATTTCTAATGTTTTTCCAATTCCCAGATGTCCAGCCAGAGGATTATCATGACAATGACTTAAAATAAAGTTCCTCATATTTTTTGGTGCACAAATCTTGAATTTTGGATCGGAATCTGAACCTTGCACTGTGTATAAAACTCCCTCTTCGTCACAGAAGTATCGTGGATCGTGTCGTCGAGCAAGAACGTGTAGGGATTTTATTTCTGAACATTTCAATTGCTCCTCATCTATCCTTGCTTTGGCCCAAGTGGGTTCGTAACTTACATGATCTAGTATTATTAAATTTAATTCATGAGGTTTTCAGGAGAGTGCATCCACATGGACCACATCCTTCCCAAGCTGGTGTCTTGAACAGGGAACAGTGATCAGGGAATCTTAGAACGGGGTGCGTTATGAGAGAGTCTCAAATCCTCGAAAGCATTCTGCTGCTCCTCCCCCCGCACATACTCCCTGCCCTTTTTGAAGAGTTTGGTTAAGGATAAGGATCTCTTTGCAAAGTCTTTGATGAACCGTCGATAATATCCCACTAAACCTAAGAATGATTGTAACCCCTTCACATTCTGGGGAATAGGGTAATTCTTGATGGCAACTATTTTCTCATCATCAGGTTGTATTCCATCTGCTGTGACGAAATGCCCTAAGAATTTGACTTGTATTTGGAATAAATGACATATCTGCGGCTTCAATTTGTTTCTCAGTTCTTAGTCGGCCAAAAATTTGTTTCAAACCTGCTATATGTCCCTCATATGACGAATCGCAATGCAAAATATCGTCTAAATAACAAACGCAACCATTTTACAACAAACCTCCTAAAACCTTAGACATCAATCTCATTAAGGTTGAATGAGGGTTAGCTTAACCAAAACTCATCCTATTGCATAATTGTAATATCCCTCTGGCGTGCTGAAGGCCGTATACTCTTTGCTAGAATCATCCATCTCAACTTGCCAATACCCGCAATACCGAGTGCCACTTAACTGGTAGAATATTTCGTCAATGGTAGGCATGGGGAAAACCTTTTTCGTTATGCTATTCAATGGTCGGTAATCAATGCAATTACAATACTGAATTGGTCCTCCATTTTTTTATTTTTTCCTAATTAAGATTAAGGGTGCTGACCAGGGACTAGTGGGTGATGATATTTCTCCTTTATCCAGCATTTCCATAATTGCCTGTCCTAGAAATGCTCTTTGGGAGAATGGGACGCTGTGCAGTCTTTTCTCTATGGGTTATGTGTTGCCCACGTCTATTGAGTATTTAAACATATTGGTGCATCCCAGGGAAACATTACCTTGCATAAAAACATTAGAAAATTCAGTGATCGAAGTTTTTAAGGGAAATAGTGGTTCTGTTGGCACATCGTCAAAATTAAAAAGTGAAACAAGGTCGGTTTGCTCTGAATTTACCGGCCACTATGCTGTGTCTGCATCATGAATCTCATTTATTCTCACTCCTACACTGTCCTTAGTCACCCAGACAACTGTGAATTCCTGTTCCCCTTTCACCACTTTTACATTTCCTGTATGATTACAAAACAAGATTGGAATCGTCCCATCACCATTTTCTTTCGCTAGCATAGAGGGAATCAACATACCTGCTGTACTCTTTTGGACAAAAATGTCTTTCCCTGGTGGAATATCTGTATGTGCACTGACTAAAATATACGGTAGCGGTGGAACTTTTACTTTTTTCCCTTACAGCAATTTGAATATTTCCCTCTTCAACGCAGTCTTCTTCCATCCTTTCCTCTCTTAACTTGCTGGGAATTTCTTCCTTGCCTTCGCAATGAGTCCCCAACTGATCCTCTTTAGCAGTAATCTCTTCTTTCCTACCCCATGTATCTGGTCTCTCCTCCTTTCTCTTTGCACACACTGAATCGGCAATCAATTCCAAATCTTTGACTGCCCCATCGCCTGCATAGGAAGGAATCAGATCGGCTTCCAATCTATCAGTATCAGAGTCATTCAGGTTATGAAGCACATTGTTTACATGCGTCAGCCTTTTGGCGCCCTGTTTATCTTCTAGTTCTTTGTCCTCAAAAGAGATTACATAAATAGTAACATATTTCACTATTGGACTCAGTAGTAATAACATCTTCAATTTTACAAATATCATCAGCAGAGTCATTTAAGGTAGTGGACCACACCCTTAAAATTGGCAGGAAAATCTCCTGCCGAAATGTCGGCAATCATGGAAAGCCTAACCCGGTAGGAAACCCAAGAACAACTCATCAGCATTCCTATTAGTAGGTGGAATGAATGAAAAATTTGTTTTAATTCATCACATAAGATGCTTTCATACTTTTTTATTATCCCAGCCCATTAGACTCTGTTTTATTTGCTCGGAAATGCCTTCCAAACTCAAAGTCTTTTGGGCTTAGGGTAAAGCTACGTTTTCATGCATTCGATTATGAATAGCTGTCTGCGGTGCCCAGTTCTCTACTTTCATTGCTGGCTGTGTCAAGGCTGTGATAAAAATGCTCTCACCATCATTCATTTGGTTCTTGGATTCTAAGACAAATAACTCTCACCATCATTCATTTGGTTCTTGGATTCTAAGACAAATAACCTTTATACAGTTGCTATTTCTGGAAATTAACAATCCTATTTTCTTCCTATAAATTGTAAACATTGTCAAAAACAATATAAACTTCCTCCCTTCTCCATCTTCCTCTCAGGAAGGTGGAGGTGGAGGAAGAAAAGGTAGTGGTTTTGAATGACGAATGTTTTTGATGTCGTTGCATTATCACCAGCCAATCTACGAACATCTAAGAAGTAAGTATACTTTCCTCTTCAGATGGAAATTGGGATTGCAATGGCTGGAAATCTGTAAGGGTGACACAAAGCCAAACAGTGCTCAAGGTGACCTTTTTAACCTTTATCTTACAAGGTTTTTTGCCGACCAACTACCTAGACTACCGAGGTTTTTAAAAACTTTCTGCCAATAAAACGTAGTGTTTTAGAAAAAAAATATTACAAAAGTAGTATTTTTTGTATCACAATAAAATAAAAAGTGCTTTCTAGAGTTTTTACAGGGCTTTCATGGGACATAATTCTATAGGGATAAATAATATAACAATATTTTAAATCAAAGTTTAATTATTGTTTATGTAAAAAAATTTAAATTATTTTCGAGGGTGAAGGCTTTTTTTGCCAAATAACGAGCGATTCCTCTACAAAATGGCATAACACAACGCCATTAGTTCAATTTAAAGTTTTTCAGGTAATGGAATGGTAAATAACCATAAAAAATGGAAAATACCTAAAGTATGACAACTGCCTTTTTCCGAGAGTCGCCATTTTTCACTTCCAAGTACTCTGAAGGACAAATTTTTCACCATAATACTTTGCATAATAAAGTACTTTATTTGAATTGATTAATTAATTTTCCGTATGCTGCGCTTGTTTTATACCTTCCTTTTAGACAATATTTTACCGTATATATGCAATGTAATTACGTTCAAACTCATGTTTGGGTAGTAATGTTATATTTGTGTTCCGGAAGTCTAAGAAAATTTCAACATAGAAAATAATTTTTTGTATCCACATTATGGTCAAAATTCCTGCATACAGTAACCAAGCAGTAGATGCGACGTAAATTGATTGTTTTTAGCCATTGATGGACCACTTCTAGCTCACTTTAGCGGAATGTTCCAATTGCATCATAAGTGAAAAACCGCAGTCAGTGTTGTGCACTGAGCAGTGCTGTAGTAGTTTATCCTTTCTTTTTAGAGACGAATTCTCCAAAAAGGAGTGGTTAGAGTGAGGGAAAATATTCTTGATAAAGAAGGGGGAAGAGATAGGTGGAGGATGGGAGGTAGAGGTCATTGAGAGATATGAAGAAGTGAGATGGAGGGAGAGAGTTGGAGGCTCAAGGTACAGCTGAGGGTTGATGATAGAACCTGGTACGCACAACAGATGTAATATGTCTGACATGAAAACATGAGTGAACCTTGCATAGGGAAAATTACTGTAGTTCATAAACTTAAATAGCAACTTTGACAGTAAAATCACTCATATTAATGAGAAGTCATGTAAACTTTGTAAATACCTGCACCTTTTCCTTCGAGCTGAATATGATCATAGTGATGTCAGCCAGCTATGCATTTCATATATTGACAATTGTGTGATAGATTATGAAAAAGGGGTCTACACACAGCCCAACTTCACATTCCGGGCACCAAAGTTGCACTTGTCACCTCACCTTTCTCAGCGCAACCCCTCACACCTGAATCTCCCACTCCTTTCCGGCCAGTGCACATTGTCAAGCTTGCAGTCGTGAGATGACCGCATGTTTTGAAGTTGGGCGACCTATATTTGATGACTGTGGAGACGAGATATCTTCCGAAGCACATATTATTAGGTCCCTCACAAATTGCTCACGAAAGCGTTTTAGTGACGTCATTCCACCAACTGAACGCTGAAGAATTGAGGCATTCAAAACATACATGTCCACCAGGTGGAAAAAAAGTTTTTTTGTCCATTTCCAAGTATTTCTTCCAATAGTGTAGCTCATCCAGTCACCTTCGTCCAAAAAGCCCATGTTTTTATTTTAACTCAATATAATTGCCAGTTTTAGCGGATTGTTGAAGTCATCAGTGAACACTCCTTCAGAAGGTGCTTTGTGCATATTAGTAAAGATAAAGACCTCTCTTTTATCTTTTCAGCATAATGTGCATAATGCTCCTTTCACTCTCACCTTGAGCTCTCCTCTTTTCATTTTCAAATTCTTCGTACCCAAGTGTGGTGGCATCCCCTTCCTATTCGCTTTCACTGTCCCACAGGCATTGAATCCCTTCTGGTGAAGTTCCTCAAACAGACCTGGAGATGTAAAGTAATAGTCCATAAATATCTTGTGCCCCCTATTCTCTAACTTCTTTATCAGGTTGATCACTGTACCGTGTGCTGCTGACCTGTCACTCGTTTGAGCCTTCTTCTGCTTGCCAAGATACACATCCATATCGTAGGTATACCCAGACGAGTCTCAAATATTGTAAATTTTAATCCCAAATCTTTTGTTTTTCTTAGAAATATACTGACGAAAAATGACTCATCCTTTGAACGACACAATCACCTCGTTCCAAAATAACTTCTTTCCAAAAAGTAATTTGACAAAATCAAGGGGACTATTCTCTATCGTGAGTGGTGCTTGATTTTTATCTAATCTATTCTTGGCTTGGCTTGAAACTCCACAATGGTAAACACCAGGAGGGCTCAACATCCGTGTCTCTGTCTCCATCACAACTGCTATCTGTCTGAATTTCTATACCTTCCTCTTCTTCCAGAAGTTTACTTCCAGAAGCCATACTGCAAGACCTACGATATTACTAATAATATCGTCACAAAAATACTCATGCCACAGCACACAACAGTCTTGAACGATCAGTTTCAGGAGACTGTCTCACGGAGCCGCTCCGCGATGATATGAAAATGTTAGTCTCAACAGATTTGCAGACGGGAAGTACATACTTCGAACGGTATGTATGCAGAAAGGCTCGCATGCTATCAAAGACATCATTCAGCATCCTGTTATCTTGATTTGTGCTCACGTAAAGATTCCCTTGCCTCCTTACCAGCGAGATAAGCAAACTTGAACAAAGAGGATGAGTCATTCAGCAAGCGGAACCTAATACGCGTATGGTGGTAAGGAAAAAAAACCTCTCATGGAAGTAGGATGCTTCTGTCGTTGAGTGCTTTCTGAGAAGATTAAGATCTAATTGGGCTGTACATCCTCCTCTATCATGGCAAAAGGATGAAGCTTCCTGGTCTCACATCGAGTAAACAAACCTAGAGTTAGGAGTTGCATCATTTAGGCGAAAGATGGTCGAACAAAATCTCATCATCTTGACATGACCCAGGATAAATTCTCATGATAGGAAGAACTTCTATATTTTGAATGCTTCTCTTATAGAAATATATGTCTTTGTACGGTCTATGACTTCATTTGTACTGAGGAAAGTATTTGGTTCCCTCCTCATACAAACAGCAAGCAAACCCTGTTGACGGGAGTTGGATTCTTCGTGTGATATTACGTCAAACAACACCTAATACCCTGAAATATCCACAGAAAAAAATTCAGATGAAAGAAAGATATATTCTTAATCCAATGCCCCTTCAAAAATATGACTTCCTATCATTTGACCATCCCAGGGGCCATGAGAGTGAAAGGAGGACGCAGTGTGCCATATGAACACGCTCGGTAGTCTAGGGATATTTTTTTTGTGCCAGAGAGACACGATCGGAATATAAAGGTTAAACAGCAAAACAGCCATTATTTCAGTGGAGCGACGTGAAAAATAGGCTTGCAAAAATTTTGGAAAAATGTTATGTTCTTTAGATACACCGTTGTTTGGAATTCCAGAATATTGGTCTTCTACTGCAAATATTAAGATCAGATTTTCCTTTATACTCAGACTGGTAATGGTGAAAAAATTATCCTCTATAGATGCGATACTTGTTTTAATTAGTTCCTTTGTTAGTATCTCAGCATTTGTTCCTTAATTTTAATTAGCTGGTTGAAAGAGGCACAGGGCACTTAATATAAAATGTTTTTTGGAAAGTTGATCACAGTAAATATCCTTTGACCAAGTGTATAAAGATTTCAGTGTATATCAGAGTTGGATGGGACAATAAATGTTTTTTTGTCCAGTCGTTCTCCAAATATGGTAATTATCATTGTACAAAACATCCCAAAATGAGCACGACAAAACACCACGAGATAACACTTAACGGACTTAAGAAGTAAGTTTGGAAAAGAGCCAATTTATGAGTAAGTCCTATATGTAAGTCCCCTATGGATTTTGAATATTTGCGGTTGACGATGTCTTCCTCAGTGTTGCTAGCCTTTTGTAGAAAGTGCTGTTCCTAACCATTCCAGCGGATGCTACATTCAGATGTGTGAAAAAGTTAGCATTTTTTCTTCCACCACTCTACACAGTGCCGGATTATCCACGAGGCAAAGTAGGCAGTTGCCAATGAGCCCTGAGATTTTTTTTCCCCTTTATTTTCTTGCAAATTGTTAATCAATGTGGGCCCTCTTGTTTGTACTGTTTACAGGCCCCCTAGTGTGTTAATGACTTGACTGTACATCATAAAAATTATAACTTCCAGCTGGGTTATTCCATGTCAATTCAACCACAAAAATGAGGTTTTGACACCCACCGACTCGGATTTTGACGAAACTTGGGACATATATTATTTTAAGAGACAGCTCCAAATTTTATTATTTAACTTCAGTAGTTTTTCAGTTACAGCCTCTCAAACTTCAAGCAAGTCCTCAATTTCTTCCATTCAGGAGCTCGCATCTCAAGGTGTACTATTTTACTCAAAAACTTTTATCTCACTCATTTGTGGATCAATTCTCCAGATATTTTCCAGCTATGACCACAAGGCTATGAGGATTTCAGGGGAAAATAGCATGAGCCCTTAAATTGTCTTTTGCAATCTTTAAAAATTTCTTATGTTAAGTATTAACATCATTTTTTGGCAAAAAGCATGGCTAACTACTAATGCCATTATCACTAAAAGGGTATTTTTTAATCTTAACATTTGTTTATCATAATCATTTTAAGGTATGGACTTTCATCTCCAAGAATAAAAATTATAGCTTCTTCATTCCTTCAAAAAAAATTAATGCTACATTAGTTTCATTTTCACAAAATGGCTTCCAGAGCACAGTTTTTTGTGACGTTCTCCATTAATATAAGAGATCCTAATGAAAATTTTGTGGTGAAACAAAGTTTTTGTCCTTATAAATTCATAAAATATTGCTTTGATGAGTGCTTGAATGCATTATATTACAGCTATGAATACTTTTTGAAGGGTGTAATAGCAACACTTCAACCCATGCAGGTAAAGGGATACTGCTCTCAATACATATTCCAAGATTGCATTGTTTCTTTTTTATTGCTAATTGTAATTTATTATTGGATTAAACTTATTATAATGATTCATCATCTATTTATAGCAAATATGGAGTGCAAACAAAAAGAGACTATATAGTCTCTTTTTGCCCCTATCTGGTCATTCAACGTCAGTTCACCCAGGCCGTGTCCACTGTCTCGAATTTTCATGAAAATTTTTTCACTTGCTGATATCAAGTTAATGAGCCATACCTAGTTTTTCCAGTCTAGGTGGCATAGTGTCCAAGATAAAGGGTGTCAAAGCAATGGAAAATTGCTCATAAAGGTCACATCAGAGGTTCCACTTTTAAAGTACAGTGACTAAGGAAACAATTCATAGCTCATGGACTAATTAGACTATCATAGTCAAACTTTTATCACATGTCAGTCAAAGTGTCTAGATTCCACTGAAACGAGTTTCATTAAATTTTCCTTGCTTTGTGAGCCACTACAAGTGCGTTAGTTATTACTTTATGAAGTTTTTCAGCACCAAAACATTACTTCCTTAAATGGGCATTATCACTCCAAGGCAGAGGAATTGTTTAATCATTTTTTTTAATTGAGCCCAAAAATGTACTCTGTGATACTGAGAAAGAAAAATAGTGGGATTTTGATTGCTAGTATGACTCTTTTTATTTTTTAAAAGTTTTTAGAGCTATAGATGAAAAATTGAAGGGTCATTCCATGTCAATTCACCTAGCCCATGACTCCCACTGGCTCAGATTTCCATGATGCTTTTATCACTATCTGCTGCAACCAAATTAATCCATGCAAAATTCTTCAGTCCGATTTCCAAGATATTGGGGTCACTGTTATGGAAAATTTCTTATAAATGTCACTTCCTAGGTTCTGCTTTCCGAGTACTGTGTTTACTGTAGAAATTCATAGTTCATTGGCTAATTACACAGACACATTGAAATTTTTATCACAAGACAATCACAGGATGCAAATTACATGAAAAAATATTTCGTCTTTGCCTAACCATTTGAACACTTGTAACTGCATCAGTATTAAGATTTTTTTGCGCAAACAACACTACTTCATTAAGTGAGTGCTGTCATTCTAAAGCAATGGATTAACATCTATTTTTTCATTGAATCCAAGCATATGATTTTTAAAGTTGGGGAAAATAGTGTTAATTTCATCTTTTATAATAAAATTTTGATTTAAATACTTTTTCTATGTATGCACGGATTGTGTAATATTCTTTTGCACATTATGAATCATAAAGGTGGTACTGTAAGAAAATATTTTGTGGCTGATTTTGATAACTGATGTGGAATGACCTAGCTACCAATGTGCCAAATACATACTAGTTTTACAAATATTGCCACTTTTCCCCAATTCAGTGCATTAACCAATTTTATATGCAGATGACACAACAGTAATAGTTTCAACTAATTCCCACCAATCCATGATCGACCAAGCTCAAATAGTTACCGATAAGATTAGCAAATGGGCACAGGATAATTTCCTAATTGTTAACCCCCATAAAAGTAATTTAATACCCTTCATGTCCAGTGGCCTGCCAATGAAGCATCATTGTAAGAATGGACCGCAAATCAATTGCACAAACTGATACTTGTAAATTTTTAGGAGTACTTTTAAACTATAAAATGTCCTGGACAGAACACATCAATTATCTTAGCAGTAAGCTAAGTTCTAGCTGCTACATTCTGAGACAGCTTAGTTTAACTGTGGAAAGGGAAACTTTATTAAGCCTTTATTATAGTGATTTTTATTCACATGTACTGTATAGCATAATCTTCTGGGGATCTACCCATCTGTGTACCAAAATATTTCATCTCCAAAAAAGGGCAGTGAGAATCATAGTCCGGAAAGGGAACAGATCTCCCAGCAAACCGATTTATGAGGAGTTGAAAATTCTTCCCATTCCATGCATGTATATATATATATATATATAGCAGCATATATATATATATATATATTTTTTTTTTAACTGTTATGTATATAAAAAATAATTCACTACACATGTTACTTTTTCATCCGAAAATCTTCCCACAATACGCTTGACGAATCCTAGTTTCTTCAGAGCTCTGCCACAAATATTTCTTATATGTGTTCCCCATGATAGGTCCGAAGTCATCGTAGCTCCTAGATACTTCACTTCATCTGTCGCCTTTATGTTAACACCATCCACAGCATATACAGTAAAACCCCCATACAACGACTTTGTTGGGACCAGAAAAATTACTTCGATATAGGGGGTTTTCGATGTATGGAGGTGGTGTGCGGGTTGCGTCTCCAAAGGGGCATCCAAGTGTTCCGCGTGCTTTACGATGCAAGTCGAGTAAATATCTCAATCTTGATTTATTCACCATTAAAACCTTTCCTAGAGTGATGATAAACAATTTTTATTATTGACCATCAAATACCGTGGCTATCACCGTGTTATTTTCAACCTGCGTATTTCTAATTGAAATTATTGTTTTTTTCGTCGATTCTGCTCTATGCCTCATCGCTTTCTTTAGTTACGGTCTGAAAGTAAAGGAGCGCCAAAATTAATGCCTAAGGATTAGGTATATTTAAAGTGCTCCATAATTTTTCTGAGTATCTAGTCTATATTATTCTTAGAGTGCAATAATTTAAGTCAATATCAATTGGCAGTTTTATGCAGCAATTTTGCTTGAAAGAGCACATATTCCCATTTATACTTCCGAAATGAAACGCACTGTTGGAATCCCATTGAAATACCGGTAAATATCTATGTTCGTGACCAGAATATACTAGATATCGATAAACGACGATGGAATATAGGTGGGGCGAGTTAGTTACCACGAGTAAAAACGTGGCAGTCGGCAATGCATTGAGGTCACAATGGCAATCTCAGATGATAATGCATTGACGATGCCGTTAACGCGTGTAAGAGTCGCACCCCTCTTTTTATGCGTCGAAGTTGAAGAAAAAATTTTGGGGATTTTTTTCTCCTATTGCGAGGTGTTGCGGGCCTAACTTCGAATTTTCGGCCATTATCAAAGCCGCTAGCGATATTCTCTTATAATTTACGCGGCATTTTCCATAGGCATGTATGGACCTCGGAGGCAAGTTTTCACTTGTAGCCTAGGCCCTACAATGCTTGCATTGTTTATTGTCCTTTGGAATGTGTGGAGTAATTGATATTCATTAACCCTTTCGCGCCGAATGCCGTGCATATGCGGCGAGGATTTTCTTCGCAAACGAACGAAAGCCTCATATATGCGGCGTCAATTTTCCGACGCAAATGAACGAATGCCGCGTATATGCGGCGCGGGGTGGAGGAAAGTGACCGCCGCGGAAACAATAGACCCAGGTAAGTGGTCGCCCCTCGGGTCCCAACTTAGCTCGAGCCCAGGGCCTTCCTCGGCCGCTCGGATCGACCCTTTCCTATCCTCTCACGTGGTCAACTATAGCTTTTTGCAGTGTTTTTTCTAAAAAATTATTTGTTGCTTACTTTCGAAATCTAAAGTTAGAAATGAATTGTTCTTTTTTTGCTTACCACATAGAAATTTTAAACGAAATTCTAGCGTTAATATCAACGGAGTTACAGAACGGCAATCGACCGTCGGCAATCCGTCAATATGAACATTAGAACTCCGTTTAAAATTTCTGCACGCTCAGAAAAAAACAAGGAATTTATTTTTAATCTAAAAAAATCGATGCAAGCAACAAATATATGTTTATATAAAACACTGCATTTTCAGTCAGATGACCGTGGAATTGCACTGTGAAGGTGTCTTTAATCCTCCTTGGGTCTGGGACAGCGGCCGAGAAAAGGGATGGGCGTCCCGCTGAGTTGGGTCACAAAACGGTAAGGGATCGGACCCCTGCCTTCCATCGACTCGAGAGAGCTTCGTACAGGGGAGTGCAGAAATGTTTCAAGAGGCTCGTAACGTGGAAGAATTTCCCTCCACAAGGCTTCGGCGCGAAAGGGTTAAAACAAAACAAATCCGACCTCGCTACAATTCGTGTTTAGTTGGTAAGTGCGGACAGTCGCACTGAGCTCTGATTTATAAATCCGAATCCCCCCACCATTTTCCTAATGCACAAGTCATAGTCGCTGTAAGTCGCCTTTTAAAACGTGGTTAACTTTTACAAATTATATTTTGCTGTAAACGATGACGAGTGGGAATGCAAACACGTTAAATTCAAAATACCCCAGCGTCAGCCGCGTAAAAAACGAACGAGTAGATACGACATCAAAACTTGAAAAAATTCAAACTTTGAAAGAAATCATAACTGTCTATGGAATTTAAAGCAGTTAACATTTCAATATGGTCCAACAAAAATCTTCAAAGAATGACAAAATAAAAAAAATCATGATTTAGGTACATACATAAAAACGGCTGACTTACTAGTGAGACGGGCGTCGCAGTACGGTGGCACGCGCGCGCATGTCCTGTCACAGCTCGTAGATTTTCCCCGAAAAGACCTTCTGTCCCTATTGGTATGAATAGTGCAACCTTATCCTTCCTCCATCTTCTAATGCACGATTCCGGCACGTCATGCCTTAGACCGGCAGCGCGGTTTCCTACATCCTCAGCGTCTTTGATGACTTAAAGCGCTTTAATTTTTTCAACTACCGTGAAAAACCACAACTTTTTGCCCTTGTTCATTTTGGAACAACACTGACCTATATTGACGCATGCACAAATGTTAATAGTCATAGAATTCTCTCAGTTGAGCTTAAGGCAGGTGCATACAGTCACTCAAAGTTGTCTGGTGACAGAAAATGAGAAAGTTAGGGGCGTGGAAAATTCCAGTGCTTGCACTTGTCGCGCGGCCAATCGCTGTCCCCCAATTGCACCCCACACGCTTGCCTTGTCAAACAACAAGTTTTTAAAGTTATTAGGCAACTGCATCCCCCGTAAACAAGCGAGCCAATGATACCCTCCCCTTGATGACTCACGCTAAGCACCAAGGTCACTCAGCTCTCGAGGGACTTGCCTCGGGCACGATACGAGCGGCGCGAGCCGCGGCCACGATACGAGCGGTGGTAGGCAAGCGATAGAGTGGCAACGATGAGTTTTATGTTCCTAATGTTTGACATGGACCACACTCGAACCCAGCCATGATAGACGTGAATGGCATAGGTGCCGCTCGCCACCAATCCCAGATATTAAATATTTCTTGTGCCGTTCTTCTCATTCTGTGGTAAAATGTCGGCCGAGAACGTTCTGTCTTCTGACAGTATGTACTGCCATTTCAGATTCTGAACTTATCTTAGGACGAATCACTGCTCGTTTCGTGGCCACTACCACCCTGCCGCGTTATTTCTCTGCAGCCCACCGCTCATATCGTGACCGAGGATCGAAGGCTGGCAGATAAAAAATTCGTGTCAGAGGCGCACCCTCATTTTCGGCAGCGATTTCTGGGAAAAAAGGTATCCTCAAGCAATCGAGCAAATATTAGGGCGATCTCGAGCAAACGCACCACTTGCCGGTTAACAGACCACATCCATCAAGGTTAAGACGGCGATAGCAATATTTGGATAGAGAAGAGAGGTTACTACAGATTTTCCTTTGGGATGGGGACAGAGTAGATAAAATTGGCTCTCATTGGTTGAACACCAACCAATGAAGTTT
The DNA here is from genome assembly GCA_963573305.1 of Pyrrhosoma nymphula. Lineage (NCBI taxonomy): Eukaryota > Metazoa > Arthropoda > Insecta > Odonata > Coenagrionidae > Pyrrhosoma > Pyrrhosoma nymphula. The sequence goes on from OY754332.1 coordinate 121,800,994, forward strand.
TGAATACTTCGCCCTCCTAACAAGGGGAGTGTCCGATAAACGGGTCGCAGATCTCGATGAAAATTCGTATGCATATAGAACTCCGAATGCTTTTCACGAATCACTCCACATATGGGCGTATAAATCCAATAGTTAACAAAAAAGGCGTTTAAACATATATAGATGTTATAAAATCCCTATTTATCAGCCTGCGGCATCAAGGGTGTGGTCCATTGATTAGCGTACGGGGCTGCGGTGCAGAGGGACCATGTTCGATTCCCGTCGGCGACAAATTTTTCATGCTTACTTTCTTTGTTTTTCCTTTCTGGAATTCTGTTAAAATCTAATTTTTACTTTTCTATTCAAAGTTTTTTTTAACGAATGGAAATATTTTTCTTTTGCGAATAACATAGGACTTATTTTTTTTCTTTCCCGCAAAATTTCTTTGTTTCCCCATTCTTTCACCACGCAAACTTGATTTGTTCCTTCATTTGCAAGACCTCCTGTTGATATCATAATTATACAATAATGAAAATAATCTGCAAGTGGTCACTCGCCATTTAAAACACGAGCCTTTCTCGACGAGCCTTATTACAATGTATTTATTTGTACGTCTTTAGATCGCGAAATGGTGATTCGATTACAGAAATTAGTAGATAAGCCGATCACATTTTCCCCTCCTTTTTTCAAAGCACAACAATACAAGAAAACGGGGATCTTTGATCGTGGGTCTTATAAATAATGATGTAACAATTATTTAGACTATTTTATAATTATAATATCAACAGGAGGTCTTGCAAATGAAGGAACAAATGAAGTTTGCGTGCTGAAAGAATGGGGAAACAAAGAAATTACGTTGACTTCGCGGGAAAGAAAAAAAATAAGCCCATTGGTATTCGCGAAAAAAATATTTCCACTCATTAAAAAAAACTTTGAATAGAAAAGTAAAGATTAAATTTTAACATATAATTCCACGAAGGAAAAACAAAGAAAATAAGCATGAAAAAATTTATCACCGACGGGAATGAACAAGGGTTCTTACAGGCAGGTGGACTGTCTTACAATAACCGTCCACCTGCCTCTCCCGAAATAAAATCGGATACCGAAAGGTAATTTGAAACCATGGAGCTCCTCCCATTCAGGGGTCCCGGGAATGTAACCCAATATGGGAAAGTAATCTGATACGATTTAAAAAGGGAAAATTGAGCTCCATCCTCACCACCTGCACCTTTGCAAAAGAGGTGGGGTGGATGAGTGAGAGTGGAGAATAGCCCCCCTGATCTGATCTTTTCAGAGTATTTTTCTGTATTGGGTTACGTCTGGCCGGCTGGAACTGACTGGTATTCCCCCTCCCCTCTTGGTGCATTACTCATCCACCCAACTATCACCCGGCTCAGCTAACTCGGAGCGGAGCTTTGGCTTCCCTTACACGTTTTTTATTGTGGGAACCATCAGATTTGCTGGTTCCCACCATAATAAACGTGTAAACGAGCCTTCACCGAGCGAGAGCGTCAAGTTTCCTTCATGCCCTCTGCTCTGTAGGTCTCGGATGTAAACATTTTCGAAGCCCGGAGAGGAAGGGTTAAGACGCGGTACTCTCCGCTGCGGTTCAACTTCCTGCTCATTACGTAAATGTCTATGGAAAAATTACCTGTAAATGAAGAATGCTACGTTTTTTTTTCTCAATAATTCGTTCTAGAGGGGCACTTTTCATGTTTTGGGCCCAAGCGCAGACTTCGATGTACGGAGTTTTCGTAGTTAGAGAGGTTCGTTACGGGAGGTTTTTTTGCGTGTATTGTCCATTGGAAGGGTCCGGGACCGGGCCAATGACTTCGAAATAGGGAGTTTTCCTTAAAATTTCACTGTATGGGTGTTCGTTGTATGGGGGTTTTACTGTACATGGGAATAGTTGGACGACCTCCGCAAGAAATGTACCGCCGTGCATTTGCTCAGATTAAGTTCGAGTCCCCACTCTCGGCTCCACACATGAACATTGTTTAAATCCGATGATAGAGTTTCAAAGTCAGAGTGATCACTAATTTCACGATAGATGACTGCGTCGTCGGCAGATAAACGTATTTTACTGCTATTCGAGAGCATAGATCATTTATGTATACAGGGTGTTTCTTCACTCAGTGTCACCAGAGCAGGGGTGAATATTAGACACTTTGCTGAGCATTTTTGACTCAGGGAACTCATGTCTGGAAACGTCACCTAAGGGAGCTGTGGGGCATGAAAGGTGCTACCGAAGGTAGGCCACCCGTCATACTCGCACCAACAAAATCGCCATTTCCTCCCACTTTCACTCAAATTTTGGTGGTGAATAACACGTGAGTCTAAAGGCGAATCACCTCTGGTACAGACTGGGTAAATTAGAACGCCGTGCGACGACGCCTGCATCCGGTAGGAGGCGTTAAGTCCAGGCGTGTTAACTTGTGACGCCGTGCTTCGGCGATGATCCCCCGCGTTGGTTTGGCACAGAATGTGTCGATTGAGGTGTCGGACACACTCTCCACCCAAAACCACCGTGATTGCACCATAGGTGTGCCAGCAATTTTACTTGTGTTGAGAGGGAGAAAGGAAGTGAAAAGCTTCATGTTGCTTGTGTTAAAAGATAATCTACTTTTATTGGACTGTGAACTTACGTACAATGGGTACAGAAACCAAATGTTTTAGGTTAGGTAACAGGTTCACATAAGATGCTAAAAATGGCCTCCTTCTTCTTGAACACACAGGGTGACTCTTTGGTGCACGGAATCTCGCACGGCCGCCATACGTCCAGCCGTCTCCTTTATGTGACCCCCAGCAGTGGCAATTAGAGCAATTAGCTCTTCTTCTGTTTCGAGGGCTCCGTTGGCATAAATTAATTCCCTCATGTGGCCCCAAAAGTAAAAATCTAAGGGATTTAAATCTGGTGATCTCGCTGGCCACAGTACTGGACCATCTCGGCCGACCACTGCTGGCACACCTATGGTGCGATCACGGTGGTTTTGTGTGGAGAGTGTGTCCGACACCTCAATGGACACATTCTGTGCCAAACCAACGCGGGGGATCATCGCCGAAGCACGGCGTCACAAGTTAACACGCCTGGACTAAACGCCTCCTACTGGACGCAGGCGTCGTCGCACGGCGTTCTAATTTACCCAGTCTGTACCAGAGGTGATTCGCCTTTAGACTCGCGCGTTATTCACCACCAAAATTTGAGTGAAAGTGGGAGGAAATGGCGATTTTGTTGGTGCGAGTATGACGGGTGGCCTACCTTCGGTAGCACCTTTCATGCCCCACAGCTCCCTTAGGTGACGTTTCCGGACATGAATTCCCTGAGTCAAAAATGCTCAGCAAAGCGTCTAATATTCACCCCTGCTCTGGTGACACTGAGTAAAGAAACACCCTGTATAATAAACAAAAGGGGGCCGATTACGCTTCCTTGTGGGACACCTGATGTCACTTTAACTACATCAGAGCTAATTCCGTCAAGAACTACTTTTTGCTTACTATCACTCAGAACGTCGCGTATCCAGTTTACTACTGTTTCGTTTAGCCCGTATGACTGTAATTTGTATAAAATTTTGTTGCAAGGTACCGTGTCGAAAGCTTTCTTAAAATCTAGAAATAATGCGTCCACTTGTCTTTTCGATTCACCAGATTTGAGAACGTCATGAAGAAAGAGCGCGAATTGTGATTCACATGATCTACCTTTCTGGAAGCCGTGCTGAGAGCCATGGAGGACGTTACGACTGTCCAGGAACGTCATGATATTGCTAACGACGATATGTTCGAGTATCTTGCCTATAATCGACGTTAATGAAATAGGTTGATAGTTCCCTGGGTCGTGTCTGTTTCCCTTTTTGAATATCGGTGTAACGTTTGCAATTTTCCATTCTAATGGTATCTTTCCTTCAGACAATGACTTCTTGAATATTATGTCTAAGAACGGTGCGATCTGTGGTGCTAACTCCTTGAGGACACGTGCGGGTATTCCCTCCGGACCCGGAGATTTACTATTTTTTATCGACTGTAGTTGTTTAGTTATCCCATCGCGTTGAATAGTGATTTCTTTCATCGGTCCCTCAGTGAATGAAATTTCAAAATTACATGCAGTATCGTCTGTAGTGTATACACTTCTGAAGTGGGAATTTAACGTGTTAGCTTTGTCAATATTTTCGGTGACAAGTTTGCCATCTTTATCAAATAACGAATCTACGGTTGAAGATTTTCGCTGAAGCTCTCTCGCATATGACCAAAAAGATTTGGGATTTTCTTCGAGTAATTCACCGAGTACTTTTTTTGCAATGCAGTACGCATTGATTTCTTGGTTTTTGAGTGTTGCGCAGCGTAGCTTTCTTTTGCTTAAAGTTCCTTCGATTTGTCACCTAACGTAGTGGACTTTTTGAACAAGTTGTACAGTTTTCTCTGTCTCTTAAGGTCCCTCCTAACATCGTTGTTATACCAGCGAGGTTCTTTACTGTCACATTTCAATTTTTGCAGAATATATTCGTTGATTCCCTGTTGTAGAATTTCTAAGAAATATTTCCATGATTCATCAGTGCTTTCATCCTCTGTTTTAGCTACGAAGTCCGTGTACGAATCATTAAGCATCTCGCCAAATTTTATGAAGTTGCATTTATCAAATAAATAAATATTGCGTTTCGGTTTTACAGCTGACTCTACTTCAATTTTTAAGGTTGCAAAAATTACTCTGTGATCACTTATGCCATCAATAATATCGAGTTGTTTTATTAACTTAGGATGGCTTACTGCAAAAATGTCTAATATTTTATTTCCTCTCGTAGGCTTCTCAATTACTTGGGAAATTGAGTGATTAGCAAGCGTGTTGAGTAAGATCTCGCTGATTTCCCTATTCGTAGAATTCGGTTTTACAGTGTAAAATCCCAATTTATAGATGGCAGATTAAAATCTCCCCCAATAATTATTACACTTTTACTGTCTCTCAAAGTAAATGTGGATATTTGATTTTCTAATTGGTAAATAACATCAACTTTGGAGTTTGGAGGTCTATAAAAAGAGCAAACATGCATACTCCTTTTGTTTCGTTGTTTAATTGTTCACCACACGCTTTCTATTTCATTGTCAGTTATTTCCTGGGCGGTGCTGTGTAATTTGATTTTACTGCTAGAAAAACTCCGCCACCTCTCCTATCGCTTCGATCGCTTCTGTAGATTTTATATCCTGGAGAAAAAACTTCGCTGTCGCTTACATCCTCTGTAAGCCAGCTCTAAGTTCCTATGACCACGTCTGCGTCCTGAAATATATGCTCGATTTCAGCGTGCTTGTTTTTAACTCTACGGCAATTAACTACTATAAAGTTAATGTCATATTTTGTAGATTGAGTGTCGGTTGGTTCTTTTCCACGCTTATGGATATTAGGTGGGCGAATTTCACTGGAAGTGCTTATTACATTTGATATAATTTCTTTTACTGGAGTATGCGTTTTGGGAAAATTGTCACTATTTACCGGCTTTAGCGCTCCTAAGTTTACTTGGATGTGAACATTTTTGCAATGCGGATTTCCTCGGAGGCTACTTTTGGTTAAATAAAGACAAAATATTAAGACATATAAAAAAATAAATTAAGCTTGGAGCAGGGGAAAGTCTACAAATAATAAATTATCATACCGTTGTTAAAAAAGGTTTGTCATTTTGTTTAAATAATAAATTCTCAAACGATACGTTTGGGCTCGGTCGCTCGGGTAGTGTAATGGCGGTGTTTGTATAGCTGGCCGAGTTTCGACTGTGGACTGTCTAGTTTGCCCTGTTTTTCAAAAATTTTCCCCTGGTTTTGGACCCCCCCCGAACGAAATTCCTGGCTATGCCACTGATCTCTGGGTCAGAGTAATGGACACTTGCTCAAGTAATCAAGCTGAATTGAATTCAAATGTGCCAGAGGTTAGAGGAATTTCTAGGTTGTTCATGTGGCTTTCTCTGCTCTTTAACATACAGTTTAATACAAGTATTTATGGATTTGTGTATAACTAATTTTTAATTCCTCTTATATCACAGCTGCATTGGCAGCAGCAGCAGCAGCTTCAGGAGAGCCATCCAGAGTATCAAAGGCTGCCCCTAGGCGTTCCGTAGTTCGCAGAACATGTGGTCTGAAAAGAGGAAGGAGTGAATGTTCGTGCGGTGATGGTCGGCTAGATTGTGGAGATGGGCCATCAGAATGCATGTGTGGCTCAGGCGCTTCCTGCCAATTAAGGAATGGAGGTGGAGACTTGGAAAATCAGGATGTGAAATCATCCAAAGTGTCTGGGCAGGTGGATGCCCGATGCAAGGTTTGTGTCTTTTCCTCTTTGATAACATCTCATGAAGCGATGAAGGAAATCTTTTTTTTAAATAGTATGTACGTAACTATTATTAGTGTATATACGTTGCCCATCATAATAGCATAGTTGAGCATTTAAGCCTACAACCAATTGGGCTCCAGCTTGCATAGGCCTTCCAGTGAAGCAGGTATGACATAGTCGCAATGCCATCATGGATTAAACAATGTTTAAGTAAGAGTTACCATATGTATTTAAGGTGATAAACTTCTAGCTTTTTTCAGTAGATGAAAACCTACCTCTGTCCTATAGCCATGTCACTAAAATGGGTGATTTTTGTTGCCAATATGTTATCATATGGACAGCATAAGATTATACATACAGTGAACTCCCGATTATCCATGCGCGGATTGTCTGTGCGTGATTTTTTACTCCTTGTCGGTATTTTCTGCGGTCAATATAAAAAAATTCAATCGAAAAACAGATTTGGATTTTAGCAATCTAATCCGAGCAAGACTTAAGTAAGGCCATCCCTTGCCACTCAAATCCACCTTAGTAAATGTAATTGTTTTTCTTGCTTGCTCACGATGAACATGCTATGTTTACCTCATTGTTCATCGTCAGTATCTTTCCAACTTTTAAGCCGTGAATACACACTCTCCGGAGCTTTCTCGCTGGTATAATTACAATAATTAATTGTTTCTTAAATGATAAACATCATGAGATCCACTGAAAAAAAAACAAATGGAAAAAATCTAGGATCGCAGAATCTTCCCTAGAACTCGTCTTGCATCTAGAATCTTGGGGTTCGCATCCATGAATTCCCGGATTCAGATCTGTAGAGTGGCATACGAATTCCGGGAATTTCTTCTTCGAATGTGGTGGTAAATCGTGAGGATACAGGTCTTCCGTGCTTTACTCTGCGGTGGTGCATCATCTTCGGTCGACAGTTTCGCTGGTGTTGCAGTCGTGAAGTGGTTGACTGCAACGCCGGCGAAACATGTCATCTGAAGAAGATGGACCAACCCGGAAGGTCTTCCGGGGTAAAACCCGGAAGACCTGTATCTTCACATCCATCAACCCGTGAAACCCTACACAAGGCGGTAAATCATCTTCGTCTGAGCTATCTTCAGATTCCGAAGGTGTACTTGGAAATTATTTTTCTTTAGCAGAGGCCCGATGTAGATGGTTTAGTAGATTGAGATCTAGATGCATCTTCCTCTTCCTCCTCAGAGTAATCTTTGGAAAAATTGCCTCAAAATTCATTCCCGCGCTTATTTTCTTCCAGAATTTCTTTAACACCTTCCGTTGGAATGCTCTTCTTGAAAAATACATATGTTCTTCATGTATTTTTGCATGTAGAATCGTGCACGTGAATGCCTCAAAAGGGACGGCGGAGAATAAGCCAACGATAATCAAAGTGCAAAATAAAGCCTAACTCACAAGGGTGCCGCAACACGGCCAAAATAAAGCACTTGTCAATGTAAAAATAATCAAGAGTCCCAAAATGCTGAGAGAAATGTCCAAGATGACGCGGAGGACTATAAACGAACAAAACACTGTTGAGGTTGGCTCAGGTAATCCAAAGAATGCCCTGCCACCAATCAAGCGCAGAGGTCGGTTAAAAGTCCAGAGATGAGTGACCAAATAAAGCAGGGTTTAATACCAGAAGAGAAATCTAGGAGAGCCGTGAGAGATTATTAATAAATGCACAGTTGAATTATTTCCAAAGACAGTCCAAACAATGCGATGGGTCAAAAAATGAGCAAGAGGAAACGCGGAAAATCAAACTCAAAAGGTTAGCACAGCAAAAGAAAATCATTGAGTAGAAGGACGCATCGAGAAAAAAAATAGTAAAGAAATCGGTAGAGGCAATAAATCTGGCAGCTGTGGGTAATACGATACTCCAGAAGCACTATCGCGAAGCCTAAGGAATAACCATGGACCCTCATCAATTCCCAAGGCCAACGTGCCTGGGAGAGAGAAATCCTCAAGCTCACAAGCTGTCAGCAGGAAAAAGATAACATACAAAAGAAATATCAGAAATAGGAGCGAGCGCCCTGTGACGGTCAAGATAAGATACTTCTAGATTACATTAGATTGTTAGTAGGTGGATCTCCTCCTAGGAGGACCTGAGGCACTTAGACCTAATGGTCCATTGTGCCAACCACCATGTCTTTAATCACCCATAGAGTCCAGTCACCCTGATAAAGGCTTGCATGTCTTCTACCTAGAGATAATAAAATAATCTACAGGATATGTAGCGCGCGTTCAGAGTACAAAGAGGCACTCAAGCAGAGGTCGAAAGAGGAGAAGGAAAAGGAACAGAAAAGAAAAGATGCTATGAGAATTGAATGTGAAGTCAGGGAATTGAAGGCTAAAAGAGCAAAGCTGATGTTAGAAGCCCAACTGAACTGCGAACCCATGGATGAAAGGCTAAAATCTTTGATAGGCTCTGGTTAAATTAGAATTTTTGTACGTTGATTCATTTTATTAGACTGACTTTAGTCATGTTATGATTTTTGGCTGTCCAATAGGACATTTTTTCTGATTAAGGTAATGATGATACCAGTGATTGACCTCTTAGGGAAATAAGAGCTCAGTGTGCAGATGAAAAATTACTTTTTATGCTTACCAAACATGCCTAGTATGAAGTATAAAGACTTAGATTGTAATACATTTATAAGGAACTTACAAGTTCCATTCAGCCATGTGTGAAGCAATTTGTGGAAGAAAACTTTGAAAAGAAGATAGTAATACTGCAGGTCAACACTTAACTGTCAGTCATCTTAATTCAATATGTTGCCAATGTGTGTCGCATTTTATTTTTTATAATTAGATTATAGTTTTATGGTCAATTACTCCCTCATTTTCATTAGTTTAGTTAGTGTTCATTTTATTATACCATAATATGTTCCTGAAGTCAACCAAATTGTTTTTAGTCTTTGTTTTTCATAAGTCCTATGGGCCATTTAGGACATTTTACTTGGGTTATTTTTGTTAATGTGCATGTTATTTTGCAGAATATTATCCTGTAATGAATCATCTTGTTTAATTGTTGATCTACAATATTTCAATGTGCAATTTATGGCATTTTATTTGAGTTTTAATTTATTTTCTTAAACTCCTGTACTTTAGAGAAATTGTACCTGAATTTTTGTTTATAAGATTATAGTAAATACTTAACTAGTCATGAATTTTTGTCAACATTTTTACCCCTTCTAATGTAGAATTGCGGACTTAGGCTCTTTGTTGCATTTCCAAAAGTCAGTAAAAATCTAAATGTTGGTCTGGAAAAAGTCAGAAGGTCAGGAAATTTGAAAACCTACATCTTGTAGCAACCTTGATGGTGTTCTTAGTGATAGGGTGGTTAACAGCAACTCTTGGTATGTTGTTTGCCGGGGAATAACTCTGAAGGAACCCTAGCCACTCGGCTGCCATGAACAATTGTAACTATTTGCTAATACTTGATAACTGTGGTACATCGTGAGATCATCTCTCGCTCAGCCATGAAGAAATGCTACCTCTCATTAACAGTGAAAATTATCTGCTTTTCGGAAGATGCAGTTTCCCGTACTTGACTTTCCCATAATGCTGCCCTTTGATTCAAGGTTTATAATTGTGCTTTTAGTGGTCCACTGTTTTAATGGCATAGCTAGGAGTTAAAGGGCTAGCGTGTATTTTTCATTTAGACTTTGGCTGGAGACATGGTTTGTAGTCGAATCTTTCAGTTGTAAAGAAGATTTGTACTTATGTACTTATAATCGAATCCACTTATTCTATAAGAATTGAAAATTCCATTGAGACCATTCTCTGCATATGCACAAAATTGGCGGAGGCACAAAAGGAAAGAAACTCAAACAAAAGAGAGGTTGACTCATTCTCTCCTGTCCTTGGATTTGTGAATGAAAAGTGATGCTGGTGAGATGCATACAGGTACATATTCAGGATTTTAAAAGAAATAAACCTTTCTCCTGCCTGCCAATCGTGCTCGAGAAAAAGTTTCACACATTCAACTGCTCTCTGCCTTGAGCATACTAGCAGAACACACACACATGCAAAAGCACACCAGAACTAGGATATGTGATGTGAGTACCATAATCCTGACACCTGGTGTTCTGTCTGGTAAATGAAAACTCACTTGTTGTTAGACTTAAATGATATTTAAATAAAATTTTCTGTTTCTTTGAAGACTGTTGAAGTAATAATAATAATATTTTTTATAATAATATTTATTTGCTCTGGGTACAATACCCCTAAGAGCACCAATTTTACAATGGTAGTGAGCTTAAGGTACTTAACCTGCTATTGAACATATGTAAATATATACATTACATGCCAGTTTTATATCTCTAATCACAGAAAAGACATACAATCAAAAATGCATCATATAAAATAAAATAAACCTAAACGAAGAATACAGTTAAGAAAAAAGTGACATAATCCTTTTAGTGTAAACATAAGCAAAAACAGAATCTGAACTGGATAACTGAAGAATAATTTTTTAACACATTTCTAAATCAGAATTTACAATCAAAGACATTTTAGTGAATAATAAACCAATAATAAAACAGTAAAGAAAGTCGTTGCAGCTTCTTTTTGGTATAAAATCAAACGAAAAACTAATACTAAGCAACAGTTTCACAAGTTCATTTTTGGTGTAGACTGAATCACAGAATTATGTTTTTTTGTAGAAGGTAAGAATAAAGTTTTGTCTTGAATGTCTGTGTGTTTAAAATATTCTTTAGATGAATGGGGAGGAAATTCCATAATTTTGTAGATTTGACCAGGAAAGAGTGATGATATTTTGTGGTTCTATGGGCGGGGCAATAAAGGTCAGATTGTGCACTTCTTGTATTTATAGTTCGGGACTGTGGTTGTTGTATAAACATGTCTATTAAGTATTTTGGTTCTGAAGCGGAGAATAAGGAGAACAGAAAGACACTGAGCGAATAATTACTTCTGTCTTTGACTAAGATCTAAGTAATGTAAGAATTGAAGAAAGAATGACTGAACTAGCTATAATAGAATCAGTAGTGGTTTTGATACACATTGATAAGTGCTTCTATTATGGAAATAACAGTTGTGATTACAATGATAGAACATTACTATGATATTGGAATGTTAAAGAAAAAAATGTTCAGTTCATTAAACTTTGCATAATTTGGTGAGAACATTAATTTTCAAAAGTTTAAAGAAGTTTTACTTTATTCAATATGCAAAAACTGTTAAGTTGGGCAGTAGCAAAAGTCAAAAGTTACAGCTGGTAGTGGCTACTGAACTTCTAACATAACTTTTTTTGTGTCAATGATGCTTTGTTTATGTTGTTCATGCTTCAAGCTTGGCTTTGATGTATCCTTATAATGGTGATATGAGTATTTGTATCACAATATGTTTGAGTAAGTATTCAAATACATTGGTTTAACTTTACTTATTTTCCTCCTGATTTAATTGTATATTTTCAGCTCATAACTGAAACAGCTCTACAGGAGCACCAAAGTGATATGATGATTCGAGTTTTAGGATATACTATTGATGAAGAGACAGCCACTTTAACGAGGCCATATTTGCCTGTGACTTCATTGATGACGAGGACCACCAAAAAGTATTTGGATATCAAGCAATTGATTAGAGTAGCGTTTCATGAAATTTTAATTATTGCCCCAGAAGTTGAACTTCCAAAGTGGGAGCAGTCTAGTGGGCCCTACTCTGGCCCATCTACATCGAGAGGCCCCACATCTCCTATGTTCTCAAGAGACTTATATCAACCTTCAACTTCTCGAGCAGTAACACCACCTCCTCTTCCTCATCGTAGCTTCAGTTTATTCGATGAAGATGAAGATGATGAAGTGTGCGTGAAAGTCTGCTAAGCAATCCACTTTATATCTAGTTTTCAATATAGTCACCCAAGTTTGTTGAAGGTTACCAATCTGTTTTATTATTAACATCAGTATTTGAGGAATTAACTCATTATTCATCTTATTAACTACATTGTTTTTAATAATTTTTATTTAAATGTTGAAGGAAATTATTATTCATCTTATTAACTACATTGTTTTGAATAATTTTTATTTAAATGTTGAAGGAAATTATATAGTCTAGTGATACCTCTTTTTGATCTCTTCAGGTCATCACACAGGCTTGCGACAGCTTTGGCTATGGTGATGGTCCACTTAGAACATAAGCCCAAAGCCTTGGAAAACAACTTTTTTAAGCTTTTAGAAGTATATGAAAAGGCATTACATGAAGAGAAAGTAAATCCTAAGGTAATTTTTTAAAAGATTTCTTTATTAGTGATAAATCATTTCAATGGTAAGTTGTATTTCAATAAGAAACTACCTGAAATTTATATTATTAGAGTTGGCCTTGTTATAATATTTAAGTATCCATTTTAGTGCCTTGTACCTTGGACTGCAGACCCTGAGACTCCCATAAACATATTTTTCATAGATAAGAAACATTGTTGATTCTTTTGTGCTAATGCCCTTTCTAGGTTGGCGGTGTAAATTAGCCCAGTGATAGGCAGTAAACCCAAGTAATAGACACTAATCCAGTTTCCCCTTATTTGCCCTATACTTGCATGATACTTTAGATTCTATCCATTGCTTCACGTCTATGTTCCTTAGGCGTGTTAAATGTTTCTCCTCTTTTTTGAGTCTCTTCTGTCGTCAGTTATGAATGATTTCCAGTCTTCACCTTAAACATACTCCATTTACTTTTTCATCTTACATATGCTTGATGCTTCAGTTCTTATCCCTCATCCTGTAATACCAAACCAGCGAAGATGCTCTTATTTATTATCTTTTAACCCAATCTTTTCTCACTTTATTCATCCTTCTGCTAATACTTCTCAATGAACCCATGCCTACTGCATGTATTTGATAATAATACTTATTAATGCTAAGTCAAGTTTTCCTTCCAATGAAGTTAAACTTCCTGCTAAAGAATTCGCTGGGATCAAAAACATGAAGTGTTAGTTGTATAGGTGTGCCATTATCAACACAAGTGATGCATTCCATCATGTCATGCTACTTAACTAATAGCAAAATGAGAGCATTTTAGCATGAATTATGTGTGCAGTAGCGGAAGAAAGTAACGCAAAATTTTTCATGCCCCTAAATACTGTATTCGGAGGTACTACTGGGAGCAATGCTTAAAGCAAAAGACTGGTTACACTGAGGAAAGTCTCGTGTACTGCAAATACAGTAAAACCCTTAAATTACACTTTTCAAGGGACCCTAGAAAAAAATGTAAATTGCGGGAAAATGCAAATTGTGGGGAAAGTAGAATTTTCACTTCTACATTCACGTTCTTTTACTGGAGTAAGGGTAAAGATAAGAAACACTGATGAACTGAAAAAGAGCAATGTCATAAATAATTCCTTGAACTAGCACTTGTCATTTATTTATATTTGATGAAAAAAAATACATTAAACATCTTAGAGGAATACAAAATTGAAAATAAAGGAAGGATAAAGATTGCAGAGCGATTTGCATTATTTTGTTATTAGCAACCATTGAAACTATCTCTTGAATATAGCATGATTATTTTAAAAAAATTGATATTTTCAACTGCTTGGACTTCCTCTGTCTATTAATAATATTATGCACTTTATTTTCAATTTTCTGCAGTTCCTCAAGCATTTGCTCACAGCAATCCTAACTAAGTAATTTCTTAGAGTTTGAACAGCACACAGTGTCTTGCCTATCATAGTTATAACTCGGGAATCGAGGCAGTTCAACCGAGTGAAATTTTAGTCATTATATTACAAATATATTTTATCTAAAAATGATTATTTGCGAATTAAAGCTTTTGGGGTGTTCAAACAGGCGAAAGGTTCCATGTTTTCTCACGTGTTGATGTCCGACACGGACCTCGTCATCAGGGGCGTCAACAGATTCGCCGGAGAAGTACTATCTTTCAGTGATTTAGGAAGTTAAAACCAGATATTTATTATCATTTTTATGCATGGAAACAGTTAAATAACGTTATTATACAAGTGTCGCTAACTGGATTGAAAATGCCTTGCATAAAAAAGACTATGCTTCATTTCATAGCTTGAATCATATCTGGCAGATTACGAGTTGATGTAGTTAATATTTCTGTTACTAGTGGCGATGTATACTATTCCCGCCACATTCAAATTCTTCCTAAAAACAGGTCCTATTGCTGATCCTTTTCGTATTTTTTCCGCATATATGCACAAGACAAAGTAAAAATGTGTTTTACAAAGGATGATATGCATGAGTAATGGACTTTAGAAGTGAATTTTTTTTTGAAAGAGCGTGTTGTGGTGCAAATTGTGGGAAAACTGAAAAATGTATAGTCTAAATTCGGGGTTCTGAATACGTTGAAAACATAGGGAATTGAATGGGACTTTGCATAAGTGGTGTAAATTGTAGGAAAACGTAATTTTCGATTACGCAAATATGAGGTTTCACTGTATTCGATTTAAATCCATATTGCAACTTACTTAATTTGGAACCTGGAACTAACTCATAAATTGGCTCGTTTTCGAACATACTTCTTAATTCATCTCTCTTGAGTTCTCTCATGGTATTTCATCATGTTCGTTATTATTGTTCATTTATGTTAAATATTTATTGTATTTAGGGAGCAAATGGTTATTAAAACATAAATTATCCAGATTATAAACATTAATTATCTATTATTTATACCATCCAACACTAACATACACTGAAATATTTATATTACATACTTATAAGCTAAAATAAAGAGCATTTTTCTGTGATCGACCTTTCGAGAACCTTTTTATATTATGCATCCTGTGCCTCTTTAACCCAGAAAATTGAAATAAAGAAAAAAATGTGGAGTTACTACCAAAGGCGCTAATTAAAATTGGTATTTTGTCTTTGGGATATAATTTTTTCACTTAACATTTTGTGGACGCTGGAAATTCTAATCTTAATAGGGATGTAAATTTCTACATCTCTTACCACCCAGTATAAACGAGCCCTTAGTCAGAGTAGATATAGACAATGCAACATGCATAAAGATAACATTTCCTAAAATAAAAACAAACATGCTCACATCAACACCAAATAATTTTGGCATATTTTGTGACTTACCTCACATCTCATTACAGGGAGCTATGTGACCAGCTCTTCATTGTATGAATTCATTAAAAAAATATATTGCAAGCGAGTAAACATAATGATTATAAACATTAATAAACCACCAACTTAATTCCGAATCAGATATTAATGAAGGCTAAAGTACTCATTGATGCCTAACTTCATAATATTTAGTGAGAATGCCTGTGCTGCACTTATAAACATTTTTAAAAAAGCTGGTAAAATCGACTTTTAATTTGTTGAGAAATGTCATGAATTTAATCACTATTTAAGGGTCTAGCAATATAGAATTCTGGGTTTGAATTTCTTTCAAGTTAAATGAGTTTTTATGTGAATATTCTCATATGGGGGCAATGAATAAATGTAAGATGTAGTTGCAGAGGCTGGCAGATGATCCGAGATTGTGTAAATATGTAAGGAGTAAGACTCGCCATGGATATATTATTTGATTATATGAATTTGCATATTCCAATGGTAGGTCAAGTGTGTAAGCCAGTTACACCACCTCAAAATCTCAATTCTTGGCAAATTTCAGTGGTGGGAGGGGGGTGGTACAAATGCACATGGCTGCAAACTAAGTAATTTGTGCATTTCGCAGTGATATGATAATTTGCCTGTTCACGTAGGCTGAAACTGTCGGAGAAAGGAAAAAGTGATTTTCACTGGCATCAAAGCAGAAACCAGTGGTGTGCAGTATCCATTCCCTGGCTCTTATGTGGATTCCTTCTAAATTTTTGTAACAATAAAGTCACATTGCTAGTGCCAAATCTTAAACATGGCATTTAGGAATTAGCAAAAGGACAGAAAATGCTGAATATCTTGAATGCACTAGAGCAAATTAATCAGACCTCATGACAGACAATGGGCACTTGTGCCATAGCAAATATAATTTACGCAGAGTGACAATTAATTCTGATTTTAGTTTGCTAATGTACATTTTCCAATATGTCTTCGTCTAAAAATAAGCATAAATATTTTAAATGATCTGTGTATTCAATTTTCATACATTTATCACTAAAATTTGGAAAGTGATACATGGAAAGCATATGTAGTGTATATTGATATCTTGCACAGGTACATTTTTCAAATCAAATATATTTAGATTTTGCATTTTATACTTATTTAAACTTGTGAATGAAAAAGTAATGCTTGGTTTTTCCACATAAATTTAAATTAGTACGACCATGGTTTTGACTTTACGTCATGTTCGTACTGTATTAAATTTATGTGGACAAACAAAGCATTACTTTTTCATTCACAATGATCAGTAAAATCCACAAAACCATGCCGGAAACCACCAACTTATTTAAACTTTGCACTTCATCGTAAACCAAAAATTAATAATTTCCAGGTCAATGTGCATTAGATTAGATTAGATTTGGTTTAGGTGGAGTTCCTCCAAGGAGGACCTGGGGCACTTTGACCTAATGGTCCATCGTGCTTACCACCATGTCTGTAATC
The DNA here is from genome assembly GCA_963573305.1 of Pyrrhosoma nymphula. Lineage (NCBI taxonomy): Eukaryota > Metazoa > Arthropoda > Insecta > Odonata > Coenagrionidae > Pyrrhosoma > Pyrrhosoma nymphula. Next base: position 121,817,809 of record OY754332.1, read on the forward strand.
ACCCATAGAGTACAGTCGCCCTGCTAAAGGCTAGCATGTCCTCTACGGGGATACCCCTGACTTCATCTAGTTCCATAAATGGTGAGCCCAGATGCCTAACTCTAGTCCTCATCAAAACGGGACATTTGTAGAGTATGTGTGATGTTGTTTCGTCCTCTTCCTCGCACCATCTACATTTTGCCGAGTCTGTAATTCTCAGGAGATGGAGGTGCCTCATAACGTGATAGTGACCGTTGAGCAGTTCCCCTATCGTCCGAAGTTGTCCTCCGTTTAGTAGGAGAAGGCTTCTTGCAAGCCCCAGTCTGGTTCCTCCTATCAGGAGCTTGGCTGTTGAAAACTGTTGCATACTCCCACAAGGGGATTAAGAGCCTTTTCTCAGGGTGGTGGCAGTAAATCCCTGCTCCTGCCTTTCCTGCCTTCCTGGAGCTGTCGGTGAACCAGACATATGCTCCGTTTTGCAGATCTTTACCTCCTTCCTTAGCCCACCATTCCCGTGCCGGAAAGTTGGTTTTGAAGAGAGGTTGGTTTGTTGAAAACACGGCTGTCATGTCGTCTGTGCCCATTTGACAAATGGGCACAGAAAAAATAAATACAAACTTCAAATTAAAGAAAATTTATTTAACTTTTACTTTAGTGTGGTTTCATGTTTTCTCGTCTGGGAGTGCCTTCCGAAATTTTGTGGGGAAAAAAGTGGGGATAGAGGGGGGAGCACTCAGAGCTCGGCACGGATGCCAGCGTAGCGGTGACCGTCAGCCAAGCGCCCGTACGGTGCAGCGGCTAGGCCGGTGCGGAGTAATATTACTTCAAGATACGGAAAAATGGTTAAAATTTTCGCCCCTGCGGAGCTCTACAATCAGCGAATTACTGTAAAGACGTGTGTCTGGCATCGAAATCCGCTTATTCTAGAGCACCTGCACTTTGACCCCTTTGACGGCTATTGGTAGTCGCACATCAACCAGCCTGAAATGTATTTGTTTTCTCACCAAAACAACTATTTTGAAGGGACGAATTCAAATGAAAACCCAATTTTCAAAAATAAGCATAGGCCTACCGTAAGGTCACTAATTTTTACGATACATGCCCCTCCCCTACCCCATAAAAGAAGGGGGAACAGGAATTATATTTTTCTTAAAAGACAAAGGACCTTTACAAGAGGCCACATACCGATTTTGAACGCAATCCGATCACTGTAACTCATAAAGAGAAAATTCTGAAAAAAGTCATGTTTTTTAGGATTTTTCGATAATTTGTACGCGATGAGCGACTCCCCCTCCCCCTAAAAGAAGGAGATAAGGGGTGTTACAGATTTTTTAAAGACAGAGGTTCTTTAGAAGAGGCAACATACTGATTTTCAACGTAATCCAATCACTGTAACTCATTTTAAAAAATCCCTAAAAAAGTCATATTTTTTACGATTTTTCAAAACTTCGAACGAGATGTGCGACTGGAACACATGGTCCGATTTCGAAAAGTTTTTTTTCTTTGTGATCGGGGTGACGAGTAGCAACTTTTCCGTGCTATTACGATTCGATTCCGACACTTTCGTGTTTTTCGACCCACCCTACTGCTGATGGCGGTATGTTGCCGAGTAAGTTATGCGTAAGGGCAAGGGCCTAGCCACGTTGAAACACCGGTTCCCAACAGAACACCGAAGTTAAGCAACGTTGGGCCCGGACGGTGGTTGGATGGGTGACCCTCCTCCATACCTCGACCAGGCATGGATGGAGAGATGATACTCCATCCATACCTATACCAGGAGGCCGGAGGGAGACCCAGACCGGGCCAGTTGGAGGGAGGACATTCTCTATACCTGGTACTGGGGTGAGGCAGGGGGAGGCCAATCCTCCATACCTCTACCGAGGTGCTCTTGTCCCCTGTCTGCAAGTGGCAGACAGGCATGGGGTTGGCACAATGGACCAAGAAAGGTCTAAGTGCCCGAGCTCCTGACGAAGGCCCCCCCCAACAACAATCTAATCTAAGTTATGCATAAACTGGCGCATTTTACAGATACCTTACTTTGAATGAACCCGTCCCCCTCATTGCCCGTCATAGGTTTTTTGGTGACCCCCTTTCTTATGTTCAACTATGTAGTATTAATGACACAACGTCGACAAGTAAGGCATTTGTGCCCTCATGGACATGGTCTTTGAGTGGTCTCGTGTTTTCTTGCCTGAGTTCGTTGTTCACTCTTCAGTTTTCTCGCCTGGTGTAAAGGCATGGAAAGGCTCCACCAGGATTTTCCGCTCATGAAAAAGGTAGAATTGAGGAAAAGTGGTGATGATGTGAACTAAGGACTTGCACCCTTTCAATGTTAAGTGTATTGAAGGTATCCAAGCTCTGGGGCAGAAAAAGAGACTTAGGGTCAAATAGGGAAATTTCAGGACCATTCCAAGATATATAGTCGAGGGTCCCACCCTTCTTAAAGGCAAAATTCTTAAGTATGTTTAAATGAACTGCAATGGATGACAACCGCAATGGACATGCGGGCTGATAGATATAGGAAGCTGCACTTATTCAACTTTTCAACCCACTACATTTCAAATGTGTGGAAAAATAATGAATAAGTAAGTGTTAACAAGTGTCTTCCCTGGCATAAAGTAGAGTGGTGCAAATGTTTTGGTAGAGCTAATTTATTAGTTATAAATTAGTTACTAATTTATTAGTTATAAATAGTTATTAGTTTCTTTTACTGAATGATAATTGAGTTATGGGAGCAAATAAATTTGAAGAATTAATATCCTTTGATAAGTCTGCAAAATAAATATAAGTGAGAAGGTGATTGGAAAAATTGTGTGTCTAAACTATAACATTTTGATGCCCAGCATTTAAACCTAAAAATGGCATTGCAAATAAGTGATTGAAAAATGCTGTATTGACAAGTGCCATATAACCTTGCTATCAGTAGGGAAGTACCCCGTCGAGTAATTAGGAAAAGTGATAGCAATCCTACTGATAGCAATTGTCTTTTGAAGACACAGTATGTTAAATGAGTCCCAAGAGACCAATGGTAGGCCTTTCAATTGATAGTTGAAGTTAGGTGGTTGGTCTACCAAATCTTGTTGACTTGTTTGGAGAATTCGATGGACTTGGAGTAGAGGTGGGTTTGGTTAAGTCTAGGAAGAATTTTGCAGTTAAGTAAATGTTAATTAATTTTTAGCCAAAATAATAGCTTTTACCTCCCTTCAGGTTTTCATTTCTGCTTCTGCGTAAAATCCCTGATCTCATAGTCGTCTCATAGTCACCTTCCTATATTTAATGGCTCTGAAGTAATCAGGTTACTGCCCCATGGAGTCCTCTTTGTGCAAACGAGTGCTGTTCTGTCACCTCATTTGCAAGTTTGACATGTTCTTCAGTCCACGTAGTGGAAAAAAGTTGATACCCAAAAATGCATTTGCATGAGCAGTCTAAAAAGTCATTTGTGGCTGCTATAAATATTGCTGAAAGGCCTTGTCATTCTTACAATTTTGAAGAAATTTTCTGAATTTTCCGAAATTTTCTGAAAAAACCGAATAAGGATCCCAAGCACTTCACCAAGCTGTTTCACCCTTGTTAGAATGCTGTTGTGGTATTTGACATGTTACATTATACTTAATGGCTTCAATAAGTTTTTGCTTATAATATTTTCAATCTGGGTATCAAGAATTATTATTAATAATGACTTTTTTGTGGTTTACAGAAAAATCGGGATGCTCTTCTCCTTTTAATGCTGGATGAAATTAAGAAGATGACATACTTCTTTTTGGCTATGCTGATAAAAAATGACATAACCAGTTGCTCTGGGATCCTGCCTTGTAACTTTAAAGTATTTCCAGATCCGAACCACACTTTGTATCCAGAAGGAGTACGTGCGCTCTTTCTGAACAAACTGCTGAATGATGAACTCCCAGAAAGGTTCCTACATAGCTTTGTGGATTGGATGTGGGGTACAGATAGGGAGCAATTTGAAACGGTAAGGAATTTACAATTTCTCTGATTGGCATTGTGAGCCACTCATTCTCAGTGTCCTCATCCTACAGTTTTCAAATGATTTGCTTCTGTAATATCCTTCCATGCACTCATGCCTACTCATAACCTTTTCTTCATTTACTTTGAAAATTTTAATTTCAACTGGCATTCCTATCAGTGCCATGGAATCTTTTGCCCCCTCTCCCCCCTCCTGATCCTCAGTGAATCTTCCCCTGAGAATTTGTTCACCTTTTTCTCTAACCGTTGATTCAAATTTTCAAGTGCAACCTTTGCTGAATGCATAATGAGACTTGAATCGTGAAGTCCTTGTATTCTAGCACTTACTCCATTTTAGTTAATGGTATAGTGTAATATGGTTCTTGCCATGTCCTTGAGCCAAATTCTCTTGTAAATTTTATGCCTTATACCATAAAAGTTTGCTTCCCATCCCTACCTGGGTTCTGAAGTAACTCCATCAAGGTTTTGTCTATTCCTAGAGCCTTTTTTCTCTTAATTTCCTTTATAGCTCTTTTAATCTTGTAATCTGTTATTCCTCAATACTTGTTGTCCTCTTGTGATTTGCATTTCTTTACAATGTATTAAGTGTCTTTTTTCCCTTTCATACAGATCTTCAGCTTCTTCATTTTTCTTCCTAACATGAATCACTCTAAACTCCTATAATAATTTACCTTCCATGTTCTTGATGAATAGTATTATTATTTTCTATATCTTAATACATGTCAATATTTAAACTGTGTGTATGGTGCATTCATTTCTCCATGTGCCTTTAGCTTTACCTGGTTGCTCCAAAAAATCTGATATGGCACCTCTTTATAGTGTGTGAATCACTTCAGTAATGCTGCTGAAATGTAGTAACATGACTGAATGCTTGTGTATACTGGACAAACTCTGCTCCCAACTGGAGTAAAGGAGCACAAGAAATGTATATCAACTGGTGGCATAAATTCTCAGTTTGTGGAACATTTTACGGAAGAAGGCCATCACAGTGATTGTTTCCATGAGTTTTACTGAGTTACCTTTATCTTATCTCATATACCAATGCTTTCTTATTTTAATATCTCTGAGAAAAATTGTCTATACAAGGCAGAGAATTATTTTGCATATGAGTCAAAGGGAAACATTTCTGAAAGATTTCATGTTGAACTTAGGGCTTTCATGTCACTGGCTGCTATCCTGTAGAGAGTAAGTGAACTTGCACATGCTCAGAAAGTTTCTACTCTGTATCTACAACCATTTGTTCCATAAATGTTTTAGAAAATCATCATAATTGTTAATGTAAGAGAAAAAAAGAGATACTTTATGCATTACACCTAGGACATCTAGATAGGAGATTGCAGTTTTTCTCCGATTTCTCAAGTGTCAGCAAACTTTATGAGGTAGTTTAGGCTTAGGATAAGATAAGATAGAAAGGATAGGATAATTATTTTATTACTGTTGGTTACATTTTCAGTAACTTAGTAATTGTAAAGTACAACTCATTTATAATATGTAATAATTTATAATCTATAAGGTACAATTTTTGTTCTTTCATTTCCCTTACAAATAAACAAACAACGAACTATTGGCAGTCATAATACAGTTACATATAAGAATGGTCTATGAATAGTACACATAATACACAATTGAGGTAAGAAGGAATATCAAACATCTATGCCCCCTCCCAGCTGGTGCATTGGTTGTTTAGGAAATCACAAACACTAAAATGCCCTGCTTATAAGGTACTTTTTAAATTCTAATTTAAACAAAGACATAGATCAAAGAGCTTCTGAGTTTGTAGGAATAAAATTGCTGCAATCTAAGGTTATCTTAGCAATGTTTTCTCTGTGCAATAGCTACAAGAGAATGTACCTTTAAATATCCAATGGCAGGGACCATCTTTAATCATTAATGTTTGGTGATTTTTAGCATTTACGGTAGACACGGAAAAATGCGGAAGTCAATTTTGTAAAATAAATGCGATACTTGTTTACTTTCACCTGTTGATGATGCAATAAAAATTAACTTTGGTGGCCTTGGCATGCAACGCACTTGTATTCTGCACTTCTTACATGCATTAATCTGGAAACTTCGAGACAGAATACACAGATCAGACAGAGAATGCAAACCAATACGGTACCAATGTGTGACTGGCTGACTCACATAAACAAATTCTAATCCACTTCTAGTGGACCTAGGCCCTAGAATATTACTGAAGCATATACTTTCCCTGTCACATGCTACCATTTGGTGATAAAACACAGTAATTATTTTGTATACCCAACCACACAATGGTAATGGTATGAGCTAAAATGACCTCATACTTGGTAGAATACAGAAACTTTTGTAATTGCCATTAGCAGTTTTATCCGTAATTAATCATGTACTTTATGGCTTATCTCTGTGTTTAATGTTGAGAATTATTTGTACCATAATTTTCTGGTCTACACTAGTATGCACACTACATTCCTAATTTTTAAATACTATGAAATGAATGATGCTAAATTATTTTTTCATGCCAAAGACCACCATCTTTAATCACCTAATAACAATAAAATTTTTATTTTTCACCTTCTTCTAATAGTGTTGTCAAAAAATTATTTGAATGACAGCTCATATAAATTCTTCCCATTTCATTTTACCTCAGGTAATGGAGAGAATATTAAAGGAACTTGCCAAATGCATGAAAAGGTTTACAGTGATGGATGTTTTTTATAACAAGCCAATTAGTGCACTGTACAAGCTTGCTCAGTTGAGATGTGGACCAGAAGGCTGCCGAGTGATATGCGACTTAATCTGTAAAATGGTAAGTAAAATGTGAATATAACTCTTATTTTTTGCATAGCAGCAGTATAAGATTTCCTGGTCATCAGAATTACCTACAAACTTAATAAGAAGAAATTTAGCAATGTGATTTGTAGTATTGTTGTCCCATATTTCTTTGGTAAAATGATCTTGGTTCTATTATGTGTGGATTTCTAAATACATAATAGTGTTTCATAATTTTTAAGGGGTCTGATAATATATTGTTAATAATTGAGTTTGTGATGTGTATGAGAACTCTGCACCACATGTGATTTAGATTTTCCTGAGTCTTGTAAGGTTACCAATGGAATTGGTGCCATATTTATGAAAGCTAAAAGCAGAAGCCTGCATGTAGGGCTGCTGTTTAGTCATTTTCTTGTTTGATAATTTTTCTGATGTAGAATCATCTTTTGAAAATTCTCATGCTTGATTCAAGACTATAGAACTTATTTTTGTTTATCCAGGTTTAAATGTGTATTATTTCTCATGTTATTCTAAACTGGCTAGGGTAGATTTTGATGGACCCTATGTACTCAGCTCTCCCATTGGTGAAGATCTCTTGCTTCAGCTCAGTTTTCTCTTCAGCTCAGCATACTTTCTGCCTTTCTTCATCCTGTTTTACATGCGTATCCCTTCCCTCTTCTCTGCTTTTCTATTATCTACCTTTAACAGTGGAATTCTACGTCCCCTCTCCTCTAATTTCTTGTTCCATATAACAAACCTGCCTCCTCCTCTTTCCTTCAGCACAGCAACTTACTCTCCCACCATGCCAAGTACTCCTTTAGTTTTCTCCTGTCTGTTTGCCGAACTTTCTTCATCCTTCTCCGAACTGATATCTCAAATGCATTCAATTTATTCTTTTCCTCTCTCCCCTAAGTTCAGTTTTGGCTTCCATACAAAGTCACTCTTCCTATCAAACTCATTGCTAACCCTTTCTAAACGCCTTTGCTCAGGGTTACTGCCTTAATTTCTCTCCTGTTAGTGAATAGTGCTTTTGATGGAGTGATTCCCTTCTTTTTTCCTTAATGCTTTGCTCATCTTATTCCAAAATGCTCCCCAATGAACTAAGTTATTTTGCCTTCTGTAATCTATTCCATGATACTTTTATGTTTAGCTCAGACTTCTTTTCCCTAGATAATCTAATTATTTTAGTTTTCTCGTGATTTATCTCCATTCCATTAATTTTCAAAACTGGTTTGTAATTTGTCCAAGCTTATTGGTCAACTAATGCTTCATTGTCCACAAATCTAGTTGCCTTTTTTCAGCTATGTACAGCTTTCACTCCTGTATCAAGTTCTCTCCATGCTTCCCTTACCATTTCCTGTGCGTACAAGATTAAGAGCACTGGCATTTAAGGGCAACCATGACTTCTTCCCTGACCTATCACTGCCCACCTGGATTGAGCATCAGCTTTATACTTCTGAATATAAGACTAGGTTGTGTTCCAAATTATATTGTTGAGGAATCACATCCATAGTTGGTCTTATTATGGCGCAGCATGCAGCAGCTTTTTGATTTGAGAGGCAGCCAGCCAAAATACCCATCTTGCATGAGGTGATCATTCTCCATGGCTGAATCCTGCACCAGTGGCCTAAACAAACATTGTCTATTACCGTAAACATGGCTTGCCACTCATGGTCCTTCACAGCATCAAGAAGCAACTGAGCATTGACATAAGGAATCATCCTGTTACTTAAAAACGTGGGTAATCATTCTAGGTCTGCCTCAAATATGCAAGGTCATAGGATGAGCTTTCTGGAGTAGGAAAGTGACATGACAGCATCCCAGATTTGACAAGGAAAAATCCCTAATCAGTGTTAACTTATTTTGGATTTGCCAGAAACTTTCACAGGGATGATCCTTGTTGTGTGAAACAGGCTCATGAAGGAGATAGATACATACCTTCAATTTAACGATTAATGCTTCATAATGATACCTACCAATTGAGGAAGTATTTACCTCTTTAGTAGAATAGGCATTTACAATGCGAATAATCTTCAAATAAACCCAGTAGCTGTATGAAAAATTGTTTAAAGTAGTAGTGAGTGAGATGAGAAGCAACAAAATATTAATGAAGAGAAGGTAGGGTATCAAAAACTTCTTGAAAACCTTAAAAAATTAATGAGCCCCCAATCACCAAGCATGATGTCCGTGCAATTTATGGTCTTTCTTACTTTCACACATTAATAAAACTTTGCCATTGCAGCATTGGAAGAAACCTTACACATTTTCGGTACAAATATAAAATTTCACATGGAATGAAGGAAGTAAAAAATAAAATAACAGGTAGTGATCGGGTAATGCAATTTTTCAATTTTTCTCGATGTTGTGTTGGAGCAGTGTGCATGAGACATCTCAATTGGTATGGTGTTAGCAAGTTCAGATCGTGTGATCAAAAGGTTTAATGGAAGCATATGTAACTTGATCAAGTCTCAGATGCATGGTGAATAGCTTTGAATTAATTATTTAGTCACTCCTTAATTGGAAATGGAACATCTAGTCTGGCTTTGTTCATATTGCTGAAAAAATAAAAAAAATAAAAAATAAAATTACATATGCAGCAATAAAAATTGCTGCATATGTAATTTTATGCTGTATCAAGCATAGCTGGTTTGCTGGAAACAAGTAAACTCACTGATTGCACCAGGGACTCTTCCTTCCCAATGCATTCATGGGGGAATTGCTTACCCTCCTGTCTCCTCATCTCCTGAAGAGGATTCTTTTCTTACAAGGAGACATCACGTAACTGATGTTCGGGATCCAAACGAGGCAATTATTTTCTGAAACTATAGAGAGAATGCGGGAAAAGTGTCACGGCTTTCTTCCACATAGGCCCGGGTTTGAGAGAAAAATGCTATTAAAGAATCTTCCTCCGTTTCAATACTTAAAAGTTCGCCACTCTCTCAACAGACCTCGCAGCCCAATGGGTTGAGGTGCTGAGCCGGTTATCCTCATATGGTGGATGGGGTTCGATCCTAGGTTGCGGCATTTTTTCCTCTTTCGAATATTTTATGGAATTACTGTAAATTGCCCATTCCCATACATTTACGGCTGTAGCAACATTTTTTTTTAATTTTCAGCCTATTTGCTGGATTTTCAATCAATGCTCTTGGGAGACTTTCGAGGCTAATTTCGGGATTCTTGTTCAGCCGAAAAGAGTACACATGCTGACAGACCTAATATGTTTAGATTTTGAAAATACAAGGATACTTTCGTGAATAGGATGGGCTTCGATAATTCGTGGGTCTTTCTCAAGGCCGTAAACAATGAGCGGATTATTACTTTTTAATTAGCAACGATGTACTCACTTAAAATTTCCCAGGAGCCACGCTCGAATAATGACTTTTTGAACTCCATTTCTTGTTCAGTAGTGAACATGATATAGGTAAAAAAGAGATGGTAACAGTTTCCGAGGTTATTTAAAAAACTTTTGCTCTGACCGTTTTGTGGAGCAACATATGTATTATATTGAAGCGAAGCCTGTATCGTGGGGGAAAGGAAGATATTAGATTCCAGCACAAATAAATATCACGTAATGATAACACTATTTCTTTTCCCACTTCATGTTTATTCCAAGTGAAGGAATTTAACTTTTCATTCATGGCGTGGAATTGCACACTTTCAGATGTCATATTTATACGGAGGAAGATTCTTTAATAGTGTTTTTTTCTCGAACCCGGGCCTATGTGGAAGAAAGCCATGACACTTTTCACGCATTCTCTCTATAGTTTCAGAAAATAATTGCCTCGTTTGGATCCCGAACATCAGTTACGTGATGACTCCTTGTTAGTGGATTTAGAATTCACTGGGTAACTCATTGGGCAGAGAAGGGTCATAACAGTTTAACCACTTCCCTGACAAGCCCGCATATATTCGGGCTCCGAGGTTGTGCAAAATCTGACAAGCCCGCATATATTCGGGCAAGTCCGCGATGTCCGTATATTTTTCTTTACGCCCGCATATAGTCGGCCGATGCTAGTAGTTTGCGTTCCTGCCGCCTCCCATGCTGTTGAAGGTCCAGAGCCACCGATGCGGCAAGCGGCGCTCTTTTCAAATAGTGATTTCTAATGTTAAAACAATGGTCATTTTTGGTAATATTTCTAGCAATTCGAGGGTTATAATTTTTTACGCACTGAAAATTTATCCCAATACGAAATTTCAATCACCTACATTGTCATTCGTAACTATCCGTCTATTTACTTCATGCATGGAGTTTCTTTTGCGAACTTATTACGAAATTTACAACTTCAATTTTTGTTATTTATAGATAATTATTGCAAATTTATGATGTAAAACTTCCGTTTTACATGACAAAAAACTTTCTAAATAAGTAAATAATTTTTAAATTAGTTATTTTCATTTATTTCGTCATTTACTTCATGAGCATTCAATTACATTTTTCTTCAACATTTTAGCGGTCGTTATAAAAATTGCAATTTCAATTTTGCACTAATTTTCACTGCTACGATGAGTTCCACAGTAATTGGAATACAATATTTCTCTAGCAACAGAACATGAATCTTTCCTTGCCTTATTTTTTACTATAGATATATATTTGTTACCATATATGTTTGTTACTATATATATTTGTTACAATATATATTTGTTACTATATATATTATGTAATTCTATATTATTCGTCTGCAAATTTTTCTTCCGGTAATTTTTATATATGTAGGAAATGTCTATTGTACCATTCTCTTTAGATAAAATGGCGTGAGCGTAAATGTTTAGATATGTTGCGAATGTTATTTCATCAGCCCCTTTCATTTTTCTACTTTGAATACTGGCGGAAGTGGTGAAACATATTTATGGAAACAGCTTTACGATGAAGATGTCTGAAGGTCGTACATTCTCAATAGAAATCAACACAAGTGCCCTGTGTATGTGCTACCCTAACCCACATGAGTACGAGAATATAGGAAAGATAGAGATAAATCCCAAACATGTATAATGCCTTCTATTGCCATGCTTGACACTTTCCTGAGGTCAGAAAACACCCGCTCGAAAGCCGATGGCCCGCTAAGCAACCTGGCGCTCGGTATCATGTCATGCTAATATGCCACCCTTTGCTCCCCGGGCTACTTTCCCACCAGCCAACCCTTTACTAATGGGCTTTTCTCGATATAAATTTACCGTTAGTTGGAAAATTCATGCTGTTGCGGTACGCACACGTGTGTTTATTTTCCAGGAAATGGTAGGAACGGAAAAGAAAAATTTTATAATGAGCATGGGATGGGCTTTTCACACTTAGGGGCGAGATCCTTTGCATATTGTGATTGTTTCCACGAGTACTTTGTCGGAAGGACGATAGTGACAGTCTTTCGTTGAGTTTCAGAGAATACGCATCCTTGATTTTCAGAGCGCATGCACTTTTTCGCTGAAATTCCACCGATACTAACTTTCCATTTTTAGTTCTAACATTTTTGTTCAAATACGAGCGGTGTAGTAGGATTGAACTCTACGGAAAATTATTTGTTTTCGCACGGTAACATTTAGTAATCAGAAATGGATTCCGGAGAGGAATCAGTGTTGACCAGCAGTGATTCGGAGGTTATCGTCATTGAAGTTCCTGGCTCCTAGTCGACTCTCTCCGGAGAAACAAGCTCCGAATCAGAAGGCGCAGCGGAACATTCGTGGGAAGCGGAGTGGGAGGAAATGCTTACAATGAATCCTCCTCCGGCACCACCTAGGTTTCTTTTTAAAGGTAATTCTTTGATGAACTTCGACCTGGTTCCCGAATGATTTTCCCTAAAAAACTTTTTTCAACGATGAAAATGTTGACTTTATAACTTGGGAAACTAACTTGGTAAGCGAGCTGTGACAAGCTCAGAAATTCGTGTTTTTTGCCCTTGTAATGATACAGAGCAGAGTGCGGAAGCCAGATACTGAGTTTTATTGGTCAACGAGACCAATACTCTCCTCTCTTTTTTTTGGACACACAATGTCTTACCGATGATTCGTAAAAATAAGGCAATATTTACATTTTGCCTATAATAACGATTTTGAACCCCAAACACACCCCAACGCCAAACTAAATAAAATATGGCCGATTTGCCAGAGGCTGGAGGAAAAGTTCAAGGCACTCCATACACCAGAGATGGATGTTACCATCGAAAAGAGCCTACGGCAGTTCATGCCTAAGCCGCCACGGCAGTTCATGCCTATGAAAAGAGCTTCATTTGGCAAGTATTTTTTCTTTGTGAATCGAGAACTGGATACATGTGGTCAACGACAATTTACGCGGGAAAGGGGACTGTGTTGGATAAAGACTTTGCCCATTTATCCATGACCTCAAAAGTGATGATGACTCTAATGAAGCCATTATTTGGCCTATGATATTTCCTGACGATGGATAACTTTTATACTCCAGATCTAGCCGACTTCACACTCCACTGACTCATATGGAACACTGAGGAAAGGGATTCCAGCACACTTCAAAGATAATCAAATAAAAGAAATGAATTTTCTTGTTTTTGTCATAGAATGAATTCTGTTATAACATTTTCAGAGCGAAAGTCGTCGTCATGCAGGTTGCCTAACTTCCATGAATGTTTGTGCGTTGTTTCTTGATGTACTATGGACTAAAATTAATAGTTAACATTAACGTTGTCGGCAAAGATATGCTTTTGCAATATAAACTTAATGTATTCATCATTAGATGACTAACTAAGGTTTACGGGAAGGAAAGTTATACTGATATGCAGGTTGCCTAATTCTCTTAAGTTAAGGGGCAACATTCAGAAATTATTGAATAAATCATTAGTTATTTGGAATAAAAAATAAAGGAAAACATTTTCAGATTTGCCTCCCTTTAATGCTTCTGAATCTGAAATAAAAAAATATGACTTTTTTTGACCGGTTTTGTAAAAAAAATCCGTCAGGGAAGTGGTTAATACTTCATTTTTAGCAAACATTTGTGTTTCTGCATTGAGGGTAAAGGATCAACCCAATCACAGAAGTTGACATTTTTGCACAATGGCTAATATGAAAATTTTTAACTTTTTGTAGTGAAATATGCTTTTGAAATCAGTTTCAGCAAGATGGTCTTTAAAGTTAACAGGTAAAGGAGGAAAAATGATTAGGAAATTCTCAAGTGCAGAAGCTCAGTGTTTAAGCATTTTGTGAGCCAGCAGAGATACAGAAGTATTTATTGCCAGTTTATTAGTTTTGCGTAAGAAAAACTCAACAGTAGATGGCCATTCACTGGAGACCTATCCAGTGAAAGCTCTGGAATCAGCATAGACAATGAGCATGACATCCCAGTAGAGCTAACACTGAATGGGTCTCCTTTTTTATGTATTGGCATGGCCTATCCTGATGACAAAGAACATCTTTGGTGCTGACTTACTTCATATTTCAAAGACAAAATAATGGAATATCAATCCCAAATTATTATTTTATAGCAACAACATGACTATTTGAAGGGTCAAATAGGAACCTAAATGAAAGAGTAGTGCATTTCAATATACCTACTTGCACCAGAATTAAATAGCATTACAATAACTAGGTCATTGATAGTGAAGACATCAAACAATGAAGAACAAAGGTACAGTTATGCTATCAGCTTTCAATTATTTTTGGGGAAGAATCTTTCAAAGGAAAGATTGTACATTATTTATAGATATATTGAAAAAAGCGGGATTACTTTTAATTTAATAATTCAGAGGTCTAAGTGATGTTTGTGGAATAGCCTGACTCTCTTTTAAAGTAATCAATTCAAGTCCTCGATGTTTTTTAAGACCACCTTACGGGTGATGTGAAATTCAGAACATTACAGCTTGATGCTGATCTGTTGGTCAACCAGGAGGGTTTTTGTGTAATCTCACTTTTTTAATGACTCTTTGCGGGAAAGTGGGAGATCCGTTTCGCTTTCTTAATGACCGGCTCACGATTGGCCAGGGCCCTTGGCCCATGGTGGCTCCATCCACCCTTTCAATGGTGGCTCCATTTCACATTCCTAACGACAGGTGAGATGGAACTAATGAACGGTGGAGCCCAATGAAACAGATCAACAGTCGAAAGATATAGATCAAGAGTGGAAAGAGCGAATGAATCAAATAAATAGACCGGCAGTTCACCACTTTATAGCCGAAGATGGTCACGCGGCCTGGGTGGTAGAGTTGAAGTACGCAAAATGACGTAATTTTCCATATTTTATGAAGTATTCTCACTTAAGTGAGATTACAAAATAACCCCCCAGGAGACTTGATATCTGAACTACAACTGCTCAATGTGATAATCAATAACCCTTTTAAAGGTTCCATGTGGTGACTTCATGGGGTATGGTTGCAGTCAGGAAATTGATTTATGACTTTACCTGGCAAATTATTGTTTCAAAAAAGTTAATAATTAATGTATTTATTGACCACGTATAAATAATCTCTTCTTTTAATTTATTGAGGTTTGGTCAATTAAAATTCCTTTATTTCACTGCCAATGTTTCGGCAAATTTATTGCCATCCTCAGGGCTAATTGAAAACCATAAAACCAAATTGACAACATAAACAGGTAGAAACAGAAAAATAACATTTGTTATAACAACTTTGGTGATAAACGTTGGCAGTGAAATAAAGGAATTTTAATTGACCAAACCTCAATAAATTAAAAGAAGAGGTTACAAAAAAGCACCAATGGAGGCTGTAGTGGAGAAATAGTGTTGATACTTCATGGAATTGTATATCATCAGTATTGTTAGTGCATGAGTTGAAGACATTTTGTTTCCACCAGTATATCTGTGTATCAGAAGATGACATTTTGTGGTTGAAGAGCATGCAGGGGGAGAACTCAGGTGGTGGTGATGATGAAAATGGCTTTCAAAATGTCCTAATGGACGATTAATTTTGAGGATTTTCCAATGTTTTTCTTAATAATCTGTTGAAAATGATGTGCGAAATGGCTTACCTCTTCTAATACAGCTACAGTCGATAGAAATAGTAAATCTCCGGGTCCGGAGGGAATACCCGCGCGTGTCCTCAAGGAGTTAGTGCCACAGATCGCACCGTTCTTAGACATAATATTCAAGAAGTCATTGTCTGAAGGAAAGATACCATTAGACTGGAAAATTGCAAACGTTACACTGATATTCAAAAAGGGAAACAGACACGACCCAGGGAACTATCGACCAATTTCATTAACGTCGATTATAGGCAAGATACTCGAACATATCGTCGTTAGCAATATCATGACGTTCCTGGACAGTCGTAACGTCCTCCATGGCTCTCAGCACGGCTTCCCGAAAGGTAGATCATGTGAAACACAACTCGCGCTCTTTCTTCATGACGTTCTCAAATCTGGTGAATCGAAAAGACAAGTTGACGCATTATTTCTAGATTTTAAGAAAGCTTTCGACACGGTACCTTGCAACAAAATTTTATACAAATTACAGTCATGCGGGCTAAACGAAACAGTAGTAAACTGGATACGCGACGTTCTGAGTGATAGTAAGCAAAAAGTAGTTCTTGACGGAATTAGCTCTGATGTCGTTAAAGTGACATCAGGTGTCCCACAAGGAAGCGTAATCGGCCCCCTTTTGTTCATTATATACATAAATGATCTATGCTCTCGAATTAGCAGTAAAATACGTCTATTTGCCGACGACGCTGTCATCTATTGTGAAATTAGTGATCACTCTGACTTTGAAACTCTATCATTGGATTTAAACAACGTTCATGTGTGGAGCCAAGAGTGGGGACTCTAACTTAATCTGAGCAAATGCACGGCGGTACATTTCTTGCGGAGGTCGTCCAACTATTCCCATGTATATGCTGTGGATGGTGTTAACATAAAGGTGACAGATGAAGTGAAGTATCTAGGAGTTACGATAACTTCGGACCTATCGTGGGGAACACATATAAGAAATATTTGTGGCAGAGCTCTGAAGAAGCTAGGATTCGTCAAGCGTATTGTGGGAAGATTTTCGGATGAAAAAGTAAAAGAGAGGTGCTATTTCGCACTCGTCCGGCCACACCTTGAATATGCAGCGAGCATATGGGATCCGGTGCAGAAAGACTTAGTCCGGGAACTTAATAAAATACAAAGGAAAGCTGCGCGATTCGTCAAAAACAGCTACGGGCGTACAGACAGCGTTACACAGATGTTAAACGAATTAGGCTGGGAGCCGCTAGAGACTCGGAGGCTGCGCGCTAGGCTTAGATTACTTGAACAATTGAGAATAGATATCTTTCAGAGCGACACGGAGAACATCATATTAGAACCCCACTATATTTCCAGGTCCGACAGAAACGATAAATTAAGAGAGATATTTTGCCGAACGGATAGGTATGGGAATTCGTTTTTCCCCCTAACAATAAGGGACTATAATAAATGCTAGGCGTAATTTCATTAGGGCGTGTCCATTTTATATGTAAACGGCTGGTGTCCTAACACCCCCCGCCACACGCCTATTGAGGCAGCTTGCGGGGTAATATGTAGATGTAGATGTAATCAGGTCTGCCATTGTGTGCAATATATTTATTTCCTTTCTTGAGGATTGAAAAAATCGGAGGGTGATCTTATATGGGCTGTGTATAGTTCCAGCCTCACCAGTGCTCTCTGAACAACATAAAAGCTTTGAATCAGTGGTCTGTCTCTTCTGATAGAGAGATCATGTCTATGGCTGGAAGTGTGAATAAAGAATAAAATACCCAGAGCCGTAATCTTAAGAGGCACAGGTAATGAAAAAGGGGAGGGAAAACAGTAAGTGAAAGTAAGAAAATACTCCAGAAAGCTCCTGTTAATTAAAAGAAATGAATCCACTCCCTCACTTAGGTATGTGAGGTTATCATGGTGAGCCCCGTGAGAGACAGGCACACAGTCATGGTTTGTGAGGGATTGACCTCGCTCTGGGAACCCATCAGTCACACAAAAGGTACAAAAATACATTTAACAAATAAAGTTAAATATATTACTCACATTCTACTTCACCAATACCCTCTCTTGGGTGTGTGATACTCTGTGACCCTCAAGAGATGCAGACACACACTTGGGGTGTACAAAGGAGTTAACCTTCGTAAACCCTGACTGTGTGTGAATGTCAGCATCTCTCGAGGGTCGCTGTTTATCAAATACCTGAGAGAGGGAGCGTGTGAATTGGTGAAGTAGTATGCAAGTTATTTATTTTACTTTTTTTGTTATATTTATTTTTGTACCATTTGTGTGACTTAGTGGTCCCCGGAGAGAGGTATCCTTTGCAAACCCTGAATGTGTTCCTGCTTGTGTCTCAAGAGGGTCACTGTGATAACCTCACATACCCGAGTGAGGGAATGTATGTGTTTCTTTTAATTAATTGGAGCTTTCTTGTATATTATCTAAGGATGTGCGAGTACTCAAAAATACGAGTCGAGTCAAGTAGTTGGTACTCGAATCGAGTACTTCGAGTATCCTCCGCTATGAGAAGTGATACGAAAATGAGCTTTGATATAAGTTCTAGCTGCATCCATTATCTTTCAATATGGATTGTTCTCAATTACGGAAGTTTATTACAAGTACTGTAGTAGTGTAGAGCAAAGGGGATGTCCAGCGCTTTTTCCTCAGGCCTTCGCGCTGAGAGCTTTAGGCAGTCCAGTGAACGGCTACTCGTCCTTGGCCTACCTCTCGCTCTCCCCTCCACCACCCCGGGTTTCTCTATCCTCCCACCCTTGCCTCGGCGCTCATCGGAGGGTCAGAGTGAAGCGATAATTTTTCCTCGTCAGCATCACATTTCAGTCATTGCTTTCCCACGCCCTAACTTCTCAGGTGGCTTCCACTAAATTGGGGGGGGGGGGGGGGGAATGGCGTTGCCCACTGGGGGTCCCTCATCAGTTATGACTGCGAACCAAAAGTATCACATTTCACTCACGCCCTAACTTCTTAGGTGGCTGCCACTAGTTGCGGGGGAGGGAGGCATCCTTTCGGGAGTCTCAGCAGCCAACTTCCTTGGTTCCAAATAGTTCCAACATCGGCCGCAACACAGGATGACCGTTATTTAGGACGATTTGAATGGTATTCACACCCCTCAAGGCGTGAAGCATGTCGCACTTCTTCATTGGCGGTTTGCTGTGATGGTAGCACCAAGGCCAACCTCGGCCCCTGATTCAGCCGATTTCTTCGCCTTTGCTCTCTCCCCCCCCCTCCCCCCCTTCCAACACCAGATACTTTTTTCTGGTTCGCTTCGGGAGGACCGTGGTAAATCATTCCGTGATGAGTACAGGCTGACAGTGTCTTCCCCATCTCAGCTGGTATTTTGGCTTGGGTGATTCTTTAACTCCACCCGGGATCATCCGGGGGTCGCATCCTGCTGCTCAGAGGCTCGCTGACTCAAAAACCATTGACAGCTAATTCCCCTGCGTGCCCCTCTCACACCTCCCTAGGCCGCCCTCTCGCTTAGGATGAGAAAACATCGCCGCTAATTTTTGGACAAGAAGAAATTTATGAGCGTGGGACACATTCTGTGAGAACGATATGGGATTCATGCGAGAAGATTGCTCCTTTGCCTTACGTAAACAATGAATGTTGCCATTATCAATTTGCAATGTTCATTGTTTACTTGCGTCATAATTTTTATGGATAATTCGGAAGGACGGCGAATGCCGAAAGCCAACACTGGGCTTATACGGCCGGTGCTCGAACAAATCGAGGGGAGCCGTTATTTCCGTGGATTCAAATTGTAACCTTACCCCGGTGGTAGTGGTGAGGTAGATTTTGCACTTCGTGATTTTTCCACTATCTGAAATTATGTGGCATAGTGCCCAAGAGAGCTTTGAAACGCATCGTCACATCAATAGGACAAGTTACGTACCTAGAGCATCGGGGCATGCGAAGAGAGAATCGGAACTCTGATCTCAAATTAGGTATATTTTCATTTCAAGGTGATACATTGCCGCAAAGTAATTTCTATTTGAATAACTTTGTTGCTCGTAGCAGAAGGTGCCTGTAAATTATGCAACCTTGATGACTTCAATGAAAAATCCTACTCGTTATGGCGATACGAGAGAAATGAACACTTGCTACAACCGTCCAACTTCGTATGTTATAACCATGAGACCAACCATTGGTAAAAAATCACTCGCTACAGCCAGATTCTCACTATATACCACACTCGTAATGACGGACTTCTACTGTATTAGGTATTGATAGTCGGCTTATTGTCTAACTTTAATTGCTACGACTACTTTGTGCTCTTCCTAGGAATTTTGGATATACAAGTTTTCAACCCAATGCAGTCATTAAATAAAACTGTCGACAAATTACAAGAGGTTAGTTCATTTCAATTGTCCTATTGGAACTGTTCAAGACACATTACTTTTAATTCATCTCCTAATTCTGTCACGATTACAATAAACATTCCTTATCACCTTTTCCTTTATAAATCAGGCCATATGTCCAGAAGAGAAAATGCACTAGGGGATTGGGAAAACGAGAATATGTTGGTGCTTGCATTATAATATTGCCTGGTTGGGAAATTGTTCATACGGCTTGACTCGATACTCGCTAGTAACTAAAACTCGTCTCTGTATTCGACTCGAGATCAAAAAGTACTACTCGCACATCCCTAATATTATCTTAATTTTACTTTCCATTTTTCCCCCATTTTTTATTTCTAGTGGCTCTCAAGGTTATTGCTTTGGATATTCTATTCTTCATATTTTCTCTTTTGTTTAAGTTCATCAGTACCTTTATCAAATTTTCCCTTTTTGCTACCTTTTCCACTTGTAAAATGAACCTTATTGGCATGTAATTATGTATTGCATGCTGATGCTTATTTTTCATAGGCATTCCTTCTGAATTGATCCTGTGAACCAGTCTACAAAATCTTTGCTTAGCATTTTGTCCCTCTTCTTCTCCGTTTGTCCATTTTGTTCTTCAAGTTCTTCAGTGATGGATGCCATTGTGAAATTATCAGCGGCATGCATTGAAATGAAGGAAGTGAAGCACTGATCAATAAGTGGGACAGAGAAATTTCTATCTCGTGATATAAAATTTTTCTGACAAATAATATTCAGTCATACACTGCATGATGTGGGTTTAACATGCCACACACTGCTTGATGTTTTTTCTATTGGCTATGATGGCAGGCACTAAGAAACCAATTGAAGAAATGGCAAAAGTGCTTCACTTAGCTTCTTGCAAAAGCTCCTGTTATATATCACTAGATTCTTGAATATGAAAGCAAAGATTGTGTTTAGTCAAGAGCCATGGCTGTCATTCTTTCCACATATCCCTGCAGCAACCGTCATTCTCTCCCCTCCAACTTTCCCCCTCCCCTCAACCCCTGGTTCAACTCTGTTTTTGCTTACCTAATCAACAGTCACTGCATGCAACTGCAAATCATATCTATCTCACTCTTCCTCACATGGACTCAAGTTATCCTCTTCTAAATTCAATTTCTTTTTGTCTCTTTCATTTTACTGCCCTTATCTTCCTATTATTCAGTTCTTCCACATATTCTGTCCTCTAAGCCTGGAACTTAACTGTTTCAAATAATAATTTTGTTGGCCTTTCATTCATGGATGGCATTGTTTTTCCTTTTGTACTTTGTACCTTCAAATACACAGTACCCATTTCTCCCTCTCTGTTTGTTTAACATTTCATCGCAGTGTCATTTCCATCAATCTCTTTCGGACGTATTAGTTTTGTGCCTAATTTTATTATTAAATTTTTTGTACAGACTTTACTGAAATTGGTACATCTATCATCCTTATAATCTCTCCTCCTCTCGCTCCATATGCTAATACAATATGCTAAATCCTCTTAAATCTTTGGAGTTCAAATCACTTCCCCTCTTTTAGTTTTGATCAGCCACCATTAAATTTCCAGTGTCCTCTGCAACACCCAGATAACTGTTTGAAGATGCTCATCCAAAATTAGTGCATAAACATAATGTTCTCTAATCGGTGTCTCCTTGAATTGCCTGGCTTTTCCCTATGATACCTATGCCTGCAGTGGTGTTTCTTCCACTTATTTGTATTGTATGTGACTAACTAGCTTTAACTTTTTTCTTCTGCAAAAAACAACTGCTCTTTCATCATAATTATTTCTTTCCTATAATCCACTCTTACTCATTCTTCATTTTTCCTTAGCTTACCTATTTTCCAGTCACTTATCAATACCAAATCTTTTATTTTCAAAATTCTCTCTATCATTTCTTTTATATGTTCAAACAGTTCATATGTCTTCTTCTCTATGGCCAGCCATGGGCGTGTAAACTTGTAGGAGGACTAGAATTTTTTAATCTTTCCTGATTGTCAATGTGAGACAATTGTGTTCAGTATTCACAGTTTAACTTGTTCAGTATTCACTGCTCATCTGCCTATTCATTATATTATGATGCCGCCCTCTGCTGATTCTTGTTCAGTCTGCTAATGATCTCTTAAAATCTAAAAAAAGTTGTTGCTCCTTTGTGCCATATTCTTGGCAATGAACCCCTCACAAATCTGATGGTTCAGGTTCTTCACTGGGTAAAACTATATTTCTGCCAACGTTTTGATGTCTGAGTTGTCCATTGGCATCAGGGCTAAATTTCAGCCCTGATGACGATGGAAAACTCATGCATCAAAATGTTAGTATATATGCAGAGATCAACCCAGTGGAGAATCCGAGCAGTCTTCAATTACAGCATATGCCAGGAAAGCATCAGATCTTTCTTCCCTCATAAACCTATTTCATCCAGGTCTTACTTAGTTGTTTCTTATGCAATATATTTTAATTCCTTGTCTGGCTCCTTCCCTTTTATCTCTCTGGCATTGTGTTGGCACTATCAGGAGCATCTATCATTGCTCCTACTACTATAGCTTTAGACATCTCCAGAATGTTTATGCTTTTCCACCTCGTTAAGGTTGGAAAATTTCCCTGAGAATCCTGATGGATCTTTTGCAAGTGCCATTTCTCTAGCTCTCTAGCTATGTCTGCCAATGATTTTGATTGAAATAAGTTAGATTAATGTCTTTCAGTATCTTCTCGCTTAATGTTGGAGTTAAACTTAACTAATAATTTGTATACCCATCATATACAAAGAACTTAACTGAAACCTATAGGTTGCTCTTTGTCTGCCAATTGCACATTGAATGTTATATAACTGAATATACAGTGAAACCTCTTGGTAATGAAACTCACAGGAACTAGATTGTGCCTGTTTATTAAGTGGGAAATCATGGTTGGGAGGTGAGTTTGGGCATTGCTTCACCTATGGGGCTAACACTGCATACCTCTACTGCCAGGGCTCGCCAGCCAATTCCGTTTTGCAAAGTGATGAAATCAAGCTTCCTACTCATTGATGGGAGTTGCAGAAAGTTCATTTATAGTGGTTCAGTTTGTTTACCTATGTTGTAGCACCGTGGCCAACGAGCAAGAAATTCACTGCCATTGAAAATTGAAGCTGTGCAGGACTGATGAGAAGTTTGATTTTTGTAAATTGCTTCATCATTTTCTTATTTGCGATCTGCATGATTTCAAAAATACCTTTGCTTTGTTATCAGATTCATATATAATGATTAAAGTCTTCATTTGGATTTAAGTATTGAATAAAATTCAGGTGAAACTTGCATGTGTGCTCGTCTAATTAACTAATCTTGTACATTTTAGTAATCATTAGTTACTTAGATTCTCCATCTGTAGTTCTTCTTTGAAGTTGGGAATATAAGGCAAACATTTTTAATAGACTGATTTGTATTACACATTGAAGCAGATACGTTTTCATGGATGTGGTATAGGTGTCAATTGCACATTTATTCGTCCGTATTTCCTCCAGAAAGTAAATATTAAGTCACTCCTCAAATGGGAGGTAAAAATTATTTTGCAAAAATATCACAAAATGTCTTTTAAAAGAGTGGAATTGCATGTTAGTCAGTTGAATGAAAACTAATGAAATAACAGTACTAACACTTAAATAGTTGCAAACTTTCTTTCTATTCTATTTCTACCTATTTACTACATCAACTTAATAGACTAATCTGAGAGTGTAGCAGTGCCTGATAAGGTGTAGAAATTTCAGCACCAATTTATTGTATTACGTATCATCTCTTTTCTATCATCTTTTAGCACCAATTTATTATAATACGTATCATCTTTCTTTTGTTTCCGCAATGCAGGACATGAGAGGAATAATAGGTGTGAACGTAAGTGTGATAGTAAGTGTGAACGTAAGTGTATGTGACGTAAGTGTTGGCTTTCCATGGTGGTATAGTAAAACCAAGGTGGAGACACCTGACAATTCAAGAAACCTATTCCCACCTTCCTTTCTGTCCTCAAACTTTTCCTCCTGGTTATCCTTGCTTGTTTGTGCTGAACTGACTTCTGACATTTGGCCTTGCCAAATGATGCTTTGGAGTGGTTCATTTGTTCCAATGTGAGAAAGAGTATCGGGCATAACTTTCTGAAAA
Source organism: Pyrrhosoma nymphula (assembly GCA_963573305.1). Classification (NCBI taxonomy): domain Eukaryota; kingdom Metazoa; phylum Arthropoda; class Insecta; order Odonata; family Coenagrionidae; genus Pyrrhosoma; species Pyrrhosoma nymphula. The sequence goes on from OY754332.1 coordinate 121,841,913, forward strand.
TTACTTCTATTCATGCGGAAAAGATCAATCAAGTAAAATTTTTTCTTATTTATTAGCAACTTAACCATTTTTTTGACACATTGTGTCATCATTAAGGGTACCTTGATGAAGACCCAGCCTGACAAACCTATGGTAGATTCTTAGCAAATCATAGTGAAAATTAAAAATTTTACTTGAAGGGACTTAATTAAAGTAGAAAATTTGTGCTAGGTCCAATATCAGGGTTCTGCTTTCAACATTTTTGAGGAAAAATAACTTGAAGAAAGAAATACATAGTTTTATGAAAAATATAGCTCAAAAATTACATATATGTAATTGGTATGGACCATTATTTCATTTCAGCGATTTAGAGTTTTTATAGAGTAGAAGTTCACTCATGAGAGTATTTTCTTATACATTTCAATGGGAGTTTGACAGGACTAATGACTTACTTTTGTTTACGGGAGGTTCATCTTCTGTCGGAGTTTGGTAGGGGGAGGTTTTACTGTGAATCGTCTCTCTCTTGTGGAACGATTGAGTTTTATGATTTTGCAGTTTGGTAAATGAGAAGTAAAGGGCCTGTTCAAAAAATAATTTCAGCCAATAAAAGTCATTTGTTTTTCTCTCAAACATTTTGTAAATGCTCTGTACATTTCTGATGTTCTTTTGACAAAAAATACATCTAATACAGCTTGAAATTCATTGTCCCTGAAAATTGTGAACCTGTGTCATGGGTCTTGCACAGCCTGCAATGTTGCAAATAGTCATTGTTTTTCCTACTCACAAGTAGGCAGTGTGGTAGCTAGACAGTTTTCTGTAACAAGTTTCTCTGCTGCATTAAATTTTATGTTAGTAGATCCAAATAGAGAAAGGAATTTGACTCAGCTCCCTCTTATTTGTTGTAATCGACTAAGTCTCAACCCCACAGTGCACTGGATACTAGACACCCCTTTTTGATATAACATGGTCAGCCATACTAAATAAGTAAAAATAGATTTCATCATCATTCAGGGTTCATTTGCAAATGGGAAAAATATTGTGAGAATATTTTGACTGGTATGTATATCAAAATGGCATATCTCTTTAGTCAATTTTTTGTATAATACTGAAGTGTATGATGTTGCGTATTGGCTACAGGGAAAATTCATCTTTTTGTTTGCATTTCGAAGTTTTCCATGCACCATCATGCAATGTGACTGCAGAGATGAGAAATATTTTAGTTTAAGTATTTTATCCTTGTTATTGAAGAAAGTTGATGAAACAATTAATGCCTCTTAATATTGTCATTTCCGCTTATTTAATCCATGATGCAGATCTTTTTTTGCTGTGGATTTGTGCAATTCATAGGCTCAGGTGAACTAAGTCCAATGTTTTGCTATTCGTTTTAATCCTAATTTTATTTACCCTCAGTCGAGAAAGCAGCAATCTTTAGATAAGTATGGATAATGGTGGGTTATACTCTTTAATTCTCTGCAATACCACAATGTGAAGGATTTTGTCTGCAGAAGATAGCAATGGTGCTCACCCTGCATCTTGGAATTTTTAGGTTACTTTCAATGTACCCTCATGTTTTTGCTGGTCGCCCAATGTAGAGTGGCAGATGATGCAGAATGGAGTAGTTTCTTGGATTAAGATAGAAGTATCTGAGGGTCGGTAACAATAAATTTGTACCATTACACTGACATTTTTTATTCAATCAGCTATATTTCAACATTTTGATACATATGTCAGGTGTACTTAGAGATGGGCCTCCCTGAAAATTACTGCAGTAATTTTCCTAAATTACTGTGGTATTTTTTGTAATTTTCCACAACCCCTGATAATTATTTTTCATATTTAATTTAATGTTCAGGAAAAGTCGCTTACGTTTGAGATCATTTTTCATACTGATACACTGTCACCTGATGACAAAAGGGAACAGTTGAAATGCAAAATTCTTAGTTTTGGCAGACTTATCTGATTGCTTCAAATAGCTGTAACCGCTGCACCTACAGAGACTACATTTATGGTGACTATAGAATTACACGCACCAATAGTAGTATATCTTTCATACGTGAATATTTCAAAATATTTTCAGGGTCATCAATGTTCTTTTACCATTTATTACTTATGACACTTTAAATAATCAACTATACTTTTAGTCAGCATTCTATGTCTATGTCCATGAAAATGAATTCCTTTATTCCAATATTTCTCTCGATAAGGTTTTATTACTTAGCAAACTACGAAACTTTTTCAAAATGAGAATTTCACTGAATTGTTTTCACATTTGAACTAACCAAGTTAAATTTACTAGTATATGATTGAAGCCTTTGAACATGGTCTTCATCAGGAAGGAATCACTGGGACAAGTGATATCTATTTATTTATTTATTTTATCATCCCCGAAAACAGCACTGACGGCCTTTTTACATCGGGTGTTGTAACATGTAACAATGGACGAGCACAAACACCCAAGTCCTGAGTAGTGAAAAATCCACTCAGGCAGGACTCGAACCCACGACCCTCAGTTTAGCAGGCGAGGACTTAACCCCACCGCCACTGGGGCCGACATCACAAATTATTACAAGGAATTATTAATAAGAAATTTTTAATTTTTGTTTGGACTGTGCCTGTGATGTATCCTATATTTGTGCCTGTAATATACTTTGTGAATTGCCCATTGTGCTGAGGGTTATTATTTGAATGAAAATTTCTCGTGCTATGACTAAAGAAAGCCAAATTGCTGCTGCTGCTGCCGTATTTGTTTTTAACTTTTTAAAATTTCTAATAGATTTAGTATTATGCATGGGTTAAACGTCGTTATTCTCTTTCTATTGCTATTGGCATTCCTACTTAATCCTTCATGTAATATTAATTTCTTAAAACTTGAAATTTCTGGAAAATTACGGTAATTTTAAGAAATTACCATATTTTACCACTGTAATTTACCTTAAATGAAAATGTCAGTAATTTACCCATCTCTAGGTGTACAGAATAGTTCCATCTTCCTGTTTAGGTCATCATAGTTTTAAGAAGAAGGTAATGGTCAATGGCAGGTGGTGGGAGTTAGGGAATAGGGTTTTGGGAGGGAGAGGTGAGGAAAGTGTTTCTGCATCACTCACTGAAAAAATTCCTCTAAAGCCTCCCAAGATTTTAGTGCTCATGCCAAGTTTAATAATCATAATTTTTTTCTCTGTTGATTACACATAGAAAAAAATTGATACAGAATATTTCAATTAGTTAGAAACATGCATTTTAAATCCTTATGCACTGGGAAAATTTGGCAAAAATAAATACGGGTATTGCTTGCTTGACACGAATTTGTGAAGCAATGGATAACTTCCACAAAATCAAGCCTACAAACATTTCCTTTGTGTCTATGTTCATTATTACTCAACAAGCCAGCTGTAAATATATTTGCATAGCATGACAAAATTTCCCATTTTAACATGATTGCTGGGTTTTTTGATCAGGGAAGCTCCAATTACCAGTCAAAATAGTTTTGAGTATATTAGAACCAGCATTTAATAATGAAATGACCTAAAGTTATCTTTATCAAGAAGTTTTAACTCACTGGTCCTATGAATTCCATATCTAGATGAGGGAACGGTGAGCAGTAACAATGGAAGCAATCATTACAAGTCCTTTCAATGTATCATCGTGTGAGGTTGGTCTAGTATTGCCTTAAAACCATCTATGTAATATTCCTTACACTTAATTACTGTAATGACCTGGGTTTCAGAACTTGAGCATCACTGTCATCGGTAGAAGTATTGGCTTGTTCTATATAGGTTTGATGAAAAAATTTGTGGAATGCGAAATGATGTATTTTACATTGAAAGAAGCGCTGCATGCTAATTAATTTACCAGCATCAGTATGAAATGTTATGATTTTCATATCTCTGCACTACCTATTGTGCTTGAAGGAAATAGGTCATAGTTATTTGAAATTGTACGCTGAGCAAGATTAAATGTCGCTACATTGTGAGGGGCACCTGAGGTTTTCAAATCCTCAGCATATATCTATGGATTGAGAGTACTTACTCCCAATGGACAAGGGCAATTTCACTTTTTTTAAATACCAATTATTAAAGTCAAGTATGCAATTGTTGTACTGCTTTAGCAAAAATTTCCTAATTTTATCTTATGACATTGTGTATTGTTGCACATAAAACCATAATGCAACTGTTAAGAAATGATTGACATGGTTAGTCCCAGATAGCACTGCAAAATATGTGTCTAGATATGAGGGTGTACAAATAGGATGCAAAATTATCTGTGTGGAATGTTAGCAAGACATATCTTTTTAACTATGGCATTAGTTCTGGTAAGGATGAGCTTGAATTTTAAGTCGACACTTACTCATTACATGTACAGTACAGGACCTCAATCTGGAAAGCATGGGACCGAGTGATTTCTGGATTTTGGAGTTTTCTGTATTTTGGGTCCTCATTAAGATTAAGGCATTTCATTCATCTTCAAAGGTCTAAATTGAGGTATAACACCTGACAAGCAAATTTACGTCAGTAAGATCACGTAAATATAACATGAATCATCTCCAATAGTTCCACGACTAGAAGCGATAGCGGCGCTGCGTGGCGGTAGAACGAAAAAACATGTGGAGGGAGTTTGAAAATTTAGCTTCAAATCTTGCGGATTTTGGGTTTTCCGAATTTTGGGATTACGAATTTGAGGTCCTCAACTGTACTTTGAAACAAATTTTAACATATACACATATTTCGTTGCAAGGGGCTTGAATACTTTAATGAGATACTTTGTATGTCTGGGTATCCGCATCATTGTATCTACATCGTACAGGATGCGAAATATCCCGATTGGACACAGATTGTACACTTAACGGAACTATTTGAATATCAAATTCTTGCTCTCAGTAAACTCAAGCTAATAGCTTAAAATAAATGTTATGGGTTTACCAAAAGTAAGAAGTTGATATAAAGGATTTAAGGTTTTCCCGGTGAATTATATAAGTGAAGGTTTCACGGGTTTCACACTGGGTAAGATTATTTAAATGAATCAACGTTTCAATGGTTGACTCAGCCATCGTCATCAGGATAATGAGTCGAGCGAGGATGCTGGCAGTTATATGTAGCTTCAGATGCCCCATTGTTGTGGGAGCCGTTACACGCTCTTTGAATTTTGTCAATTACTGGGCGCCAAGTCCTACTTAACACATTCAATGCGGGCCCGATTTTCATGAAAGTCGTCAAAATCGGCTCGAAAAAAGTGAAAGCGCTTCGGAAGCGAACGACCACATCAATTGACGTGCTCCGCCAGTCGGAGTAGCCAGTAGCACGTCTATTGATGTGCTCCGCATTGAATGTGTGAAGTTGAAGCCATTGTCTATATTGATGTTATTTTGCTCCATCTGTATCAATATCGCTTTTTTCGTTATTCTTTCCCAATATTTGGACACCTGGGAAAGTAGTGTAGAATTTGGGAAATCGACACAATATCCATGGTCAAGGCTATGCTCTGCTAATGCAGACTTTTCCGGTTGGAAAAGCCTAATACTTCTTTCATGCTCTTTGATTCTTTTCTCGATGGTCCTTCCTGTCTAGCCAGTATACGCCCTACCATACTCGCATGGTGTGCGGTATACCCCTGTTGTTGAAAACTACAGGCGTATATTGGCGAGACAGGAAGGACCATCGAGAAAAGAATCAAAGAGCATGAAAGAAGTATTAGGCTTTTCCAACCGGAAAAGTCTGTATTATGCGAATGACCTTAGTCATCGAAGCACCCTAATCACCCTAATACTACTACAAGTCTGAATTAGCAGAGCATAGCCTTGACCATGGATTTCGTGTCTATTTCCCAAATTCTACACTACTTTCCCAGGCGTCCAAATATTGGGAAAGAATAACGAAAGAAGCGATATTGATACAGATGGAGCAAAATAACATCAATAGAGACAACGGCTTCAACTTAAGTAGGACTTGGCACCCAATAATTGACAAAATTCAAAGAGCATGTAACGGCTCCCACAACAATGGGGCATCTGAGGCTACATATAACCGCCAGCATCCTCACTCGACTCATTATCCTGATGACGATGGCTGAGTCAACCAATGAAACGTTGATTCATTTAAATAATCTTACCCGGTGTGAAACCCGAGAAACCTTAACTTATAAGAAGTTGCTATTTGAAATGCAACACACTGAAAATTTTAAATCAAAACGGAACTACATATATTTGTTGTTCCAAGGGGTGGAGGCTTACTTTTGAGATGGCATTTTCATGATTGTTTACATTGTCGTAGGAGTGTCTACACTTTTCAATTATTCTGCTGCTTCTCATCTCTCATTGCAAAACAGTTAATTGTTGTACCCTAATTCATATTTCGTTTAATGTGAGGTTTATATACTTTTAATTTTTGCTCTGGAGGTGTTACTTTTCATGACTCGCGTACTATTTATGTACCTTAGTAACTGTTAAAACTCGACATTCATGAAACGAATGAAAAGTTTTCCTGGAAGACGTCTACTTTTCAAGATGCTCATCTCTTCATTAAATACATAGTGTTATTGCCAAAAGATGTGGATTTAATCATACTAATCATCATTGATTGTCACTAATTGAGATGTCCAATAAACTAGTGGGTCTTATTGAGAAATAATGGTGAGTGGATTCAATCATTAGCAATTGAGTCAGTTTTTAAAGCATTGATGCAAGCATTGTCATGCTCGTGACCTTTGTGTGTTGTCTCTCTAGATTATTGATTGTATGGGTGAGCGAGGGCCTTCTGAAGCCCTCCTGGCACTAAGACCTCTTAGTCCATTGTGCGGTCCCACATTTGCCTACTACTTGCAGACAGGGGAAAAGAGCGCCACGGTAGAGGTATGGAGAAGGGCCCACCCCCAACCTTTTCTGGTACAGGTATGGATGAGGGTCACCTCCCTCCAACCTCCCTGGTCTGGGTCTACCCTCCGGCCTCCTGGTATAGGTCTGCAGGTCAATTCTGTAAATATCATAGGCATCATAAGGGTGTTAGTGATGATGGGGAAGTTATGATGGCTACGACGTTCAAGAGATTCTGTAGGCCCCCGTCATCAGGCTTATGACGGTGGAGTCGTTCACGCCGTGCGAGTGGTTCGTAAACGAGGAGAACCAATGGAAAACGCCGACACATCTTCCAGTACAAAAAATTGACAAGCAGAAATCATCTACATGTCAACAGACAACAATTGATGCCTTATAAGTGTGTGTTTCAAGCATGAAAACAAAGTTCATAGAGTTTAATTTTATGGAATAACAAATGCAAAATACTATACTATTTTATCAGAAATTATCATAAAGTGCTCATATTTTTACCCATATCACTTAATGAGGGTAAATTTGTCCAACATTTGGCATATACGTTGAAGAAACCCGGAGAGGTCTCGTGATGAATAGTAGGTCAATATTTGCGTTAAAATTGTGGTACTATTTTGAAGAAAAGTAGACAAAGACTTGGATCTGTATTTCTCCATGAAGTTGTTTCCATTAGAAAATTTTGCCTTATTTGAAAGTTTTTAGTATCAAATAATATGTTAGAATGAATATATATGGTTCGTGGGAGTAGTAATAACCCGTGTCCATTTACATACCTATTGAGTTATCGTTTGCAAGTTTTTTAATAATCGTCCATGTGAAACGTGCACGTGCATGAAAGTATCCCGTGAAATTGAACCGCGTACACCAATATTCAAGGAGAGCAATGAAATAAAGTGATTTCCATACTCTTAAATGAAGTGAGGAATCCGTTTTACAATAGCTGATATGGGAGGAACAGCAATGAAATAAAATGAATTCCATACTCTTAAACGAAATAAGATATCCCTCATAAATAATTATCAAATCAATTATTGTAGCGACATAGGTATCCAGTTAATAATAGTTGGGAGTCAGAATAATGGCGTTGAAAACTATACTCATACACAACGTAATTTGGCGATACCTCCAAGCATATACATAAGTAAACATGCCACCGAGCAAGTTTGTGCAAATAAAAATGATCATCCTTTGTTCCAACTGTGCTAGAACTCTACTGACAGTGTGACTCAGTGATGGGCATTATTATTGTAATATTTAGGTACATTTATACATTGTATAATTAAGTTTTCATATTAGTTATTGCAAATATTTTCTATGATTTTAAACATTCCCAGGGACAAATACAAAGTCATGTTTTACACTCCACTCACATTAAGGGACATATTTAATAAAGCCAAAGACCCATACAATTCCATGAAGAAATCTGGTGTGTACAAAGTGACTTGTAACGTGTGATGGTGTGTAGTATATAGGTCAAACAGGGTGAAATTTTGAAATCCGTATCCCCCCCCATAGGACACTCTCCCGAACCCCTAATCCTCAGGAAGGTCACAGGTCACCTAACAACAACTCCCCCCCTGTTATTCTCCATCAACCATATACCCCCCTCCCCTCCTCCTTACTACTATCTCCCTCATTGGTCAAGAATGCTCCCTCTTTCCTTATGCATATGTATAAATACCCATTGGAGGAGATGTAGCTTGTGTATACCTGATGATGACGCCCAAAGCATTGAAACAGATGTAGTGTAATATTGTACATTAAATATAAGTGGACAGTACAACTACTGCAGTATAATTTAATTACAGAGTAATTAGTAATCTGTGCATCTGAAATTCATTGTAAAAATATTAAAATTTAAAAACTAATGGAAAAATGTGGACGCCATCAGCTAATAGGTATTCCTGCATGCCTAGCAGTTGTATCCCTTTGTAAGTGGTTCGTAGCTGACATTGCACACCTTGCTATCTTGTTTGTACACGGTTTGACAATGGATAGTGTCCAGAGAAGAAAGCCACCAATGGATACATACTAGTATTCATTTCGTAAATGGATGGTATCTAGATACGAATAAGATATGACTGAATCTGTGCTATCTGGGATTGTATTATTTCTTTTACTTATCAATTACATGGTTTCTTTTGGCTTCAATATAGGTATTCACTTAACACAAATCCCTTTAGCATGGCTATGTTTTGGAATGCATCTCTTGAGTTAAGCAGGTTATACCTGTACTTAATTGTCCATAACCTCATAGAGTATTGCATGATATTCTTTTTTACTCTTTAGATAAGATAGATAGATTGATAATATTTTTATTGCTGTTGGTTACATTCAATAACATAGTCTGTAATTGTCAATTATGAATAGACAGACAACAATCAAGTACAATTGCATAAAATAAACAAAGAACACAGTATAAACAAATTGAGGTGAGAAGGAAATTTAAACACTTAGGCCTCACAGCAGGTGCATTGATTGTAAAAGAAATCGTAGACACTGTAAAAGGCCCTGCTTAAGAGGTACTTTTTCAGTTCTAATTTAAACTTAGGCATAGACCATATTGTCTTTAAGTTTAAAGGTAAATTATTAAAAATCATGGATGCTGCATGGTGAGGTCCTTTTAGGGACAGTGAGAGATGATGTCTATAAATATGGATATCATGTTTACTGCGAGTATGGTATGAGTGGAAACTATGATTATCAGGAAAGAGATTTGGATTTTGTTTAACGAAAATAGCACTATGTAGGGTATACAGTGAGGGTAGGGTTAAGATGTTGTACTTCTGAAAAAGGGGGCAACCGGGGCTGCGATATGGTAGCTGTAGCATTGCCTTCCAAGCTTGCTTTTGAAGGGAGAAGACAGTTTTAGTAAAGCTGTCATGACCCTAGAATATTATTCCGTAAGTCAGGAAGGATTGAATTTTTGCATGGAATAGCAACATCAAGATATTAAGAGAGATAATGGGAGCCAGTCTTCTAATCATGCAGATCCCTATTGTTAGGTTACTTGCGATTCTTTATGTGAGTATGCCAGCTCAGGTCTTCACTAACAGAAAGACCTAGAAATCTAGTTTTTGATGACTGCACAATATGGCTATCATTAATCTTTAGTAGAAGGCTCAGGCTTGGAGGAGCCCTCTTTAAGTGAAATTGTAGATGCCCTCTTGGATAATATATAAATATTTTTGTGACAAACATTAACTTTCGAAGAACTCATTGATGCTATAACAACTATGAAGTTGAACAGATGAACCTTGAGCATGTAGTTTAACACATTTGAGCTACATATGTATTAGTATTTTTGATACTAGTGTGCAGATGATTGTAAAGGTGAGTGCCCATTGCCAATGGTCCATTTTGGGGTCATGTTCGACCATGGTTATCAATGTGAGCATCATTATTCTGCCTTGTCTCGTATAAATGTATGTTATAATTTTTCTTTTTTATGAAAACTCTTGGGATACATGTATTAGCTCAAGTTAGGATTTTACTGATTCTGAATATTCACTGTTAGCATAAAGAAAGGATGTGTAAAATTTAAACCAAAGGAAATCTTAAACTATCCAAATTATAACTCCTTCTCATATCATGAGTGAGCATTCATATTATTTTCTTTAAATTTTGGAAGATGTTGCCGAAGCAGACACGTGGTTCCATGGTAAGGCTTCGAGAGAGAGAACATTGTTACTTTGCAATGTAGTAAAAATTATCCCTTGGGGAAATGTCTGAAGTTTGACTCAAGAGGTTTCTTTGAATTTTCTCCATTTTAGGGTGATGCCACTGAGTAAAGCATAGTTTTCTCTGTTAAGGCTGCAGGGAACAGGGGTTGCAGTTATTGAGGCTTAAAATTTTGAGATACCATAGAAATTATGGCTAAGGTAAATTTTTTCAGGTTTATCTTCGACTACTATCAAATTTGGATGATGAATGCAAGGACTAAATGGCATTTGTTAACATGGCATTAAAAGCTGCTCATTCAAATTAAGATACAGCCTGATGCAGAATGTTGAATGTTAAAATCTACTCTAGAATTGCTCAGTCCTTACTTTGTGGAAGCATTGTAAATACTTATTAAAAACATTAACTCTGTTGTTTCCACAAGTTAATTGATTATAATAGCATGATGCTTCATACTCACCTCTCTGTTACATACTAATTCAATAGAAAATTATAGTGGGTAATTGGTTGTTTCAGTTCCTTAGTTCTGGGTTCCTGCAGCTCATAATGAAAGGAATGGAACTGAATCTATGAAATTTGGCTTTGGAACTGATATTCATACGCTAGTGGCATTTTTAAACCAAAGTGTATAAGATGACATTGAAAGCATTGAAAATAAACTATCATTTACCTTCTAGTGGTTTTTAAGCTTAATATATTATTTTAGCGATGAAAGTTCCTTCTTACTATTCTTAAAATCAATTTCATCTGGAAAAAATATTTGGATATCATATATTTTTTTAAAAATAATGAATGAGTTAATATTTTCTATGGTAGAAAAATACCAGAGGAGACTCATAATTGCTGGTCCTGTGATATCATGCCAGGTGTAGCACTAGTAGTACAACCACAGATAGCATTGTTAGCATTGTAAATGCTTTTGAGTGGGGTATTGCTTTTTATGTGAAAATTAAGAAGCCATGAATTATAATGTCCACATACTTACCCATTGTCAGTGAAGTATGGTTGTGTGCTATCATAGAGTAAGTATACTAGAGGGCTAATGGCATAGGCGGAAATGGTATCGCCTGTTTTAATTCTCAAAGAGCAGATAGATGGCCCCGGAGTTGCGAGCGAGAGACACCTCCCTTCAAGGTCGTCGCCTCCTCTCTCGCCTTATCGCCTCTCCCCTCTCCTTCTTGCCCTCCCCTCTGCCCCTCTCCGTAACTCCCCATCAGGCTTTTATATCTCTGGCTTCGCAGTTCTCTGGGTCTGGGTTCTCTTTCGGCTAAGGAAGCAGGCAGGCAGTTTCACTGCACATTTTTCTACGTCCTCTCAGCTCTTGCTGCTTGACGTTTGCATGATGTGGAGTTTGAAGGACTGGATAGCGAGTAGGATATGATATTGGTTCAAGAGTGTGTTTATTTGTGGTTATATATTGCAAATTTTGTTCTATTTTACTTGAAGTGGGGTTTTTTCTCGTATTGCCATATTTTCTCGTATTGCCATATAATGTCTATATTTTGGTTTCCTAATTTGCCGATTGATTTGGAGAAAGGTGTAGCCATGGAGTGGAGGTATGACGCAATGGTGGGAATATTAAAGTTATTGCGGGTGTATTCGTTACTTGCATATCAGGGGGCGTTTGCGATGGTTCTTATTATTGTATTCTGTAGGATTTGTACGATTTTTAGTTGCGTTTTTATTTCCGTGGCCCAGGCAGGATATCCATGGCACAGGAGGGGGCGTATCATGGATTTGTAAATGATAAGCTTTGTTTCTATTGCAAGGGGACTATAGCGTTTAATGAGTGGGTAGATGGATCCGTACGCGCAGTGGACTTTTTTCTGGCAATATCGGTATGGGCCTTCCAGGAGAGTCTTGAGTCAAGGTGAACTCAAAGTAATTTAACTGTTAATTTAAGGCACATGGGCTATCATTGTGGACCAAGAAATAGTTTGTTTCTATAATAAAATCATTTCAATAATTTAATATTTTTATAACTGTTGTGTGTTCTTTTTGTGTTTTTATAACTTAGCTAGCCAACATCATGCTTATTCCTTTTTTCTGTTCTTTTCAAACAAAATATGCTGGTAAATAAAAAAATAACTAACCTCTGTTTTTTGACAAGTTTAAGTGTATATATTTTCTGTGACTTTAGGGCAATGTAGCTTAAATATATTCCAGAGTAATTAGAAAACACCATTGAAAATAACATTTTATTGCCAGTGCAAAAATATAAACAAAATGAAATATTTGTTCGTGGCTAAGATAAACAAAGGAGAAAATATTTTGTTACACATTTAGAAATAAGCTGCGTTTTATAGCATTCTAGTGAAATTGTGTTGAAAGCAATTTATCTCCTAAAACATAGAATGGCGGGTGAAACAAGGTTGAAATGTATAAAATATGAACATGCATTCTTTTTTACCTCTAACTCCCCTCCCCACTCCCTAATGTTCTTTCAAATTTTTGCTACAATTCGAACCACGTTATCGTCTTTCATGCATCTCGCACCTCATGATAGGAATGACAAAAATTCCACACAAAAATGTTTCTGTTCCCACAATACAACATTGTAATGTAAATTGATTCCCAGGTTGTGCAAAAAAGTATTAATTTCATATTATAATCAAACTACTAGTGGTGGATAAGTGATTGATTTTGACAAGAAAATATACACTACTCAAGACTCCAAACATGTTGAAAAAATGAGTGAAGAATGCTCAACACATACCTTGTGGCCACACTTTTCATAGTTTTTTCCTTGTTGATTTATCTTTTGCCCTCGCACACAAAAAGCAGCTGCCAACACTGCTGTCCTGAGGATGATTAGGGTTTCCGTTTACATTGTCCTGAATTCCAAGAAGCCCCTTTCCCCTGTTCTTCATCTGCACTGGAATGGCAGCATTCTTCATTCTGACGAAGATCTGTGGTTTGATAAGCTCCCAGGAAACACGCTGAATGAATACTTGTCTAGGTATCGGCTTTACCTCGGCCTTATTGAACTTAAAAATACACAAAGCATTAACTCCTGAGATGTTGGGCAGGTCGACAAATATGACCAATGGCCAGCATCTCATGTTACGAGCAACATTGTACTTGGCACAAATTTGGTCGAGGACATCTACGCCAATTTTCATTCTATTATAAAATGTTACAATTTCGGGTTTTTGCTCTGTCCCAGTTGATTCATTTCTTGTGTTGTCATGATGCATTGTCAAAAACAAAATAACTGCCTTTTTCGGTTTCGTGATACTTGTGGAATTAATTGTTCTAACTAGTGTGAGTTTCTTCCCTTTAGCCAGTTTTTCTGCCGGAGGTGAACCAATGTCTGTTGTGATGTTTCGGTTTGTGTTGGCTACAGGTTCAACTACTCTGAGCGTCACTTGCTCTGAGGAGTTGGATTGTTTATATGGTCCATCTGGCTGTGTACTGGCGTAAACCTCTAAGTTTACTGTGTACATAGATCTAGCACACACAAGATCATAAATTTTAATGCCATACCTTGCAGGTTTTTTCAGAATATACATTCGAAATGGGCACTTTCCACGAAAGGCAACCAGCTATATTATGGTACCTGCCTGAGTTGAAATAGAATTGGCCTTTTGTATAAACCTACTTGTGTTTTAGCCTGGCAGTAAGTGATTAACATTCATGATCGCGGTGCATTACTCTCATCCTGAGGAAGCCGAGGCAGTGTACATCGGAAATAAATACTGTGCGTTTTTTTATAGCCTGAGATTCAGATGGTAGCTGGTGCACACTTGCATGACAGCTCGTCGGAGTATGATTCGCCCAACAGGCCGGACGAGAGCGCAGATCAACTCATGCCACTGGCAATCACAGAATTTGGTCCTTGAAAACATTTTAAACTATCAAAAGCTATTAATTGCCATATTTTTCTAGTGCTGAAACAACTTACAATCGGAACATGCTAAGAATACGCCATGTGATATTGTTGGATAAATGCTCACCACGTGAAATATATCTTTGGATTTTTCGTTTTTCGGCCCCAGGCAGAAGGGTCTCATCAGGGCTACTCAGACTCGTCTCCCGACGGCAAGCATTTAAGCAATGTGTGAACCCTGGCCCAGTTGCAGCCACTATTTTTTTTCCTTTTCAGAACCTCAACTAAATGTATACCAACTCATGCTTACAAAAAACTTTCCTCAAACGACATGCATGTTGTCATTAATGAGACGACGATTATCACAATTGTGATACAAGGTAAGGTCTCAAGAGAAGACAATGTCATACATTAGATGATCTCGGCCCCCGTACGTAAGACAATTTAAGATGAGCCGGACGAACCCAACTCCCTCCCGCTATTCACTTTCGATGTAATAACTGAATGGGACATTACTCATCCCACTCTCAAGCAAACAAATCAAGGTCACCCGCCACCCCTATTCCCAAAAATATGATGCTACTTACCTCGTGTTCCTTTGCAGCAGTGCACTTAAGAATTGATTACCAAATACTTTTACAGCTTCTGTTACCATATGTAATGAAGTGGCTATGACCGTTAGCGAAAGGCAAGCAATTCTTTGTTTTTCAGTTTAGAGGTCCAATCGTGCATTCCTATTTTAATGATTTTTCCAGCACAGTAATAACTTATCACTATGCCAACAACTTTGTAGAAAAATTTAACGTTGTAAATAACATTTGCACTTCACCATTATGAGGTAATTCCCAAACAGGTTTTCCTATCTAAAATTTAATTGTCCAAAGCAGACTACGCAAAATCTATTTCCTTCGATATCTTGATCATTCGTCGAAGCAATGAACGGGATGAACGTCAGTAGGATAATCTCTTGAAGCGAATAATTCTTCCCTCAAGGAAAATCTTTTCCTCGTCAAAACAATAGCCTCACCTCGCCAACTTATCTAATGGCAAAACGACCTTCTTCCCTGGGGATTGTATAAGTTAAAACGAGTTGGATTCAGCTATCATGTTTTTACCTGTTTCCAACTCGGTTTAACTCGTTATCTCAACTCGTTTGAGGTCGGTTATGGCCGCTTTTTGCTTGCTTTAACTCGTACATTGACCTCGAATTACCTTGAGTGACGTCGTATCAACTAGTAGCTGTCGTTTCAGGGCAGCTCGATTCTTCTTGAATCACCTTATTTTACCTAGAGATGTATAGGTTGTTTCATCTCGTATTAAATGGTTTCAGTTAGTAGCACGCTACCTCCTTTCTCATTGTATGAACTCGTTTCATATGGGCAAGAATCAACTCGTCTTACCTAGCATTAGCCCGTTTTTATTTAGAACAGGCTACCTCAATTCATATCGTATTACCTTGTTCGACCTGTGCGAGAAGCAACTGGTTTGAACTAGTACTACCCCGTTTCAACTGGTTTCAGCTAGCATCACCTTACCTCCTTTCACATCGTATTAACTCGTTTCATATGGGCAAGAATCAACTCGTATTACCTAGCATTAGACAGTTTTATCTAGTACAAGCTTCCTCGATTCATATCGTATTACCTATCCACGGACTTTGCTGCTCTCTCAAAATTAAAAAAAAAAGATAATTTGCTGTTAATCATTTGGAATTTGCCACTGTGCAATGGTATGATTTAGTATGTAGTGTTATACTACCTCGTATCTACCTAACGTTTTAGTACCTACTATGAATTAACGACTTATTACAAATCCTACGACTATATGCACATATTCTCGCACCTTTTATTGAAATACAGGTGTTGAGAAAGACTTATATATGTAGTCACTTCTGTGGATAAATGTGACCTCGATTACTATAATTATTACATGATAATTCCGTGATAGTTTGAGGAAAAACCATAAAATCTTGATAAAAGTTATTTGCCATTAATTAATGCCAGATGACTGTTATCCTATGTTGCCACATAGTATGAATATAAATGGAATATTACTGTGAATAAACAGGATTTTTCCAATTCCCGAACGTTAGCTTTGGCGTCGTAGCTAGGGGCTGGACAGGCAGGCGGCTGCCTGGGGCACAACCCTCAGGGGGCGCACTTTGCAGACCCACAGCCTGCGGGCCATAAATCGAGGTAATATTACCTCGATTTATGTGGTATCAACCAGTAACTGTCGTTTCTGGGCAGCTTGATTCTTCTTGAATCACCTTGTCTTACCTAGAGAGGAATAGGTTGTTTTATCTCGTATTGCATAGTTTCAGCTGGTAACACGCTAACTCGTTTCACATTGTATTAACTCGTTTCATATGGGCAAGAATCAACTCGTATTACCTAGAATTAAGCCGTTTTATCTAGAACAGACTACTTCGATTCATATCATATTACCTCGTTTGACCTGTGCGAGAAGCAACTGGTTTGAACTAGTACTACCCCGTTTCAACTGGTTTCAGCTAGCATCACCTTACCTCGTTTCACATCGTATTAACTCATTTCATATTGGCAAGAATCAACTCGTATTACCTAGAATTAACCCGTTTTATCTAAAACAGGCTACCTCGATTCATATCGTATTACCTCGTTTGACCTGTAATACAGCACCCAAAAAGAATCGTGCATGGCCAATGGGCATTACAGTGGATGGTAACAACGTGTTGTCGCCCAAAGGGATGAGCTTGTGTAAAGTTATGAGGAAGTGTTGCAAATTTAAATTCTACTTCCACCCTAATTTACAGGACATCAAAATAATAAAGCAGCGTTACTGTAGCAGCAAAAATACACCTACTTTCTGTAAAAAAGTAAAATAAAAAGGAAACTTATTACAACGCAGTAAAATAAAATGTTTTGTTGCCCCCACTGCATGATTATTAAATTTTGTTGGCAAAAGGTTTTTGGCGAGTAAAAACAGATTGCTCATATTCAAGCACTTGGCATTCCATTAAATTTATGCATATTAATTTGTTATTTTTAAGCAAAAAAGCTAACTTATTGATAATAGTTACCTGAAAACCATTTCTTTACATTGCTAAAATAGCAAAAGTTGTTGTAAAAAGCATAAATCTCTGCTAACCTCCAAACTAATAACCCTTATGAAATATGTCAGTGGGATTGTTGCATGCGTTAAAATGACAGTATAATGGATAGCTTATAGAAAAAAGTTAATAAATACCAGTATACTCTATATTGATTTTTATTCATCATAGATTTGAATACTTATCTGCTTGCGAGCCAGTATAGTTGAAGGAGCCCCGAACAATGGATTTCAACAGAGGAAGTCTCCCCTGTTCATGCCCTGTTTGGACCACGTTGAGTTAATGATACCGTTATACGGTTTTAAATGCTTCCTCTTTCAGGATAGTTAGTCTCTCAAAATCGGATTTTCACTACATATTTCACAGACAGTAGATACTCCTGACTATACAAAAAATACTCATCCATGATTCAATGAAACCAACAGATCCCACTGAGAAATTAAGGGAACGTAAGCACTGCTGTCATGCACAAAGTACAACTGAAAGGAAGGCAAACACCTCAACATTTTTTACTTTGACCCTCCTTCCCATCCTGAAATTTAAGTACTCACAGATACTAACTATCTACTGCACTAACATAATCGTTGGACATAAACATAAGTATGGTGACTGTGTCTAACAAATCAAGATTCTACCATGTATGTACAACACCATTAAACTGCAATTTCCACCGACCATTAAAGTTATGCAAGGGTATTTCCACGTCACCGCACCATGACACCCACTTCACCATGAGACCCACTTCACCATGACACCCTCAAACTTCAAGAAAGTTCTCAATTTCTTGCATTCAGGAGGCTTGCCTCCTAAGGTGTACTATTTTACTCAAAAACTTTTATCTCACTCATTTGTGGATCAGTTCTCCAGATATTCACTTGATACGAGATCCACATCGGACGAGGTGAATCAAGTTAATACGAGAAGTGGTGGATACAAGGTAAAACCACTTGATATGAGATCCACATCGGACGATGTGTATCAAGTTAATACGAGCAGCAGTGGATACGACATAAAACCACTTGATACGAGATCCACATCGGACGATGTGTATCAAGCTAATACGAGAAGCGTGAGATACGAGGTAAAACCACTTAATACGAGATCTAGATTGGACGAGGTGAATCAAGTAAAAACGAGAAGCGTGAGATACGAGGTAAAACCAGTTGATACGATATCCACATTGGACGAGGTGAATCAAGTAAAAACGAGAAGCGTGAGATACGAGGTAAAACCAGTTGATACGATATCCGCATTGGACGAGGTGAATCAAGTAAAAACGAGAAGCGTGAGATACGAGGTAAAACCAGTTGATACGAGATCCAGATCGGACGAGGTGAATCAAGTAAAAACGAGAAGCGTGGGATACGAGGTAAAACCAGTTGATACGAGATCCACATTGGACAAGGTGAATCAAGTAAAAACGAGAAGCGTGAGATACGAGGTAAAACCAGTTGATACGATATCCAGATTGGACGAGGTGAATCAAGTAAAAACGAGAAGCGTGAGATACGAGGTAAAACCACTTGATACGAGATCCAGATTGGACAAGGTGAATCAAGTAAAAACGAGAAGCGTGAGATACGAGGTAAAACCACTTGATACGAGATCCAGATTGGACGAGGTGAATCAAGTAAAAACGAGAAGCGTGGGATACGAGGTAAAACCAGTTGATATGATATCCACATTGGACGAGGTGAATCAAGTAAAAACGAGAAGCGTGAGATACGAGGTAAAACCACTTGATACGAGATCCAGATTGGACGAGGTGAATCAAGTAAAAACGAGAAGCGTGAGATACGAGGTAAAACCAGTTGATACGAGATCCACCTCGAACGAGGTGAACCTAGTTTAGACAAGTTACCTCGTCTACAAGCTGAAACCACTTGAAACGAATTCATCATCGAACGAGTTGACACTAGGTATTTCGATTTTTCACCAGGACTGCTTGTCATGCGTGTTGAATATGTTTACGGGGCTTGAGAGTTAAAACCATGTAAAACGAGGTGACAGCTCGTACCTACGAGGTGATCCGAGTTCAAATTTAACTGGATTTACCTCGTTTTAACTCGGCCTTTTCCTCAGGGTTGGGAGGTGGGAGCCTTAAGTGCAGAAATCAGGCCAGTAAGGAAAGCCTGACGAGGTATGGCCATAAAAAACTCAGAACTCCCTTTGTAATCAAGATAAAGTTACAATTCTTTCACCAAAAATAAATTTATAGTTTTACCCAAATTTCTTATGCAGCATATATGGACCTATATCGTATGATACGACAGTTAGTAGGCAACTGCTTCCTACCTTTAAAAAAATCGTGTTTTGGCCCAAAGATACTTAACTAAATATAACAATGTCGAAACTCAGCTAAAAACATAAAAAGGTTTACCGATATGGGAAGTAAGGCATTAAAAACTTTCCCTGCAAGTTTTAGGCTGTTGTTGAGAACTGTTAGCCGACAGTTGAGTGAAGAGGATAGCTACGGAAAACTGCCACAAAATAGCAAGCGGCTGAAATAATGGTTTGGTAAAAATATTTGAGGAAAAAATAAATTCGTAACTCCT
The DNA here is from genome assembly GCA_963573305.1 of Pyrrhosoma nymphula. Lineage (NCBI taxonomy): Eukaryota > Metazoa > Arthropoda > Insecta > Odonata > Coenagrionidae > Pyrrhosoma > Pyrrhosoma nymphula. Next base: position 121,861,865 of record OY754332.1, read on the forward strand.
TTCCTATTCAAGATAGTTATAATTTTTTCACCAAAAATACATTTATAGTTTTCACCAAATTTTATACACAGCATATATGGACCTATGTAGTAAGATACGAAAGTTAGCAGGCGATCGCTTTGTACCTTGTAAAATTTCAGATTTTTCGTTCAAAAGATATTTAACCAAACATAACAACTTTGAAACTGAGTTGAGCACAAATTAAAGTTCATCAGTTTGGAAAAAAATGTACAATAAATGTTTCCTGCAAGTTTCAACTTAATACTGAGAACAGTCTGCCGGCAACTGGATTAAGAATATAAACTCGGAGGAGCCAAGTTACTAGCCGAAATTCAAGGAAATATTTTTTATAACTATTGTTATGAACAAAATCGACTAACTATTGTCACCACTAAACGTAGCGACCCTTTCTGCTTCAGGATATATTTTCAGGCTTGTGGAATGAGCAAATTCCAAAATTTGTCAAAATTTCTTCCTCACCATCTACGTTACCCTTCCGGAACTACATAAAAAATATATATGCTTTTTGCGAGTGCGGTGAGTCCTCTATATATAGTTACTCTATGGTACTATACAAACCACAACAAGCTCTTGGCATCAACTTCACTGTGACGATTGCTTCGTATAAATCCCTCCTACTGTTAAACCTCTCCCATTGGCAGAGTTCAGCTGTGCAAGTCACACCAGTGCAAGGGTCTAGTGAGGGCAAATATGGCCATGCCCACACACTTTGGCCATACCTACCTAAAAATGGCCCTTGTTGAATACCTTTAAAAATGAACACAATTTTCTTGAGAACCTAGCTTTCTGATTTTCATGGACTTTGAAGAGTTAATTGATTATTAACTTATTTAACTCTCTGCAAAATCAATTTAGTTGTCGTTGCATGTAGGATACTACCCCAATTACCTGTTTTGATTCTCTGTGGCAATTTTTAGAAATGGTAATATTTGTTGAATTGGTCTGTGTGTTATGGCACTTTCTTGCCTCATTTGTTTTTCATGGTATTCTTTGAGATGTTAATCATATTATATCTTTGTAATGAACTTATCTTTTTCAAAATATGACTGCTTTTTTATGAGCTATTAATTTTGAAAATGTGTTGAATTTTCACTCTTTATACACTAAGCAGTAATTCCTTTAGCTGATGTTTATATCTAGGATTTGTGTCGGTAGCTGGTACACTAGACACACATTTTGATTGCTCTTCTCCCCAGCATTGACTGAGGTGAAAGCATGGAGGAAAGAGTATCCTTGTTATTACCTATATGGCGAAAGAAAGTATTCTTTGCTCTTTGGTAAATGCTAATGACTCTCAACCAGCTTTAATCGGTCTTCATGTACATCTCTTAGTGTCTTTCTCTCTCTCTCTCTCTCTCTCTCTCTCTCTATTCTAAGTCTTATGTGATGCTCTATCAAAGTGATGCTCTATCAAAAGTGTGTAAAAAGGAAGACCAAAAAAAGTAATGATATATGTATAAAGTCAAGTAAGATATAGGTCTGTGTTATCACCTATTAAGAATGTGAGCTTCCATGTGATAACTATAGTACATTTATAATATTCAGATGGATAAATTTCAAACTCCTTTGCTGTTCATATATCTTAAATTTTTGTGTTTTCCATAGGTATGTCGTAATGTTAGTTTCTCAGCTTTAACATTGTTTTTTTGCCCCCTCAATGAATGTAACCTTTCCATGGTTTCTGTCAAAACAAGGGAAGGAAGCTCATTGGTCCCACATGTTCATGGACCTTCATGCTTGCATATGCCTGTTAGATGATGTGCATGCTAAAGGTTGTAACAGTATGATCACTGTATGTGTAATAAAAAATGTATATTAATGGAAAGAGATTTTGTAGAATGAAGATTACAGTGAGAAGGTGAAAATTCTTAAAATTGCCTGTGACCTCATCAAAGCATGCCATTTATAATAGATTACGAGACTTTTTTTTACCTTTCCTTACTAGAGAAAATGCCACGCGGATTGTTATTGGTGCAAAAAATATCTAATTGAGCATATTTCAATATGCAATATATTTCAATTCAATAAGTGTGCATTTTGATCTTTAAGCATGTTATCAACAGTATGTATTTTACAAACTAATCTGACCTCCTGATAATTGATTTATATAAATGAAACAACGAATATCTGATAATTCATTCCTTAAAATATTAACTGAGCATGTCACATTTTTTTAATTTTCATTGGTAAATTGTGTTTTTATCTCCATTACAGGAGAGTTTCCTGCCAAACCCTATCACAGTATTTCCTGGGCAGGAGTATGTAGATACATCTTTCTTTGGAGCATTTTTAATGGGCTCTGTGTTTCCAGAAGACTCTAGACAGGTTGCTACATGCTACCTGAATGACAAGAAGAAAAATGCGACCAAGGACAATTTGACAGAGAATGTGAGATTGATACTTGAGTACTCGCGGGTAAGGAACCATTGCTTAATGATTTGTTTATGCACATGAAGATTTAAAGAAAGCATTCACCATCAGTGAATATCTTGAAGCTATTTGGTGAACTTAATATGTCAGAAACTACTTTCAATTAATCACCAAGCTCAACTAAAAAATCTCAATGATTGCCACACACCGGTGTAAAACCTCCCTTTAAAATTCAATCATTAGACAAACAGCTAATGAGATGGGGAAGGCTAGAATTAGTTTGAAAAAGTCCAACTGAACTGATCTTTAAGGCGTACCCAACAAGTTTATTGCTGAAATATGTTGTGTTCTTGATGTTCCCCTTTCCATCATTACTCTTGTTTTGAATCTGGTGTCTTTCCTGAAGACTTATAAAGTTGAAACACAATCCCTTTTAGCAAAAAAAAGAGAAACCTTCCTTCCAGTTACTGTGTGATATCAATCACTCCAGTTTTTGGATAAGGTTGTGTATGGTTGTCAAATCACAAATGTATGAACATTTTCCTGGTAATGGGCTATTTGCAACACGATATGGTTTCTGCATAGGTCAACCAACTTCATTGGCAGTCAAGCATGTGATGCTAAAGCTATTGATGGTTGATGTGATACTAAACTCCTTTGAGGAAACTCTTCTGCTGCACTAACTGCTTTATTTATTGCAATTTTCCACCAGTATTCCAGATTACAACCCCAATTAAATCACTTAAATCAATTAATTACCTCATGTAGACACCAAATCCTCAAAGTTGTATGGATGCCATTTTGATAGCCATACGTACCAAAATCATATATTTGTAGTTCAGTGAAGTCCCTGGTGGACGCACTGCTCGCAGCATATATCCCCTCCCAGTATACCACCTTTCATATCACACGGCATCTGACGTATATCATTTGGCAACATTGCTTGACCTTACTCATTGGCTTCTCTCCCATCCAAGTCTCCTCAGACATCTCAGAGAGACAATGTGGGGCACTTTCCAAAATTCACTGCCTGTGCTGCCATAAAACGGAACGTGAAGCAGTACTGAAGTACGGCTTTACTGCTGCTTCTGCAGCCCGAGAGCTGCAGTAGAATTCTCAGAAGGAAACATCATCAATTGACTGATGTTATTGGTCACTGCGCAGTACTGCCAGTTGATAACGGAATGCTTTGCAGCACTGGCAGTGAATTTGGGAATGCATTCTCGGTAGGGGGCCTAGCATAGTGCATCAGCATTTGTCCACTTGACTCTTTTCATCATTGACTGGGCCAGGCAGAGCGTAACAAGTGGGGTTTTACCTTTTACTATCACCATCTTGAGGAGAGACCTGCTAACCATCATTGGTGGAAAGGAAATGGGGAGGCAAGTGGGCAGTTTCCTCCCCTAACAGATGTCTGATGTTGGCCAAAAATTGGCTGTTGGTCAGGAAAATATATGGATCCAAGTAATTAATAAAGGTCTAATAGGTTGCTATAGACAAGGTAACAATTAGGCTTGTGTTATTATGGAAACAAGAGAATCAGGCCTATGAATATTTTCGTAGGCTAGCAGATGAATGTTTTTTCGAGTTTAATATCCACGGAAAGATAACGGGGAATACATATATAAATTTATGCGCCACGAGTTGGGCAAAGTCCATTGATATAAATTATGACATACAACACTGCAAGACAAAGAAAATCCGTGAATGATGACAAAAAATATTCTCGAAGGGGTGATGCATCTTTCCAGATTCCATTGCTTTGAATGGGTCAAAAGGAAAAATATGGACTAAAGTGATTTAGGTATATAGCTTAATACATAGATGTAGATGTCAAAACTAACACACATTATTGTACTGTAATGGATTAATAAAGACAGAATATTCTTAAGGAGCCCAATTATTGTTTTGAATATTTAAGAAACGATATTATTTGAGTTACATACATATCAAGTTATTAAGGTCTTGCGTGTTTGAATGGAATTTCATTCTTGTGTCCATCTTAAATTTTGGGTTAAAATGTTTTAAAATGGACAGAATAATTTGGGTTAGTAATTATGTGTATTTATTATCATTCATTTTTGGGCAGATTTTATCGTATGAAGCACCATCACAAAATGATTACTTTCTGCCATTGATGGATAATTATATCTTTCTAATTATTAGGAGCTGAGGTTTGACACCGCTAGTGTGTAGGATATACAGTGTGTCCTCGTTTAACGTTGTTAACTCGTTCCTGAAAAAGTAGACGTTAAGCGAAACAACGTTAAACAATGCAGTATTTTCCATAAGAAACAATGTAAAAAATTAAAATCGGTTCCAAACTCACCAATTCTTCATTTCATAACAATAACGATTTCTTGTGTGAGAATAGTAGAAAAGTAAGGGGTATTAGATGAATGGTAAAGGAAAGTGAAAGGAATGCGCATTTATCAAATGTAAGAAAAAAAGGCGTGAGATTCTTAGTTTTGGTGAAATTAAAGTTTGAAAATGACAAAATTCGTGTATTTTTTGTGATATTTTGACGCCATATTGCGAGATTTTTGGAAGTCCCGGTAGAGGGATACGGACAAATTTCACGTCTGAAATATGGCCTTACCCAACCCCCCCAACAACGTTGCGGGTCTGTGGAGTGAAACAGGGGTGCTAAGGTGGGACAGTACGCGGCGTCGAGAAGGCCATTTCTGAACGGAAAAATAGGTTATTTGGCGGATAGTTACGATTTATTTTCACTAATACCCTTTTAAACCAACCCACCCCAATGGTGATTGGTTTGCGTAAAATTACGGCGAGTTGGTGATGAAAGTTCCGTATAGAGGCAGTGGAATGAAGTACCTCCAAAGATTATAGGGTAGCTCCGAGAGGTTACCCGTCCCTCCTGAGTGTAATAAAGCTGTCGAAAAGCGGGAATACTTTTAAGTTGAAGGCGGGAAAAGTCATGGGCGGTGGGTATAGAAAATGAAGACACTGCTCAACCGCTGTGCCATCTGGGGGAACTAGGAGTAAAAGGTCAGTATTTCCAATATGGCGTCCAGATTCACATCACAGGTTTAAGTGAATAGTTTACGAAAGAAAAAGGATTTATGAAGCAAACGAAAGGTAAATGTGCATATGTAGCTTAGCAATATAAGTGAAATAGGTGGTATAAGGTGATCGGGAAGCAGGTGAAATTAATTTTCTCCCAGACTGGACGCTATGATACAAATACCACGGCGTATTTTAATTACGCGGACAGTCGAACAGATGATTTCACTAGTCAGAGATCTTCATATCTTAGATGAAGCAAACTGAAAAGGCATTTTTAAAAGAATAAGCACCAGGTTTCCCTCCTATATTTCTGATATTTAGTGCTGTTAGCACCGGCTTCCCTCGGAGTAAAAGAAATTTTTGTTCTTCACTGCGGGAGCGTGCGCATGCGAATGCAGTGAAGGACAAAGATTTCGCTCGCTGCGATCGCGAAGACGTAGGATATCAATTAAAATATTGAGTGAACTAGGGAAACTCGATGCTGTGTACAAAATGTTTGTTATTTCGTAACAAAGTTTTAGGAACAGTATCACCCTCGACGATTTACTTTATCATGGAGGGTTTAGAATACTTCCTCTTACATACTAATTCAACACAAAAAAAACGTTTTCGATACACCTCAAACAGCAGTAAATCTACCTTATGGCGGAATGGGATTTTCAGGTATTTTTTTCCCGTAGATATTTGCCCCTGGATCTACCATTCGGACATGGTATTATTAAAACCATGCGATTCAAGATGGTACACTAACGTTGGTTTGAGTTTTAAATCACCCGATGCATTGCCCCCAAATAACAGCGTAGTAAATAATAAGCAAACATATATTTATGAAACAAAATAACGTAATAATTATTCGCTCAGGTGAACTTTTGACACACGCTATGAGGAGTTAACGTCAAACTTTTCCGCCGAATGGAAATTACACATCAGATGCGCCAAATTCCTATTCGTTATTCATTTTTTTTGGTTGCGCAAAATTTGAACAACGTTATCGCAAAGCACTGACGACGTTGAACGATTTAGGGTTTTAATTGTTGGACAACGTTATCGCGAAACAACGTTAAACGGGACAACGTTAAACGAGGACACACTGTATAATGTGAATGAGCTAAAACTGAAGGCCCCAGTCATACACAAAATATTACTGCATAAAAATCAAAGCCATGACCTAATACTCACAAAAATCTTATTAGGGACATTTCCGCTGGAATAACCTACAATCTCTCCTTTCTGGCACAATTTGTAGCAAGAAATGGGGGATAAATTATTTCCATCTAAGCATTTAAGTTGAACAAAGAGTTGAGCTCAATTTATTTAGGCCTTAGGCCCGGCATTGATTTTGGCCGGAGTAAGAAGGTATTATTCTGAGCTAATGGAGTTTATACAGAATTTCTTGGAGGAAAACTATTTACATGTTATGTATCATGTTGCTATAACTTTTAGCAAGTCACAGTTTATACTGCTCGTCACATTGTTCCGTTTGCACGCATGGAAAAATAAAGGATGTAAGCTAAAATGTTTCGGAAAAAAATTACGAGGCCACAAAATGAGTTTCTTGTAGGGTGCATCAGAGCTCAGTCTGGTAGATTGTCACTACATTGATCTTTATTCCTTCCAAAAGTCTATTGGCATTGCTAGGCATACAATGACTGTGGTAATATTTTACGACAATATATTGGTACTGAAAGGCTGGCAGGCTTACATCTCTAATGCTTGAGCCCTGCTGGAAAATAAGTCAAATGAAGTCATATACAACTCTGAGTTAATGGAAATTTTGCAGTCCAAACACCAAAAAGATTATGCTCTCAGGCTCCATGCTTTGCCATTCATTCTCTTAACACTTAACTACGCTTGACTTATTTTCCAGCTTTAAGGTACTGGTACTGAAGGTACTGAAAAGGTTTTGAAAAGTGCCCAGAACAGTGCGCCACCATAAGTAATTTGTTAATGTAAGTAATTCAGCTTTGAGTTAAAATTGGCACTAGGTATTACATATTTACACTATCATCAATCCTTTTCCTGTCGACAAATGCTTGGCTCAGTAAGATCATCTTGGGTTATTCGGCATAAGAAATTTGTTTTACATTCCACTTCCATTTTGTGGCACTTAGTGCTCCACTCGCACAAGTGAGAAATAAAACATTTTCAGCTCATTTGTGTCTTAAAGACTATCCATCATAATTGAATTGCGCTAATGGACTTCAAAGTCAAAGAAATAATATTGTTTTTCGCTTACGGTTATAACCACTTTATCGCAGGAGTTAGCAGAATCTTTATAAATATTCGCTGAATAATTAATTCGTAAGTGAGCCACAGAAAGCGAAGGCAGGACGTAAGTAGCATCATTTGCTTGAGAATAGAGGTACTCAGTGACCTTGATTAGTTTGGTTTGAGAGCAGGCTGAGCAAGAACCCATTCTATTATTATGTAGGGAGGGAAGGGGGTTGGGTTCTTCGGGCTCTTCTTACATTGGCTCACGTAGGGGGTTTGGGGGTCCGGGATCATCTTATGTAAGATTTTGTTTACTCCTGAGACCTTGCAGATATCACTATTTTGTTAATCGTCATCTCATTCCTATGATGCAAACTATGTGCAGTGTCCCTTAAGGAGAGTGCTTTTTAAAAGCGTGATTAGGTGTGTACGATTTAGTTATGGTACTGTTATTTAGTTAAGGTACTGAAAAGTAAAACAAACAGTGGTTGTTACTGTGTCAGGGTTCACTCATAGCTAAAAGTGTTTGCTTACCATTGGGCTATAAAGGTGTTAAATCCCTTTTTCCATGGGGTAATAAATCCAATTTTGTATGTTATGCGGTGAGCGCTTACAATACTTAACCAATAATATCGCCTGGTGCATTCTCAGCATGCTCGGAAAGTGCATTATTTTGTTACCAGGAAAAATATGGCTATAAATATCTTTTGATTGTTTCTAAATTATTTTAAAACAGTTTCGGAGACCAAATTCTGCGATCGCTTATTGACCCCAAAGAGATACATGCTTAGGTTGGTTATAACTTGTGGTGGAAGAATTGGACTCCGACGAGCTGCAGTCGTGAAATTGTGTCAGCTAACTTGACCTGAGTCTGGGCAAGGGCCTAGCCATGTTGAAACACCTGTTCCCGTCAGAACACCGAAGTTAAGCAACGTTGGGCTCGGACAGTGGTTGGATGGGTGACCCTCCTCCATACCTGCACCAGGCGTGGATGGAGAGGAAACTACTGCCTGCAGACCACCGGGAGGCTGGTGGGAGATATACCCAGACCGGGAGAGTTAGAGGGAGTACACCCTCCATCCCTGGTACTGGGGTGGGGCAGGGGGAGGCCAATCCTCCATACCTCTACCGTGGTGCTCTTGTCCCCTGTCTGCAAGTGGCAGACAGGCATGGGGTTGGCACAATGGACCAAGAAAGGTCTAAGTGCCCGGGCTCCTGACGAAGGCCCCCCAATAACAATCTAACAATCTGACCTGAGTCTCAAAAAACATGCAGTAAATTTTTCCGATCAACATAGCCACCAATACCTTGGGATGATTGTAATATGTTGCTATTGTGAACTTAAGCACTTACTGCAAGGCAAATACAATTAGTAGTGATATACAAAAGGACTTGGGTCTGAGAATAAGATCCAAAATTGGATGCCCCATGAATTGACAGTGCATTTTAAATGCTCCTAATGGACATAAATTAGTTTTAATGAGTGAAATGTTCCAGAGAAGTAAATTGAATTGATTGGCCAATGAACGAAATTTAAGGAAAATGCGAGTACTTTTATAAAATACTTGCAAAAGACTTGGGGTAAGGCATGGCACTGAAACCAAAGCCACAACTGCTAGTAAATTGAACATGAATGGAGTATCCATCACTTTTGGTTATCCAATTGGGCTTTCCCCTCCATTGCCGCAGATAATCGGTACTCTACTGAATCTATAGAGCTATTATATATACAAAGGATTTTGCATTGCCAAGGAAAACCTAGATAATTTTTCTAACATAGGGTATATTCATAACTATTTAGGACCAATATAACCTAGTTGTGCCCCAATACAGGCTCTCAAAAACCTTGAAGTCTTTTGATGTTTTAAAAACAAAGTTTTTTAACCTACCTATACGAGAAGCAAGAATGGTCAGTATATCAAGGATTAAAAATGTAACTCATTCTTGGCTTTTGTCAAAAGCATTTTACTTATTGAATGAATGCCTTGAGGTGCATTGATATTAAATTTTAACCCATATTCTTATTTTTATTTTATTATATATATCTCGACGATGACTGTTGCATTGTAATGTGCTTAATGTCAAATAAGGATTATTATTTTTAGGAGTGAGGAAAATTAGTTTAGTCATTCAAGTAACAATTTGAATGTTTTGTCAGCTGCAAATGCTTTAATTACCTTTTTACCCAGTAAGTATTTATTGATTTCAGATTCTGATGCACAAAGTTTTCCATGAAATGGCGGCAAATGCCCCATCACGAATGATGACCTTGGTCTTTGTTCGTAACATGCTGCATTTGAATCAAAGGAGAGTTCAGCTGCAGTCCTATCCACAGGATTATGCTGGAGATGGTTTCATGCTGAACCTTTTTTCTGTTCTTCAGCAATTGTGTGTTAAGGTAAATACTGCCTTGGAGAGTGTTGGGCATTCAGGTTGCATTTTTGATAATACAATTTAAATTTTATTTATTTTTACTATTACTCTTGAATGATAGAAATCTTTAATTTCCAGATTAACCTGGATAAAGTTGACAGGTACTACCTATACCATAAAGACAAGATGGTTGATATCAACAATGAAACTAGATTAAAGTTTTCAGTAGCAGAAGCAGAACAGTGGGCCAGGAGACATTGTAAGTCATGTTATAATTTCAATGTTACATCTTACAATTGAGCACCCCTAATCTGGAAATCCCTAATCCGGGAACACCAGTTATCGAGCAATATTTCAAAGGCAAAGGTACTTCGTGGAAAACAGAAACTTTTTTACCAAATCATTGCTTCTTATTTACTGAAACTGTAACCAACTGTTAACAAAAATTCTCCCATTAAAGAGCGATTATTGGAAGATTTTTTGCATACAATGTGATCTATATTAATTATTGTGTGCAATGAAGGTCTTTATTCAGCAAATTGAAGACATATTGCATCGTTGCCGAGACACGGGCGTGTGGCGTCTCGGAGATGGACAGTACCGGTCTTACATGGCGCACGCATGTTTGCTTTATATTTAGTTGCAACTAGAATTAAAAACTATCTGTCACCTGCATAGTTTTATCCATAATTATGTCTAACGAAAGCAGTTATGGCAGCAGCATATGAGCGAAGCGAAAGCACAGAATTTTAACTATCGCAGAAAAAGGGGAAGTGTTGATAAAACTTGTTTTTGGTACATCAGTGAAGCGCCTGTACATGTGATAAGTACTCCGTTGGATCTTCGATAATCTATGACAATAAGAAGCAGAAAGAGAAGATCCTCAAATTTTTCTGTGAAAGTGACACTAAGAAAGGGATGGCGATAAGAAAAACCACGAAAGAAGGGTCTAGTGCCGTTTTAGATCGCATACTTATGCAGTGGTGTCGACTGCGTCAAAGTGAAGTTCTCAGTATTTCAGGCCAAATGTTAAAGGAGCAGGCTAAAATATTTTATAGAATTTGATAGATTTTAGATATGTTCAAAAAGGCAACCCAGGATGGACAAGAATCTTCCTCCAAGGCTTCCTCCTTAATCGCTCCTGATGTATTGATGGATAGCCACACAGGTGGAAGTACCGGTAGCAGCGAGCGTTGATGGCGTGGCGTAGACAACTCATTGAATCAGCTGATATCGTATTAAACACAGTGGCTTAAGGATTGCAAGGAACATTGGAAGCAATGAAAAATTGTTATTTATTTATATTATTTATCAACTAATAACATTATACTTTTTGATGTGCTGCAATATGTTTATATGTTCTATGCTTTCTTTTCACTCTGCTGTTTTGTGATACTACCGGTTGACTCATTTTGTGTTTGTGAATTTAGAAACAGTTTATTTCTTATTTTTTTCAAATTATATGTTAAATTATCCAGAATGTATTCAAATTTCATTGAATTTGCTATAATTTATCAAATTCCTTCATAAAAACATCGCGGACCCCATAAGTGTACTGGTTACTACCGTACAGCACCCGTAGTCTAACAAAATCCCTAATCCAGCATCACTCGAGTCCCGACGGCCAGATTAAGGGTGCTCAACTGTACTAATCTAAAGGTTTCATTATATTTGCTACATCTTATATTGGATCAAATGTATTTTGTTTAGACATTTGTTTTGCAAGTACAGTAGTGCACCGATAATCCATTCATGTTCTATTTTCTAGTAGTTGTGGCCTTGGTTTCAGTGCATTGCTTTCTCTGACTCTTTTGCTCATATTTCATGGAAATACTTATTTTTCTTACCTCAGTGAACTCCCTATAATCTGGCATGCATGGGTCAAAGGGGTTGCCGGTTAGATGAATATGCCGGTTGCATGGATAAATGCCTTCAGAAGTCAAAAAATGTGAACTGCTATTAAATCCTTATTAGGCATATAAATATGAATAACAGCAAGTAAAATAACTTTATTCCAAATTTAAGACTGTAAAACATAATTCTTCCATTGGGGTTATTTCACCTTTTGGAAGTCAATAATCACCTGCACTAAACAAATACGCAAGGCACGGAGAGATTTCCACACTCCTTGTCGTAAGGAACGACTCCACACAATTTGTCTTCAAAAGAGTTGGAATTTAGGCCATCAGATGACGCTGCCTACCACCGTAAACTTTTCTGCTATCAAAAGCAATGATGAAAAGGTTAAGTTGGCAGTCTAACTACAAAAAAAATTACTTCCAGAGACATAAAAATGGTGCAATGATCATACTGAATAATTGCCAGGGTGAATGTACAGGCAGTCATTTGACTGATTGTGAGTCTATTATGACATTCCGGCTGATATTTTGCTGGGGTCATCGACTGGGGCAGCAATCGCTTCTTCGCACAAACCTGATGTTGAGGGTTGACGAGACGTTAACCTCGTATGTCCATCTGACAGCATGCCTTCTTTCTCTCTTATAAAAAAATTTTATGCTGAGGAAGAAATAGCATTACAATCAGCACTTTACAGCACATTACAGCACCTTCACAGTTCTACAAATTTTATGACACCTTCAAACTTTGGAAGCAGCCTGCCATGAGACTGGTTCAATGTGCTCTTCTTCATTATCACTTTCATCTTCTTCCGGATTGCATATGTCCCTATTCAGTACCCTTTCTATCATCTCTTCCTTGTCTAATGTCATCGTAATGGGAGCATCCCTGTCAACTTCCAGCCATATGTTAAGTTTATTGCACTAAACGTTATTCACGGGATGAATGGCACTTGAGCATTCCACTATTTCTGGTATTTCATCACGAATGATTTTACTTTCCTTGTTATTTTGAACGAACGAAATCTTTTGATTTTCTGTCAATCTTTCAGTTATGATCTCCTTTCATTCTGGTCCAACATGTCTTTTAGGATGGTTCCTCCTGCTCTCTTGGATATTGAGTCCTATCAAAATCCATTTGAAAATGAAATGAAATTTATTGCTCCAGAAGTATTTCTTAGAACATCAAACGAAACATTTTATGCATATATGTAGTTAACATGTAAGGAAGCTGCATTAGGTGTCTCGAAGGATACCTGTATGATGACACAATTTAAATCTCTGGCACATGTGAACTCGAGCTTATATAATTTTACCTTTTGGATTACCAATAAAGTTTTAAACAAATTAAGAAGAATTTTGATGAAACCAGGACTAGCTTCGGTAGTAACCTTTACGGAGTCACCCGCAATTGAGCAGAAGTGCGATATTCCACAGGAGAAAAATCATTCGCCTTGACCGGGATTCGTACCCAGATCCCTCGATTTCACACCGAGTGCTTTAACCAGTTAAGCTACCGAGGCATCCTTCTCCCCTGTGGATTATTTGGTGGCTTTATAGGAGCATGGTGGTCAGGACTGCAGACTTGTTGTATCACATCTTGAGATTTTATTCCTGAGAGTAAGAAGATGGATATTAAAAGGCGATTTTGATTCACGTACAACAAAAGCCGATTATCGAACGTAATACATCAATAGCATTTTATTTATTCGGCTGAGAGCCACCGTTAGCCGACGACAGCCAGCACTTCAGTCTCTTAAAAATCTCCGATGCGGATCTGATTTCTTGTTGTATATTTGGATCCGATATCAGTATCTCAGTCAATGTAAAGATTTGCAGATCTTAGGATCTGATCAATACAAGTTACGGAATTTTTAAATATTCTTAGTCGGTTCGATCAATTAAACTGATTAAGCCATACGAACTCATTAGATTAATGTAGTGGTCACGTTGGTCATTACATACTAGTATATTAATATTAATAAATATTCCTCATTATTATTAGATTCTTTTTACAGTCTTTTAAAATAGGTTCTATATCCTTATATTTTGATCCCGGTAAATACAAATCTATTGTATTTCTATGATATTGAGCAATAGATTTAACAGTATATAATCAGTGGAGCTGACTATTATTGACACCGAACAGGATTTAATCTCCTCTGTAACATACAACATCACACCTTTTGCTCTACTTATGTCATTACATTTTGAAAAATATTTCTAACCATGAATCCTTTAAAAATCAACCTCAAGAGTTCATAATCCATATTTCTGTTAACATTAATACTGCCGGTTTGGTGAAGAAGGAACTTAGATTAATCAGAGAGTGATCAAAAGTACTTCTTAAACTGTGAATATTTTGATGAATAAATGTTGCGTTAGAAGCCAGAAATTTAGTCTCTTCTTGGTTTAACATGCATTGACTGTGATTAATTGACATTAAAAATTTAATCACAAGTTAAGTCATCAAGACTTGTCAACACAAAAACGACCTCTTTTTCTGCTTTGCGCATCAGTATCTTCCCTCCTCTTACCCACAAGTAATCATAGTTCTTAGCTTTCTTGACCTGCTTTGCCGGACTTAGGACTCAGCGCCAGCCTTGGCAAAGTGCTTCGTTGATGAAAACAGGTGAATCAGATCCATCAAGGCCCGAATGTCAAATTGACAAGTTTTGCTTCACCCTCCACTTGGTCAAAAGATTCTCCTTGAAACTCTGTCTGCGGAATAATAATAATAATAATGGTTTTTATTTTCCCAAAGACCAAGGTACATTTGGCCGATGATATAAGGCACATCAATCATAAACAAAGTTACATTAACAATACATATTAAATCAGTCAATTTCAGACAAAACATATTACAAATAGTTTACATCCAATACACAAAAATACACAAAAAACACATTGAAAATACTTCATCAAGTCCTTCCTTTACGCACATAAGTATTCCTCCAAAGAATAATAGGACCCTTTTAGAAGTAACCTTTTTAATTGTATTTTAAAGGTATTATAATTTTTAATATTTTATATTTTAGCTGGAAGTTTGTTGTACAGTCACATCCCCATTTCCCTGGGGCCAAATTTGTTGAGGTTTGTTCTTATATTTGTGTAGTGTATATCGTGTTTGCATCTCGTGTGGTGGGAGTGATGGTCACTATTAAGGAGGAAGCTGCCAATATTCGATTTGATGTTCAACACTGTGATCATTATGTAAATGCAAGGAAGTGGTAGAAGGCTCAGCTCTTTTGAATAAGGGTCTGGATGAATGTCTGTAGGGTTTTTGGGCTATATTTCTGACAGCCTTTTTTAGAAGTCTGAAAATGCGCAATGAGTTAAGATGAGAGGAACCCCAAAAAATGATGCTGTTTAGCATATGAGAATAAAATTCCCCATAGTACAGACTAAGGAGTGTGTCCTTTCTTACTGTGCCACTAAGTTGTCTCAGTAAGTAACATGTGGAACTTAGTTTATGACCTAGTAGATCAGTATGTTGGGTCCAAGAAAAATTTGAACTCAAACATATGCCCAGAAACTGAAGAGAAGGCACTTGCTCAATTGATTTTTGATTGCTCTTAATAAGTAAGCTTGATGTGGGATTTTGAGTGGTGGAGAAGTGAATCAATTTGCTTTTTTCAGTGTTTACAATTAAATGGTTTTCATTGGCCCACTTACCAAATATGTCTATAACTTGCCTAGCTTTTTCTATTAGGCAGCTTCGTGAAGCAGAGGAGATAATCACATTTGTATCATCTGCATAGAGGATTGGTGTAATATTATTTGTATAGGATAAAGTTGTAGGTAAATCATTGATATATATCAAGAATAGAAAAGGTCCAAGAATAGACCCCTGTGGGACACCCACTGAGGATAAACAAATGTTAGAGGCATGTTTAGTACCATCTATCAAAAGGTTTACTGTCTGAGATCAATTGTGAAGGTAAGATGCAATCCAGTTGAGGGGGGTGCCTCTGATTCCCATACTATCTAGTTTGAGCAAGAGGATCAGCGAGAGCAAGGAGCTTATGATTCACCAGGTCAAATGCCCTGGAGAAGTTGAAGAATAACCCAAAGGTTTCATGTTTGTTATCCATGGAGAGTAATACATTGTCAATTGCTTGATAAATAGAAGACTTGGTGGACTTCCCTTGAAGAAAACGATACTGGTCTTTAGAGAAGAGTTTAAATTTTTCCGTGTTGGATATTAATTGTGTATACATGACTCTTTCAAAAATTTTGGAAAATGTATTCTGTAGTGATACCGACCTATAGTTATTCAGGTCATCAGTGCTACCTTTACTTTTGTAGAGTGGTATTATTCTTGACCTTTTTAGTGGTGTTGGGAAAATACCAAGTTTTAGTGATTCATTCACTAAGTGTATTAGTGGTAATTTTATAATATTGAAACAAGTTAATATCACTTTCCCAGTATTCTCATCTGGCCCAGTACTTTCTTTGCGACTTAGTCTGGTAATGATTGACTTAAGATCAGATTCTCTGCAAGGACTAGTAAAGAATGACATAGGAATGTAGAATGATGGACTGTAAGGGATATTGGATGAATGTAAGCTAGGGGTTTTGGAAAAATGTTGACTGAAAAGATCAGCAAGGGCAGTGTAATTTATTTGGGAGCCTTTATGTTAGGTAGAGAGTGATTTTTGTTATTTCCTCTGGCAGTATTTATAATTTTCCAGGCGATTTTTGTTTTGTGGCTTGCATTAAATAATATGTTGTCATTAAACGTCCTTTTTACAGTAACAAGTAATTTTCTTTACCAGATTTTCATTTCTCTGTAATGTGCCTTACATTCATTATTACCTGATGCTTTCGATTCAATTGCAAGGTTTTTAAGGACTAGAGTAAAAATGAATATCATAAGTGACCCAAGATTTACGCTTAGAGCAATTCTGGATTTTTTTGGTTTCTTGCGGAAAAGCCACATCGAAGTGATATTGGAAGGTAGAGTAAAGGGTCTGAAAGCTTTTTTCAAAGGAACTAGCATTAAATACCTCAGACCAATCCTGAAATTGAAGAATGTATCGAAAATATGCAATATTTCGATCACTGAAGTTTCTCTTATTGATCACTTAGTGCGTAGATGGAGTTTTGATTGAAACTGTAGTGAGAATGGGAAAATGATCGGAGATGTTAGTTTCTAATACATTAGTTTTTATCAATATTTGTGAGGACATTATCTGTAAGTGCTTGTGATGATTGAGTTATTCTTGTTGGTTTGGAATTGGTTACTTGAATACTGAAACTGGTGATTAAACCGAGAAAGTCAGTTCGATCCCTTGAATCTTGAAGCAAGTTACAGTTAAAATCACCGGAAATAATGACATTGGTAGGCACAGGTGCTTTATGTAGCACCTCAAGATAAAGATTAAATTTGTCAAGAAAACACTTTGAGGAGATCTATAAATAGAAGCAATTACAAAATATTTATTATTCTTAGTAACACCTGTCACACAACTCTCAAAGATTTGGTCTTCGTTCATATGGGGAGCATTTACAGGATAGATATCTATGGACTCGTGAGGATAAATCATGAGAATCTCACGTGAATAGCGCCTGAATCACTACTCGATGCAGTGGCCAATTTCTTATTATGTATAATGGTAGCAAATATCAGTGTCTTCTTCGCACAATTCAGCACCCAATTATACACCTATTTTTGCCACTAGCTGCGGCAAATTTTTATTTTGCCAATAGGGGATACCACGAATTTTGACACAATTTACTAACAAATGTTGCTCTAAATCATCAGAATGAACCATTTACTTGGACAGTTGCTTTCTGACCAAATAATTTTCCGACTGTAAAGCGTCAACTTTTTCATAACACGGAATTAAAGATCGACGGTTATAGGATTACTACAATACGTCTCTACAGATGCGGAAGAATAAGCAATACAACAGAGAGACGGGAGTGAAGGACGTGAAGATATCAAGAGGGGTTGTTAGTGATCAACCGAGGCGAACGGACGTGTCTGAAAGTCTACGGGAAAAAACCCGAATAGTTGACACCGAAGAAGGTCGGGAGGGATAAAAGAAAGGATCCCATGCTGGAACAACTAGACGATAAGAAAGGAGACAATAAATTAATTTGTGGAAGGCGGCGGTGGCAAAAATAGGTGTATAATTGGGTGATGAATTGTGCGAAGAAGACATTGATATTAATCTGTAGGATATATAGGAGCAGATTGGGGTGTGAGTGGAGAGAGTGAAGCTAGTCCAGCTAAAGCCCATGGGAGAGAAAGATCGCAGTGGCAGGTGAGAAGATGGCAGGTGAGAAGAAGGGACACTGGGTGATGTAAATTAATATAAAAAAATCTGAAAGCTCTAAGGAATGAACTCTACTTAAAATTGAAGGGCTGCAAAAGATAAAATTGGAGTAATTATATTGTTGCCTATGATAAACTTAAATAATAACCCTCTGTTGTAAATTGGGCCCAATAGTTAGTGTCAATTAATTAAACTGATTTATTTTACACTTAAAAAAATAGAATATTAATTGGTAAAAATAATCATAACCTGTAAATCCCTCTCCAGGAGCGGCAAAATAACCTAATGTGAGTGAGTAATTAGAGTAAAAGGAGGTATTTTATAAATGTATAGTGTGTGTGATACAGTTATGTGTTTATTACGCAAAATTTAAATACAAAGAAGCGAAAAGCATACAGGCAAACGTTTCAACACTCATTTAAACGCTTACTAATGGCTTCAATAACTTTCATTGATTCATTCATTCTTTCATGCCGCTTATTAATCCAATCACCCAAATTGCACTTCGTTTATTTTAAATCCCTTTTCAATTCATTGAATAACTTCACAATGCCAACACCTTGTGCTCCATGGCTAGATAGCTTATCAACAGTATGATCCGATGCCATGCTTTCTCACCTGGCATCACAACATCGGCTACATCTCAATGGTTGTCTGCTATCATCTATTCCTTCAATATCTTCTTTCGTCAGAACACTTTCCAGACCGGTGCCATGGAATTTTTTGTTACATTTAACACATGATACAAATATAGTGATGCGAGTTGACTTTTTGCACACCGCGCAGTTGGACATTTTGAAATATTCAGAAGCCGATTTCTGGAGCACAACTTCAAGCACATGGCCTTGGCCTCGCTTAATGCGGGAGAGAGACGTCCCCTCATCACGAGGACTGATGACTGACTGATCTTTATCTTATCATCCTCATCCCTTCCTCTGGGATAGCAGCAAAGGTAGTGATGGCATAGGCAAATGGGTTTGAGTGAAGGCCTAATATATAATACCGCCTCAGTTGTGGCAGGCAAAGATGTGAATTCTCCACCTCAATTTAACATACTGAATTCTGAAGCACATTCCCGAAAGCACCTGTCTCACATTGGCCCAAATTCAAAAGCTATCAAGCTATGGAGGAAAAACCATATAATTTTCATGAGTGAATGTGAAAATGCTTTGTGGGACACTTTGTGAGGCCTTGAAAATGACAGTGACCCTTTGAAACCTTGGTCAGTAGAAGTAAATTTGTGTGGATTCCATCTAGTATATATTGTATAGATATACTATCTATATCTATTTGTGTGGATTCTAAATCTATTATCTATTTAAAGTTATATATTTCTTGCTAGATGGATGGTTTTTGATCTTTTGTCTTTATATGTCCTTATTAACCTTGCAGCATGTGCTGCGTGTTAATTATTTTACTACTGTCAACTTCCCAGTTGCTGGCCAAAAGGAAGATGACTACCCATCATTTTCATCTCACTGCTGGTTCTTGACTGTGAGATGTGCCCATTTGGCCATCAGCCCAATATTGAGGAGGAGTGATAAAACTATTCGGACAATTTTTGATTTAAGAAGAATGGTGAGTTTGATTGGGGCAAATTTAGGGTTTTTTTATCAAATGACAAAGACTTAAAATAATCTGTTGTTTAGTTAAGTGAGTAAGTGAGTATTTTTTTGGTTATCCAGAGCCATCAGCTTTTTTAGGTTATGTTATGGAATTTATATTTAAGTCAGGTAAAATGTACTGTTTGTTGAATATAAAATTTTAATTTAATTTTCATTTTAGATTGTCGATCTGCAAGGCACTGAACCAGTCTGGAGGAATCAGCCGTATGCTGAAAGAAATCGAGAAACTTTGAGGTTGTGGCGGGAAGAATTGCAGGTATATGTCTAAAATAATGAAGGGAATGAGTTATTGTAGGGTTTGATTTTCTCCCGGCGAATAGCTGAAGTAAATTGTTCACGGGTTTCCGTCCAGGTTAGTGGCTCCATCTGCTCCTCTGCCGACGTTTTGAAGGATGAATTATCCTTCATCATCAGGGCCATTGATACTGGGTTTCGAAGTGCCGTGATTATACAGGAAGTCCCTCAGGTCACTTTTCCCACCATTCTAGGATTGGGTTCCAGGTTAAGGTTCCAGGTTCCAGGAAGTTATGACTCTCAAGTCTGATTTCTATTGCTTCCTTGGTAAGGCGATCCCAATATCCATTTGAGTGTCCAAGCAGTGCCATCTCTTTCCACTGGATGGCATGGTCGAGGTTAATGGTATGTTCTATGGCTACCGACTTCCCAGGTTGATACAGCCGGAGGTGCTGTTGGTGTTCCTTAATTCTGGTTTTGATGGTTCGACCAGTCTTGCCAATGTACACCTGTCCGCACTCACACCAGGCACGGTAAACACCAGGCACCTTCAGGCCGGCTGGGTCCTTTACCCATACCAGTTGATTCCTCAGTTTTCTGGGTGGTAAATGTGCAGAAAATGTAATGAAAAGCCACTTGCAAATGAAATCTCATATGAGAATTTGATGGTATCTTATATAAACCACGTACAAATTTTAAAATCCTGTCATGGGTTTCAATGCGTAAGCATCATCATCAGGTGAAAGGTCTTCGCAGGAACTCTCTTACATACAATACAGAAAGGAGGCGAGGAAGAAAGGAAAAGAGGGGTAGGGACATGAGGGGGTTTTCAAAAGGAAATTTAGATGGGATTAATGAATAACTGGGAGCGTGGTGGCCTAGTGGGTAGAGCGCTTGGCTACTGATCGAAGGGTCCTGGGTTCAAATCCAGGTGAAACCTTTGGACTCCCCCGAACAAAAAAATCCTCGGAGTATGAGGTGGCCCAGGGAAAGGAACTGGCCCCCCTACCCTGAATTTGTGAAATTCACACGCCTGTGGCTTAGGTGAGCTCTACCCTCAACTATCCAAACCAGCCTTTGGGTTGAATAACTGAGTGTGTGTAATGAATAACTGCATTGAGGATAGGGGAGGGGGAAGGGAACAAAAACTCACTGACGACAACAATGTCAGGGTTGTGGAGTCTTTAGATCTCAAACTGTTCTAGAGCATTAAGCTCGCGTCGATTGTTGTTACAAAGTAAAATATGAATACTAAAATCACTGTTGTGTACATTAAAAAACAGGTGTTTGGCAAAGTTGCTTCTTTTGTCACAATTATTTGTAAAAGCACTAAAATGTTCTTTTGTGCTAATGTTAAAATTTCAGGGTTGCCACAGACCTGGAGAACCGGAAAAAGTCAGGGAATTTAACAATGGTCGTGGAAAACCTGGAAAAGTCAGGGAATGTTTTAATGCGACCTGGAAATTTCTTAAAGTTTCAACCTTATCCGATTCATTTTTATAATCCTGTGATTTTTATTATTATTTGTGAAATGGCTGAAATTAGCGTGTAAATGATTTACAAAGATAGCGTATCAAGCATAAATAATACTGTATTCCCATTTAATTCATCTGCGTTTTTGGAGCAATGCAAAAAATGAAGTTTCTATTCATTATTTTAGCTCCTCTTTCTTAGGTCACAGTACAGCTACAGATCTGCTGCAAGGTTTTTTGAAAGAACTTTCTGGTCTGAACTTAAAGAATCTCCTCCAAGTCTCAATGGATGGGCCCAATGTCAATTTCAAATTTGTGGCAGACCTGCAGGCACACCTTCAATCCATGCATGATGTTGATGATCCCTTGCTTTTCTCTACGGGCTCATGTGGGCTTCATTCTGTACGGAGTGCTTTGAAAACTGGAGAAAAAGTCACTGGATGGAATGTGGTTCCCCTTCTTAGAGATTGCTATAATGTGTTCAAATATATGCCTGCGAGGAGGAGCGACTACAAATGTTATGCTGAGAGTTGTACATTCCCTAAGAAGTTCTGCCCAGTTAGGTGGCTCAACAATGCCAAAGTGGCAGAAACCGCGTTGAAAATTCTTCCAAATTTGAAGAAATTTGTTAGTGCCGTGGAGAGGGATGACAAAAGGATGACATCACACAGCTATAAGGAATTGTGTGAAGGATTAAAGGACAAACTCATGGGACCTAGATTAGCTTTTTTTCTCATGTTGCTCGAATTGTGGAGCCCTTCCTTTGTTGTTTCAAAAGTAATGATCCATTTTCCCCCTTTCTGTACACAGAACTAACTCGTCTTATGGTAGATTGAATGTCTTTGTTTGTGAAGGAAGACAAGTGGTATTGACCAAGTCAATATTGAAATGAGTGATAATCTAGTCCCAATTGTTCATTGAAGCTTTCACGGCTCATGGTGATCAAAAGGTTTTTCGGGTGTGCTGCGTGATGATCAGGTTTGGCCTGACGTTTCGTGACCTCTACTGGTCATTTCTTCAAGAAGGAATTGATGTCCCCGTTGCCGGTGAGGGATATATATATCTCAGAAGGTTGAGTTGGAGGGGGATGAGGGGTGGAAGGAGAGGTACGTGAAAAATATTTATTAAGTATGGGCATCCAAGTGAGGTTTATTTGGAGGCCACCATCTCTATTGAAATTTTCTTTGTTCTTCTTTATCTCAATGGCCTCACGATACAGCCTGGGTTTGAACCTGTTGACCTTGGTGATTACTTTTGTTTTCCCGAAGTCGATCTCATGCCCCAGGGCTGCATGTTCTGCCACTGCTGACTTCGACGTCTGTCCCAGTCGAGTCATCATCGGGCAATCGGGAACATCAACGGGCCACTCAACGTGCAGTCTCAATCCCCTTATCGAGGAGGGCGAGCCAGTCAAATTGCTGGGCTTTTACCTGGACCACAAACTTGGATGGGGTTGCCATTTACATGCTGTCAGCAAAAAACTCTCCAGGGCACTGTACTTACTGAGAAAGCTCAAACTCTGTTTATGATGTTTATCTTGTATCAGTCTACTATGCTTTCTTTCACTCCCATCTTGCCTATGGTCTGCGGCTGTGGGGCCATGCCACGGATGTGAAAAAGGTATTCATGTTGCAAAAAAAGGCTATTAGAATCCTTGCCAATGCTGGTCCCATGGAACACTGTCGCCCGCTGTTCCGTAGATTTGGCATCATGACCATTTACAATCAATACGTAATGCATTCCATCCTCTATGTCAAAGATAATAGTGATGACTACCAAACTCGGGCTGACATACACAGTTAAAACACAAGAACAAAGTCTAAACTGAATATAACAGAGTACAGATTAACCATAACACACAAAACATTAAACATGGGTATAAAGTTATATAACATGTTGCCAAACTCCCTTCAAATGGCCACATCATGTAAATTTCGAAGGGCATTGGAGAAATGGTTGGTTGATAGACCACTATACAGCATTGAAAAATACTTTGCTCTTGACTTTGCAAGTATTACAGTGTAATATATTTGTATTGATCATGTTTGTATTTTGTATTTGTATGTTTTATTGCAATTGGACGACACCTATCACTTAATAGTGTAATGGGTTAATAAAAATTATTATTATTATTATGCATCGAAAAGCGGGTCGTGATTTTTAAATTTGTGTTTGGTTTGTAAAAGTTACCATTAAATTATCTAATAGTGGAGTACCACAAAGTTTAACTAGAAGTTGTTTTATTTGAACTCATGTAATATGACCAACTGTCTGGTCTTAACACAATTGTTTGGGGTTAATGAATCAGTAAGCTCCAATAACCATTTACTCTAGTTAAAAAAAAATGAAATCAGCATTTAATCTAGAAAAGTTGTCTCTACTAAGTAATTTGAACTCATCGATCATTTAAATTACATATCCTTGTGAGAAATCTCTGCAGTCATAATAATGGATGCAAATCCTATAATTATAGCTCTGTGGGATGATTCTACCATCATTAAAAAACCAAGTTTGTGGCATGCCTTATAACTGATTACTGTGCCGACCTGGGTTTCAGATGTAATGCTGAGTTTGTATCCAATCAAAATAATTTTTACCTTATTTTTACAGAGAGTGGAAGATGACAAATTGTGTGCTGATGCTGAGCTCCTGCATGAACACTTGCTGAGGCAGATATTAGACTTTTACACATCCATGGCGGAGTTCATGCTTAAGTTACTTTCTTCTCCGAGTGTGAAACTTTATCCAATTGTAAGCATATTAATTTTTAACTACTTCGAATTATAAAATATGTATCAGATATTTTTTGTCTTCTCGGCAAGGTTTTAAATACACCCAAATTATCTAAGTTATTTTACTTGAAAGTGGTTTTTAAAAGTACAATCAGTATTCAAGGAACTCCCAGAATTGGAGAAAATGGCTGAAGAAAGTACTTGCGAGGATGATACTACTAACAATGGAAATACTGTGATGTCTGATGGGATTAAGGAATAACTCGCTCCTTGGGACACCATTAAAAGGGTTGTAAAGAAACATCCTAACATAGAAAGGAGTGAACTTTTACCATGCGACTATGAAGATAAAGTAATTGGACACTTCAATAGACTTTGTCTAGATAGGATTAAACAAACCACCGTACATAAAATTTTCATGGAAAATCTTTAAATTATTACCTTTTTATCTGCCTGTATCATCATTTTTTACCTTTTCATGTGCCTGTATCATAATTGTAAGAGAGGTTATTACTGTTTCATGTTGAAAGTTCAACTTGTTCTTAACAAAGCTTCCACTAAAATAATTGTCCTCAGTGTTCTTCTAACATGTTTCCTGTTCTTGTACTTGATATATGAATTCCTCTAAGAAGGTTATGGGTCCCTAAAGTTAACAACCAACTGTCTGTCTGTCCCAACCCTGTCCTATCCCAACTGTCTGTCCTGTCAAATAACTGTCCCAACCCTGAAGAGTCAGTCAGCTGTTCTGAGAAGGGGCTTTTGAGTGAAGGTTCTCCCTTTTGTTGCTGTCTCTATTGTTATTTGGCTATTCAATCTCCAAGGGATTCCCTTGACTGGGAGGGCGATATTAATGCTGCTGGCTTGGTATAAGGAGAAGGAATATCTTAGGAAGGAGAGGAAAGGTTTGCATCAACGGTGATGCGCACATAAATTATTATTCGTGGAAAGGTTACTGATGGTCCCTCCATCTGTCGTCTATGTATTATTATAAGCTACTTCTTTCTCATACTTAGACTAATTCTATCATAACTCAATGTCTAATTCTTTGTCCTCAATTTTAATAAGCTCGCAAAGCCACTTTCTATGCACGGGTTTCTTCAAGTATTGTTGAAGTAATTGCGAAAGAGGGATGATTGTGTGAGACCAAAAGAAAGATGCCTAATTGCCAATGCCAAATGGTAAGCAGAGGTTTAATGGGAGTTGAATAATTTCTAGTCCAGGTTCTCTTGCCATTGCCTGAAAATGTAAATAAATATAAAGTCGCTGATATTGGCAGTTAGACAGCGAGTACGGGGGTGAAGTGGTACATCTCGATTATTCATGCAAGGAAATTTGATGTGTTGAAATTTACTATATATTATGTAGTGTTTAAATACTGATTAAGTAATATTTTTAACCTTTTGAGTGCCATCCAAAATTCCATAAAGGTACCTTAAAAGTGCTAAGGGATTTTCATGAAAATTGCACTTTCAATGAAATGTCATTTAAAAGAATAATTTTTATGATAAATTAGTGAAATTTGACAGTGAATAGATAACATATCCCTATATTATATTGTTGACCATTTATTAAATTTTTTAGCGATGGAAACAATATTCAATTAGTTTAACATTATAATTGTTATTGCAAAATTTATTGCCATTTTTTAACCCTTTCGCTACAAACGACATTTTATCACGGCGTAAATTTTTCTACGCAAATGAATGAACGACGTGTTAAAATGGTGTGCCGCTAAGCTAGCTCTAAGCAAGCCTAAAAGGAGTGTGTTGTAAAGGACTTCTTCTCGGGATGCCGTGGATACCCTTTCTTGGTTCGCGGGAGAGGATTACCTCGACCCTTCCTCGCAGTGCGCGCCCCACTCACAGCAGGGGTCCGCGGTCAGTTGCTTGTTGGTGCTGTGGAATAACAAACTTTAAAGTTTTTGTGTAATTGGTAAATTGAGCATTATAAGTGCATTCCGTATGTTTAGCTCTACAACTACAAATTTTAAACAGAGCTCTACTGTTATTTTTAACTTAGTTCGTGTGTAAAGGAATCTCTGCACTACTTTTGTTAGCTATTTAGTTGGTTAGTGAGTGATTTTTTTTCATGGTTTTATTTAGTAAGGGAGTTATTATGTTTTTAGGTTCAACAACTGAATGTTATTTTTTCATATGAGTTGACGGCCATATTTTTCATGAGTTTCAATGTTTATTTTTCCCTGTAGTTACTCATTCTAATTTAATCATGACAGCTGACTACTTCAGTACTGTTTTCGTTGGTCAATGGTCTAGGTTTCGACGTAGCACATCATCATCATAAATACATGTGGAATTACAAAGTTACTGCTTCTCATTCAATATGGGTGTTTTGTAATTGAAAATAACAGTTTTGGCTTGCAGGGTGCTATACAGTAGAAATTCGAAAATACGAAACTCGAAATTACGAAATTTTGATTTTACGAAGCAAAATTTTTGGTCCCGACCAAAAGGGTATCTAAGTGTATGTAACAGTACGCGATATTACGAAATAACGAAGTTTTGGAATTACGAACCTCTGGTCTTGGTCCCGATGTGAAAAAGTTACTTGTTTATACTAATAGTGACGGATAACAGCAACGTTTTTAAGCTCTCCTTGTCAGATTTAAACATCTAATTAATCATCGTGGCCGAATACATTGTGCACTGAATGTGAATTACCTGACCGTTATCTAATTTTTCAATGATACAACAGTAAACACGTGGTTTCACTGAGGCGTCCAGTTGTCAGTAGTCTGAAGTCACTGCCGTACTCATCCAATATACATCAAATGGGCTCGATTTCGCTGAGACGTCTCGGCCGTCGCGTTCGACTGCTGACGCCCGATGTCTGTATCTCGACCGCTTCGAGAGCAGTCGAGACACAGACGCCTAGTCGCGCATTCCCAATTTTCGGTGATTTTTCTGCTCTCCTCTTTCCGCGTTTTATATAAAGCGTCCTTTCCAGCTCTTTCTGTAAAACTATTAGCAACATTTGGTCGTCCTATTCTTCGTCTTCCAATAAAAGCAACATATCTTAATTGTCACTATCCATTTCAGCTCATCATCAACTCGCTCTCAGGAACCACAAACCGATAATAAATTCGTAATTAAACTAAATACACATTCTCCCACATCACCCAGCCGCGGAATCAGGACGTAGACGCCTGAATGAAACCACCTGGCCGCGTCGTCCAGCCGTGACGTCTAGACGTGGCTGCTGGACGCCCAAGTGAAACCAGACCTTAGGCGACTTTGAATTGTAGGCATTGTAGCACATAAAATATGAAACCAATCGGACAAAATATGCGTTCGGCTTTGTTACCACGAGTCCTCAGAGTTGCCAAACGAGTAAAAAAACTGTAATTAGTCATGTACGGATGTACTCGCCCGCGAGAGAATAATTGCTACAACCAGCATTTTCCTCTCATGATCCCTAGCATTTTTGTTACCGGTTTTCCCAAACATAAATCCATGATGAATATTCCTAGTACAGAAATCGTTTGCTGTGCGCGTGTGCTCAAAAACTATGACATGTATCGGAGATGGTGCTAGGTTGTTAGAGCGATAGATTCAGTCGTGAATATAACCCAAGGAAGCTTTTTTTCTCATTATTTCAGACTGATTAAACTTAACCATGCTCCACGGCATAATTATTCCGGCGGGCAATAGCTATCATCGAAAGAATCTGGTTTAATTTACTGTCCTAATTGAGCGTTTTGATGTAGACATCGAGCAAGCTATTGCCCTTCCCTTTTCCGTCGCCAACAGCCAAGAAAACCAGAGAAAATACGAGTTCGCTTGGTTCATACAACCAATTACTTTGACGCACATTCATTCTTAATTATGACTAGCGCTGAGCGCATGCATAATCAAAGGGAAAAAATACCCAAGCACACACATATATTTCTACCGGAAAATGGTGTACCTTTCTTCCCTTTCGCTCCAACCCAGTGATTGAAAAATATCCTAAAAGAGAGCTCAGCTGCGTTCCTGCAGATTGATAAAGAACCTGCCCGAATGGATCGGAAATTTAGAAAATTCAAAATGGAAATGCCCGCACATTCCCGTATTCTTTTTCCCCCACCCGGCAATCCCCTCCAGGAAAATTCACCCAACTTTCCATTTCTGTTGTTCCAAAACCTCTGCTTACTTTTCTCCTCCATCAACTTCTTTCTCATTTCAGACGAACCTATCAAATGCTTCCCTTCTCTCCCATATAATGTTTTGCAGTATATTGTGATTTCATTCATATGATGTGAAGAGTATTTTCTTTCTTTAAAGCAAAGTGTTAGTTCAGTTTCGCATATTATTTATGAATCAAAGTTTCTATCGAATCAAAGTGCAAATTCGATATGTACGATTTTCCGTTTTGGGTTATTTTCGTATGCTTTCTAGTAGCCTTTCCTTTTTTATTTCTCTCGCATATCAATCAATTTTATTTTTCTTTTAGAACTACTACATAATGTGCCACTTTTCTAATGATTACGCCAAGAGTTTTAAGAATATGTAGCGCTCTAATGTGCGATGTTTTGGTTTATTTCGTGCAATACAGGAATTTCAAAAAATTGTGACTAAATTGGATTTATTATTGTTTTATTGTTGAATTTTAAATAATTTTTTCCGTAAAATATCTGCACTACATCATTCAAATTTATAGAGCAAGGAAAACGTGCGCTGCTATCTATATAATAGCACTCGTTCAGTTTCAATTATCCTTCAATAAAAACTTGGGAACGAATTATGTATTTAAAATAGCATTAGTCCTTATGGAGTTTTGTTTTCAATAGCGCTGTTTCAATTAGTGCTCGAATTTCCTGGAACGAATTAAGAGCGCTAATCGAGAACATCGAGAATCGAGAAATGTGTGAAGACAGGTCAAAAGGAAAATTTTTTCTATGTTGCTCATTGTTTACATGTGATTGTGATTATATATTTGATAGTAGTTATTCTTAAGTATACTAATTTAAAACACCCTCTCTAATATGGCTTTAAAGAACTCTAAAATAAACATAGCCCATAACCATAGATAGTGATAGAGTCCATTTTAAGTTTGCATAATTGATTGTTGGCCTGGTAATTCTTTGTGCCTAATTTCAAACTAATCAATTGAACCAGCCTTCTATTTAAAGTATTGTTTGCTGTAATGAAACTGAATTACTATGAGAAGTAGCAAACATTCATCCCTGAATCTACAATGTATTACCTGTTACCAGTGGCGGATACAGAAAAAACTCAAGGGGGGGGCGCAGGTTATCGTGACGATTGTAGCTTTCAAACTGACCGCCTGGCAGCGACTCTGCTTCCCTTATATTTGTAGCTCGGTTGTTTCGAGAACATTCGGTGCCAGAATGTTCGCTTCCAGACTTTTAAGGGGTGTGAACAAATACAAACAGTAGAATATTCGCGACTTTTCTCGAACAAATGCCAGACAGAATAACGTATCGAGATCACTAGAATGGCCGTGACTTTTCTCATAGGTTAGCTATCTATGTGTCAGACAGAAACGTATAAAATACGATGACGCGGACGCGTTATGTTAACTCTCGTTCTCATACTTCCCAGCGATCTTTTTCTTATTTCTCGTTAATCACGCACTAATGCCATTCATATTGCATTTTTAGTTACTTCACCGACTTCACCTTTTTGTTTTATTTAATGTGCAATTACTTACGGCAGTGGAAACATATTTTAAAATGGCAAACAAGCTTGCGAGGTAATCGTTATCATTGGAAGAAAAAAATCAACATTTTGTGAAAATTTGACTCTGATGGGTGCTTTCCAATTGACGACGCAAGTCGACTCTGAGCGACTTTTCTGCTTTCCAATTGTTCCATATCGCAGGGAGTCGCTGACACTTGTTGACAAAAAACGACTCGCTGGAAGAGGAGAGTTTGCCATTGTCATGGTACAAAGTAGAGTAGATTTTGGTCATTTGGAACACATTAATTGGGCCAGAACAATTCGCTGCAACAATTGCTACGCCTGTTATCTGAAATATCATGTAAATACATATGTATGTGTACTAATTTTAATTAAGAAAGACCTAGTTTGTTTTCCCTGCACTTAGACATTTATTAACACATATAAAAATCGAAAAATACATTGGCAATAGTAATAAAAATGCAGGTATTTTCCATCATTGATCATTCTTTTGGTCCGATTGAAAATATTTTCCCTCATCCTTGGAAAACCCACTAAACGCAGCACGATTAAATATTCATTTAATGCAATAATTGTATATGGCAATTCACGTCATATTAGATAAAAAGTGCATGATTCATAAGCATTAAATTAACCTAAAAATCTTTAAATTAATTATCGATGGGGGCATCTCTTCGATTGAACCTTCAGCATTCTTTTTACTCAGTGCGTTGTAAACCAAATGAAATTGGAAACCAAACCTCTTTTATGGAACTTATAATTTATAAATAAAACATAATTTTAAACATTGGTAAATGAAATGCATTCGCCAGATACCCTGGTTTTTGATGGAGTGTAATTAAGGAAAACTTAATTGGCATTAGGAAATTGTATTTCTTCTTTATTGTGTTGAGAGTTACGTTTTTATATTTCACGGAAAAAGTAATAACCGATCTGTCTCAAATTGGCTAAAAGGAGTCTAGGACTACAGAAGAATGAATTACTATTATTTCTATAATAATACGTTACATCTTGGTGGCCATTGCATAAAATTAATGCACCAACTTTTAATTATTAATAATGAATCCACTGGTGAAGTTTCTGTCAACAGTTGAGACTCCTTTCACAAGAAAACAATCTGATTAACTTTTTCATATACTTGATTGTCCCGTTCGTCCTGTTTGAAACAATTTTGACTGTGCATAGACTCCTGCACATGGATATCTGCTTTCCAATTAGCCCAAGTGGAAGTCGACACAATTGCCTCCAAGCGACGCATGAGTCACTGTGAGTCACTTAATTGGAAAGCACTCAATATGGGCACTTATGTATCCCTGGCCAAAGAACTTGATATACCAGTTCAAAGTTGAACACAATTATAAAAACCCGTAAAAGTATAGAGAAAAGTGCTAAGGACTGCGGCTCTATTGGTAAAAGGCGTAAATACATTAAATACTCTCAGTATGATGAACTAGAAGAAATATTGAAGACATATATTTCAGTCTTCCAGAGCAGCAGGTATATCGATTAGTGGAGTTTTGTTAAAAGGCACTACATACAGGAGCAAGACTAGGCATTGATGACTTCAAAGCATCAAATGGCTGGATAGACCATTTCACAAGTCGATATAATATTGCCTATAAAACCATTCGTGGTGAATCTGAAAGTATTGATCCTGAAACAGTTTCTCATTGGAAGTGCAAAACTTAGCGTAGGTAGGTACTCATGTTGATGGCTATGCACTTAAAGACATTTTTAATGTGGACGTACAGATATTTAAAAAAAATATAATGCCACACAAAACCCTAGAGATTTCAAAGGGTACTCTTGCCATGGGGGCAAGCACAGCAAAGGTCGCATTACTGTTTTATTAGGAGCTAATGTAGATGGCAGTGAGAGACTGAAGCCCTTTCATTTAGGGAAGTCCAAAAATCCACATTGTTTTAAAAACATTAAGACCTTGCCTACAACCTATGCAGCCAACACAAAGGTATGGATGACATAGACTATTGTTGAAGAACAAATGCATGTCCTTGATGCAAAGATAAATATATGTAGGTAGACATCACCTCAAGTCAAGTTGATTGAGTTAAAATACAAGAATACTTTTATTTTTTGCTAACTATATTTATTTGTTTATTTATTTATTTGTCTATTTGGTGACCCATCACATATTAAAAATCACCTGTTTAATAAAGTAAAATAATTTATCATTGGGCTATGATTTTGCTTCTACATATTTACTACAAATTAAGATTTCCCTTGATTTACATTTTCCCGCGATTTATACTTTTTTCCTTCGTCCCCATCAAAAGTGTAAAAGAGAGGTTTTACTGTAATTTAATTTAATAAAATTATTTCCTAATTTATCGGGTTGAAGCAAAAAGAAATAAATGTAATATATTAATATCCATTTTACTCAGGGGAATGTTTAGAGGCATTGTTTTATTGCATTGTAGATTCTCCGGCATTCTCTTCATCAGAGAGGTCCTGCTGCATGTCAAATGTGTATCATTTGAGGTGGTGCAGGCAATATGAATAGATTTCCAATTTCCTATTTTAATTTAGTTCTACTTTGTAATGATATACTCCAGATTTAAGTCTCTTCTTTCTTTTAATCTTTTGATTTGATTTTTGAAACAAGTTTTTAAAAAAATCTCCAATGGCTGTGATAAATTGGCACCACTATTTTAAAGTACGCAACATTTGCTGTGTTGGTTTGTGTGAAAAAAGGGTCAATTCCATGGCAGTGACCAACCAATACCTCTCAACCAGAAAACCCTTCTGTGGTGGTTTATGGGAATGTTACTTCCTTGCCAAAGAGATTTTTTTAAAAACTTGTTGCATTAAGTGGCCGTAGAGCTCATGTTCCCTCGATTTTATATTTTTGAAGGCAAAATATTCAATAATGGCATTTCAGGCTCCACGAAAACCCTCAATGATGCAGTATGTATTGGTTGACGATGAATTGGGTGACGAAAGTGACGACTCAGACTTTGAGAGACCTTTTCCTAGTGAGCCCTGGCAAACCCATCATCGTTTACCTCAGCGAGTCGTCAAAGGATCTTCGTCTGAGAAAACAGTTCCTCTTCCCCACTCAGCTCCACCTGAATTCTATGCTTTGCCAGAGTATTTTGTCGAAGACATTGCTGAGTTTCTCCTTTTTGCCCTACAGTAAGTCTGTCTTTTATAGAAATGGTAATGTGCTCTGAAGTAGTTTATGCTTCTAAATTATTTGGAATTTTGTATCAAATGAAGATTCAGTCTCCTTGCCAAAATTGTTGTACACTAGTGGTGCTAAATGGCCTCACATGGTTCTTATAGGCAGTTGGACAGAGTTTATGGAAAGTTTTAAAATGTGATTTAACTTAACCAGAGGCCAAGTTTTTCTTAGTGTGAGCTTCCAGTCTATGATTAGAATTTGTTTTTTTTCCAAAACCATTTTTGTTGGTTAAGTATGGAAACTGAAAGTTAAAGGCTTAAGCCTTTCCAAGGTGATCATATTGTGGTCAGTTTTTTTTAGTAATACTGTGCAATATTTAGTAGTAAATGTTAAGATTTCAACTAAATGAAAATTGTAAATACATTTTAAGTTTTAACAGAGAATTTAAAACTGCATGATTAGCCAAGTGTTTGATTTGAATTTGTGGCAATTTAGAAATCATACTTAATTAAACTTCAACAAGTCATTACACAAAGATCTATAAAATTATGAAACAAACATAGTTGAGTTGGTGTGGTGGCTAGAATACTGGCTTCCCATTCCACATGGCTAAATTACACTATGTATGTCATTTGCACTTAAAGTTTTTAGTATTAAAAGTAAATTAACATCTTTGGAGTGGCTTTTTTCCAAAGGAAATCCTTATTTTATGGGTTAATTCTTAATGGAAAATGTCTGCTTCTTTGTATGTTAATGTTTCTTGGTTATTTCAAAGCAGTTAAACGAGAAATGAAGAGAGTGATTTTATTTATTGTGTATTTCACACATTCCTGTGTTTTTAACGTTCGTACCACACATTCATTTTTATAGATTTGCTCCTTCAATAATGATGGACTACGTTGAAGAGCCCATGATCAGGTGGTTACTGGTTATGGTGTGCTGTCCTCATCTTGTGAGAAGTCCGTACTTAGTAGCTAAACTTGTCGAAGTATTATTTGTGATGTGCCCTGATGTCCTGGTTCATGTGCGGCCTCTATTCATGAGAGTTATCTCTCACCCAATCGCTCAGTGTCACCTTTCAGCTTGCTTGATGAAATTTTATGCTGGTAAGTTATTGTTTTTTGTTTCCGTTAGGTCTCTTCTTTTCTAATATCTATATTATGTCACCATATTCTATTTAATGATGAGCGGTGAATGTCTTATGCCTCTGGGGCATTACCTGTTGATATATGGTTTAAATTTTATAATTTGGAACCATGTGGACATGTGAAATCGAGCAAAAGTGGAAATTGAACTTTGAGAATTTTACTTTGTATGTTCAAAATACAAAGCATGTGATTTGACTTTCATTAATTCACCTGTAACTTCTGTCCCTTTGACCTTATCTTTCATAGCTTCATAAATAACCTTCCTACCTGCCCCTAATTGATGTAAAGAATGACACACGGTGAGTCAGAATCAAGTTGCATATCACTAAGGTTTGCTGAGAGTTTGTAGATATGCTCAGATGATACAGTAGAAGAACTCTAAACCTGAACAGTCAGGACCTGATGCATTGCAATTATGTACACTATAAAGATATTTTATTGTATATTTATTCTCAGTATCAACAGCTTCATTCAAAAATGCCATATGCAAAAGGTTCTCCCTATAATCTTCATTTCCCACCTAATATTTTCAGTCATTTCAGTTATGTCAACTGATTTTATTTTTCACTTCATGACTGTGTCTTTCTCTTGAATTAAAATAACTTCTGTGTAATTTTAATGGTATTTTTAGTACACACTTGCTATTCTATTTTTGTGTTGCCATGCTCATGCTTTTTGCTCTATTTTAGTTTATAATTTGAAATACCTACTTTTTATATAAGTATAGTAATAGTTGTGAATGTTTCCTGTGAAAATACATTAATTCATTAATTAACCTACTAATGTAAAAAATCTTTGCACTGAAGTTTTAAGCTTTGCACTGAATGGTATTCTTTTGCATATTCCCGTGCTCCTGTACCCTAAAAACCTTTGAAGTATTCATTTTAAGGAATTCCCAGTTAATGTGGACTTTGCTTTTGAATTATCAGAATTTGTGAGGGTCTACCGTAATTGGAGATGGGATTACAATCAATGGTTTGCTACTAGGTAAGAAAATAAGGTGGTGGCCCAGTGGATAAGGTGCTTGACTATGAAAGTGAAGGTCCCAAGTTAGATCCCCAATCTTGGTCACTTTTTTTCAAAGGTTTTTATTGTTTAAATTTTCATTAATTGTTCTCTTATCATCATTACTTCAATGAAAAATATTTTTAAGGCAATTATTTTAAATATTAATGAGTCGCTTACAGGGTAGGGAATGGAGCAATGGCTAAAATAACCTTTTCAAGGGTGGTAATATATATTTATTTGTTATATTTAAAGGTATATTAGGATATTGTGATTATAAATCGTGCAAATGATAAATAAAGAAGCAACTAGAGTGGTTAGGTAGTGTACTGGCCTTCCACATCCTTTTCTCGGGTAGGAATTTCCAGAGCATTCCGAAATCCCATCCATGGGTGTAATGTGGATTACACCGATGGTTCAGTACACCGTCCGTCGGCTGGGACGTTAAACCATGGTCCCCTTGGCACCATTCGTAAAGAGTAGGGTAATGCCGATGCCGGGTTTCTATCCAACCTCCATCCTCTGTTCCAAATCCCTAGCTGATCCATTCCCGATTCCCAATGGAAGCATAAGCAGTATTTAGGGTGGATTTCACCCCCAATTACTTATTCCAATGCCATTATTCTGTCCCCACCTCTATATATGACGATTTATAATCGCAGTATCCTAACATACATTTAAATATAACAAATAAATATATATTATCACCCGTGAAAAGGTTATTTTAGCCATTGCTCCATTCCCTACCCTGTAAGCGACTCATTAACATTTAAAATAATTGCCTTAAAAATATTTTTCATTGAAGTAATGATAATAAGAGAACGATATATGAAAATTTAAACAATAAAAACCTTGAAGAAAAAGTAAAAAAAGGATCCGTGAGTGGGGATCGAACTTGTCGAACTCGAAGTTGAACAACACACCAGCTTTGGAGCTCGAGGAAGAGAGTGATGTAATGGATGACTGTGATGCAGTGCCTGTTCATCCTTCCCGTAGTGACATTAAAGAAGCCTTTTGGCATTTGCACAATTTTTGTTATGCACATTCAGAGATTAGTGGAGGTCATATTGAAAACATTAATGCATTAGAGGCAGTTGTGAATAAAATATTTGAGAAGGGTTTGCAACAAAGTAAAATCAATGATTTTTTTCACCCAAAATGAGTGATTTCATAAAAAAAGAAATTGTTTTTTTTTATAAATCCCCGTAAATCAGAGCTTAAATAAAGTATATGACTAAGTTTGCTAAAAATGAAGTTCAAGTTTTATCCTAAAAATTATACTCTTCTTCAACACCAACTCTTGATTTTACACACTTTGATTTTACACAGTGCCCATATTTTGGTCCCTCCAACTGCATAAAATCAAAGTTTTGCTGTATTTTTATCGCTTGTTCAATCTCTTATGTGATTTGTATTTTCTCTCTCAGATGTTGAAACTACTGGATCTACCACAGAGTTCTACGATAAATTCTCCATCCGATACCACATAAACATGCTGATTCATTCTGCATGGAATAGTATCATCCATCGGAATGCCATCATCAAGGAATCCTGGTGAGATACTTTGTTTACTTTTACTTTATGTTTTATGTGATACTGTATCTTATTTGGAAGTGTGGCAAAAGACCTGTAATTTAAAAATTTGCTGTGTATTTTCATTTTGAATGCTCTGAATAACGCTTTGCTTTATTTTAAGAATTTTTATTTTTCTGAATTGTATTATGTAAGGATATTTGGTTTGGTACTATAGTTTAGGCATAATAGCTCTCAGTCTATTATTTTTCCTCAAGTAATGGTGGGTAGCCAGTACAAAACCTGTTTTTATAAAATTTATAACCTCTTTTGGTGTCTCTTTGATGTTTGTATACAAGTCTTCTGTTTCTATGAAAAGTGCTGAAGTATCTACAATGTCTTGAAATGTCCTAGAATAACTATTATTTAAAGTTTATCAGAGGAAGATTGTACAGCATCATCCAACTACTTAAAGCTTCTGCTAAAATTTTAGGTCATACAGTAAGTCCTCGACTTAGCAGTTAATCTCTTCCAAAGGTTTCCTCGTAAGTTGAAAACCACGTAAATCGAAACACAACAACTTACTGATCAATTTTTGAACCATTAGGATGCCGCTATTACTGTGATTGGCGGCAATCAGCTACGATTACAGAAAATGCCATCTTTTGACAGGCTGTTAAGTTAACATAATACGACAATTCCGAGAGTAACACAAATCCAATCTTTATTTCACTGGATATTTAAATCTAAAATAAGTATAATTACACAAAACATGAATAAATTGATAATTTGTTAAAATTATCATACTCATGTGAATGCCTGTTCTTAATTGGAAAAGTTCTTAATAAATACGTATTATGTTGAAACGATTTTATGATTTTATGATAAAACTTTCTCGAACTAATAAATAACGATCCAAATGATCAAATCACAACGGAAACACAAGTTCGTCTGTCTGCTGCATGTGTTCTTTTTTTGCTGTGATGACAACAGACATCATCTATGGAGTAGATAATTAACTGCATGTCGACTCTCCCGGGAAGGTCAAACTATGCCGAAAAAATACATTTATGCAATGTAAAGGCCGAATCACACTAGCGTTTGTCAGAGCGGTTAGCAGGAGCAGATGTCGGTTCCTCCAATCACACTGCGCGATGCGGTTGTTGGTGTCACTCCCGTATACATACTGCCTTGTACTCCTCTCGGAGAACATTCTGATGGCAAGCGTGAACGTTTTGAGTCCGTTTGTGAAAGGCAGTTGTCACTTATAAATAAACAATGGAGAGGTTATGGCTTAATCGAAGGAATCAATGAAGGAGAAGGCTGAAGTTGGCTGCTTTGTTTGTAATAATAGCAGAATATTATAACAGCCTACCCAACAGCAGGATCTGAGTGCATCACTGGGTCGCTAGGCGAAAGGAACAAGGCTGTCATCACAATTTTTTCAACCATCAAACATCATTTTTCAAGAGAAAACAAACCTTTATCCTTTTTCAGCCCCATATTCTGTTTCACTCAAAAACTATACCAGCTAGCCAACAGGTGATTTTCGATAAAACAATAACGCGTGCAACGGCAGCAGACAATGTGGTGACGTGATTAAATCAGAGTCTGTGATTGGCTGCGGTTGCGATTCTCGGTCGGAAATATAGACGGTCGGCTATTCTCACACACGCACCCGCTCCCGCTAACCGCTGCGACGAACGCTAGTGTGATTTGGCCTTAAGGCTGGTGACAGGCCGCAACAGATATGTGGCGACATCTAGTAAAAGGTCAAACACATAGATTCTTATGGAGCCAGCCAGGCCTGTGACCAGCGACATATTTGAAAGCACTGCATGTCGTGTTTATGGTACGACACGACACATAGCCAATGTACGCTCCCCATACCGAGGACTGCCAGACTGGCGGAAGTGTGGCTGCTTATCGCGCCGTGAATGCGTACTTGACAATGAGTCATGAGTCCTCACCCAGAGTATCTGTTGTGGCAACAGAAACGCTGAGAAAAGGCAAGCATGTCACCGACCTAACTGAACATCCACGTAACTCCGAAACCGTGTAACTCGGATCTGCGTAAATCGAGGACTTACTATAACTTAAAATTTATACAATTGGATGACTACTTTATAACTGATGTTGTATTTGCCTGCATTGATGATGCTGCTTTTTCTAAGAGATAAAGCCAATCTGAACTGCATTGAATGGCTTCTAAATTGTTTCAGTTGTTCTTTTCTCAGTAAGATACATACTAAATATTGTATAAATTAAAGTATAGAAACAAAAATTTATTTCCTTGACAATGGTACAGGGTTGGATGCCCATGTTAATATCATCATGAAAAGCCAGGCCATTTCTAGCTAACTTGAAATGCATTTTGGTGTGTAGTAGAGTGTGTAATGAAAGTAACTAAAGTAGACTCAGCGTAATAGCTTGTTTTTTTATTGTCATGTTCATTTCTTCTGGTTGCAGTCCTTACGGGTTAACAAGTTTTAATTTTCTCTTTAGTACATTTCTTGCTAATCCAAAAATGAAGGTGGGTCTATAGTAGCCTACCCATAGAGCAACTCTAAATTTACAAATGGGCTGAGTTCCTTAGATATCGTTCATAAATCATACAGAATAACCGTATTGAATCCAGCTGAAATCTTTCCTGAACTGAGGTTAAAGATATTCCCTTAATAGAAAGTTATCTATCTGTTGACATCCTCCTTAATGTGACACATCAATGGATACTTTAACGAAACAATTAAAATAACTTAGTTAACTCCACTAATTATTTATTATCATGACCTGGGTTTCAACACTTGGTGTCGTCTTCAGGTGAAAATACGTTTTAGGTTACGGTATATTTACAAAATCATGGTAGGGGAGGTGAACGGATCGAACAAGGAAGGGTGGGGTGAGGCAAGGGTTGGGGAGGAAATAGGGGGTCTGTGGGGAGGGAAAAAAAGCCAGATTCCAGAATGAATGATCATCAAGTTAGTGTTGTGTAGGGGCAAGGCCCCAGCCACATTGACACACCAGTTCCCATAAGATCTCTGAAGTTAAACAATGTTGGACCCGGACAGAGGTTGGATGGGTGACCATACATGCATGTGGCAGAGGCATTAGGTTGGCACAATGGACCAAGAAGGTGTAAGTGCCCGGGCTCCTGTCAAAGGCCCCCCCTACAAACAATCTAATCTAGTGTTGTGTAAATCTTGGCATAGGCAGCACACTTCCTTCCCAAAAACTGCCCTTATTTTGTGATTACTGGAAGAAACATTTGGCAGATGGTAAGTTTGGTTTTCCATCTTGAGCTCAAAGAGGTGAACACCAAACTCCTTCATCCATGGGAATATGAGAACAAGTGTGTAACAGGAATGATTTTAGAATACTTCTTAGATCTTACTAGATTCTCAGATTGTGATAATAATTGTGCAGGGAGGACATTGCGCATGTGTGCATTCTATGAACATGCTAGGTGAGGAACATTAAAAAAAACACTATAAATGCATAGGTCTGAAATAATCATACTCCACGGAGTGTGTTAAAACTAAAGGTTGTACATAATATAAATATGGATAAAGTGGGAGCTACTTGTAAAATAGATTAAAAATGTTTGTAGACAGTTTTTTCTTGCAATATCAGAGGTCTTAGAGTTTTCAAAAATATTTAGGTTTGTAATACTCATTATACTTATGTTTTGTTATGTATGTGCCTCTTGTATGAGGCATTTTAAGGAAAGTTTTACGTCATGATTCCCAAAAAAATGTTGAGACATTGTGAAATTCAATTATGTGGTTTTAAAATACGTCATTTGATTTTTATTTCAGTATGAAAGAATTACAGTAAACCCCCTTTAGTTTGAACCCTCTTAATTCGAAATATCGATTAATTCGAAGTTGTGAGCAGTCCCCGGCAAACAGAATAGGTAATTGTATACTTGATGGTAAGGATAATTCGAAATACACTTAATATGTAACTCGAAGTCGAATTTCGTCCCGTGACGCCCCAACGTATCGTTTATTTCGAAACGATACACCAGGACAGCACACTTCGATAGTCAGTTACTATTGGCGCAAAAAAGATAGAACGCTGAACTTTGAGCGTTTGTATGAAACTCCACCGGAGCTCCTAGAGTTGTGTAATAAATTATTTTACTCCTTTTTTATTTGACAACAAAATGCATTCATTGAAAAGTGTTTAAGTGTAAACGTTTAGCTTCTATGGTCGAAAGGGTGAAGAAAAACATGCGAAAAACTAGGAGAACGGCAAAATGGTCGTCTTCTTCATCTCATCACGGCCAAAATATTTGATTGGTGCGCTTCATTATTTTTTTATGAAGAGAACCACATCTCCGGCCGCGCACGCCTCTAATCAAGTTCAGCATTCTACCTTTTTTGCGCCTATAGTAGTGCTTATCTCAAAGTCATTGTGATTTTGGTATCACTTTCTTGAGCATAAGTTACTTTTAAGTGTGCCAAGCTATTTTGAACATTAGCTTATGCTTATGGTGCGCTGTGAGCCAGCAGCTGTTCATCCCCGATGAAATATCCCTCGAGTACTTATACATCTCGGCTGCTCCGTCTCTAGCTTTTAATCGGGGCTTTCGTGCAATGACTAATGCCTTCCCCTCTCTTCTTTCCGAACCTCCCCTCCTTGAGTGATGACTGTATGATCACCAGGAATGGTGGAGTAGTATTTTCCAGATGATGTGATATCCTTTACGCATTTTCCCGGCGTGAGCACTTTCATTGTTTGGTAGCTGCTCCTCCCATCTCACTTCGTATGCTTCCCCAGAATCTTTTGTTTGCCCCGAATCACTGACGAGTCATGGTTCTCAGCTTTGTTATCGCTTTTCCCATCTACTACCATTAGAACCCCACTATATTTCCAGGTCCGACAGAAACGATAAATTAAGAGAGATATTTTGCCGAACAGATAGGTATGGGAATTCGTTTTTCCCCCGAACAATAAGGGACTATAATAAATGCTAGGCATAATTTCATTAGAGCGTGTCCATTTTATATGTAAACGGCTGGTGTCCTAACACACGCCACACGCCTATTGAGGCTGCTTGCGGGGTAATATGTAGATGTAGATGATGTAGATACTCTTGTCCCATCTCCCCAAACTCGAATATGAATCACAAGGTAAGGAAAGGAGAATATATAGGGACTATCCATTTTCAGGCTTGTCTTCCACGAAGTCAAGCCTGAAACAATCAAATTTATACAGTGTCCCATTGATCGTGTGTCATTTTTGACCTATAATTTCAGACACTTTCTTTCGTGCCACATTGATGAAATTTGGCACCTACGTAGAAAAAGGTTGTAAGTTTTGTTGAGTGTTTGCAAAATGTTATAAATAAGACCTTTTGACCCCAGAAATTGGGTCCAACCAACAATCCCAATTTTGCCTATGCGCTTTCAATGTTAAATTCTTCAAATTACAAAAAAGTCAGAATTTCTTTGCTAAACTTTCAATTAATAAGTTTATGGGCACGACGAACACAATGAAAGAACTTTCGAGTTTGTAACTGCAACTGTGACTCCTGAAAGGGCACAGTCAAGGTCACAGGGGTGACAAAAAGCGAATTGCCTACCAACCTGACAAATCATAGGTTTAAAAAGGTGCAGAGATCGATGGTAAGGTCTTCTGATCCCTATTGTCATCCCTTGACCTTCAAGGGTCACTCAGAGGTCACAGGGGTGACAACATGTGAATCAGGGCTACAAACATATCGACTCATAGGTTTAAAAATGTGCCAAGGTCGATAGTAGGGTCTTTAGATCCCTATTGTCATTCCTTGACCTTCAAGGGTCACTCAGGAGTCAGAGGTCTCAGAGATGATAAATAGTGAATTGGGGCTACAAACCTGTCAAATCATAGGTTTAAAAAGGTGCTGAGATTGATGGTTAGGTCTTCAGATTCCTCTTGTCCTCCCATGATCTTCAAGGGTTACTCATGGGTCAAAGTTCACAGGGGTGACAGATAGTGACTAAGGGTTACAAACGTATTGAATCATACATTTCAAAATGCACCAAGATCGATGATAAGCTCTTCAGATCCTTCTTGTCATCCCTTGACCTTAAAGGGTTACTCAGGTGTCATAGGTCACAGGGGTGACAAAAAGCGAATGGGAGGTACAAACATGTCGAATCATAGGTTTAGAAAAGTGCCAAGATTGATTGTAAGGTCATCAATTCCTCTTGTCATCATATGGCACTCTAAGGTTACTCAGGGGTCAAGGGTCACTGGGGTGACGGATAGTTAATCGGTGCTAAAAATGTATCAAATCATAAGTTTAAAAAGGGTCCAAGGTTGATGATAAGGTCTTTAGATCCCTCTTGTCATCCCTTGACCTTCGAGTGTAACTCAAGGGTCGCAGGGGTGACAAAAAGTGAA
Organism: Pyrrhosoma nymphula; assembly: GCA_963573305.1. Classification (NCBI taxonomy): domain Eukaryota; kingdom Metazoa; phylum Arthropoda; class Insecta; order Odonata; family Coenagrionidae; genus Pyrrhosoma; species Pyrrhosoma nymphula. The sequence continues at coordinate 121,904,927 of OY754332.1, forward strand.
TCGGTGCAGCACAAGTATCAAATCGTATCGGGTCCGCTTTCAGAGAATGCAAATTCAGCGTTTGTTCAAGGAGTTTAGGGATAAAAACTGAAAACGTTAAACACCACGAGAAGAAGTACCATAACAGTCACCCTTTTGAAATATCAACCTCACTGGAGAAGAGGCATGCAGTAGTGGCTTTGGTCTTGCCATCTCATCGTGTTCCATCCACCGCAGCACGCTTTCATTGAATGTCCCCAGGTCAACCTTGCTACGAATACTGGGGATGCTGAAATTGAAGCTGTACAAAGTCAGAATGGTGCAGAAGCTTCGTGAGATAAACTTTGGGGAACGCATCTACTTCTTCAGCTGGATGGTCGAGAAACTGAACCAAAACCCTTGTTCACGATTTAGGTAGTTGTTTGATGTCCTTTGAGGCTTAGTTACAATATTTTCTGCTGTATTCGAGTTTTGATAAAAAATATTTTTGTCTGTTTCAGCTTATGATTTTCGATGAAGCCAAATTATTTTGATATGGGGCTGTTTCTTCCGCTCACGATAGGTATTGGGCTGGAAACAACCCCATCGTATGGGGTGAGGACTCCCTAGACAATAGAGTAGTTTCCTTCATCAAAGAAAACAATTCATTAATTGCGACAGGTGCCCCAGCATAAACGTATTCATTACACGCAAATTATTTGGATTAAAAAGTCTTAGTTTCCAAGAAAATTGAATGTTAATTTTAAGTTCATTTGAAAAGGCTCGGAAATGGCAGAAGAGCGGCAGCTTTTATGATGACGTAACAGGTAGATAGTCAACATTGAGAGGTATATAGAATTGTCATCGACTGTACTTACTATTGTATTTCAGAGTCCCTAAAATCTGGTGAACATGTATTAATATACCTCAATTAAAATGCTCAAATTTCGGAAAGTCTCCTCCATTGAGCATGCCATTAAAAGACGTTTTCTAAGCTCCTACGCTCCCTGCTAGTACAGAGCTACCGCGAAGGAGTTCTTCGCGGCAAGCGTCGCATGCGCAGTGAAATGAATAACGAAACTGCATACCTGTGACTTCGCGTTCTGTGGTGTTCCAGCTTAGATGGTTACATTTTGATCACTTTCTTTTTGACAAACATTTCCTTTATCTCATCTTCTATTCCTTTCATTTACCATTCCTATCATTCATACCTTGCATATTCCATTAGTTACCTTTCATCATCAGTTCCTTTTGCTGAGATACAAAGCCACAAGATTTCATGAGAACAAGTTCAATGGCTTTACAAACTGGTTTTGTACGGACAATCTACCGAAAGTGGATGTGGCCATGGTGGTGGAGTTCTTTAGAGAAGATGTTCGGTTTAGTGCAGGTGAAATCAGAGGAGTAAAGCAAGGTACTCTCTTCTGACAGCTTTGAACCACAAAATTCTCCTCTTCTCGCTTAAATTAGTGGAACCGCGACGTAAGCTTTCTTGCCATTGCTAATTGTTGTTGTGTGACATTGCGGCACAAAACAATTTTTATAAAGCAATGTTTTCTGAGGCATGTTACTGGTAATCCTTTGGGAATATGATGCTGATCAGCTGATGCAGTGAATCACGAGTTCCCATCAATGGTCTGTGATCACGGTGAGGGGTGATCAACGCATTTTAGTTGTTTTAGTATTTGCTCATACATAGTTTGCTTCGAGATTTTGCCATCCATTATGCTATTGACGGTAAGCCTTTTTTGCTAATTTCATGTTCTGGCAATGACACCTCGACAAAGTGGATGAATTAAATTAATGTGTATTCGTATCATAGCTGCGGCGCAGGACCTGCTCTCCGTATAGTTATTAGGTGACGATTCCGTGCTTGCTTGCGGGAAATAATTCGAAATGAATACGAACAAAATGGTTTATTTCATGCTTTTCATACTAACTTTACCTAAAAATTAGGAGCTAGCACCATTAATTTGAGAATATATTATTATACGATTTTCATTCCCCATACCGTAACCATAAATGTGTTTCATTAATTTGATGAGGTTTCTCTATGCGACTAAAGCAAAAGCTAAATTAATAAATAAAGCTCATTTCCATTTTACGCCAAGTTTACTGTTGTAAATGGTTTCTTTTTCCCGTCAATAAATGTATTATTATTATTTTTAAAGCTTTCTCGGCGGACGTCGTCTGCAGATAAGCAGCTTACGGCAAACCACCTAGCGGCAGAGTAGTTGCGTACGTACCTCTGACGTCACACGTAGGATTAACCAGCATGCAATAGTTTGCCGTCGTGTTTTCGCGCCATTGAATTTTTTCACTTTTTAATTAATAAGGAAAATACTTAACGCCATTTTTAAATCGAACGGCTTCAAATACGTACTCCAGGGGTTATAAACTTCAGATCTAGGCAATAAAAAAAAATAGGAAACCACCCTATTGTGGCGTGATAGTCTTCATGGTTATGATGGCTGCTCACGTTTATGGGCCGTAATTATTTTTAGGATAACGTGAGAAAGGAAACTTTCCGAGCTATGTTGGAAGAAAACCTGTTCCAGGACATGGAGAGGGAGAACTACAGCACCAGTGAGAAGGTGTGGTTCCAGTAGGATGGAGCACCTGCCCATAGGTCTCGGGCGGTCATTTATGTACTCATGTTTATGGGCCGTAATTATTTTTAGGATAATGTGAGAAAGGAAACTTTCCAAGCTATGTTGGAAGAAAACCTGTTACAGGACATGGAGAGGGAGAACTAGGGCACTACTGAGGAGGTGTGGTTCCAGTAGGATGGAGCACCTGCCCATAGATCTCGGGGGGTCATTTATGTACTCCAACAGAAGTTAAGCGAGTGGCATATTTCGATTGAAAAGCATGTCACATGGCTGCCAAGAAGACCTGGCCTCACACCTTGTGATTTCTTTCTTTGGGGATTCTTGGAGCAGTTGGTTTCCAAAAAAAGATTTCCAAGCATTGAAGACCTGAAGAAAGAAATTACATGGTGTGCAGAGTTCATATCCCCAAATTTGCTGGAATACACGTTCACAAACGCTCATATCGAGCAAATTCAATTGTGCCTGGCACAGAATAGAGGGAACGAAGAGTGAATAAAAGTTGAGTAAACTCTTCTCGGGCTCTCCACCGGTTTAAACTGTTCATGAGTGACGAGTCATCTCTTGAAACATCGGCAATCATGAACAGTTTAAACCGGTGGAGAGCCAAGAAGAGTTTATTCATAGTATTCGCTGGGAAAAAGTTAGATCCTTTTTGAATAAAAATTGATTCATCATTGTACTGCTTCTTTATTTTCATTTTAAAATTTGGATATTTAATAATTTTTTTTAATGAAACTTATTATTAAGCATTAATTGAATGAAAGGAATTAACTTGAAATTATAATCAATTTGGTCATTGATTAGTGAACTCGAAATCAACGACCAACCTATGACCCAAAGAGGTCAAGTATGATAGGTGCTATCTGACGACTTTAGCATTACATTGGCGGCCTAAAGCGTCTCAAATTCGTCATGTTTGTTACCATCTCGCCATTTATAACATCTATGACCATTGATTTCAGCGTATCCCTTGGAGGTCAGGTGATGACAAGCAGTATCAGGGAACTTATCATATAATTCCTCACCCTTTTGAAGCTACAAATCGACGCATCTGTTGCCCTGATTTCCTTGGCTACACCCAGGGGCCTTTCACCCCTGCCCAATAGTGGGAGGTCAGGGAATTCCTGGAGGGACCTATCCTATTGGGTACCTGTGAAACATCTGATTCGACACTTTTGTAGCTCTGATTCGCTATTTGTATCCCCTGATACCTTTGACCCCTGAGTGACCCTTGAAGGTCAAGGGATGACAAGAGAAATCTGAAGACTTACCATCGACCTTGGCACCTTTTTAAACCTATGATTCGATATCTTTGTTTCCCCGATTCACCTTTTGTGACCCCTGATTAACCCGTGAAGGTCAACGGATGACAATAGGGATCTAAAAACCTTACCATCAATCTGGGCACCTTTTGAAACCTATGAATCGATATGTTTGTAGCCCTGATTCACCTTTTGTCACCCCTGTGACCCCTGATTGACCCGTGAAGGTCAAGGGATGACAATAGGGATCTGAAGACCTTACCATCGATCTCTGCACCTTTTTAAACCTATGATTCGTCAGGTTGGTAGGCAATTCGCTTTTTGTCACCCCTGTGACCTTGACTGTTCCCTTTCAGGGGTCACGGTTGCATTTTCGAACTCAAACGTTTTTTCATTATGTTCCTCGTGCCCAAAAACATTATAATAGAAAGTTTTGGGAAGAAATTCTGTATATTTTTATTTCGAATAATTTAACATTCAAAGCCCATAAGGCAAAATTGGGTTTGTTGGTTGGACCCCATATCTGGGGTCAAAAGGTCGTATTTATAAAATTTTACTTACACTCAACAAAACTTACAACCTTTTTCTACCTATTTACCAAATTTCATCCATGTGGCACAAAAGAAAGTGTCTGAAATTATGGGTCAAAAATGACACACGATCAATGGGACACTCTGTATGGGGACTACTGGGTGGTGTCTATCCGACACTTCGTCAGCGATTTTTTCTTGGGTTCCCTCGAGCTTCTTTTCTTTTGGAGGGCTAAGGGATTCCGAGTTCGTTGCCGACCTTGACGTGATGCTCCACCCCTACCATGCTCTCCCCCCTTCCAAGCCCCTCCCCTATTGGAAGCCACCTGAGAAGTTAGGGCGTGGGGAAGCGATGAGTCAAATGTGATACTTTTGGTTCTCTGTCGTAAATTTTAAGGGACTTCCGGCAGGCAAGGATGATGATGCAGCAGTTCTTCATTTTAGAAAAGTCTTAGGGGAAAGGGGTTGAGAGCAGGCCGGTAAATTTAAAGGTCTACTGCGAAAATTTTGGTGACCTGGAAAATACGCCTTATGGGATATTACTGGACACATGCCCAAAATCACTCATTTTGTTTTTATTTTCAATGTGTTTGCGTCTGATTGTGCATATTTCTCCAACTTTAACTTGAATCTGATAAACATGAAGAAATTCTTCCATTAACTTCTCATTTTAGTGCATATGGTTTGCCTTTTTCTAAAAAAATGTAGCAGTACGGTTATTATGACGGAAAATATGGGATCTTTTTCATTAATTTTCGGAAAGTACATTTAGTTCGAAGCCGGATAATTCGAAGTCCAATTTTTTTGGTCCCTTGAATTTCGAATTAACGAGGTTTTACTGTACATTATTTTACATGGAAAAGTGCCATTATTTGTGCATATGTTGTCTTCTATGCCAACTTAATTTTTGCTCTGGGCAAATGGTTAATGATATTAATTTGATTTTGATTTTGTGATTCTTTTGTAGCCATGGAAAACAATTTGTACGATTTATTAATATGATGATGAATGATACAACCTTTCTACTTGATGAAAGCTTGGAAGCTTTGAAGGTAAGTGTGATGTTTGAGTTCTATTTTTTATTTGTCATCTCAATTATTTGCTATGTATCTTTAATCACATCACTATTATTTCTGGTATTACAGAGAGTCCATGAAGAACAAGCCTTGATGGACACTGAAGGTTGGCATAACCAACCTCTAGAAGTCATTCAAAATAGGCAAAGGCAGCTTGGGAATGATGAAAGACAACTGAGGTAACTCAATGAATGACTAAATCTAAAAGAGAGTTGATATATGAAGGATAGTAAAAATATTGTAAGGCAGAGATTTATCTTCTCTCCCTGTAATATTTGCTTTAACAGAAACATTTACCATTCTAGTGATCATGAAGTAATGCAGTGCAGTAGCCTTGCAATGTTCTTTATAATGAGTCAGCTTATGAATTCCCATTAGATGAGAATTTTCTTCCATTCATATTTGTTCCATTTGATAAAATCAATGATGACTGTAACTCTTACTGAAAATCCTTCTCATGAAACTGCATTCATGATACGTAGAACTTTCATCCCCCTCTAGAGCTGACCTGGCTGCTAATATTTAATTCTGGTGAGGTATCTCATACCATATAGGTTGAAGGGTTGGATTCCAGTAAAAGATAAAGTAGAACCTTGTTATAACGTGACTTAGTGTAACATAAAATTTAATATCACGTCAGTCTAAGGAGGGAACCGATGAAAACCCTATGCTCACATGTGTTAAAACTTTGTTGCATAAACTTGGGTAAGGCTATCAAGGCACCACCAAATGTCATTATATCGTTACTGCATTGATGGGGGACTAGTTCCTCCTCAAGAGTGATTGGTGGTTAAGTAGTGAGGCACAGGAAATACTGCCTGATTCAAATTTATGCGTGAGTTTTACTTGAATTGGATTTTGGAAGAGTAGGGAACATGTAGAAGTCATTAATTGAGATATAAGTTTATAAAAATCGACAACTAGTGGTAATTGTAACAAGTAAAACACTTTTTGAAGTTAAGTCAATTTATTACTTAAACATGAATACTCGTTTGTCGATGAAAGTGGCATTTTCAAACAGATCAGTGGTCATTTATGGAGGGAAATACCATGAAGCTGAGATTTGGGTTAAATGTACTGGTTTTAAGCCACTGATATTTGTTCTTAGGGAAAATCTATGGGGAGTATGAGAAAGAAGGAAGGACAGGATGATAAATAAAAATGAAATAGTTTGTCCCCGTGATGTCCCTCAGAAAATTCAGCGGTTAGTGTAGTATTGTGAGATGGTATAATTCTGTAAAATTTCTCTTTGTGGTAAAAAAACTGCTAATATATAAAAAAAACATTATGTAAGATACTGGGAAGGTTATTTCCCTTGTTTGGCTACATTTGGTATTGGAAAAATCACATACGTTGCAAACTCAGTTATCTACAGTTTTCGCTATCCACTGTAGGTCTCAGAATGTATCAACGGTGGATACGAGGGGCTTACTGTACAGCCACTTAGGTAAGTTGTGCTCTAATTAAGCCTGTGGAAGAACCAAAGAATTAAAATAAATATGCCAGCAAGATACACAATGTGTTTTTTTTAGTTACTTGTGATTCAACATTATTTTTCAAATAACCCTTCTCACGAAATAGTTCATTACAAGCTTGTGGTCTTTGTTTGTGCATATACAAATTATATGTGGGATGAGGCATTGTTTTGAAATTGGGTTAAGGAGCACAAAGAACATTTCAACTGGTTATATCTCCAGAAATATATTAAATAAATGTATGTCGTACTGAATTGTTTTGCAAATTTTCAATAACTTGAAGTACAAGGACATTGTGGCTAGAGATAAATATCCTGTTGTGAGATACCAAGTGAATTGTGAGGGCTTAGCAGAATGTATTGCAAATTCCTACCTCTCAATGGCGATTGAGGAGTCTAGAAAGGTTTGGTCAAAATGTCAAATCCATGAATTCCATAAGATTTGGCTGAATCCCTGAATCACCATGTCATGACTCAGACTAATAAATGGCTCATTGAACTGGTCTTTAAACATTTGCACTATCTTCATGCTTTCTTGATTTTATGCTGGCTCATTCTAGTCGCTATATGTACCTATTGCTGAGTGTTATCTTGCCGTCTCTCTTCCTTTCTACAAATCTTTTTAGTAGGGACACCGAAAAATGGTAAATAAGAATTATCAAAAGCAGTGTTTAAAAATGACAAATACGGTAAATAAAATAGTTGTAAAAAGGTAAAAGCGGTGTTTAATGTTGGGAAAAAAGGGGTCTTAAAGGAAGGTTTTTTTATATTTTTAATAAAAACTTCATACCAATGTGAACAAGCAGTATAATATTACATTAGAGATTCAATACAGAAGTTAGGGCTACCCTACGCAACATCAAAAACACAGTAATTGAATTTCAAGTTCCTGTAAATAACCCAGAACATATATTTTTAGGCTAGTCATTAAATGAACATTAGGCCTACAATGGGTAAACTTCAATGGTCTACACCTGGATCTAGTTTGTAAAGTATGAGGAGAGCATAATCTCAATATTTTCAGGTTTTATGTTTGTATGTAATTCCGTTAAAACATGCCCATAGGAGGAAAATGCACATTCACTATCCACATTTGATGCTGGATTCCAAGTTGCTTGAACACTATTGTTAACAAAATCAGTGTGATCATCTTTCAATGCCGGTAGAACTTTTGGAACATCCACCTTATCATTGTTTCTGGAGAGTGTAGACACCTTCTTCTGGAATGCCATGTATCCTTTCAGGAAGTCGTTTTGTTTCAATGTAGCTAGGAGGGGAATCCTGGCAGCAGTAGAATAAAGGTTGGCGTCAATGACTTTCGTTGTAATGTTCTGTGTCGAATAACATGCCAATGCTCTGAATGAAAATCCTTGCAGAATTCTCTAAAATCAGGCCAGTAAGTTTTACGTGACATATCACGCCTAGAGTCTTCAGGTCTTGTCGCAAAGCGGACCGATTGATTGACGGCGTTATAGCTGCAAGCATTGTACTTGTTTTTTCATCGAAGTTATCACTGCTGACTAATAAGAATGTATTTTCAATGTTGGACAAATTGGCCACCACTTTGTGCGAATACGTGGACCCCCTCCGGTACCAATATTGTGCCAATCACTTATTGACAGTGTTCTGACAGAAATACTGCAGAGAACTTGATAATGGCAATGTCATCAGGAGTCAAGTGCTTGAAATACTGAATGGCACTACCCCATTCATCCACTCCTTTCAGGAATTTCACCAAGTCTTCTAAGTATTCTGCTAAGTATTCTAAGTTTTCTTTCTTCATTTTTATACTTTTTCTTTAGATGGGATATGTAACGATGTTTCGTTTCGCTTGTGTGTGTTGAGAAATGCAGATTTTGTGTTTTGTACACATGTTGAGTGCTGGCAGCTCTGTTGACCATAAGCTTGTGCACCCAGCACTGAACGTGGACAAGATATTCTGAGAAAACAATTTTAATAGCATTAACACACGTCGTCATATAACAAGCCGAGTCTGTGGTGATGCTGACAACGCTTTCGTACTTTATTTCAAGCTGATTCACTACATCCAAAATTGTCCTTGAGTATTCTGCACCAGTGGCATTCACTAATTCCTTCACTCCCCCTACATGCACCTTTTGCTCATCACTGCACAAAAGTACTTAAATTAACATTACAAACATGCAACGTCCCTTTCGGTCGGTCGTTTCATCACACATTATCATGACAGGCTTATCTTTTACAGCCTCTTTTAGCATCTGCCTTCGCTGATCACCAATCTTGGGAACATAGGTTTCCCGAAGTGTTCTAGCACAAGGTAAATCTCCTGCTCCTAGAACAAGACAAACCCACTTCAGAACATGACCATCTTATTCACAAGTGTTGGGCTTAGGCAAAGTCTCATACACGTAGGCTAGGCCTAATAGTATTAATCCCATCAAATGATTTCGATCTAGACATAGGCTTTCAGATGGACAGTCTTAGCCATACCTAGACAAATCATAGTTAGGCACAACATCTGGAATTTAACTAGGTCTTAGAGGTTGGCTCAGGCTAGACCAGTTAAGGCCCTAGATATCAGTTAAATAAAAAGATTTTATTCATCAATGGGGTAGGCGTAGGTAGGCTGTGACTCGATTTAGGCCTAGGCCCTAGGTCTACTAGGCCCATGGGCGTAGCTAGGGGGATCCCTGGGGGGGCCCGGCCCCCTCCAGAAGGCTTGTGGCCCCACCCAGAAAAATTTGACAAATTGAAATTGTGGCGGCCACGCTTCACACAGCGCTGGCAACCGCGCGCCTGCGGCCGAGCCACCCAAGACCCCCTGACCCCCCTGAGGGTGGGTGGTCCCATGGCCCCCCCAGCCAAATTCCCTGGCTACGCCCATGACTAGGCCACCTAGCAATGAGCCCCTGTAACCTGCTAAGCTGAGGCTACATTTTGTTACTTAATATTTAAGTTTATTATATTAATATGGTTATACCATGTTTACACCTACCTTCCATGTATTTGTTCTGGAATTGCTTGAGGTTTGGGTCATCAGCTTTCTCCAAGAGAATGTTTGCTTGCAGTAGTGCATTTGTAAAATCACCAGCAAACTGTTCCTTTTCGATTCGTGTTTTACTTCCTTTGGCGATGGATTCCGCAATAGATCAGGCCCATTCTGTTGCTCTTGGTAATTTTCATCCTTGCGTCTGTGTGTTTCATTATCCATGTGTTTCTTTCAAGTATCTCTCCGAATCCAGTCTATACACGTGTTGCAATGCTTACACATGATAATTTTTTTACATAAAAAATATAAAAACCTTTTAACTTAAATTCTCGTTCTCGATCAAAAATAGTAAGAATCTTGGGCATTTTGCGAGTGGCATTCAAAACGACTTCTACCAATAAAATAATAGTGGCCTTTAGTTGTCACTGCTAAAATGGCGTCTCGTCATCGCACAATATATCGATATTCGAGATTTTCTCGATTAGTCGGTCGTAGATGCAGCGAACGCATGGCAAGTGGCAACTTTGAAATCACGACCACGATTCTTGAAATTTGTTGAGTGAAACATCGATTTTTGACAATTTTGCTTATTTTTGGTACTTTAATTTGCATTTCACGGGGAATACGTTGAATTTCACGTAAAAACAGAAAGTCTTAAATTTCGCGATAAGTCGCGAACGTAATTTAAGAATCCAAACTGCCACCTTACACTAATCCTATGAAAAAATGAAATTCCTGCATAATTGCAGAATTTCGTGAAAACATGCTTTGCGAAAATATCATGTCCCTACTTATTAGTCATTAGTTGTAGCCACTGCCCCACTTGTCTTTGTCAGGGATTCCACTACTGGAAAACATCTACCATATTGCTTGCTTGGTTTCCCCTAAAGCAATCCTTCTATTTCAGGACTTTGTTGTGCATATGTTATTTTTTAAATGTTATGCTTTATTTGCCTGGCTTTTCCACCATCATACTTTGTAACGAGCAGTTTTGACCTTCTCTTCATACTCTTACTAAGCCATAAAGTATTGAACTGCTAACACCCTTGCTATCTTACCCCACTAGTCTTTTATTAGGGTCTTGAACATGCTCAATGGTTGGGTCACCTAGTTGTGTCTTTTCCTTTTGCTTCCTAGGTATCCTTGTCTTCTCAGAAACCTATTCTCCCACTCACTCTCATAATTTTGAGGGCTCTTATGTTAGCCTGTCTGCATGAATCCACTAGACTCTTCTACTTGTAATATCATGTACGACTCTTTATGTTCTGCCAACTCCTGCCCCCCTTATGAAATGTTGCATTTGTTTGGTCATACCCCTGACTCTGGCCTATGTCTCTCCGTTCATCTCTTAGCCCCTTTTGGTGGCTCTTCTTGGGATAAATACTCTCATAAACTGTCTCTCTAAATATTCTCATGGAAACTCAACTGTCCTACTTTTAGTCACCATTCAGGGGATGAAAGTTTTCACTGTATGAGTCACAAACTTTGTAGAAAGAGTTGCATTGACATGACTCTGCACCTGCAATTATGCCAAAAAAGAGGGTACTCCTAATTCTTGGGGGCCTTGTTTTTTAACCTTTTCAAAGCCATAAATATTTAATTTCTCATTAGTCCCTCAAATAGGAAAGTTTTACTCTAGGCTAGAAAGTTGTACAAGCTAAGAAACTACTGTACTCTGGTGTTGCAAGTCTCTTATATTGGTATGTGTTATTAATATAAAAATTTTCTTTTTCAGATCGTATTTAACATTAGCCAACCAGACTATAAATCTGTTTTATATATTCACCAAAAAGATTCAGCTGCCATTTTTGAGGCCAGAAATCGTTGAAAGATTTGCTGCCATGTTGAATTTCAATTTAATCCAGTTAAGTGGACCACAATGTAAGTGGGATCATTTTATTTGGCATTATGTTAAGAGAATGAATTTGTCTTCAGATTGATCTTTTTCCATTAAAATGTTTTGTTAAATAGCATATTTGTTGGCTCCATTAGTATTTGCTCTACTTTAATTTTCAGGTAGGGATTTGAAGCTGAAGAATCCTGATAAATTTGGATGGTTTCCAAAGAAGTTACTATCAAATATTTTTGGTATATATTTACATTTGTACTCGGATCAATTCGCCAATGCTTTAGCCAAGGATGAGGTAATTCTTTCATCTGAAAATTATGATTATAGTTCGATTATCATTTTGATATTTTTATGTTGTGGGCAATGAAATGAGTTCTGCCAGAATATGACAATGATGATATATTTTTGGGGTTCTTATATTAAGGCCTCTGTCTGAGAGTGTGGAAGAAAAAACTCATTGGACAACAAAGGGATTCTACCAAGTACATTTACACCTGTTAGTGTAATTGCAGAACATAATCCCTTCATTTGGTGAAGTTTCACTGTATAAAGTCGATATCCCACTGTTCAATTTGGATACAATTTTTGCATCCAAATTGGACACAATGGAAGTGCACCGTGTCCCATGGTGGAATTGTACCCAAATGGCTTTTGGTCCAATGATATGTGTACAATTCCTTTTGGTCCAAGCGATTAACATGCTCTAAAGTTCCTTCCAAAAGTATGAAATCAACCAATGGGGTTAGGTTTCAGACTACCTTAAGTTGTAAGGAGTTAGTAAGTAAGAAGTAAGACAGCCTACATGGGAGCTCTGTGAGGTCCCAATTAGATATGTCCATTTCAATATACCTGCTGGCAAAATTTAGTCAGGTTTCTCAGTGGATTTCGGTCGTGAAGGATTTCTTGGGGGCCCCGTGGTGCTTAATTCTGCCAACAATATAACGTGGTGCCTTACCTTGGCATAGCTACACTTAAGATTGCTACTTCTCCTCAACTCTGCAACACCACCGATGTACAATGGATTCTGGTAAATTGCCTTCCATATATCCTCATCTTGTTGCCTGTTAATGCATCTTGGACGTCCACTCTTGGTTTCAATTCAAATGACACGTCACCCTCCTGATTTCTCTTAAGCCATTTACCAACAGTTTTTCGGTCAACGTTTAGGAGTGCTGCTATTTGTGACACAGTTTTCTCACTCTTAAAAAAAGGACACTATTTGCCCCCTTTGGGCTGTGCTTCAATGTGTGTTGCCCCACCAATCCATTTCTTCGATATATCAAGAATAAACTTAAGCCTGCTACTCTCAAGAGTGAAAACACCTAACTGGGAACCTTTCCCTATTGCTTTCTATCCCTAGTGTTGCGTACCACTGCGAGTTGGGGAGTTGGCTGGGTAGTTAGCGATAGCGGTAGAAGGGACATAAGAAGGTTTCTGCAGTGAGTGTGACAAAAATTGGCAAAAGTATGTAGTCGCTGAATGAATAGGCAATACCCAAAGTTCGAATTCAGCGAAATATGAAGTTGGCCGTGCTCACTGCTTGGACCAACTTTTGAAAGTGATAGTATCTACGTATCCCATTCCCACTGCTAAAATTGACATTTAACGCTGCTACTTCACAATCTGAAGACTACATTTAAAAAAACTATTTTATCATCATTCATTAGCTTTGGATCAAATGTACTACACCATATTATTGTATACAAATTTTTGGAAGAAATGGGTATGGACCAAAAATGTGCTTACAAAATTTGTATCTAATTTAGACCGTGGGACATCGGCTTTAGCTAATAACTTTTATTAGCTGAAGAACAAAAGAAAGTGCATTCTTAAATGTAAAAACTGTTTGTTTAAAAAAAACATGGTGGGAATTTTCATTAGTATTAGGTGGCAGTTGGCTCAAATGAACTCAATGGAATGTATAGCATTGCTAGCCTCAGAAAATTTTTATCTGTGATCCAACATTTTTAGCATTATTATTAATCTATATATTATTCTGTTTCAGAGGTCTTTCAAGGTAGATCTTATTAAAGGTGCTGTGGACCGCCTGTTGCGGGCCAGAATAAAAACCCCTAGTCAAGTTCGCAAGTTCTTAGAACTTACCAGTAGAGCGGAGCAAATGGTAATACAGAATATGAAGAAAGAAGTAGATTATGGAGATGCACCAGATGAATTCAGAGGTATGTATGATTCATTTTGGAAATGTTTTTATTTTTATAATAATAATAATACCTTTATTATCCAAAGATCATGTGTACAAATAAATTACAATGATATGGGATTCGTCAGACAGAAAATAAATGAATATACACCCAAAGTCAGAACAAAAGTAAAGTAAAGGCCGACAGTGGATATATGTACATCATGTACAGTGTAACATAATTCACTAATAATTATATATCTATCTTTTTAACATTCAAAGAATTCATTCTAACAGGTCCTCATTACTTATCATGAAGCATTATTGTTCAAGGAAAATGGCACAAATATGGGTAGTTATCAGCAATTTATTTATCAACCTATGCATTAGTTCCACTTTTTGAAGTTTACTAAACACCATAAATCACAAGTTAACTCCTAGGACAGCTTTGTGGGGTTGTATTCTGTAACTCATATCACCAGTGATGAGTGACTGCCGGTGATATCACATCATCCATCACTGCATGTCCGATTCTGTAAGCCGACAAGGTTATACTCTTAACCCAAAATGGGGTGATAAGACATCACCGATCAGATAGTCCATCACCCATGTCATGGCCGCCCAGTATGACGTCGAAGCATCAATATTTTCATCGGCTGATAGCTAATCCTACATACATAAATAGTGATTTCTGCTCTTGGGAGACAATTTAAGTGTATACATCTGCTATATATGTATGTTGTAAAACTGACTAATGGAGCTGTCAAGAAAAGTTATGTTTGAACAGAAAAGTCTGTTCTGTTAGCCGAAGGGTGATTTAGATATCTAGCTCCGGGCATGTAATTAAGAAGCCAAATAAAAAAGCTGTTGATATCCCAGGGTTAGTGAAGCATAGGTACATATTAGGATGCAGAATAACTCACTAGGTGGATAATGGCTTCCATGGTTTCAGTTCAAACTTAACACATACTTATTTTTGTGACAATAACAAATATGAGGACACAGCCATGGGAATGGGATATGGGCATTGATGTTAAAGTTTAAAATCTAACTTCAATAATGTTTTACATCGCACAATTTTCATTTACAGAATAATTTAAGATATATAAGTGAATAGGTGCCATGCAATTCTTTTATTATATGTTAGTATAATTATAATTAAAAATTCTTATGGATCTTTCCTTCATTCTTTCATTAGTTTTCTCGCTCATTTACACTTATAAACCACTGAAATCATGTGAGGGAAGTACCGTATTTCTCTCAATATAGTCCCCCCCCACCCCACCCCGGATATAGTCCCCCCCATTTTTGAAGGTTCAGTTTTGGAAAAAGTTTCAAATAGCAAAGCAGGCCTTCCATATATTATTCTCAGGTTAACAACTTGTGCGGTAGCTTGTCTGGCCAAAGTTGCACTGACTTTCAAAGTTTTCAGCTGCCACATGGTTCCCTCCATGCGGCAGCATAAATTCTCCCCATGCTATTATGCAAGAACACTTTTCAGTGCTCTTGGAAAGAATCATGGGCCAATGGAATTGGAACCCATGACCTTCCTTGTAAAAGATGAAATCAATCCGAAACTTAATGTTAAAATGATTCCTTTCTATATAAATGTTTAATAAAAATTGCAGTACTTCTCCCACATCAGCTACTTTTGTTACCATTTATGTCCTTCTGGAGTCGAGCCATAGAGCTGAAGTCCAAGTTTTAAAGTACCTATAGGTTTGCCAATGGATTACGAAAATGTCATTGTACCTCTTCAGAGGAGGCAAAAATCGTGTCCCCTGTACCTATGCATGAAGTGCGCTTTTGAGAGGCATTTAGAGCAGGATTGGAAATTTTTCCTGCGTCGAATCGCCAACCGTAAAACTTAAAAGTCCAACAATATTACCAAGTATCATTTTATTGCCTATGAGTTCCTAATATTTCATAGCTCTACCCAGCTAAATATGAATAAAAATCATGGTTCTTTTTACTTATGCATGCAGCCGGATCAAGTATGAGGGTTTGAATCATAGCCGGATTGGGATTTTTATGGAATCAAATCAACAGCCGAAGACTTAAGTCCAACCATATTACCAAGTTTTATTGTATTGCTTAACTATTACTAAATTTCCACCGCTCGTCCTTTCTAAATAAGAAAGAAAATCATGGAGCGCGCTCCTGTACGAGGTTTTGAGCTATAGCTGGATTGACAATTTTTCCTGAGTCGAACCGAGGACCATAGACTATAAGTCCAACCATATCATCATTTACCATTGTATTTTCTATGAATGTGTAAAATTTCATAGCTCTACATCGCTAAAAAAGAAAGTAAATAGTGGTTCTTTGCGTATATGCACGCGATGCGCTCAAATACGAAGTTGTGAACCATAGCAGTATTGACAGTTTTTCTGGAGTCAAACCAAGGACTGTAGAGTTCAAATATCATATGTTAACAATCACAATTGTATTGTCTATGAATTCCTAAACTTTCATAGCTCTATATCGCTAAATAAGAAAGTAAATCGTGGTTCTTTGTGTCTATGCACGCGATGCGCTCAAGTACGAAGTTTTGAGCCATAGCTGGATTGACAATTTTTCCGGGGTCAAAATGAGGACGGTAGACTTAAAGTCCAACCATGTTATCCATTACCATTGTATTGTCTATGAATTTGTAAAAGTTCATAGCTCTTCATCGCTAAATAAGAAAGTAAATCGTGGTATGTTCTCCGTTTATTTGCATGCAAAATTTGAATTCCCGCCGCCACGGAGACTCAAGATTTGCTCAAGATCTTCAAGAAGGTAGATTAAATTATACAAATGCGTATCATAACCTGCCTACGGACCCATCTTGACCTGTCTATGGGCCTAGGGTTCGTATTTGCTTTGGTGCGCTTTGATTGGTCGTAGCTGGATGTCACGTACGTGTTCACTTAAGGAAAATGGGACGTTCGCGAATGATGGAAAAATGAATAGGGATCCCTATCATTGCCATTATTCCTGAAAATGATGCCTTGATAGAGTCATTACTTGAGCTATCATTGCTGCTATCCCTGAAAAATAATCATGTGAATCATGCTTTAGTTGCTTGAGCTCGAAAATAGTCCCCCCCATAACTTTTCCCACAAAGATTTTGAGCGAAAAGGGGGGGACTATATTCGGAGATATACGGTTAATGAAGAAGTCAAAATTAAACTTGTAAAAGTACCCCAATACGTCACGGCAATGTTTAAGAAAATATTACCAGGTACATCCTGAGGAATGCTCTTGTCTTTTTTCAGAATTCTGGTGAAAATTTATGGAACATACGCTTTCATTGCACTTATTTATTTCAATGTCCCCTTTAAATTGCTCAACAAATCCCTGCGCAAGCTATGATTTTGGTGTTGTAGTATCATACAATTATCCACAATTTAATATCAATTCAGAAGCACAGCAATTGATTTATGGTCTTGCCATCACTGCTATTAGAGTTCTAGTGGCTCTCAGTTAGGCTCTCAGAATCTCTTACACAACTTGCATTTCGTCAGTAGTCATTATTCGTCACATCACTGCAAAGTTCACAGTGAATTGACCAAAAATGAGGACATGAATACTCTTCAATAATCTGCATGGTATAATTCATTTGAACATTTCCTTCACTTTAGGAAGTGGGAAGTAAATATCTCACTATTACACTCTCTCACTATCAACAAAGCAGTGGTACATGACCAAGAATAGATTCTGTTATTAAATTCTGACGGAAGGTGTGTAGAGAAGAATTGCATGGGATGTTGTTAACGTGAGCAATATTACTAGCTTGACAGCTTAATGGTTTATCACAATGCTAAGAATGAGAGAAAGTAGACTAAACTTCATAACTTATTGCTAACTTAGACCGAAAATAAATGATATCCACTCGCTATTCAATATTACCACCATAATACGAAAACATATATAGCCCTCTTCATGATAAACTAAATACACAAGTTAGAGACATCCATAAATTACCTTGCCAATCCTTTTTGTGCCAAGGATAAATATAGAATAATTAATATAAAAAGGGGAATAAGTGAAGATATTTCCTTATCAATTAGTCATACTTGAAACAGAAGCTGATTCATTTTAGAAATATTATTATTTTTCTAACAGGTATACCCTCATTACTTATCATGAAGCATTATTGTTTTAGAAAAATGGTACAAATATGGATATTTATCAGCAATTTGTTTATCAACCACAGTTCCACTTTTTGAAATTTACTAAACACCGTAAATCATCAGTAAACTCACAGCTTTCTGTGGTTGTTTCCTGTTACTCGTATCACTGGTGATAGAGATAGTTTCCTCCAACTCTATTTGTGTCTCCGGAGAAAAATCGAGGTCCCTCCCCTTTGCGGGTAATCTCACATATAAATTGAGTAACTTGATGCCACAACATTTGAGGGCAGCGTTTTATTCCACCCTTACCTTGGGGAAAATGCTATATAGTGGGAATGATAAGGTTGACAGATACATAAAATCAGGTGTTTACCAATTACAGTGTGATGAATGTATGTCTTGTTATGTTGGGCAAACTGGAAGAGAAGTGTCAACCCATATTAAAGAGCATGAACGCTCCCTCAAAAATGCAGATGGTCATTCCCTATTTGCCAAGCATTTATTAGAGTGTAACCACAGCAGTGCTTTCAAACCTTTAATTTTACATAAAGGCCGAAAAACGGATACTGAGGAACATTTACAAATTTGTGTGCTAGCTAAAAACCAAAATGTTAATCTGTGTAATGACCATATATTTATGCATTCCTCTTAGTTTTTTTCGTTATTTCCATGTTTGCTAGAGTAACTGTCAATCCCCCACATCCTATGACTATGGTCTTCTCTATCTCTGCCCATTCCACTCCCCTTCTCCCTCTCCCCACTTACAGCTGCTAGGAGCCCTTCCATCCGTTGTCCTTTAATAAACCCACCCAAGGTTTCCTCCGGGGTCCTTTCTTTACGGCTCCTCACTTCACGCCCTTTTTTTGAATCTTTGTTTCGGCAGATCTTAGCCTACTTTCCTTGCCCTTCAGCCACAGATGTTTGGGCTGGGGCTTTTAACCACTCTTCGCCTTTTAAAAAATAGAAAACAGTATACCGTATAAACGCGTGTAAGAGGCGCACCCCTCTTTTTATGCGTCGAAGTTGAAGAAAAAATTCTGATTTTTTTTCTTCTATTGCGAGGTTTTGCGGCTTAACTGCGAACTTTCGGCCATTTTCAAAGCCTTCCGCTTGCGATATTCTCTTATAATTTACGCGGCATTTTTCATAGGCATATATAGACCCCGGAGGTAAGTATTCACTTGGATCTGAGGTTTCCGCGGCGTTTCTCCATATTGGTAACGGCTTTCGGGCGTCCCTCTACAAGAAAACGCGGAGGAACGCCCGCGTGCCCGAACGCCGCGTCACCCTTTATGCCACTATTTACCGAGTCCAAATTACTCATCCACAGAGAAAAGACAACTGGTTTTCCCCCGCAGGTAATGCTTGTAGTAGACTCCCTCGCGCACCTTACGGATAGCCCTCTGACTGGGCAACAGCGCGCGCCTCCCCCTTTCTCTTCCGTGCATGCTCCTGGCAGTTGAACGCGCTCTTTTTCCAAAATAAATGTTAATCGATATTGATTAACCAACGAATTCCTTTAAGATTTTTTTAGTGGATTCATAATGATGAACTCGAGAGCTTGAAGAAGGTCTAAACGGCGGTTTTCAGGGATGCGCGGAACGGAAAATAACGGATACGTGCATTTTCATCTATAACTACAATACTAATGCATTAAATAATATGAAACTTCGTATAGCTGTTAGAAAAGATATTTTCTACAATATTTGTAAAGGAAATTTCGATATCTTGATCCGTGTTGTTATTACGAAGCCGTAAATGCGATGCATCCGTCCGGTACCCGGGAAAATGCACTAAAATTCTGTTTTTAAGCACACACTGAAATCGATATAAACGGTAAAAATGTTTTGTGCACCATCAATAAACGCAGAAATAAACAAGCTTTAATTTGATGTACTTCATTTTAAAATCGATTGAGCCATCTCTGAGATATTAGCCTTCAAACTCGGGTGTCGGAATTTTGCAACGGACAGATTGGTGTAAGAGGCGCACCCTCATTTTCGGCTGCGATTTCCGGGAAAAAAGGTGCGCCTCTTACACGAGTTTATACGGTAACTTGGTGACCTTCTACTCCTCCCACTGTCTTCCCATGATTCACTTTCTTCCCATGATTCACTTTCCTTCCTTTCCTCTCGCAATTTTCCACCACCCCTTTCACACATTCTGTAAGTAAGGGGTCTGTGTACTTCAAATCTTTGCCCAACTCCCTATAGTCCTCAGCCTTGCTATGTGCATAAAAAATGATCTTCCTCCCTGTTTTGCCCTCACTCTGCCATGCCCTTACCACCCTGCTCCTCTCTCCCCCATTTCAAACCAACCCCCACAATTTTTTAAACTTTCTCTGGGTATAAATAGAATGCCCTAAGTTTCAGAATGTGCCAGAAGATGTCTTATTAAGGTGAAACCGGTCGCAGTAATTAAATAAAGTGTGGAAAAGTACAAAGTTTTTCATTCAAAATGGATATCTATCACTTCCACAAATTCAAGCCTTAAACAATCAAATCTATTTATGCTACTGTTTAGAACTGTGTGTAGTCCAACGTTTTGAGGCCAAATGTTTTGTGAAAAAAATTGGGGGTCAGACTATACACTAGAAATACTTTTGACGTTTTATATATTGGGACATAAAAAATTGTGGTAATTATTTATCAGGATGTAGAGCTTCACCATTGTGTAATATTCCAATCTCCTAATCCACCAAAGCCATACACAACACAAAAGAAGAATGCAAGTCATATGTAATGTGACCTTTTATTGATGTACTCCATATGTATTCCATATTTTCCTGTTTATAAAATTGCTCTTTTCCCATGAAAACCCACAGAAAACCACCCTTGGTTGTATTTGGTCTATTTCTTGGTCAGATTTTTCCAAAATACCTCAATGGGCTTTTGGTGACATATCATATGTTAACTGAATTCCAAATACTCACTGTAGAAATTAGCACCAATTTTATCTAGATTTATCTGTTGAAATGTCTTTTTCACGTACATCAGCGGCTACTATCTATTGCAGAAGCACATGCAAGAAATCTCATTATCATAGAAAATTTGTTAAGGTCTGCATGATAGGAATCGTACCAAGAGGTATAAGAAAAAATAAGTATGATGTCCCAGATCACACCATGTTACTGTTTTTGTTTTGGTTTTTGGTAAAAGATGGCTTTTCTGTTCCACCATAAACAATATTGAAGGGTAATGGAAAGGTTATATTTTTTTTGGCCAAACTATGGTGCGTCTTACTCGCCCAAGGGTCTAATACACTGAAAAACACTAATAAAGTATACGATGGTGAAAAATAAGAGCAATTTTATAGGTATACGTTGATTTTGAGCTTTGAGATATAAAAATGAAAAATGTTAATCCTGTCAGATACCGTGGGTTTCCATGTATTGAAAAAATTTGGGTTTGCCCAAAGATAGTCAGTGACTAAACAAGGCATGCACACATCCCGGTGGCCATATTGTATGATATGTTATTTTTTGTCATTCTGTGATTATTGATTCATCCATTTTTTGGAAGAATTTCCTTTAAGAGAGGAAATATGCTTGGATTTCATGGGGAATGTCACAGCTCTAGTAATTTATAAATATAATCCACAGTTTTTAATGGAGTGGGCTTTGGTGATAATTCAGTTTAAATTATCACATTCCAGTCACATGCACCTCCTTTTAAACACTGCTGTTCATTACTTATTGTTGAATGCTTGAAAGCTCTGTGATTGTGCAAATGATAATTAAATTTCTCAGGTTGACTTAGATCTTATTTAACCATTGCTCATATTTCATTGAGAATTATTATGCTGAAAAAGGACGAAGCTCCAGTTGTTGAAAAAATATAATTCCAGGTCCTGTTCTGGAATATAATCCAAGTTGAACAATTAGTTTTAAAATACAGAAGTGAAGCAGGAAAAGTATACATATTGTGTTGTAGTCAAGCCATTTAAACATACAAAACTTGTGATTTTCACCTGCACACTAAATTTTTTTGAATTATGAAGTGGTGTAGCTTGGGTGTATTGCCTAGTAGCAGAATGAGTTCTCTCTTGGCTAGTGATTCTTAAGTTCTCCATTTTGTTCAGTGATGTTAAAGTAAAAAAATAGTAAAATACCATTGCTTAAGTTATCTCTTCTAATCCATCATTCAATGGTCTCATTATTTACAGTTTTTCTCTGTTCTTCCAGTAAGTGTTGTATAATTTCCTTTTTCAGATCCATTAATGGATACTTTAATGGAAGACCCAGTGAGACTACCATCCGGCAAAATCATGGATCGAGCTGTCATTACTCGCCATTTGCTTAACTCCTGCACGGATCCTTTCAGCAGGCAATTACTTAATGAAGACATGCTGAAGCCAGGTGAGACATATTTTTCGTTTTAAAGAAGGTGAAATGGTTGCAGGAATTCACAGAAATCTCAGCTAACGTCTCAATTTTTGTTAACTCGGGGAAGTTTTTGTGAACTTTTAGAAGGCTCACTTGAAACCAGGAATTAGTTTGTCTAGAACCTCTTTGCATAGGTTTTTTATCCATTCATCCTTAGCAATCCCTGCATAATGGTCAATCCTATTTGTTATGATTTTATACAGCAGCGGTCCTTTTGTACTTGAATTTTTGTATTTTTTTTATATTCTCTTATAGATAACTACCTCTGTGATCCATGGTTTCCTCTTTTCATGCCTCCATCCCCTCCCTAGATTTTTCCATGTATTTAAGCTTTGTTTTTATGGCTTATGGTTGTTTCCAGGGGCCTAGACCAGGTAGAGAATCATTTGGGGAGGGTTTGAGGTTGCTTGAGGACCCATGCTGGCTAAATTGATAATTTTCAGTATTATTTGCACTTCAAAAACTTGGGTAAATCAATTCATCCTTTGCATTTTTTTAATAAGTTACTACATATTCTAGTCAACTTATTAAAAAAACTTACTTTTCTACTATTATTTTTTTTTAATTGATTATAATCAGATGTCTGTAGACTGGAAATAAGGAACACTGCAGCAGAACAGCAACGATTCAAAATGTTCACATTGATGAAAATAAAGATTACTCCCCTGAGGGAAAGATTAACTTGCTACTAAGAATTGGTTCCCAGGGTTTGTCTCATGTCATAATTGTGATATAACTGCTTGAATTGGAACAGAATCAGAGTATCCCTATCTATAATAGGAAAATAAGGGTTTTTCCATCTTTCTAAAGTTCATTCCTTGGCATAATTTCTTTAGTGTTCAAATTATTTTGGACACTTGCCTCCAGAACATACCGGTTTTATCACAATGACACACTTGTTCTCGCTTTTATTCATGAATTATTGTCCTCTCATGAAATTCTCCAGCAATTCTCAGACTCCTGGAGAACGGTTTTTTTGATATCTCCTATGGTGGCATTTTGAAGACTAATATTTTGTGTGTTTCACTAGAAGTGTCCTCAGGCCAGAGTAGTGGTGGCACTAAAAGAACACAACAATTTCATTGCAATTGTTTTGCAACCGAAATGGTTTCAAAACTAGACAGTTACATGAAACACCCTGTTGCGTACAACAGCTAGAGACACACCAAACAACAGGCAATTGATCGGCGCTGTTAGAACATGGCTGGTAGTTATGTATTTTATTAGGCTGTACTCAAAAAGTACCAGTATTTTTTTGACGAGTATTATAAAGCAATAATACTACTTGCCCAGTAGTACTGACGAAAAAATACCGGTATACCATATTGTGATGTTTCATAATTTCCATTCGGTGGAAAAGTTTGGCGTTAACTACCTATAGCGTGTGTAAAAGGTTCACCTGAGTGAATAATTATTGCGTTATTTGTTTCATAACTGTTATATTTGCTTATTATTTACTACGCTGTTATTGGGGGGCAATGCATTGGGTGATTTAAAACTCAAACTAATGTTAGTGTACCATCTTGAATGGCATGGTATTAATAATACCTTGTCTGAATGGTAGATCCAGGGGCAGATATCTACGGGAAAAAATACCTGAAAATCCCCTGCCGCCATAAGGTAAAATTGGTGGTAGATAAAGTTGATTCACTGCTGTTTGAGGTGAATCGTAAAAGTGTTTTTTGTGTTGAATTAGTGTGTAAGAGGAAGTTTTCTAAACCTTCCATGATGCAGTAAATTATCGAGGGTGATACTGTTCCTAAAATATTGTTACGAAATAACAAAAATTTTGTATGCAGCACCGAGCTTCCCTACTTCACTCACTATTTTAATTGATTTCCTACGTCTTCGCGATCGCAGCGAGTGAAATTTTTGCCCTTCACTACATTCGCATGCGCACGCTCCCGCAGTGAAGGACAAAAATTTCTATTTACTCAGAGGGAAACCGGTGCTAACAGCACTAAATATCAGAAATATATGAGGGAAACCTGGTGCTTATTGTTTAAAAAATGCCTTTTCAGTTTTTTTCATCTAAGATACGCTCTCTGACTAGTGGTGCCATCTGTTAGACTGCCCGCGTAGTTAAAATATGCCGTAAATCGGCGGAGGATGACGCGAAGTAGTCCATAAAAACATAAATTTTTAAGGAAATTGGTAATTTTTGTGCATTAATCCCTTTATATATAATCCTTATAATGCCTTTCAACCAGGTCCCCTGTATTTTAAATATATTTCAACAGTAAGTTCCTATCTGTAGTTTTTGTGCTGCCAGGATAGAGAATAATTCCAAAATTTCTTTTGTGGGTGAAAATATCAAAGTTTCACCATTAAAATGTCTTAGAAAATTAGTTTGAACGCTTCATTCAATAATGCCATACATCCAACCTTTTATCGCTATGCTGTGCGGAAATCGTTATTGTTATGAAATGAAGAATTATTAAGGTTGGAACCGATTTTAATTTTTTACATTGTTTCTTATGGGAAATACTGCATCGTTTAACGTTGTTTCGCTTAACGTCTACTTTTTCAGGAACGAGTTAACAACGTTAAACGAGGAAACACTGTATCTCTCTTCATAATACTGCTCTTCACATTCAAATAATGAAATCACTTATTTTCATCTCCAACAAAATCGTTTTTCTACATCTTTTCTTTGGCCCATTACTCTTAGCTGATTTTACACTTATTGCAATCACATCAGCAAAGGTTAACTGCCTAAGGAAATTTTACTTAACAGTCTGGGACTGAGGATTGGAAAAACCCTGTTGCCCCCTCATGATGTAGATAGATGGCAACGATTAGTGTTACTCAGAGTGCAACTTGAGATAATTCTTGCCTATTTCCTTAAATGACAATGTTGCAGAGACATGGAAATGCTAATATGTATTTCATTGCCAATTGGTGCTGGTATATGGATTGGCAAAGGGAACTTCTTCTGTCATAAAATAAACCTTCATAGTTTGCAGTCCACACTCATCATAAAACCAGTATGATGCTGGCCAATACTTCTGCCCTTGCCAATAACATTTAGGTTTTGAGACCCTGGTCAGCATAGCAATAGTGTATGAAATTTTACAAATTTGGTGTTTAAGTACTAAGAGAACCATCCCATAGGGTTATGTTTAAAAAATTTGCAATGGCTGCTTCCATTGTTGCAACTGTGCCAATCCCTCATCTAGAGGCTGAATTTATGTGGTTAATGAATTTAAATTACTTGAGAAATAATGTTGTCTCAGGATTGATGTGGTGAAACCTATTCATGACAAAAGGAGAACTCTTTGCAATAAAAAAAAAACATTGCAAAGAGTTCTGTTGGTTGTTCTGTGTTCACTATTGGCTTTTCATGCTAATGTGAATATAGTGTCAAATGAATTCATGGTGATACTTTCATGTCATATTTCTCATTGCTAAAATTTCTTGCCTCTCATATTGTGCATATATTTAGCATTTGGGATTACTTTATTTTCCTTTTATGCTTCATCAGAAATGCAATATTTTTTCCGTGCTTAAAAGATTGTGCTCAAGATTCTGTTAGTTTGTATGAACTTTTTATCAGTGCCTACATCATAAGTGCCTCATTTGAGAGCTAAAAAATAATAATAAATAGCTTCAGCAGATCCTGTGGATAGTTTCAAGGCATCTTATATATGATACATATTGTGTAAGCTGTGATGCATGTATGAAGTATTATTCCCCAGTACGTTAAAATTCTTTTTGTTTTGTCAGTGGCTGAGTTAAAAGCTGAGATACAGGCCTGGAAAGCCAATAAGTGCAAGAAGAAGAAAGCAGAGAAGGAAAAGGAGGATTCTAACAATTAAATCCTTCCCGTCCAGTGTGATCGACCTGAGGAGCTTGGTCTTTTTTTACTGCAATCATTTCAATTCTGGAGTCTCTGAAATACTTTTCAAAGACTAAATCAGGCATTGAAAAAGTCATAAATCATATATAAAGAGTTACCGCTAAATGTTCAATGTTTTAATTTGCTGTATTTCTTATACCAAAAATACAGTAATCATTTCCAAACAGGGTTGGAAAATAACAATTCATTGTCTTTCCATACTTAAAGAAGTCTTGAGCTGATGATATTATCTAAATGTTTTGTGTCATAGCACAAACCTACATGTTATAAATTTTGTAATAAAAAGGTAAAAAATATATTAGTCTAAATTATTTGGTAGATAATTTAGTGGAGAAATGTAGCTTTTGCTGTGGTAGCTACCGGTAGCAGAATTTAATGTGATGATGATGATGTTCTCATTATAAGTAAAAATTCTGTCTCTCTCTCTCTGTTGTGTTATTTTGTGCCTGTAAAGCCTGGGTCTATGTCGGACCATGGGTCGTTAAATCAGGATTATTTTAAAGTATTGCTATGTTAAAATGTTGGATACACATTATTGTGCTTTTTATATAATTATTTTGGTTAATTTAAAGAACTTTTGAAGAATCAAAGAAGCATGCAAAAATGCATTTTTTTCTGACATTAAACAAAAAATAATTTTGTTCACTCCCAAGCCGACCATTGTATTGTACTCTCCTAAATGAAAGCACAAAGGGCCTGAATTCAAGTTTTCTCCATCTCATCTTCTATTAAAATCCTCGGCCATAAAAAATGATTTAATGGCTATAAATGTAGCTGGTCATTCCAGAATAATTGATTTAATTGACATTTGCAACAGTTTCCTCTTGGCCAGCAGAATTTAATGTAGTTTTAATGTTCTCAATGGGAATTCTGTCTCTCTGTTGTATTATCTTGTGTCTGTCAAGACTGGGTCTACCTTCAAACTAGTTTTTTGTTCACTCTTAAGCCGACTTATGTGTTGTACTTGCCTCAATTATAATAAGAGGAGCCTGAGTATTAGTGTTTCACCCTCTCCTCTTTCTTCTATTAAAATCCTCAACCATAAAGAATGATTTAATTGCTGTAAATGTAGCTGGTGAATCCAGAATAATTGATTTGTCACTTGAAACATTTTCCTCTTGGCCTGGAGAATTTAATGTGATGTTGATGTTCTCAATGGGAATTCTGTGTCTCTCTGTTGTGTTATCTTATATCTGTCAAGCCTGGGTCTACCTTGGGTCATTAAGTCAGTGGATATTTTAAAGTATTGCTATGTTCAAACAATGGATACCCAATCATGTGCTTTTTATATATTGTTTTGGTTTATTTACAGAACATTTGAAGAATCAATAAAGCATGTGAAAATGCATTTTTTTCTGGCATTAAAAAAACATTTTTTTTATTCCCAAGCTGACTGATGTTTTGTACTCTCCTTGGTGATAACAGGAAGAGCCTGTACATACGTTTTTCACCCTCTCTTTCTCCTATTAAGATCCTCAAACACAGAATGATTCTATTGCTGTAAAGGTAGCTAGTCAATTCAGAATACTGTACATGTCTCCAACCCCTAATTTTCTAGGAAAATTTTTTATTTTTTATAAATCTGGTGTAAAGCCCAACCCTAAGTTTTTATATATGTACATGGGACCACTGAATGCTTGGGAGCTCTGTATCTGTCTGGATTGATATTTCGAAGCTCACAACCAATACAGTGGACACCCACTTTACGATGGATTCACTTTACGATCTGCATGCTGGGAATTTTAAAGGGTTCTGATTTTGCGCTTGCCCTTTAAAATTTCTCATTTCAATGATTTTTTCGCACTCGTAGTTTGTTATTCATACAGTATTCTAAGCTGTATTTGTTAACGGATGGTTTTTTAGTATAGCAACATTTACATATTTAATGATACTATGCGATGATGTAGTTCAACCGATCTGTCGTCCTGTAATATACTGATTCACTTTACGATGGAATTCACATTACCATCGGTCCTAAAGAACGTATTACCACCGTAAAGCGGGAGTCTACTGTATTGGTATGTATGATATGATCTTAGTTTTCAATATTGTAGTATTCTCTTCAATACATATTTTCTGGTGTAGAAGATGCTTGGTCAAGTAAGACACGCCCTAGTTTTGGCCATGTAATGAAAAAAATGAATAACCTTTCTATTACCCTGTTTACGGTGAAAGACAGAAGAGATCTTTTACCGAATACCAAAGCAAGTTAAGCATTGGTCCAGGACATCATAATTTTTATTTTTACTTATGTCTCAGTATAGGATATCATGCAAATTTCTACAAATTTTCAATGGAAATAGGGTTACTTGTATGTATTACTAGGTACTATAGATTGTAATAACTGATGTTTGTGAGAAAGACATTTCAACACAAATCTAAATAAAAATGGTGCCAATTTCTACAATGAGTATTCAGAATCCAGTTAACTGGTATTGTGTCACCTTAAGTTCATTGATGTAGGACTTTCGGCAAATTCTGACCTCAAATAGACCATGTACGATGAAGGGTGGTTTTCTGTGGGTTTCCATGAGGAAATAGCTCGTTTTATAAGCAGGAAAATAAAAATACGGAATATATATGGTGTCCACAAATTTAATGGTCAAATTACAGGTAACACCAGTTCTTTTTTCCAATGTGACTTCGGAGGTGGCTGAGAAAAATATACTAATATTTTCTGTGCTACAATTTTAACAGTCAAAAGTACAGTAAAACCTGCTGAAAGCATTAGTGGCTGGGAATCAGTTTTCAAAACGTTACTAGGGGGATTCGTTAAATGCAGGATTAGGAGTGATTCAAGGATTTGGTTAATATATTACATTTTTGTAGGTTTTAGGTATTTGGAATGAGTGTATTGCTGTAGCGCCGGTCCGCGGAAGAAGGATATGGTTAAGGAAAACGACTTGTCTCGTTCAGAGCCCACACGGTACTGGTTTATTTTCTATATTTTACAAAGGCTCAAAGGAGAAGACAGCCGCCTCTCGGGGTCATAAAACTCCCCCTCCCATTCAGGGTAATGACCGCTCGCCTCTCGCTGATGCTCTCCCAGGCGCTCCAGCCATTCAAAGCCGCTACAATTGCCATATGTTGAGATTTGATAAGTTTTTATTAAAAGATGTTATACGGTTTTAATAAATTCTCTAAGTGATGACTATATCCTCTTTTGTCTGGAAGTGAGAAAAAAAGACTCGCCATGTGATAAAATCCCCATTATATATTCAGGCAGTTCGCTCTGTTGGCAGCAGAAGCGATGGACAACAGAGGCTCTCGAGGCCTTCCTCCAAGGTAACTTCAGGTGGTGGCGGGGTGTCACCATTGCTGTCCTCAGTCTTGTTCCTACTTAGGCCCAGGTGGTACTTCTTCGCAATGCCTGCGTTCGATAGCTCCTCACGCACAGGCTCATTGTCATCGGCAGCAATGAAGGTGTTGAAGGGGATAGCACTCTGCATGTCCAACATCCGGCATACATCGACCCATCTGAAAGGAGAGACGGACGATCGGTTGGAAAATTTTAGATTGAAAGCAGCGAAACGGATTGCATTGCAACGGATGATAAGCCTTACCTTTCTGCCACGGTGTCATCGATGGGGAGGTCCAGGATACCGGCAATCTCCATCTCCTCGAACTCTTATCTCCTCGCCGACTTCCTGCTCACAGCTGTCTCCTTCTAGTCTATTCTCTTCCTCGTCCTCTTCTCCAATCAAATGTTTTCCCTGAACCAAATGGCCATCGACGCCGTCTGCCGAGTCAGACGAGACAACAGTGCAAACACCATGGCAATGTCGTCGCTGAGCTCTAGTTGGAACCTCCTAAGATGGATTTGCATGGCACTTAAACTAGGGCCTCAAGCTGCACAATGACTTCAGGTAAAACCCAATTTTCCTTCTTTACTAACCTCATCTGATCCTGCTGCAGCCTCCACTTTAGCTTTAATCTGGCTCCCGTCAGAGTAGAACCCGGTCCGCCTAAAACAGTTCCCAATGGTATTCGGGGAGACTTGCTGCCACACCCATTTCAAAGCGAATAAAGTGTTTACATTTCAAATCTACAGGTGGAGTGAAGTATGCTCCGTGATGATTTGAAGGGAAATATACCTGCAAAAGGACTAGGGCCTGGTAGAGGTCGATGGAAAAATGTTTCCTGATCACATTTTATTTCCTAATTAAGCCAATTAGACGCTGCACCAGTCTACATCAGTCAGGGTCCATAAAATACATATACCCAAAAGTTTGTGGTATACTAAGAAACCAATGTATGCATTGAGTTTTTTTTTGGAAAAGGATGAAAATTCAACTCGTGAATAACTATCCAGAGGAGCAATCTGTGAAAGAATGAAATATCCTAATTGAAGTCCTAAGGGGTAGGTGACATTGTTTTGCCATATCATAGTGAATGATCTTTGCCTTAGGCAGCGTTTGCACTAACACTGCAGGTCAGCACACCACATGTACCTCCTAGCGGGGGGTCACAGGAAGGAGTATGCTGGCTCTTAGGCTGGTCCTTTTTGAGGGAATACCAGCTCGAGTAGAATAGTGGATGCAAGCCTTGGGTATTATGTACTAGGCTTTGTTTTCACTGGTGGCTTACTGGCGAAAATGTGTTAAAACTAACCAATAGAGCACTATAACCATCAGCAGGGAAAGCTGCACATGGGGTGGGCACTGCTAAGGCTGGTGACCTTGCATTCTCAAAATTACTGCCAAATGTCAAAGTCACTTTGGATGGCCTAAGCCACCATGGGCAGCAGAAGTTGTTTAAGCTTGACCCATCAATAAATGGACTTCAAACCAGGCTTGCAACATTGGACAATTTATCACACATTGGGCAACTTGAGCTCACGGAATGCGGCCAAATTTTAGCAACCTGCACCGGTCGCAGTTTAGGTAATTTCATGATCAGATCAAGCAATATTTCGGCAATATTCAATGCCCTTGCCATTGCTGCAAGCCCTAATGCGACTGCCTAGCAAGGTGGCCGGAAGAATGATTCGGAGATGACGGAAGGCGAATGAATGGAGGGGAGGGGGCACTTATAGCACGGATACATTTCAAAGTGGTGCAGTGCAGCATGGGAAACAGTTTGAGTACAAATTTATAAACACATAATCCAGGCCACAATGGGAGGGAGACATGACAACTGGGCCGTTAACTCCACCTCACTCATGCGAGGAGGAGGGCAAAATTGAAACTCTTCAAATAGACCTCACTTTCTTCATTGCTGCACTGGTTGTTCTTAGCATACAATAATTTTCAAGGTTGGAGTTTACGGCACCAGGTAGGTTCGCTGCTGTGTGGGGAATGACTCTTGAAACTCAAGTCAGAAAAAATATTTCACAGGGGACTACACAAAGTGTTTAGTAATATCCACTTAGTATTTACCTGCATATCAAGCTCCGGTTTGCAACGCTGCAGAACTGCTGATATAAAGTTTAGCCGACGGAGCAAATGCTACAGTTGCATCACAAAATGTACGCCAAGTGGAACACATCCAGATCATCTAGAGGCAATGGAGATGAGGACTATGACTGTTATGACATTGTATATATTTTCTCTACAGAGGAGGAAGATGAGTGGGAACAGTGTGTTTGCTTTTTTTTTTACATATTCTGAAAACTCAATTGGATTAGGACTGGGTGATTTTTCAGGAGCATTTTTAGTTCCTTTTTAACCTTTTTACTGCTAATCTTCATCCCAGAGAGTGCTCACCGTAGCGCGCAACACTGCTGGGCATTTAAATACCCCCAGCTTACATATTTTTTTCGTATTTAAACTCGTTTGCACGTAGATTCATATGTAGCGCTAGTGGCACTGCTCTGGTCAAATGCATATATGCATGCATAGCAGTAAAAGGTTTAATAAAAAACAGTCCTAGTTCGAGTGATTGTTTTATTCATTGATTATACCTGATAAGTTGCAGTAATAATTCATTGATATTATTCATTGGAATGATATGGAAGTGTATTTTAGAAACAGTCGGAATGAATTCTTGTTTTTTTAATTGTACCTGATTAGATTAGTACATACTGAAAATAATCTTTTAAGTTCTAACTTTGTGGTTATATATTAATATAATTTTTTGTAATTATATGCAACAGCCCAAATTTTTTTGGGCTGGTATGAGAACAACCTATTAAAATTGGCAGGACCAAATTATGAATAAAATATACCATAACCCAATGTAAAATAATTTAATTATCCAATGTATAATGTATAAATAAAAAAAATTTTGGCTTATAATATGCTTGTTTGTTACCTTGTAAGTTGCAATTGTAGTTAATTTATTTTGCATTGTAATAATATGAAGTGGTCATATTATTACTGAGCTGATGTAAGATTATCTTACTCACTAACTTATTGCTTATTTCCTGATAAGATTCAATGCTATTTTTCACGTACAGTTGTAATATTTGTATAGATTTTAAATGGTCCCAATTTTTACTGAACTCGTATTTTCTACCCATTACATTGTTTTTCTTTGAGGATGTCATATGATGTTCCATTTCCTCACTGATAAATAAATACTGTGATTATTTTAAAGAAAAGTGTTTATAATTTCTTTGCTATGGTTTGTGACACAAAGCCTGATGATATGCTCAAACTAAGCTGTGCTAGGATATTCGAGTGATTCAAAATTAAAGGCAGGTAAGCAAGGATCTGCAATTTTGGGCAATTTGAGCACACTCTCCCAGCGACTTAAAGGCTATGTGTATTCATCTGACAACCCTGCTTTGAGCAGGACAGAGGAGTGTACCATTAAGGGCACTCATATGTTGATAAATGAAATGAAAATTAGGGTGGATATTTTTTGTGCGGGTAAAACAAAGCGCATTGGGTGGGTTTTCGTTACTAATGATGAGGGTGAATTGGTACTATGGTCAGGAGTGAACAATAGGGAGTGTGGTAGTCAGGGTATAGGCTTAATCCTCAATGAGAGAGCTAAGATGCTGGGAAGGAAGTACGAGCTAGTTTTCCATAGATTGCTCAGGGTTTGCATGATAATAGATATTTGAAGAGTTGTGACTGCGCCATGTTATGCACCAGAAGGGGTAACGAGGGATACTACATTCAGAACAGACCATTATTTAGAAGTCTCTAGAGTGGATCTGGGTAGCAAATGGGTTCCAAGGAAGAGTGGTGTGCATAAGCAAGTGGAAGAGGAAAGGAAGTTAAAACTCCCTTTTCTCTTCCACTATATATAGACAATGAGGTTAGAAAACGGTATGAATGCATGCTTAAGGATATAATAACCTCAAAGCAGAGAGAATGAGATGAATATATTGGCAATAGGAGTGTGAGCCATGCATGGTAGAATTTGAAAGGAAAGATAGTAGAATGTGCTGAAAATTCATGTGAGAAGGTTGGGAGAATGAAAGACAATGCTCGGTGGTATGAATAGGTGAAAAAAGTGTGAAGTGTAAAGAAAGAGGCATGTATATAGAAAGACAAAGAACAGAATCAATTTCAATAGTAAGATATGAATTTGGTCAGATAACTCCACATGGTCTTTCATTTTAATCATTTTGAGTGGAAAAATATTTAAATACACCAATGCATTGCGGGTTGCATAAAGTCTTTATCAAGTGGCCATATGACTCATAACAACATTGACTTGAAGAAAGATTAATTAAATAATAAAAAAAACTTTTTTTTATTAAAAAAAAATAGTTTTTACTGATATGAGTTATATTAGCATTACTACCAATTGTTCTGTTATTTTGGACCAATAGTCATGGAATTCCAGAGTGGTTTTATCTTATCATGCTCGAAAATGGCTCTCCCTCTTGACTACTGACATTTGGCCCAAAATGAGAGGTAATGAAAGAGAAGGTAAAAAAAGAGATGATCGTTTTGATTGCTTCTGTGACATTGAAGAGCAATATATCGAATGTCATATCATTGCCATATAAGACTTTGTAATACCATGACCCTAACTATAGTAAAACTAGTCAAAACTAACAAAACAGTCTCAAAATGTGATGCATATTATTCCGACACGGATTATAACATATGTTCTAGTAATAACTGCCAAAATAATGTTATGCATGTATTTAGGAAGACCGAGCATTCTATGGCATATTTGCTGAGCATGTTGCAGGTAAATGGAGTACATAGTTATATATACTTGTTAACATGTTGGGATTGGCTCTCGTATTCATAAGCTTTGCTCATAATTAGTAAATAGTATTGCGTAACTATGTAAAAAAGAGGAAAATTTGATCGTAGGGACCGAAGTATGACACCGTAAAAACAAAAAAACCACATAAAATCGAAAAACTACATAAAAACCAAGATTTTATCAGTGAAATACTATTTATGCTTCCCGGCCAGACCTTAACATGGGCGCATTCTGAAATTCACTACCAGTAATGCCTGTGCTGCCGTGAAACGGAACGTGAGGCTGTACTGTGGCTGCTGCAGTAGCACGAATTTCGGTATGGTCGGCAGTGGCTTTTTCAAATTCAATATGGCCAAATTGCGTGGTTATTCATTTTAAGCGATCTTTCAATGCATTATGCTTATGCTAATCCTTATGACATTGATAAACAGAATTATAATTAAATGATAATTGCCATCACCTTGCTACTTAATGCTACTTTATACTGATTGGTTTTTTCTCTGATGAGATTAAAATGAATTCGGGTCAGCTACCCGAGCATGGAGAAAAAAACCACCTGTTTTATTAAACAAATCTCCGTTATAATTAACATTATCAAATTTATGATAAGCATTTTTAATCTTGGACTTATAAACAAGTTTTCGAATATATTTTTCAAGCCATGAATGTTCTTCATGGCCAGCTGTATGAGGCATTTCCAAGAGTGATATCAAGAATTTGGTAAATATACGGGTTGTTGAGGGTTGCATCGCAGAATACTTACACTAACAATTAGATTATGCAACAAATCACGTTTAACGACAATTATTATACATGCCGGTATTATGCTAAGTTACCACTGTAGTAAGAGGCTGTATAATTACGTGTACCACATTATTCATAACACTAAATTAATTTTTGGTAATTTCACTAGTCGCTTTTACTCGCAAATATAATTGCTTCTCTACTTGTATCACTGGTGATGTTCTTCACTCCCTCATCATTTTATTAACGCTTTTATTCTAGTGAAATATTCACTGGTACGATTAGCTGGTACTACACCATCTTGCATGCTTGAAAAGTAAATACGTTTTATAAACTATTATACGCTAATCAGATTCTCTAAGCTATTTAAGTGCATCGAGGCTTTTCTCTCCCGCCGATATAAGCATTAAAATGTTCGAAGCAGTTTCTCTAAACTCTTCTAATTTTATTTATTAATGTTGTAGATTTGATTTTTCCCCCATATGTTCGATGGCTGTCTGCAGTAGCGTCCACAGTGAGAAACGTTATCAATTGGCTGACGTCATTGGTCACTGTGCATTACTGCCAGTTGAACTGTTTGGCAGCACTGCCAGTGAATTTCGGAGCATGCCCTATGTACCACAATGCAAAATCGAGATGAACGTAAAATCGAAATTTTACTGTTTTCTATAT
Source organism: Pyrrhosoma nymphula (assembly GCA_963573305.1). NCBI lineage: Eukaryota > Metazoa > Arthropoda > Insecta > Odonata > Coenagrionidae > Pyrrhosoma > Pyrrhosoma nymphula. Next base: position 121,940,688 of record OY754332.1, read on the forward strand.
ATTTTATTAATTTACCCCTGAGAATAAATTTAGAACTTTCATTTGATGTTTTACGGAAAAGGATAAAATGAAAACGGGAGGGGTTGGTATGGTGGATGGAGTACTGGTTTCCCATCACATAAGCCTGGGATCAGATCATGGCAGGGATATATTTCAGTGACATTCCGACCTCTACTTCGGTGTCATATGAATGCACTTCCAGTATACCACTCCATCTGTTGGATATGTTAAACTGTGATCCCCTTGGCACCTGTCATTAAAAGCAGGATAATGCTGACATTTGGATCTCTCTCCCTCCTCCGTTCCCCAAGTCCCTTTTTCTTAGCAACATAATTACCTGTGATGTCAGCTGTTGACCACCTTCCCAAATAACCAATTAAATTTATAGGACACTCTCCCTGGCATTTGTCGGTGGAACTCCTTCATAATTAATGAAAAAACAAGCACTTGGTTATGATTCCTGATGATGGCATTATTAGCTGAAACCTAGGTCATTTTGTTTCAATTCAAGTGTGGAATAATAAGCCAGAGCTTGTTTTTCCATTAACAATGAAATTTAGCCTTCTAATTTCAGATGGAAATCAATCTGTATAACCTCATTACCTTCCTATTCAAGACTTTAAATCAATTAAAAGATAGATTTGAGTTGTACTGCTAGATGTAATTCTGAGTAACTGACCATTTGTTTAGCTACAGAATACCAATATATTTCTTGGGTATCATAATTAAGGTATTTGGACAATTTAAATTTACATAGGCAAGAGTAGCTTTCCACCATCAAAACCAATTTTGAATAAAATTGGTATTGATGGAGGGAAACTACCCCTTTTCTATAATTTGACCTAGAAAATGTCCAAATTTGTCCTTGGACTACATTTTGGGAATATTTTTGGGTATGAAGGGTAGAGAAAAACAAAAAAGTATTTTTTATTACTATTAATAGAGGCTTAGAGGCTAAAGAGTATTTAATGCAAAAATAATTGGGTTGTTATCTTCAACCCCCTTAGAGCTACTGCCCCCCAAAAACTGAAAAAATTACATATCAATGTGACCACTTTGTCCTTTAGTTTAGAATACTTGCCTGCTAAGTAACAAATTTTTGATAACATATTCTAGCAGAACTATTCAATTGTGATCCAACAAAAAAAATTTAAAACCAAAAGCACCACCCGTTTAGGAGTGGCACTACGAAACGCAAACCCTAAAATTTGCCAGTTTCGCAATGCAGACTGAACTTCTAAGGCCCCTAACTTCTATACCGTCCATCCAAAAAAAAATTAAAAATTGTATTGCTATCTATAAGTAAGTGGTTATCAATGATCCAACTTTGAAAAATATCCCAAACAGGTCAGCAACCTGCATTGGTTGAACTTTCATGGAATGACCCAATAGCCACATCTACACACCACTATCCATTCACACTTCCCTCCCTTTCTTCCTCAGGGGAACAGACCACGAGCTTCAGCCATTCTTCTGCCACTGACGAAGACAGCTTGACCTTCGAATTGTCCTAAGTTTATTTGTGTCCTTTTTACGTATTTCTGTTTAAATATATATGTAGGTATATATCTTACTTATAAAAATTTAGTATATACATATTTCTTATTTCACTGTAGGTACACTATGTATTGACTGACTAACAAAACCAATACAAGTGTAAACTTTGTCCGATGGTGAATAAATGTATTATTATTATCAAGTGTAATATGCAATATAGTCAGTTTGCAGTTAATGATTTAGAAATGACAAGACAAGGGAAACTGGAAATTTGTGGACACTTTGGAAAGAATGAGAGGCAGGAAGTACATCCTAAAGACCCTTTCTATCTTCCTCGGCAAGAAAGTAAGGACCTGAAAGCATATTTTAGGAGCATAATTGATTGCTAAACCTCAAACAAGACCCCCACCATCGTACTCAAGCAAGGTATATACAAAGTGCCTTCAATGGTACTCTTGGCTCATTGAAAACAGTCCGATTTTGATCAAAAAAAGCAAATTTTCAGGCTAATTTCTCATTTTCCTGGCCTTCAGATGCAAACAATGAAGCAGTATTATTTGCCAAAGCGAACATGATATTCGTCTCCAGGGGGGCGAGGTTGTAACTTTTGTTGCCTATCTACAGACGTGGTCTCCCCAGCGACCTTTATCAGCAGTGGTGAGTCCATAAACCTCATTTCCCTAGACAATTTTGGCGATGTTGACCATAAACCCTTTCGCCATTAATGCAGTGTTTAAACTATGCAGATTTTTTTATCTCATGTGAATGAACGCCGATTAAAAATGGCATAATTTCTCTGCGCAAGACAAAGAACACAATGTCAACATGGCTCAATGGCAGAGCAAGAGAAAAGATCCTCGGTGTCATTAGGGACCCCACCCTGCTCGATGCAGAAACCTATCCATGGCCTACAGATGGGGATTATCTTTACTCTTTCTCTATCCGATAGATCCACTCATGGTATGTGGCCACGGTCAACTGTTCGCATTCACAGTGGATACTCTTAACAATTATTAGTTGCTTACTTCGAAAATTGAGCATTCCGTACGTTCAACTGATCATTTACTAATTTTAAATGGAACTCAGTTATTTTTAGCCAAGTTTTTGGGAGTATCTTACACAAAGAACAATGTTAATAAGTATTATAGTTCCATTTCAAATTTGTAAATTCACAGCAAAACATAAGGAGTACTTTAGAGTCTATATTTTCAAAGTATGAAACAATGTTTTTTTTGTCAAGCCACTGAGTAAAGAAATGGTTGACCATGGACATGGGGTAGCACTGTTACGAAGGATCTTGATTACTTCCACCCACCGTCCATGGAAACGGTTCAGAGTTCCTAGAAATTTGGTTCCATACAAACAAAATGTACACCTGTGCGATTCCTGACAGTGAGATTATTCCATATGGAGGAATAGAGTGAAATGCTCACGGCACTCATGACAGAGATAGCATTTCCCATCGCAAGGCTCCAATACGAAAGGGTTAATGTTGCAACTTTAGTCTCTTATTTTACTTACTACTACTTAACAAGATCTAGCACTTAGCAGTCAACTTCGCAATAACTATTGACTGTCTAGAAATATGAGATTCATAGACTCATTAATGCTAATTAAGGCAGCAAGGTATCGAAAGAAATCTTGTTGATGGGGAACATAAGTGGCAGACATTTATGCAAGGTAAACGCTAACATAATTCTACCAGTGGACTACCTTGTGTACTTGGCCTAATACTACCTATAAAAACAGAAGTGGGAGTGATGCCAATGAAAAGTTAGAAATTAGACATATAATTATACTTTATGATTTCCATTCATTTCCAAATTACTCTGGACCTGGACGTTATTTTTTTTCTTCTTTAACCTAGTATTGAGCTATTTACATCTTATCAGTTTCAATTTTTGCAAAAGCCATAAATTTTCAATAGCAAATAAGCATTAGTATTATTAAGATTTTGCTTCACAATAACTTTCAAATACAGCAGGGACCTTTCCTAAAGTCATTACCAATTACCCAAACCATGGTTTCCGTTGTCAACATGAAATACACACGCCAGTTTTATAAAGGTCGACTAGCTAATAAATGCTTCCCCAAGACACTTGATTTGGTAACTTAAGTTACGATTTGTACACCAATATTGGAATTAATCATCAATGAATCTCATGTTTATTTTAGATGCGACATACACTGATTAAAAATACTCAACAAATTTATTAGACTTGATGAACAACACAATGTATAAATCAAAGAATGAACAAAGTGAAATACTTAAAGAATGTCTGCAATATTTCACAACTCTGATTTTGTACCAAGGAAAATGAGTGAAATACAACCTGTTAAGTACAAAATCAGTAGGTAGGTATTTAAATGCAGATTTTGAGTTATTTTTTTAGCATCATAGGATGACAGTCATTAATATCAATATAACACTGGCATTACATTCATTCACTCAATAACTATTTAGAACATTAAAAAAATTGTAATCATCAGCTTCACAGAAAATAAGTGGACTAAGAGCAATTAAAATGCATTGCACAACGGTGGATAATGCAAAAAAACATTTTTCCTCTCATTTGTAGGTACATACATCTTCAACTGATCCAGAAAAAGCTGCCCTTTAAGTACCTAGGTAATAATATACTAGTCATTCAACCATTACAGCAATTTGAATCAAAACATTGCTGCTAATGGCACACACATTTGGCTGGAAGACATTGCATTCCCTTCAGCGGTCATCACTACTTCTCGCCAAACATTACTCACTTCTACACATTCTGCAAAAACCATCATAATGCGGCAACTTCAAGCACATGAAACAGTACATTATTGTCATACCATCACACCAAACACTTACAGTGTTTTTATAAAATTTACGCTCACAAAAATGTGGTACTCAATTCTGCAATCAAGAGTGCAATTGATACTCAATCACAATTATTCATGGTAGGAGGGTAGGAATTCACCATTGTTTTCCAGTTTAATAAAAAACTGCAGATATATTACTGTCAGCTGCAAACCACCCAACAACATTTTAATGAGTTGAGTTACTATTTTGGCCTTTTGAAGAACCTATAATACTGAATAAAACTCAATGCCTATGCAGTTAATGAATCGTCAAGGCACACAACATTTAGTACTTAATGAGCAACCAAGTGAATGTCTGCTGCACAATGTCCATTATTTGGAAATCACAAATTAAAAACCTTCATGCCACAGAATTTAGTAAATCATTGACTTGAGGGTGTGAAAAAAATTTATTCAAACTAGATTCGTCTTAAATATATTCCAAAAAGTGTAAAAATGTTTTCATATCACTGATTAATATAAGGCAGTTTCTCTGAGTTAATCAGAGTGCATGTTAATACATACAGAAGCCCAAAAAATAGATTCAGTTTAGCTGTCTTTCGCGGAACGGCTTGCATGCCACCACTTGAGCGTAATTCTTTTTCAAGCTGAAAGGCTGCTGGTAGAGTAATGAGGGGCAACATGAACCATATGGAGTGATGCAATGACAGAACAACAAACATAATATACGGTGTGAATAACAGAAATGCATATAGCACATGTGAAACAGTATGCCCAGCCAAAATAGCTAATGTCACAATGCCAGCACGTCGATCAGATTCCAAATCCCTTGTATTATTCCCATGGAGGATTGCTTCTGCATTCAGAGCTAAAGGAAGGGCATAGAAAATAGTGGCCCAGCGTGCAGTACCTGCTTGTGCCAAGAATGCAAAGAGCACAGAGAGCGGGCCAAACAGCACCAAAACCAACACATCCCCAAGAGCGATGTACTTCAGTCCAATACCACCAGTGTAGAGGAAGGATGATGAGAGACCTCCAAAATACACTAGGGCAAGGTGCTCCATGCGTGCCGGGGACAGAGCTGCAAGCATAACAAAGCCCAGACACCCAGCGAGATACAGGAGGCCTCCTAAATTGGCAACTTCCTCAACAGAAAGCAGGGCATCCACTAATGTCCGATCATCTGCCTTTGTTTTGATGTCCACACCCTAGAAATATATTAAGTACCAATGAGAGGTGGGTTCTCATCATAAAATTTCTGACTAACATTAAACTAAAAATATGCATGTAAGTCAGAATTATCGTGATTCATTGACTGAGTACATGACTGATGCTGAGCATCAATAATTCATCTGACCTGGGTACTGAAAGACAAACAATTAAATTTATTTTCTCGTTTTGACAAGAGTACGAAATTTTAGCAGAGAATTGAGCAACGAAATGAAAGATTCAGGATGAAGAAGTAGAACGAGAACAAGTATGATACTAGGAAAACAATTAAAATAATGAGAAAACTCAGTCAATGCATATGCATTCTCCGTGAAACAGGATACCACATCTCTACCAATTCAATTCAACTTAAAACTCTATGAACATTAACCTATGATATTATTTCCTAAGTGTATCCAATAAGTATTAGTCAGCATCACTCTAGTACTTAAAACAAATATCAAAATCTTTCCCAACATCATACCTTAACATAATCGAAGTATGTATTAACAGCATTGCCAGCACCGTGAACAGACAGAACAGTAAATGCCGTTACTAAAAGAATCAGTAAGCTAAACTCTCCTGTACACTTATGAGCAAGAGCAGCTCCAAGAAGAGTTGGCATTAGAGATGCACTAAGAGTCCAAGGGCGCAAAGCTAAAACATAGGACGCTAATTTTCTTCTTTTCGAAGTTTTGTTCGGCAGAACTTTGTCATCAGCATGATTGTCTTTCTGTTTTTGAGTTTCTTCTTCCTCATTTCCCATCCTCAAGGCTCTGTGAGTGATACACAAATGCACTATATTAATGTACACACTATGTTGAAGCAGATCCACAGCTGGTTCACAACATAAAAGTAATAACATGTCCAATTTGGCCGTACACTAAACTATGATATTACTAATGACAGTGACCTCAGCAACGACTGAATTCGTACGTTACCAAGTTTCAAAAATGATAATTACGAAATAGGAGACCTTCATACCTTTACTTAAATCTTTAATTTATCTTTATTAACGAAGCAAAATAGTGCTGATAATAGCTCCGTACAGCCAAACAAGCACCACCGAATTAGCAAGGTTTAATCCACCCAGTTCATTAGTGTATTCCACTAGTTCTTCCTGAAAAAGGCAAAATAATGTTCCTTCACGATTGTAAAAATTCAGTTTCACTCGCGTTTTGAACTTCATTTCTTAAAAACACATTTAAACCCCTCGCGAAATATAATTCGCTCAAAAACAAAAAGAGCTAAGACAATGACCGATTTCTAAATTTAATGACTACCTTGGGGTTTAGCTTCATTACACCAATTATTTTCCAACAACTTCTGCATGTTAAAACAGGGAAAACTTCACACCGTGGAATTTACATTGCCAACCACTATGTCACACACACGTAACAATGTCACAGGCCAAAATGAATGTGAATCGCAGCCGGAGTTCATTTGTTTTATAGTTGAAAACAACGCCCTCCGCACCAGAGTCAATAAATCCGCCATATTGGGAGCAATTCTTGAGATAGATCAGCTGTTGCGAGACCTTTTGTGGAGTTTCTGTTTAAATTATGGATCTATTCAATTTACTGCAGCCGCCAGAGGACGATTCCTTTTAGTGAGTGCATTTATGTGACTTTGTGGACATAATTTCTTTAGCTTATAATATGAGTTATTGGATGTTGCATAAGAAACTATTTAAGCACTTATGATTCTCTATTATTTAATGTTAATGAGCATCGTTATAAGTCATTGAAATTAATGTAAGTTATTTGGGTGAAATATTTTCCCGTTATTAGTGTGAGCGACATAATGAATCTGTTTCATCGAAATATTCGGCAGAGGTGTTCTGAGTTAGCGTTTGACAGATCGACTTTTGTTGAGCTATGAACTTGATAATTATCATAATGTAGTATTAGCAACCCCCCTTTTCGTTGCTAGTATTTGTTACTGCGATTATATGAGAAATCAAGACATTTTTACTCATTTTAAATGTCACCCCGAAAATCATGCTCTAAGTTTTAGTTGCTTAAAGGAGCTGGCATCGAAATAGAATATTAAAGAGCGTATAAACTCAACTAAAATCATTGTTAGTGAGGGGAAGATCATTAATTGATTTGACAGTGCTAACTGAGTAGAAATAAAAATTTGTTGTTAAACCTATATTTTAAAATGGACCACGTGCCTAGTTAAAAAACTACAGGAATATTTCTATTGTTTCAGTCGTTGATGAGAAAATATGTAATCGGTTATCTGATTAGTGTAATTTATAGGAAAAAATCCATTTCTTCAAATCAGTTTAAAAAGTTAGGTACTACTCGAGCTCAGCTTATTGCCATGTCTAATTCGATAAATGCTGGCAAATACGCTTATTATTGTAACCTTCGTAGATTTAAAGAAAACGTTTGGTGCAATTGTTATTAATATCCAAATTTTGAAACTGGAACACTTTCTTTATGCTTGGCTGTTGACTACCATAAAATGGTTGGTAACTCATTTAACTGAACACAGCATGATAGTTGTGTGTATAACGATTATAGTGGCCCCATGGAACCAGTGTTATTTTTTATTCATATAAATGACTTGAAGTGATACAACATTGTGAAGTTGTTTTGTATGCTGATTACCATGTGTGTATTTCCTCTATGTTGATGTAATTCCATACAGCAATATGTTGAGAAGTCTCAGGTTGCGTACATATCCAACATGGTTTCTTTGAGATGTTATTTGAAAATAAAACTTTTAATCATATGTGTCTTCATAATAGATCTTCCTACAGCTGCAAATGCCCAACGTTGGCTCAAACTGATGTACAATGCCTACCTTGATGTAGTTTTGATAATTATTTTAGATTTAAGCTTCATATTCTAAAAGTAAATGCAAAGTTAAGGAAAATAGCGTATCATATTGACAAATATACATCTATCTTCCTTCAAGAATTAAAATTGTGTATAATACTCTGGTATTGAACGTTCTTGGTTTTGGAGTTTTACTTAGGTTGGATGCAACCAATGTATGCATGTAAAAGTTAATTCAAAACCAAAAGATTAATAAGATGTTGAAACCAATGATGTATGGATATTATTGGAAATAAATAATATTTAATGGATCTCTAGAGGCTTCGTATTTAGATAGTGACATTGCTTTTGAGGTGGGTCAGGTTCCCACCTTTGGAAGGTAATAAAATCAAAGTTAGTAAACGAAAATCTAACAAAGCTCCTTATAACCCCTTAGAACTGCTTGCAAAGTAGCATTATTTGACAATCAATGCGTTTTATTACTGAATTGCATTATTTAAACCATATTGTCGTAATTATTTCAACTAGTTTTTCAGTGTGTGAGAACCCAAAAGCTTATTTGTGATTACAGAACTGAAGAAGGCTCATTTTTATTACGCCTAACATTAGCATGCTATCAGGCAATTAGTTAATTAGCAATCTTCTTCACACTTAAATACCTGCTAAGATGAGGTCTTTTTGAGATATTTCATTTGTTGATCAACATATATTTGCGAAGTGATTTCTGAATGGACTGAGACTTGGCAACGATATTGATTAATTTCTGTAGGGATTATAATTGTTGACATCCTCTTTTCTCGTGCATCTGATATTTCTCTGTGACATGTTGCTTCCTATCTGATTGATGTTGTTTGCTGAAATTTTCTAGATCGTATTGCTGTGGTATAATATTTTTTATTAAATTTGTCTCCCTCGAGTAGTTAATGGAAAGGAAAAATATGAATGCATTGTTGCCTTGTTTCTCCATCATCAATTCTAGCATTCATTGTTGCATAGTGTTTGTTTTTTGCTTATAACAATTAAAAATGTGGGTAGATTATTATAAGTTGTTAGGAGTTTGTTTCATAGGTTTCAGTGCATCTTCAGTTAGTTTTTAGCTAGGATCATGTGGCTAGTAATGATATATTTGGACTTGTAACTCCCTAGAAAAACCTGTAGCTTTTGAGGTCCAGATTGAATATCATTTAATATACAATACCTTTTTACCATGACACCCTTTAAATACATAAATTGCAATGCATTGTAATAAAGCTCCTTGAATTAAATATTAAGAAAATAAATATTTGCCAAATAATTTTATGCTGATAATTTTCAATTGATTCATAATTATTCATCTCTCGTAGAATTGATGATATCATTAAAATGATGGCCTATAATTTTATATCCTTATTTTTTCTCAGTATGCGGATGGCCGCTGTTAATCAAATGTCACAAATGATGCATTCCCTAATGATGAATCCCCTGGCTAATATGGGTATGGATACATTAGGGCTCATGGGAATGCAACCGCAAGCAATGTTGGGTCCTCCTGTCGGTGTCCCTGCTCTCCGACCCGCAGTGCCTGGTAATCCCTGGATGGATATGTTTTCACCAGGTGCAGGTGGCCATTACCAAACGATGGTTAGTATAATTTATTTGATGATCCGTTAATTTCTATCTCTGAGCCTTATGGTGCATGTGAATGGAACTTATGAAAAGTAATTGTAGTTTTACAATTTTGCCACTGTAAGGGAAACAGTCCTGTTCTTTCTGCCAAGGGTTAATTCCTTGTGATTGTAATGGCTAACTGTTGATGCAGTGTTGTCTCGCATTTTATTTAAAGTGGACCCCATAGTTTTGTTGTTCTCAAATGAATCAAGGTCTTAGCCCCAGTGGATACAAGCATACCCATTCCCCGATTGACCTTTAAAGCACTAGATTTAACAAGAGTAGACCTTCAATGCCAGATTTAAATCTGCCTCTTTAAAGTTATCCTGTTTCTAAGGCAATTAACTTTAATATCTCAACAACGATTAATGATAAATTGTTCAAATAAAAAGCTATAGTTTGATAAAGATTTGATACACCTATATGTTTCGTATTGTTACCATGATCAAATTAAAAAGCCTAAAAAATGGTTCTTTTTTGGAACTTGTTGATTAAATTGAATTTTTTACTTCGTGGAAATGAAGATTTATTGTGGTGAATTAACATAATGTACTTAACAATAATTGACAAAATTTACATGATGTTAAACAAAATTCATTCATTCATTACAGTAATCTACCGGTTAGAGGTAGGTTGTGATGAAAGTCAGAGAATATCCAACGAACTCTTACACGTGCTGTGCCCTTTCTACCTCTTGTATTTCTTTCTTCATCTCAGCATAAGTCCTACCGTTCTTCATCCCGTCCATAAAACCGATTCTCTTCCTTCCCCTTCCCCGCTTACCCAACATCCTTCCCTCTATCACGATCTTCAGCAAACCATCGTCCCTCATTACCCCTTCCAGCCACCTACCCTGCCTTCCCCTAATCTCATCTATAAGTTTCCTCTCCTCGCCCACCATGTCAAGCACTTCCTCATTTGTCTTCCTTTCCATCCAACGCACCTTCTCCATCCTCCTCCACACCCACATCTCAAAAGCCTTCAGCCTATTTTCGTCTTCCTTTCTCAAGGTCCACGTTTCCGCCCCATACAACGCCACACTCCATATCAAGCTCTTTACTAGCCTCTTTTTTACATCCTTACTTAAGGTCCCCGTCATCAGCTCCCTTCTATTATTGAAGACTTCCTTCGCTAGCGCTATTCTCCTCCTAATGTCTTTGCTACTATGTCCTGTTTCTTCCAGCGTACTACCCAAGTAATTAAATTGTTCTACTTGCTCCAGTTTGTGACTTCCTACTCTTATCACCAGCTTAGCTTTCTTTGTCCTACAGAATCTCATTACTTTTGTTTTCCTATTATTTATCTTCATTCCGTATTTCTCACACTGCTTTTCCAGTGCATCTACTAAAGTTTGCAGTCCTTTCGATGACCGACTCACCAACGCCTGGTCGTCTGCGAATCTAACCGACTTTATCCACTGGCCTCCTACTTTCATTCCCACGTCTAGCTCATCCCATGCCTCTCTTACCATTTCCTCAGCATAGATGTTAAAAAGTAAAGGCGACAACGGGCACCCTTGCCGCACCCCGCGACCTATAACTGCCCACCCTGATTCACCGTCCGCTACCCTTACCTGAGCCCTCTGCCCAATATATAAGTTTCGGATGAGTCTCCTATCACGCCAGTCTATTCCTATTTTCCCCAGTATCTGCATTAGTTTCTCCCAGTTTACTCTGTCAAACGCCTTTTCGAAATCTACAAAACAAGCGAAAACATCCTGATTATGCTCTATGTTTCTATCTATAAGTGTCCTCATTACCGCAATCGCATCTCTGGTTCCCCTCCCCTTCCTAAACCCAAATTGGTCATCGCCTAAATAGCACTTTGCTCTGCTCTCCAACCTTCTATTTAGTATTCTAAGCAACACTTTTGCTGCGTGCGAAATTAAACTGATTGTTCTATACTCCTCGCATTCTGACGCTTTCTTCTTCTTCGGGATAGGTATTAATACTGTTTTCACGAAATCCTCTGGCCATACTCCTTCCTCGTAGATCCTGCGAATAAGTTCGAAAAACGATTTTCTCCCCCTACTACCTAGATTCTTCAGTAGCTCCGAAGGTAGGTTATCGGTTCCCACGGCTTTTCTACCCTTCATCTCTCTTAGTGCCCTCTCTATTTCACTCTCAAGTAACTCTGGTCCCAGGTTATCTTTATCTATTGTTCCTTCGTCCTCTAGATCTAGGCTAAGGGGTCTATTCTCGCTGTCATATAGCTCCTCTACGTATTCTCTCCACCTTTCTTGGATATCTTCCTGTTCGATTAATATCTTTCCTGTTTTGTCCTTAACCTTTGGTATCGCTTGACCTCTCTTACCACCCGATATCATTTTCACCTTGGCGTACAAAGCGCCCACTTCCCCCTCCTCCTGCATCTTTTCCATTTGCTCACATTGTCCCTTCCACCAGTTTTCTTTTGCCCGATTGGTCACTCGCCTGAGTTTATTATTCAATTCCTTGTACTTCCTCTTCCCTACGTCGGTGTTCACGTTTTTCCATATCCTTCTCTCCTCCATTTTCTTTATCATTTCTTCTGTAACCCACTGCTTCTTAACCCTCTTCTTTTCCACCGTTCCTATTGTTTTCTCTGCCGCTCTTGCGATGCCTGTTTTTATAACCTCCCATCTCTTCTCTATGGTTCCCCTCCGCTTCTCTTCACCTATGTTCTTTTCTACTAGCTCTTGGTATTCCCTCTTTTTCAACCCTTTCAATGCTTCAAGGTTCCACCTCTTTATCTTCCTACCTTTACAAAGCCTTTTGAATCTAACTTCACACTTCATCATCACCAAGTTATGATCCGAGTCCGCATCCGCCCCTGGATAGCTACGAGAGTTTTTTACACTGTTCCTAAATCTCTGCCTCACCATTATATAATCAATTTGGTATCTCCCAGTGTCACCCGGCATTTTCCATGTGTACCTACGCCTGGGGTGATGTTTAAACCAAGTGTTTGTCACTACTAATTTATTTCTTCTACACAATTCAACTGCCTTTTCACCGCGATCATTTCTTCTTCCTAGCCCAAACCCTCCCACTTCTAATCCGTCCCTCCCTTCTCCCACCACTGCATTCCAGTCACCCATCACTATAAGGTTTTTCTTCCCCGGCACTTCTCTAATTATTTCTTCTACTTGCTCGTACACCTCTTCCTCCCTATGGCTGCTCGTAGGCATGTATACCTGGACCAGTACAAAATTCGTCGGGCGTGCTTTTATTTCTACCACTAGTATCCTGTCGTTCACCTGTTCAATGTTTACCACCCTCAGTCCCAACTTTGTGTTCAGTACCATGCCTACCCCCCGTTGACTCTCATCTCCCCCACTATAGATCACCCTGTAGTCATCACTCCAATAGTCCCCGCTATCCTTCCATCTAACCTCGCACAATCCCAAAGCATCTATTTTTCCTTTTTCCATTTCCTGCTTAATATTTTCAAGCTTCCCGGCCCTCATCATGGTCCTTACGTTCCAAGTTCCTATTTTTACCAATGTTTTCCTCCTCCTCTTCCTCTTTTTCTTCTTCTTCTCCCTCCTTTCCCTTGTATCTTCTGATGATGATTCTGATTCTGTGCAAGGATTTCGTGTGATGACGACCGTGGAGGCCTTGCCTCCCCCGCTGCCGGGCACGACACCCGCCCTAGTGGGCGGCGTCCCGTAGTTGCCAGGAATCAATTCTCTTTGAATGACTTTCATGTTCTGGGAGGAGATAGTTGAGAGGTATCCCACGCGACTCAACGGTATTTTTAACGTGACACCATCACGGAACTACCTTTCGTCTGGCTCCTACCCTTCGACCTATCTGGCATGGGTGGCCCTACCAGGAGCAATGTACTTGCTCCTGCCAGTCCAGCTCTAGGGGTCATTGGAACGCACAAGCCCTTACACCACGTCAAGGTCGTAGTTCAAGGAAGAGTAAACAAAATTAATGCACAAAATATATACATTGTATTAATATGTAAAATCATCTGCAATTTATCTTTACATTTTTGTGTGTTACCCATCAAAGCATTTATAGGTGCATAACCCTACTTTGCAATAATCCCTTCTCAGAACACACTTGGCACCAAAGGCTTTTACCCTTCACTGGCCAATGCTTATTGTTCTTCGCCATTATGTGGTGCAGTCCTCTCTATTGGGCCTCCCCCTTGGTGAGCAATGGGGAGATGAGGGCTGAGAACCCTTACTCGACAAGTTGCTTTATCAGAGTCAACTGAAACTGCTGATGTGTCCCCTGGACCCAACAAGATGTAAACAGAATGTGGCTGTTTAGGGTAGTGACGTTCAAGAGCTGGGCGAAGAGCTTTTTTGTCCAGCTATGACGACTGGTGTCATAGCTTGCTTGCATCCTATCAGTAGTAATTTTGCTTAACATGCTTCGACGGCTAAGGTCATTTTGCACTTACTGTCTGCCACGCACAGACAGGGGCGACAGCACTCGGACGAATTGGAGGATCACCCCTCCAAACTCGAGCTGAGCCCAAGGATTGCATCCTATCCCCCTTGTCTATGTAGCCCATGATTGCATTGTAGTCCTATACGATGGTCGGCTTCACAGCTTTCCCTTGTTCATTGCTGAAATTACCCCCTCTCGGTGGACAGTGTATATTAGTCAGCGTGAATACTTCCCTTTTATCCTTACACAATCTGGGTATCAAGTCATTTATTCTCATGCGTACCTTTAAATCTCTCTGCTTCATTTATACTCTCTGACAGTCAAAATCTTGAGGCATGGCTTAGCAGTTCTGTCTTGCCGTACCACAACAAAAATTTTTCTAGCCTTAAGGTTGTCGAAAAGGGCTTGAGAGGAGAAGAAGTTGTCCATATGTAATTTATGGTTTTCCCTTTTTGTTGCCAACACCTTCAGTGTTGCGTGCGTTGCTGGTATGTCCTGCATTACAGTGAGTTGGTCCTTTCCCAAGTAGACTTTCATATCATAAAAGTACAGTGTGTCCTCGTTTAACGTTGCCCCGTTTAACGTTGTTTCGCGATAACGTTGTCCAACAATTAAAACCCTAAATCGTTCAATGTCGTCAGTGCTTCGCGATAACGTTGTTCAAATTTTGCGCAACAAAAAAAATGAATAACGAATAGGAATTTGGCGCATCTGATGCGCAATTTCCATTCGTCGGAAAAGTTTGACGTTAACTCCTCATAGCGTGTGTCAAAAGTTCACCTGAGCGAATAATTATTACGTTATTTTGTTTCATAACTATATGTTTGCTTATTATTTACTACGCTGTTATTGGGGGGCAATGCATCGGGTGATTTAAAACTCAATGCATCGGGTGATTTAAAACTCAAACCAACGTTAGTGTGCCATCTTCAATCGCATGGTATTAATAATACCATGTCCGAATGGTAGATCCAGGGGCAGATATCTACGGGAAAAAATACCTTAAAATCCCATGCCGCCATAAGGTAGATTTACTGCTGTTTGAGGTGTATCGAAAACGTCTTTTTCGTGTTGAATTAGTGTGTATTCTAAACCCTCCATGACACAGTACATCGTCGAGGGTGATACTTTTCCTAAAACTTTGTTACGAAATAACAAAAAATTTGTACACAGCACCGAGTTTCCCTAGTTCACTCACTATTTTAATTGATATCCTACATCTTCGCGATCGCAGCGAGCGAAATCTTTGCCCTTCACTGCATTCGCATGCGCACGCTCCCGCAGTGAAGGACAAAAATTTCTATTTACTCCGAGGGAAGCCGGTGCTAACAGCACTAAATATCAGAAATATAGGAGGGAAACCTGGTGTTTATTCTTTTAAAAATGCCTTTTCAGTTTGTTTCATCTAAGATATGAAGATCTCTGACTAGTGAAATCATCTGTTCGACTGTCCGCGTAATTAAAATACGCCGTGGTATTTGTATCATAGCGTCCAGTCTGGGAGAAATTTAATTTCACCTGCTTCCCGATCACCTTATACCACCTATTTCACTTACATTGTTACGCTACATATGCGCATTTACCTTTCGTTTGCTTCATAAATCCTTTTTCTTTCGTAAACTATTCACTTAAACCTGTGATGTAAATCTACTTCTGGACGCCATATTGGAAATACTGACCTTTTACTCCTAGTTCCCCCAGATGGTGCAGCGGTCAAGCAGTGTCTTCATTTTCTATACCCACCGACCATGACTTTTCCCGCCTTCAACTTAAAAGTATTCCCGCTCTTCGACGGCTTTATTACACTCAGGAGGGACGGGTAACCTCTCGGAGCTACCCTATAATCTTTGGAGGTACTTCATTCCACTGCCTCCGTACGGAACTTTCATCACCAACTCGCCTCTCGCCGTAATTTTACGCAAACCAATCACCATTGGGGTGGGTTGGTTTAAAAGGGTATTAGTGAAAATAAATCGTAACTATCCGCCAAATAACCTATTTTCCGTTCAGAAATGGCCTTCTTGACGCCGCGTACTGTCCCACCTTAGCACCCCTGTTTCATTCCACAGACACGCAACGTAGTTGGGGGGGGGGGGGGGTCGGGTAAGGCCATATTTCAGACGTGATATTAGTCCGCAACCCTCTACCGGGATTTCCAAAAATCTCGCAATATGGCGTCAAAATATCACAAAAAATACGCGAATTTGGTCATTTTCAAACTTTATTTTCACCAAAACTAAGAATCTCACGCCTTTTTTTCTTACATTTAATAAATGCGCATTCCTTTCACTTTCCTTTACCATTCACCTAATACCCCTTACTTTTCTACTATTCTCACACAAGAAATCGTCATTGTTATGAAATGAAGAATTGGTGAGTTTGGAACCGATTTTAAATTTTTACATTGTTTCTTATGGAAAATACTGCTTCGTTTAACGTTGTTTCGCTTAACGTCTACTTTTTCAGGAACGAGTTAACAACGTTAAACGAGGACACACTGTATCCAGTATTGTCACACAGTTTATAAATTTTTATGCTGAAACAATTATGCTTTTTTGGATTATACGGCCGGAATATCATTCAGCCTTTTAAAAGCTCAATAATTTCATCCATTGCCAAGAGCTCAGTAGGATTATAATACTTAGCATAGATTTATGGAGCTTATTGAAAATGGTCCTAATTTTCCAGTCTGTCATGACATTCATCATTTTTGTGTGGTTTTGAATTATTAGTGAAGTAGAGGAATCTCAAGATATGGAGGAATCATTCTGGTCTCATTGTGTTGCTAAAAATGGAGTATGAAATTGTTCATGTTCATCAACACCCTAGTCTTCCGATAAAGTCTCAGATTCCGCGGCTTCTGAGTCAGAATACAAATAAAATTCCTGCTGTATTTCTATCTCAGAATATTTTCCCTTAGGAGCCATGGATATGGTAATTAACCACGTACAAATATATATAGAAATCTGTGTGATGAAGAAAACATGGTTGGTGGATATTCACAGTGAATGAACTGGAATTCTTACAAGAAAATCACAGTTCCTCATAGAAATTCAGAATCCCCCAATGAAATTCACAATATCTGGCTGACAGTGATAGAAAAGAAAGCGAACTTGACAGAATGAAGTTTAGTTTTAGTCTACTGGAAATGAAAACTGGGAATATGATGTGGACTCGGAAGGGATGCATCTTTTACTCATGCTTAATTTATTGTACACATGCAGGGAAATGCTTCCATCAGCCGAGGGAGTGAGAAGGGTCTTGGTTTTACCCAGATTCCTCTTCCCTGGCCGAGGGTAGGGCTTCAGCCTTCAAGGACCCTGTTCCCCTCCCAAAAGGCTGTCCTTTTCTAAGCATCAGGGTATATCATTATTGCCCCCATCTGAAGGCATTTTCTTGGAATGAAAATAAGATCGCAGGGACAAGTCAAGGCTTAAGCTGCTGCCGAATGAGAGTTTGACTGCCTTGCAACGAAAGTAAGAGGCAAAAAAATTATTTGCTCATTGCCTGTGAACATTGCAAACGATAATAGATGATTTTCTGAAATACAATGCAACTGACAGATTTAGGTGGCAACTGAAGGTGACTTACTGCAAAGTTGGGTTATTTACCAGTCAAAATAATTAAAGAAAAGGGCACTTAAAAAAATCAGAAGACAGTGCCACTCCATTAAAAAGACATGTTTCTATAATACTAGAAAATTTTGTGTCCCTTAATAGGAAAACACCCAAACTAGAACCGTCTAAAGTTAGAGTGCTTATTCAGGCACTTTCGGCACCGAGAGGAGCTTTTCCCATGCACGTGCAGGCACTTTTGGCATTTAAAGGTTATGCTCTTAATTCGTTCCCTGAAATTGTAGTGCTTATCAGAATAGCACTTTTCGGAACATAAAATGCTTATGGAATAATCTATTCACTGTAAATAATTCGTTCCTTAAGATTCTTTTGAAGCAATTGAAACTGCACCTGATGATGACTCCTATCCGTTGAAACTAGTCTTACCTTAATTTTGGTGGAAATATACATTTTGTTTTTACATAACTGTATGAGAACTATTATAAAGAGTGATTGCATGCATACTAATCCACAGCTGTGACTCAACCATCTTTGGTGATTGATGATTTTTGGCATAAAGAAATACTATGATACAAAAAATTATTTTGCCAAATATTAGCCCTTAACTACAATAAATGTTAAAGATAAGAGTGCTTCGAATATCTGATGTTTGATGAACCACATATCCGAAATGTGACTCTGAATAAATGTCGATCTGATTGTCAGATTTTTGAATATAATGACATTTTTGTAATAAGGAGTCAACTATCTGAGTTTTCTCTGAACTATTGGCTATATACAGTAAAACCCCCATACAACGAATTTGTTGGGACCAGAAAAATTACTTCGATGTAGGGGGTTTTCGATGTATGGAGGTGGTGTGCGGGTTGCATCTCCAAAGGGGCATCCAAGTGTTCCGCATGCTTTACGATGCAAGTCGAGTAAATATATCAATCTTGCTTTATTCACCGTTAAAACTAATTCACCAAGAGTGATGATAAACAATTTTTATTATTTACCATCAAATACCGTGGCTATCACAGTGTTATTTTCAATCTGCGTATTTCTAATTTAAATTATTGTTTTTTTCGTCGATTCTGCTCTACGCCTCATCGCTTTCTTTAGTTACGGTCTGAAAGTAAAGGAGCACCAAAATTAATGCCTAAGGATTAGGTATATTTAAAGTGCTCCATAATTTTTCTGAGTATCTAGTCGATATTATTCTTAGAGTGCAATAATTTAAGTCAATATCAAATGGCAGTTTTATGCAGCAATTTTGCTTGAAAGAGCACATATTGCCATTTAGACTTCCGAAATAAAACGCACTGTTGGAATCCCATTGAAATACCGGTAAATATCTATGTTCGTGACCAGAATATACTAGATATCGATAAACGACGATGGAATATAGGTGGGGTGAGTTAGTTACCACGAGTAAAAACGTTGCAGTCGGCAATGCATTGAGGTCACAATGGCAATCTCAGATGAAAATGCATTGACGATGCCGTTAACGCGTGTAAGAGTCGCACCCCTCTTTTTATGCGTCGAAGTTGAAGAAAAAAATTTGGGGCTTTTTTTTCCTATTGCGAGGTGTTGCGGGACTAACTTCGAATTTTCGGCCATTATCAAAGCCGCTAGCGATATTCTCTTATAATTTACGCGGCATTTTCCATAGGCATGTATGGACCTCGGAGGCAAGTTTTCACTTGTAGCCTAGGCCCTACAATGCTTGCATTGTTTATTGTCCTTTGGAATGTGTGGAGTAATTGATATTCATTAAAACAAAACAAATCCGACCTCGCTACAATTCGTGTTTAGTTGGTAAGTGCGGACAGTCGCACCGAGCTCTGATTTATAAATCCGAATCCCCCCACCATTTTCCTAATGCACAAGTCATAGTCGCTGTAAGTCGCCTTTTAAAACGTGGTTAACTTTTACAAATTATATTTTGCTGTAAACGATGACGAGTGGGAATGCAAACACGTTAAATTCAAAATACCCCAGCGTCAGCCGCGTAATAAACGAACGATAAGGTGTAGATACGACATCAAAACTTGAAAAAAGTCAAACTTTGAAAGAAATCATAACTGTCTATGGAATTTAAAGCAGTTAATATTTCAATATGGTCCAACAAAAATCTTCAATGAATGACAAAATAAAAAAAAATCATGATTTAGGTACATACATAAAAACGGCTGACTTACTAGTGAGACGGGCGTCGCAGTACGGTGGCACGCGCGCGCATGTCCTGTCACAGCTCGTAGATTTTCCCCGAAAAGACCTTCTGTCCCTATTGGTATGAATAGTGCAACCTTATCTTTCCTCCATCTTCTAATGCACGATTCCGGCACATCATGCCTTAGTCCGGCAGCGCGGTTTCCTACATCCTCAGCGTCTTTGATGAGTTAAAGCGCTTTAATTTTTTCAACTACTGTGAAAGGCCACAACTTTTTACCCTTGTTCATTTTGGAACAACACTGACCTATTTTGACGCATGCACAAATGTTAATAGTCACAGAATTCTCTCAGTTGAGCTTAAGGCAGGTGCATACAGTCACTCAAAGTTGTATAGTGACAGAAAATGAGAAAGTTAGGGGGGTGGAAAATTCCAGTGCTTGCACTTGTCGCGTGGCCAATCGCTGTCCCCCAATTGCACCCCACACGCTTGCCTTGTCAAACAACAAGTTTTTAAAGTTATTAGGCAACTACATCCCCCGTAAACAAGCGAGCGAATGATACCCTCCCCTTGATGACTCACGCTAAGCACCAAGGTCACTCAGCTCTCGAGGGACTTGCCTTGGGCACGATACGAGCGGCGCGAGCCGCGGCCACGATACGAGCAGTGGTAGGCAAGCGATAGAGTGGCAACGATGAGTTTTATGTTCCTAATGTTTGACATGGACCACACTCGAACCCAGCCATGATAGACGTGAGTGGCATAGGTGCTGCTCGCCACCAATCCCAGATATTAAATCACTATAGTGTGGGATATTATAAGAAAAGGCTATGAATCAAAATAGGATTGTTCAAATAAACTTCTGAAGCTAAAAATAATGGTTTCATCATTTTTTGCTTACGTTTATCACCACTGTATTACAGGAGTTAACAAAGCTGTAAAAATATGGATAAACAATCACTTCATAAGCGCACCACTACAAGCCAAGGCTGGAGGTAAATAGTCGGTAGCGTAATTTGTTTGGGTATAAGGGGTTGGTGACCTTCACTTATTTCTTGTAGAGTGGGCTATTGAAGTATTATGCGATTCAAGTAGAGTAAACCATCACGTAGTGCAAGGTTTAATTCCTTGAGATTGTTGTATCTTGTAAAAGGGCACTATATGATACAAGTGTAAAATGGAGACTACCAAGTTTTATTGCTCAATTTCAACACCTGACGTTTAATTTGGCATGAAAATTTGTGTTTATTCAATAGCCAAGCTTTGCAGGTATTAATTTCATATCTGTACGTTCTTAATCTATGGTTTTTCCATTTTTATTTGGTTTTATTACCTTCATGATCCAAGAGTATTTAAAAGCCTTTCTCTCAGCATAATCAATTTTCTTTGGTCTATTCATCACTATTTTAATACAGGTTGAGAGGTCATTAATACAAAGAGACTAGCTAAGGACCACCAAGACCGTGAGATAGCATGTATGTGAAACAACTCTGGCGAGACAACATTTATGTGTAGTAAGGTGGCACTTATTTTTCTAAATTCGCAATGCATTGGAACACCCAAGCTAAAAGTGATTGATTTGGTGGGAAAGCGTATATTTTTCAGATCTACTGCTGTTCGACCTACTGCGGTGGAATTTCAGCTGATTCAAGGCGTAGTTTTTTCTGTATGAAACAACCATCCATATAGTAATTACACCATTTTAAAACCACTCTGGAATGAAATATTTAAATCTTTTTGGCATATTTTGATGCCTTCATGGATATACTGGCAACCACTTGGCTGTGTGTGACATGAAATTCCCAATGCTGTGTGGGTTGCATCCTGGGCGACTTTTCACCTCCCTCGTCCCCCGACTGCGAGCACTGCAAAGCAGTCACTTAACCACACAAGTGTGTACATGTGTAGGAACTGGTTTGCAATTACAAACATCCTTATAATAATCTATAGAATATTACTAAATTTATAGTTGTAGTGGTTGAATCATCAACTGAAGCCACTTTACAACATCCGGCATTCTTTTCCACTAAAACTCTAGTAGTGAGATTGAAACAATATGTATTGTATCACAATTAAAAGTATATTATTTGAATGTAGTCTTTTATTGGAAACATCCGTGACAAGTGTGTTTGTAATGTGACAGTAATTAGTCCTATCATTTCATTGGCGTATAATAGTTAAAAAGACTGGAGTACACCACCATCTTCTTGAACTTCGTAATTGAGTGGTGATGCACTTCAAAATTGAACCTTGTGAGTGCAGGAGGGGGAGCTTTGCTACTTTTCAATCCCTCCATTGGTCATCCTCAATTGGTCTTCTCAATTTGTCATCTTCACACTCGGCATCTGATATGGTGTGCTTGGAGATGATCGATTCAGATTCAGAAGTTTCTAAATTTCTTTCTTCCATCTCCACATCAGAAATGCTTTCGCTGTCACTTTCCATTGCAGAATAAATAAAGCAAAACAGTAAAAAAAACACTGCTATCAAAAATTGCTCTCAATCTCTAATCACAAAAAACTGACTACTGTGAAATGCGGGTGGAGAATGGACCCTATATGTGAATTCTCATGAGGACAGCAATGAACTAATGTATGCCTCAGTTGAAAATTTAGGATAAATGGAAATGATTTTAGGTCGACACCCTTTGATAACGGTAAAAGAATTTTAGGGGTACATTGGGAAAACCCGCAGAGACTTAAGCTTGTATAGGGTACCTTTCGGGAGAGGATGAGACAAGTGGGTGAGATTTAGAGAGAAGTGAGGAGTACCGAGAAAGATGGAAATCGGGAGAAATAATGACAAAGGCAGAGTCTTTCTGCACAGGGCTTGGCTAAATGCATGTCTGCATGAGAGAAAATAGCCCTTTTCCTTATGTACAGTCTTGTTCATTAAAAAATTACCACCTTGGAGCCCTGTTCAAAAAAAAGTTACCACCTCGGAGCCGAAAAAGTTCTAAGTCCGCACTTTAGGGAAATGTGTCAACACTGCGCCCCCCCCCCCCTCCCTGAGGGGGGGGACGAGAACCCCTCCTCCCCGTAGTCGGGCAAGTAGAAAGGCTGACAAAAGGAAGATTTTGGCCCGCGAAAGGATATTTTGTGAGGGGAGGGGTAGGGTCCGGGCTTCCGTTTGCTTTATGAGAGGGCGAACCGACCGCACAAAGACCTCTCGCAGTCGACAACTTCTACATGACGGAAAGCCCAACATATCCCCACGGCTCGTTTCGTTCTTTTTAAATACTTTTTTCTTGCGCGAATTTATCAGCGTTAAAAATGACTGACGTTTTGACGTATTTTCGTTGTTAGTCATTCATTGTGGTGCCGACATTCCTATTATTATTATTTGTTGAGTTTGTTCTTGACCACTTTTAATTAATTGTAAGTGTTTTATGAGGGGTTGGTCAATATTGAAGGTCTCTGGTATTTCTTGTTACAATTTTTAAAAACATGAATCTACAAGTGACTCTCATTAATTAACCGCAATGAAACAAACACGCATTGATACACGCCATCTCATCGCAGTGGAAACCTAATGAAAAAAACACCAAACGTATTATGGAAATATTTTGTTTTCAATCGTCTGTAAAAATTTAGCATGGTGAGGAAATAAACCTGGCGTAGTAAAATCAGGAAACATAATTAATTAAACAAAGTGAAACAAGAGGGAAAAGGTATAAGGGAATAGGTCATTCTAGGGAGATTTGATTTAAGCAAGGTAAATTTATTCGTAATGTGCTTATTCTTTGGATTTACTTCACCAATCAAACTTTTATAACGCCACCAGAAGAACTTCTTTATCCTGTGACCATCATTCCTAAATTAAAATGCACTACTATCGGCAAGTATGCTTGACGAATATAAGGTGGCCAACGTGGGATAATAATATGCCCAGCTTCAAAAATGGGTTAAATTCCATTATTTTGACTTCATATTAATAAAAAGAGTGAAGCATAGGAGACCGACGTCAGCCTCATATTTTAAGAGAACATTCTTCTTCCAACGAATTGTCATGGGGAAATATTTCGTAACGAAGATCGATTAAGAGACAAACGTTCACTAGGGCCTTGTTTTAAATAAACTAGAATTAATGTTTCCATTTTATTGCGTTTCCAATGACAGTAAGGGGTTTCTTGTTGCTTACTTGTGATTTAAATGGTGTAACAAAGACACATCGATTTATTTCAAACGGAAAGGAGTAGTCTTGACCTAATGAACTACAATGGCCTTTACCTTTGGATAGAAATAACTCCATGTCTTTTATCAGACTATTTGAGTGTCTTAAATGCTTCTTCAATCCTCTCAATTATTGTGTTTAGCCTTCACCCTATTATCCAGGATCTTTGCATAGAGGCAACACCCTGACGACTCCATCCATTTTTTTCTGGGCGGGCAATAAACTGTACAGCTGTTGAGGATGGTTGAGTTAAATCAGTCTAAGCAAGTATAAGCGAGAGAGAGGAAATATAATTCTAAGTATAAGCAAGAGGGAGGAAAATTTAGGTTGTCGTTACACTCACATATGTATGAAATATCAATTCGAAGTAGAATGTTTTCTTTGGAAAACGATGAAGGCACGACAGTCTTTATGCAACGAAAATGGTATTATGAATACCACAGAAGACTATTTAAGGAAGTGGAATAGCATATTTTCCCTTCTTTAATCAGGTAGACCGAGGAGTAAACTGTGGGATGTGGGGGAACCCCCGCCCTCACGAAACTCGGGTGAAAAGACCTACCGACCATGGGACCTCTCCTTCTCTCCCACTCCCAGCAGTATACAATGTCGCCGCCTCATTCCATCCAAATTCCTTCGCAGGTCTCGCTGGGAAGTCCACCCTTTCCGACAAGCTAAGGTGGTGGAAGGGGCTTTCTTTCACTTCTGAGCATTTATTGCCCACCCGGTGTTTAAGTTGGCGACTGTGCAAATCCAGCACATCCAGTTGTTAGTCCACGATAGATTTACGCTAGAAATTGAGCAAAACAAGCATTAAAAAACAAATTGGTCGATTTCACCAAACGCATCGGAAGAGTACGAAAATGCATTTCAAATCCGCACGTCCCTCCTCTTCCTTGCTTTTATATGAAAATATTCGCAAAATAAATGTGGAAGTCCAACAACCTACCCGCGAAACCGGGACACGTATCATTTCGTATCTGCCACAGCTCTTCCCATTGTGGAGTTGGAGGAACGATGATAATTCCACATGCCATTTTGCCAACACTCGGTATTGACAGATCGAGTTACAAGGGGCATAATGAACTTAAGTGAGGCTAGGTAGTAACATAGTGACAAATGTGAATTCGCTATGCTTCTTTTCCTTTTTCTTACAAAAAATTTACTCCTGTGCAACAAAAAAAGTATACCACCAAAATGATTTTCATTGGCGTATTATTCCGTTTATATTTTTGAAATGTCTCATATGTTGAGACATTCCGCACAAGATAAAATAAATAATCGAAAGAAGCAGAACTGCTTTGCATCTGATGAACTCTTGATCATTTCAAAATAATAGAATCACTATTCTTTATTTGACAAGGAATTGTTACCATCAAAACCGTAAATATAATAGTTTAATTTATGCATTCGATTCGATACGATTCTGATCGACGATAATTTGTGATAATTGTCTTTGCGTGATATAAAAAAGTGGACGATGTATCACTTTCAGCGGGAATTTCCCGTTCTGTGATGCAGACCTGCGATGGATATTTGTGTCCTGCCTTTCAATGTAATGCAATGGAAAAAGCAAGTAATGAAGTTTCACCAAGCAAATTTTAGGTACTGCATTTACGTGCTTCTTTAGCCTCGCTTGGTACATAGATAAACCCAGGATGAGTGGAATTTGATGATGCAATTTACTACACGAATATACCAAATTCCCAACGAGAAATACCATTCACCTGGATTAGGGTTAAAAACCAGATCCCTCGATTCTGCATTATTGTAAACCATTCTAAACTATTTCAGACCTTTGGAAACATAGTATTTCTATAATACGTTTCGTGATAGTTTCATTTTTTTTATTTACAGAGAAAGTATGTATTATATGAAATGCAATTGACCGTATTCATAATGGTTCCGCTGCGATGATTTGGCGCGTTTGAATGCGCTTTTGTTTCATTGCGGTTAATTAATAAGAGTCACTTGTAGAGTCATTGTAAAAAAACGACTTTTTGCTACGTTTTTCAAATGCGATGTAAACAACACATAGTCCGACTGTGAAAAGCGCAAGAGTTGATATTTGAAGGGTGTCCTGGGAACTCATTTTAATAAAAGAGTCTCTGCCTCTCGACACAAGTTCAATAAAAATTATTGAGCATTAGGTTGCAGTGTAATATACGCTGGTGAGATGTAGTGGTGCCAAGCTGTTATGAACGAGGGATATTTACCCCACTGAAATTCGCAGATATTTCCCTCTTTCTTCCTCACTCATAAGCAAACGGAAGCCTAGAAAGACCAGATCGAATTGAAGGGGCGATCAGCATAAACACCACTTCTTCCTTCCTTCGGCCTCCAGCGAAAAAGAAACCGCAGCCCCTTTCCGGTCACTTTTAAGAGGGGTACAGCCTTTCCTCAAGCCAGGATGGAGGGGAGGGTTGTTTCGTTTGGAATATTTATTGCCCGCCCAGAAAAGAATGGATGGGGTCGTCAGGGTCTTGCCTCTTTGCAAAGATGCTGGATAATTGAGTGAAAGCTGAACTCACTAATTGAGAGGACTGAAGAAGCATTAGAGACTTTAAGGTGAATTCATAAGAGTCACTTGCAGATTCAAGTTAAAAAAACAAAAACGAGAGAAAACATGCGATGCAAACTCCAGTAGTTAATGCCACGTTTTTCAAATGCGGTGTAAGCAACACATAGTCCGACTGTGAAAAGCGCAAGGGTTGATAATTGAAGGGAGTCCTGGGTAATCATTTTGATAAGTCTCTGCCTCTCGATACAAGATTATTAGGAATTATGGAGCATTCGGTCATTAGGTCGCAGTGTAACAAAAGCCGGTGAGACGTAGTGGTGCCAAGTCTCGACATTGCATGGCAATAAGATGTTTCTGTCCGGCAACCAGTAAATTTATTCCCCAGTAATTTCTACCTCAATACAAAAACTGAGCGCAGGCATAATTCAATGATTGAGTTGTTCGAAATTGGTGTCCAAAGCATTCGATAAGCATTAAGCTATTTTAATCATTATTTGAAGTAAATAAATCTCCTAAGTAAAAGTTTCATTACTATTCAGAGGGAAAAATATCTAATTAAATATCGAAGACGCGTAGTCGCATTATTCCAAAGGCGACAAAGGAATAAGAACTGGTTATGAAAGAAAAATTCATTGCTTTTTATTGAAACCATCAAGTAGATATTCCTAGTGCATTTATACATCGCCGCTAGAAACATTTTGCCCGTAATTTTCGCGAGAATGGGATGTATTACAATTCGTGCCTGACATCGTCAGCTACAGTATTGCAGAATCAAGGGATCTAGTTTCGAATCCTAGTCTAGACAATTGATTATTCTCATTAGAAATTTGACATATTCGTGAAGCAAATTGCGTCATCAAATTCCACTCATGCCGCGTATATCCATGCACCAGGCGAGATTGAAGAAGCACTTAAATGCACCATCTAAAATGTTAAACAAACTCAACAAATAATAATAATAGGAATGTAGGCACCACAATGAAATACATATAACGGAAATACGTCAACACTTCAATCATTATTGACCCTAATAAATTCGCGTAAGAAAAAAGTATTTTAAAAAACGAAACGAGCCGTGGCTTGCTGGGCCGTGTTAGGATTTCCCTCATGTAGCAGTTGTCAACTGCGAGAGATCTTTGAGCGACCGAACCAAGCCATCGTCCTTTCATACTCGCCCACTCGTAAAGCAAACGGAAGCCCGGGCCATACCTCTCCCCTTACAAAATATCCTTTTCGCAGGTCAAAATTTTCCTTCGGTCGGTCTTTCTACTCCCCCAACTGCGGGGATGGAGGGGTTCTCGTTCTCGCCCCCCCCCTCAGGGAGAGGGGGGGGGGCGCGGTGTTGACACATTACTCTAAAGTGTGGACTTAGAATTTTTCCGGCTCCGAGGTGGTAACTTTTTTTGAACAGGGCTCCAAGGTGGTAATTTTTTAATTAACAGGACTGTACATATTCTTTGCATTCAAAGAGTTCAGCAAAACAAGCAGATGAAGTTGAAAAGCTAGGAGGTTGAAAGCATTCATTTTCACAGAAGACCTTTCCTATGCATTAGGGTCCTCTGACCCAAGAGGGTGGAGGTATTATTATGGCCCTATTATGGCAGGCATCAAGCAGGGCCGGAAAGCTACCATGCGCCAAGCTATTTTCCTGGGGCTTTCCAAATGGACACTGCCCTCTTGCCGTCGCCCCTTTTCAATAGTCCCTTTTTTCTCGGGTGACCTTCTAAGGGATAGGGCTGCTGCATAGTGCATGAACATGGAAGGGGAAACTTGAAGGAAATACAGTGGCCCCCCACTTTACGATGGGTTAACATTACGATGGTTTCACTTTATGATCTGCTTGCTAGGAATTTCAAAGCACGCTGATTTTGCACTCGCCCTTTAAAAATTCTCATTTTGACGATTTTTTGTGCCCATTATTTGTTATTCATTTAGTATTCTAAGCCTTATTTGTTAACGGACTGAATTTTCTATCATAGCAACATTTACGTATTTAATGATTCATGTTATTAATTATGAGCTGTTCGCTCAATTAGAGCAAATCGAGCAAATGTTGCAGTGATTAGAGCTGCCACCAATCAGCGCTATGTAGATAACGCAACATTCCTTACGTAGTCAGGATCACATCTATTATAATTTAAATCAAGGCTTTCATTAGCCGTTGTAGACACATCATTTTGTTTACCAACTTGTAAAAATATGAAAACTTACGCTGAAGAGCAAGAGCGCATTACCTACCAACAAAGTGGTATGATTCCTTAATGGCTACAGCGGGCGTGAGATAATAAATCTCATCAATGAAATGAGCTAAATTATATCGTAACATATCTTGGTGAATGATATTGACAAACTGTAAAGGCTTATCTAAATTTGCATCGAAATTCACGCCCCTTATGACTTCGTGGTGTGATACCAAGAACATCTGCATCGCACTGTCATCTAGGTCACTGAGGCACTCAACTGTTATGTGAATATCAGTCATCCATGCAAAGTGGTATTGTCGACAAAGGGCATAGTTCACACTGTGTTCTTTTCCAACCGCATTAACCATTCGATAACCAAACTTGCCATAAGTAGGTGGTTTATTCTTGGAAGTTTCTGTAGTGACCATGCCCCCTAAAGTGCAGCAGAAAGCAGAAAATAACAAATAAAATCAAGCCAGAGATAGTGAATAAACACGATGAGGGTGCTCGAGTTAGCACTTGTCCTTTTAGATTAGATTGTTTGTAAGGGGGCCTTCGATAGGAGAACGGTCACTTAGACCTTCATGGTCCATTGTGCCAACCCCATGCCTGTCTGCCACATGCAGACAGACGCCAAGACAAGAGCGCCACGGTGTAGGTATGAATGGTCACCCATCCAACCTCCGTCCTTGCCCAACATTGCTTAAATTCGGTGATCTTGCGGGAACCGGTGTGTCAATGTTTCTGGGCCCTTGCACTTTATGTCCTTAGGGTTCTTCTTGTTTGTTTCGCATTCTCTTTCTTGATGTGTGGATGCCTCTAAGATGGTTGTGGGTCCTTAAAGTAAACTACCGACCTCTCAATAACTCTCCCAGCCCAGAAGAGTCCGGTCAGCTGTTCCGAGAGAAGGGCTTTGAGTGAAGAGCCTCTGCTGCTATCTCTTTTGTTATTTGGCTATTCAATCTCCAAGGGATGACCTTGACTGGGAGAATGATATCAATGCTGCTGGTTTGTCATAAGGAGAAGGAAGATCTTTGGAAGTGGATGAGAGGCATGCCATGACAGCAATTTGTATGTAAATTGTTGGGGATAACATGGAATAACAATTTACGTTATTCCAGCTATACATTACCGTGGAGGTAGGACAAGAACCAATTTAGTGCTCTGCAGGTTAATTTTAGAGATTTAAGTTTAAAGTTCAAGTTCCTATATTTACCATGACTTTCATTTATATTATCCTCAAGTTCATTCCAAAGACCACAGAAAATAGTTATACACACAAGCTTAATCAAATAACGCTTAGCTGTAAAATGTTTACTTTTGGGAGTGCATATCATGCGGGTATATAAACAGCTTTGCACTTCACTGGTACACATGGGATTTCCTAAATAAAGGTAATTTCCAATTGTTGTGTACATGTTGAAGATTTAATAGTAGTGTTTCGCAGAAAATATAACAATAACTAAGATGTCATCACTGAGTGGCTGATCTATTGCATTTATCATCATGTGCTACATCACCTGCGAGCGGTAAAACAACCGAAACATTGAACTAACCTACTGTTGAACGACTGCTACAGGTTTTAATAAATCAATTTTACCTTACATGTGCTCAAGTTAACCATCAAGAATTTGTTAATATACAAAACATGAAAGGAAATCTTCATATTAATGAATTTGTTAATATACAAAACATGAAAGGAAATCTTCATATTAATTTATTTTCAATACGCCGTTCACAATAACGCAGCTGTTGCGGATGAAGACAACTTTTATTAGATTTCTATACTTTTTTGTTCTCTTAAGTAAAAAAATCAATTGATGCAGGTAATAATGTTTGGAATCAAGGTTTTGAATTATTGCTTTGTTCTTCTCAATGAGAACCCACCAGCAAAATGAGTGAAATCATATAATTGCATGCATTAGGCTGACGTATTCCCAGCTCCCCAACTGCATATATGTTAAACTCGGCAGGGTATGTCTGGGTAGTCGTAATTGAGCTTCTGTGGCTTGTCAAATAGTTGGCATATTGCTAAAAAGGTACATTGTTTAAATGTTAGTCACAGAATCAATAACAAATCAATAGTATTAACTTTTGGTATTCACGAAGGCTGTCTGCTCTTTTCTGGAAGTGCAAGTTGGAAAAACGTCACAAAAATGTAATGATGATCAGGGGCGCATTTCTGAATTCTGGGGGGGGCATTATCCCCCCCCCCCAGAAATCAGAGGTTGTGGCTCCTTTTTAATGGACACTGCCCAATTTGCAAAATCTCTCCCCCAGCTTAGCTAGCTCATACAGAATTTTCAAGGAGTTTGCCCCCCCCCCCCCCCCCCCATGATACGGTTGTTGCGCCCCTGATGATTAATGTAATTGGAGGAACTAGCCCGAAATCCAGTTTGCCACTTTGTCTACTGACTTTTCTCCACCCTGATTTGGAGTTTGAGTTGGCTCCTGTGAATTACAGAATATGAGTGGGTGCTTATTCTGGGAGAGAGTCGAAGCTCTTAGTTCCGAAGCTTCAAGTTAAAGGATAAGGCCCGAGGAATAATGTCCTAAACCTGGCAGTCAACCCAATGCATAATCATTCCTTGATAAAATATAACTAGTATTCATTTTAGTATGAATTGCCAGGACAAAACTTCACAACTTGGATGTACAGGTAATTTTGAAAAGCCTGTGTAGGTGGATCAAGTTGGAAAGTTTGGTTTCACAGTTAATGATAGGATTTTCATATTTGATACAATGAAAAATATAAAGGTTTGCCTGTGTTCACCACCAGCTCCATTAAATCAATGATTTTCCATTTCTGTAAATTTGTACGAGTTAATTGTAAGAAAGAACTTTCTAGTCCTGAATTTGCTCAGTAATAGGGGCTACATTTATTTATTCATTTCAAAAAGTGTGACATGCTTCTGCTGTAGTTTATTCCTATGGCTCTGCTTACTTGGAACCATTGCCAATGAAATAAACTATATGCCATTCTTTTAAATTTTTAGTTGATTTATTTGTAGCTATGTTTTTCTGTAGTTTGAAGATGTGTAAGTATTCCTATTTCTTATCTCCAATACTGGCATCATATAAAATGCTGTCATTTGTATTGTATGCAAGCTTAAGCTATGTGGTTGCTAATGGCATAGTGTTCCAACTGCTGACCAGATTACACCCGAGTTCCATTCAGGATGAGTGTGTTTGAAACTCAAGCTGTTTGTGATTCTGTGGGCTTCAGGAATTCCTCTAAGATTCATGTACATGAGGAAGGAGCTGGTCCCCTCATCCTGTGTGATTTTCACTTGCTACTGAACTTTGTACGAACAAACTGAACTTAATGGTCCCCTTTGTTAACAGAGTGAATCTAATGGCTTCTTATAGGCCCACTTGTAGAATAATAAGTAGTGTAGAACTAATCAAGATAGTGGGAAAATGTTCCCGGCGTAACTTGATGGAAATTTCTAATATTCATATTGAAACAATCACTTGGTAAAAAAATCCACACTTAGTAATAAAACTGACCCAGGTTTCGGCAACTCAGTGCCATTTTCAAGGCATAGGATTGTGTGTTGGCCGAGTGTATATACGTTATAGGGGGGGAGGTAAAAGGAGTGGGAGGGGGATGTAATTGCAAGGCCGGGAGTTGGGGAAATTGAAAAGAAAGAAGCGGGAGGGTTGAATCATTCTGGGGTTCTTTTTGTGGAGAAGTGAGATCAACAAGGTGAAGGACGATTGTTGGTGACTACGAGGGCAGGAGATTGTGGGAAGGGGGACCGTGATTTTTAGGAGAGGAGAATGGGTGGAGAACATATGGTCATTACATAAAATACGTAGGCAGTTATCAATTTCAAATTGCTTTAAAAAATCCAGCTTAAAGCATTGTCAACTGTATGTAAAATTTCATAATAAAAATTGCTAAAATGGTTGTTTAAACACAAATATTCTGCAAAGTTTGAATTACCATTCCCATTTATTTAACAATATCTGTGTTCTTTTCACTCAGTCTTTGAATTTGCGTCCACTTTGACCAATATAACAGATGTCACAATCGTCGCACTTCAGTTTATACACTCCAATTATGTCTGTTCTCACATATTTGTCTTAGGAGTTAACTTTATTAATATGGAGTTAGCTTTATTATAAAAGTGTGGATTTTTTACCAAGTGATTGTTTCAATATGAATAATCATGATAGTAATGTTATTGGAATTTACTTTAAACATTGGTTTTTGTTCAAGCAAACTTTTAATGGGCTGTTTACTAGTGATAGTTAGGTTTCTTCTCTGAGAACAATAAGTGTTAATTGTGTGGATATAATTCTGTGGTTTCATACTGAGGTCAACTTGGTATAAGTTTCATTTATTAAAAACTGTATAGACAATTTTTGACCAGCTTGTACTCACTATTGTTCATATTGTTATTTTTTTTTTAGAGTTTAATGGGTGGTGATGCTAGTATTCATTCGTACTGTTCGAGTACTATGATGTCCATGTCCACTGGTCCTGATGGTCGTCCCATGGTGAGTATATTTCTATTGAAATAACTCATTCTCTCTAATGCCAAAGATTCTAGCTTTTGGCTTTGGTCTTAATTTTGTAATTCTCATTTTAGTTTTGGTATTGGTACTTGACGCGTCACACTTCAAATCTTCAATCATAACATGGATTTAACTTTCTATCTCCTGGTGACCTCTGGGTGTGCATAGCAGACGTTTAAAAAATTTATGAATGCTTCTTACAAATCAAAGTGAATAGGATGAACAGGAACTGCTTCACTGTTGTGATCTTCATCATTTAAATCGGAAGCAGACATGGCACTATTTTCTGCATGCATTGTTTCATGTGTTGCTGAAGTTAATTTGACTGTCATTGAATGAGGAATGACTGGCATTGTTGGACATACAGTAAAACCTCTCTTTTACACTTTTGACGGGGACGAAGGAAAAAAGTGTAAACCGCGGGGAAATGTAAATCGAGGGAAATAGAAGCAAAATCATAACCTAATGTTAAATTATTTTATATTATTTAACAAGTGATGTTTATTATTTAATGGGTCACCAAATAGAGACAAATGAATATACAAAAGTAACAAGAAATAAAAGTATTCTCATATTGTAACTTAACTTTATTTGAGGTGGTGTCTACCTACATATATTTATCTTTGCATCAAGGGCATGCATTTTTTCTTCAACAATGGTCTTTGTCATCCGTGCTTTCATGTTGGCTGCATTGGTTGCCGGCAAGGTCTTAATGTTTTTAAAACAATGTGGATTTTTGGACTTTTCAAAAGGGCTTCAGTCTCACACTGCCATCTGGATTAGCTCCTAATAAAACAGTAAGGCGACCTTTGCCGTGCTTGCCCCCATGGCAAGGGTCCCCTTTGAAGTCTATAGGGTCTTGTGTGGTATTATTAAAAAAAGACCTGTCTCCTCCACACTACAAATGCCTCTAAGCACATAGGCATAGCCATCAACATGATTATGCAAAGTTGTGCACTTCCAGTGAGAAACTTTCAGGATCAATGTAGTGTACACTTTCAGGTTCACCACAAATAGTTTTATAGACAATATTTATATTGACTTTTGAAATGGTCTATCCAGCCAATTGTTGCTTAGAAGTCATCTATGCACCAAGCGCCTTGCAGCGGTTATGCAGCCATATTTCAGGGGGGGGGGGGGCTCATATATTTGCCACTGCCTGCTGCTCTGGAAGACTGAAACCATGTATTCAGTATTTCTTCAAGTTCATCATACTTTGGAGAATTTAATGTATTTACGCCTTTTACCAATAAGGCCACAGTCCTTAGCACTTTTATCTATACATTTACAGGTTTTTACAATGGTGTTCCACGTCGAACCTGGTACAGTGTGTCCTCGTTTAACGTTGTCCCGTTTATCGTTGTTTCGCAATAACGTTGTCCAACAATTAAAACCCTTAATCGTTCAACGTCGTCAGTGCTTCGCGATAATGTTGTTAAAATTTTGCGCAACCAAAAAAAAATGAATAACGAATAGGAATTTGGCGCATCTGATGCGTAATTTCCATTCGGCGGAAAAGTTTGACGTTAACTCCTCATAGCGTGTGTCAAAAGTTCACCTGAGCGAATAATTATTGCATTATTTTGTTTCATAACTGTACGTTTGCTTATTATTTACTACGCTGTTATTGGGGGGCAATACATCGAGTGATTTAAAACTCAAACCAACGTTAGTGTACCTTCTTGAATCGCATGGTATTAGTAATACCATGTCCGAATGGTAGATCCAGGGGCAGATATCTACGGGAATAAATACCTGAAAATCCCATGCCGCCATAAGGTAGAACTGGTGGAAGAAAAAGTTGATTTACTGCTGTTTGAGGTGAATTGAAAACTTGTTTTTCGTGTTGAGTCATTGTGTAAGAGGAAGTTTTCTAAACCTTCCATGATGCAGTAAATCGTCGAGGTAGATACTGTTCCTAAAACATTGTCACGTAATAACAAAAATTTTGTACACAGCACTGAGTTTCCCTAGTTCACTCACTATTTTAATTGATATCCTACGTCTTCGCTATCGCAATTTTTGCCCTTCACTGCATTCGCATGCGCACGCTCCCACAGTGAAGGACAAAAATTTCTATTTACTCAGAGGGAAGCCAGGGCTAACAGCACTAAATATCAGAAATATAGGAGGGAAACCTGGTGTTTATTGTTTTAAAAATGCCTTTTCAGTTTGTTTCATCTTTTAGTTTCATGTTTGTTTCATCTTTGTTTAGAAGATCTCTGACTAGTGAAATCGTCTGCTCGACTGCCCGCGTAAATAAAATACGCCATGGTATTTGTATCATAGCGTCCAGTCTGGGAGAAAATTAATTTCACCTGCTTCCCGATCACCTTATACCACCTATTTCACTTATATTGCTACGCTACATATGCGCATTTACACTAACCTTTCGTTTGCTTCATAAATCATCTTTCTTTCGTAAACTATTCACTTAAACCTGTGATGTGAATCTACTTCTGGATGCCATATTGGAAATACTGACCTTTTCCTCCTAGTTCCCCCAGATGTCGAGCAGTGTCTTCATTTTCTATACCCACCGCCCATGACTTTTCCCGCCTTCAACTTAAAACTATTCCTGCTTTTCGACGGCTTTATCACACTCTGGAGGGACGGGTAACCTCTCGGAGCTACCCTATAATCTTTGGAGGTACTTCATTCCACTGCCTCCATACGGAACTTTCATCACCAATTCGCCTCTCGCCCTAATTTTACGCAAACCAATCACCATTGGGGTGGGTTGTGTAATAACCAACGGGGCGGCCTGCAGGGGCAGCCCCGTTGGTTTAAAAGGGTATTCGTGAAAATAAAACGTAACTGTCTGCCAAATAACCTATTTTTCCATTCAGAAATGGCCTTCTCGACGCCGCGTACTGTCCCACCTTAGCACCCCTGTTTCACTCCACAGACCCGCAACGTTGTTGGGGGGGTTGGGTAAGGCCATATTTCAGATGTGAAATTTGTCCGTATCCCTCTACCGGGACTTCCAAAAATCTCACAATATGGCGTCAAAATATCACAAAAAATACGCGAATTTGGTCATTTTCAAACTTTATTTTCTCCAAAACTAAGAATCTCACGCCTTTTTTTCTTACATTTAATAAATGCGCATTCCTTTCACTTTCCTTTCCCATTCATCGAATACCCCTCACTTTTATACTATTCTCACACAAGAAATCGTTATTGTTATGAAATGAAGAATTGGTGAGTTTGGAACCGATTTTAATTTTTTACATTGTTTCTTATGGAAAATACTGCATTGTTTAACGTTGTTTCGCTTAACGTCTACTTTTTCAGGAACGAGTTAACAACGTTAAACGAGGACACACTGTATATCAAATTCTTCTGTCAGGGACACGCGAGTTCCCTTATTAGAGTCAATTCTGTTTGCAAAATATTGCTTTTTTCTTCCAATGATAACGATTATCTCGCACGCTTGTTTGCCGTTTTAAAATATGTTTCCTCACGACTGCCGTAAGTAATTGCACATTAAATAAAACAACAGATCAAGTAACTGAAAACCTAAAAATACAAGATGAATGGCATTAGTGTGTGAGTTACGAGAAATAAGAAAAAGATCACTGGGAAGTATGAGAACAAGAGTTAACATAGATTTTAACCTTTTTGCCACAATGAAAGCGGTAGTTGGCCAAATAACTTCTAATAAAATATATATATGGCATCCGCTACATTTTAAATGTACTGCTTAAAAAGCTAGTACGGCTCCTTAGTACCATTCTACGTTCCATACAAAAACAATTCCGATCGCTAGCATTACAATATTCGACATACAGTATAATCTTGTAATAACGTTACTTGATGTAACGTAAAATTTGATATAACATCAGCTGAAGGAAGGAACCAACGAAACCCCTATCTTTGCCAATGTAAAAAAAATGATGTAACGTAAAATTTGATACAACGTTATAAGCTGTTGAGGCACCACCAGACGTCGTTATTTTGTTGTTACGCAAACAGGATTAGTTCTCGTATCGAGTGTGGATGGAGCTGACGTAGTGCGGCGTGGGGAATACCGCCCGATTCAAAGATGCGTACGAGTATTTCTTTAGTTGAATTTTGGATTAATAGAGAACACTGAACCCATTGAATGCGATAAAAGTTTTTAAAATAACATAACCAGGGGTAACTGTGACAAGTAGAACACATTTTAGAGGTTAACTCAATTTATGGCGTAAACATGTACACTTGCATGGTAAAGAAAGACTCATTTTCAAACAAAACACTGGTGGAGGGAAATACCATTGGGTCTATTCTCTATCTCAAAGCTACCGATGCAGTAGCTTTGAATACGCTACAGGAATTGTCTATTAACCATATTCTCTTACTTGGTAGAATTTTCTCAAAAACGTAACAGGAAGTTGAGAGAGGTTTGGCGAAAGGCGGGTACGAGAATATTTTTAAAGCAAATTCACGGAAACTCCATTTCTTTTGACGTCATTCTTAGAACCAATAGAATACCTCGCATCTATGTTTTTTCCATGGATAAAACTGGTGAAATCTGATTTAAGGCCGTTTTAGATGGTGAAGATGTTCGTGCATCGTGTTTAGTGAAATATTCCACACATTAAAAATCATTCGAGCAAAATTAGAACATGTTCTATTTTTGCTCACATAATCTCGTGAACACTCGCATAATAGGAACGCACGATGTCCATCTTGGCTTTTTGGTTAATTGAAATAAAATTGTTCGCAACAATATTCGGGAATTAGGGCCCAGAGGAGGTGAGGTGATGGAGGCTAATGGAGATTCAAGATGGGCAGTTATATGTCATGGGGTGAGGCCGTCAGTGTCGCATTGGCTTTTTAGAATGCATGCTGAAGAAATGATAAAAGAGGCTTGTGAGGAGATAGATGTGTGAATAAAAGTAGGACAGCTGAAAGTCTAGCGTATGCATTGCTTCCGGGATTTCACCACATTCGTTAGCTTGTATGGACAACAGTTTCTCTGACACTCCAGTCAGCATCTTCAAGTCGAAGATGAGGGACATTGGTTTTTTGGCCCCTTTATGTAAGTCTTATTGCTGCTCTGTGATTGGTCATTTTTATTCATCGTTCTTTTCCAAGTTCCATGTAGAAAATAGCCATCATCTCTGTTGAAATTTTGTCGTGCCTTGAAAATTTCAAAGGCTTCCCGTACTAACTTAGGGTAGTACCAGTTCTACTTGGTTGTCAGTCAGGTCCCAGTTCGCTCCTACTGAGGAGGAATATGTTGTGTACAGTGCTCCACCATTCGGATGTGACATTCAGGTATGGTCGAGGTGCTCTTGCCATTTTGATTGAATAGCATGTTAATGCCAGTTTCGGCCTTTTCTCCTCTCTTCTATTCTGAGAGACTAATGTGTAGCTTTCGCACTGATCATTTATAGGTTAAGAATCAAGATCCACGGTACAGTGTAGCATAAAGCCCTAAATGTACTGTTATGTTACTTTTTACCAATAGTTACCCAAATTTTTAGCATCTTATCTGTTAGCAACCAAATCTATTCTTACTCTGATCTGAAAGTTACAGAACTACCCCCTCCCCCCCCAATCCCTCCCCGATACCTTTCCTTTTGGTCTGGACCAGCAATTTCATGGGGAACAGACTTGTATTACATTGATGAATGGTTATGCAGCTATATTGAGAAGGAAGTGATGATCTCAATATGTACATATATTGGCAGAATAAGCCACCCTATGTGCCACCCGGCTGCTATTTGTTGACCAGTTGCTTGTTGATGCCAAATGCAAGAGAGCAATGGAAGAAGCAGGCTACAGAATGAGAGGCTATTCTTTGCCTCTTTGTCGCTTCGTGATGGATGGTGAAATTTCAAAAGATTTAGTATCATCACCTTCACCTTAAATCAAAAAATCCTTAGCTATTGTTTTACCATTGCATTAAAAGTGAAGGACAAGATATGGAGGCTGCATAAGTAGCTGAATAATATCTACATATTATAGAATATGTTGGTAGTGGCAAATTTTTTGCTATTATTATATTTCAAGCAACGTGGAATCAGCTTATAATATTTTAACTTATGAGTACTCGAGCATGGTTATTTTGTACAAGGGGTTGTTTTGCTCATGAGCTTAATTTATTATAGTAACATCATGGGATTAGCATTAATGTGTAGCATACTCAAAGATTAGAAGGACATTCAAGTCAAGTCCTCATTTATAGACATGGTGACCACCAATTGATGTCATTTTGCACAGTGAAGGAAGAGTGAGCAGATAGATATTAATATTGCTGTTTGGGAAATGGAAGATGGGTGGAGGGAAACTAGACATTGGCATTGGCTTACTTGAATAATTGGGTGCATTCAGGGGGCATGGAAGTCATGGAGTCCAAAGTTTCACATACCATCTGACAGTAGGAGTGTAGTATTTGAAATGCTATTGTCACATGGACATAATAGGACTGGGATCATGGAATCAAAAACTGAAACTCCACATGGCAATACGTTTAATGAAACTTACTTCTGTACAATGAGGGAGCCCGACACTGGTAGGAGGAGGCCAGATGGCAGCGTCTAGGGTGGATAGACAGCAGCAGGTTGGTCCCCTCGAGAGAGGTCCGCAGTCTATATAGTCTCCAGCCACTTCTGTCTCTGCCTGGGGAGTCTAGTATATATATGTGACAGTCGGTATATATATAAGGGCAAGGGCCCAGCCACATTGACACACCGGTTCCCATAAGATTACAGAAGTTAAGCAATGTTGGGCCCGGACGGTGGTTGGATGGGTGACCATACATACCTTCACTGTGGCGCTCTTGTCTTGGCGTCTGTCTGCGTGTGGCAGACAGGCACGGGGTTGGCACAATGGACCAAGAAGTTCTAAGTGCCAGGGCTCCTGTCAAAGGCCCCCCCTACAAACAATCTAAAAAAAAATCTATATGGAGTTTTCAGGGTACAAG
Source organism: Pyrrhosoma nymphula (assembly GCA_963573305.1). Classification (NCBI taxonomy): domain Eukaryota; kingdom Metazoa; phylum Arthropoda; class Insecta; order Odonata; family Coenagrionidae; genus Pyrrhosoma; species Pyrrhosoma nymphula. The sequence goes on from OY754332.1 coordinate 121,981,073, forward strand.
GGTTGAGTGCCTAGCTACGTATCATGAGGGTAGGGCAGAGAGCAAGGTGACCACAATAGTGGGTGACTGGGTCTGGAGACTGTTTGCCAAATTGTGATTATCGCAGTTATGCAGCTAAGGGATCGTTGACTTGAATGGGAAATGCCCCTGCAACATCCATGAGTAATGTCCCTGCGACACTATCAGCAAAGCACCTAAATAGGGTAAAAAGAGTCGTTTCAGGCGTAATATGGTGGAATATCATCATTACAGAAAATTAGCAATTTTCTTTAAACCTAAGTAGGGATTGGGATTCTGCTGAAAAATCTTTATTACTTCATGATTTGAATATTTGAACCTGAGGCCTACAGGATGTGGGGCCAGTGCTCAAACCACCTCACCAAGCTACGCTTACATTGTGAAAAATGTGAAAATAAAACTCATCTTATTCTTGTAGTATTAAAGGCAGAACAATAAATCTAAGTAAAGGAAATGACACAAGGCTCAATGATTAAAAAGAAAAACCAGATTGAATGCCTCTTTTATCATGTTTCAAAGTCTTCAAAATGGATAAGAAAAATTTTGGCCCACTATATTTTTTGATTGCCTTCATGCTAATAGATTTTAATATGAATGTAATATTAATTTCCCTTTATTCTCCTATGAATAATATTGAACAATTGAGGGCCTGAGAGTCAAAGTAATGCAAGTAGCATCAATACAAAAAACGATAAAATGCATATGTTCTAAGTTGGTACCGTCGGGTACTGTCTGGTAGCTATAGGAAAAGGAATACAATTGTTCGAACGTATGGTGCTGCGATCGAGACGCCACTAAGCTACTTTGCTTTTTGTCATTTCTTACTGGAGTAAAGTGATACAGGTGACACTGGACGATGTTTGTCACTTGTATTACTTTTGACTCTATGGCCCTCAATTATAGTTTCCTGGTAAATTTGAAAATTTCCCGGTAAAGTTTGGAACCTACCTATTCTGATGCAAAAGGTGAAGTAGGCAAGGCTCTCATTTAAGATGTTCCTCAGCTTTTGGCCCGGGGAGAAAGTTCATGTCATGATAGATGTAAGCATCACCCCTAAATTGTCTAGAATAGAAACAAATCTTTAATGGCATTTTGAAAATAATTATGATCTTAAGCCATATCTGTATCAGCGAAGTTGTCAGAAACTCTAAACAGAAGTGAATGGCTATTCAGTTATGACATTAGTTGAAAATTACCATAGGAAAAAAGGTTTCCTGGACAAGGAATCAAACCATCTAGGTTTTATGGGCAAAAGTCCAGACTACATTATTAAATCATTCATTTAAATCATACGTTAGCCTCGTCTTCTATATGTCATGAGACATACCTACTGATGATCAGTAGTTTGCCAATCTGCCCAGCAATGTTACTGTAGTAATTTGTAATATCTTTAAACAAAAATATATGGGTGATATTAAAATATGTCTTGAGCGTAAACACGTTAGCGTTCTAATTAGGGGTCACTATCTTCACGTAGCGATGATATTCATGACTGTAGCTACAAACTTCAAGCATGATAGAATAGAGAATATACATTTGTAAAATAGGCCATCATTAACATTTGTAACAATTACTAACTGATCTATATAGCTGATCATAACTGGGATTTTAATTGTGGGGACTTTCAATCAAAATATTAATGGTATGATCATCAGTGTTAATGCTTATTAGTAGGAGTAGCTACTAATGTGATTGTGGTCAATTAAAGTTTCGTATTTCTACCTTTATAAGTGAAAAATTTTGTTTTTCGATCTATTATTCAAAATTTCCGAAAAAAAAATTTTCCAAAGCTGGGAAAAAAATTTAAAAAAATGTATTTTTTTCCCCAAATTGTCTGTTTTTTCCAAGCCTGCACAGCACTAGTTTTGCCGTGGTTTTGTGCCAAAAATATAAGGAAATGCATTTTTAGCAGAATCCTGCATCATTTCTTCAGCAAAATTAAGCCTGGTCCTTACGTAGTAGTAGTAGATATTTGGTTCTAAACATAGATTAAATAAAAAATGGCAAAAGTAAAATGTGCTAAAAGATGAGAATAGATATTTATGTGACCAAATTTTAAAAGAAAAGCGAGGTGGTTGTCTCTTTATCATGTCATTACATTCGAAATCCCGCATTTAGATGAAATTGAAGTCACAGTTTAAACTGCGCCATGCCATTTTGTACTAAATTCAGGTGTGTATTCAAAATCGCCCTATCATATAAATATATGAATATTGATGGATACATGTATGAAGCTCTAGAATGTGGCACTATCCTATGCATAGCCTAAACATCCTGCTGCAGGAAAAGGTAGCAATTTTGTGGACTTGAACATGGCTGCTGGCTGTGAGTGTGAACCGAAGCGATGGTAGATGGGTAGGGAATGGAAAGGAAGAGTAGGGGAGGGCAAGGTACTTTATTCACATTGATTTTTCACCGTATTCATTTACTCACCATTCTATTGAATAGCCTCAGTGAACATTAAAACCTTGGAATTGAACAATTTAGCATGCCCAACAGAGCAGATGCCTGTCACGTTCAGTTGCCTATGTCTTATGAATTGGATAAATCAACAATGCATAGTCAAATGGATAGTGACTACTCAGCAATAAAAAAAACATTTTGATTGTATTATCCCATGCATGATGGGTATGTATGCATGTTATCTTACATTAACACATTTTAATTTCCATAGAAACTGAAATTATAAAGGCCTTGATGTAAATAAGCACTCTGTAACCCTTTGTATTGTGGAGTGCAAGAAAATTATACTTTCACTGATGATAAATGCAGCAAAGGTTTGTCCATGAGAATAATTTTATAACTTATTTATATTAGCCAATCTATGCACTTGTCCATCACAGTCCTTATAATACATTTTCACTTGTTTTGCTTTATTCTTTTCTTCTTTTGTCACTAATATTACGAGACTTCACATAGAACCCAACGCATATTTTCTGCACTCTCTAGCCAACCGTTCATGTTTCCAGCTTATTCACTGCTTCTATTTTTCTCTCAATCACACTTTCAAACTTCCACTGGTGCCTTCATTATCAACGCTTTTCAGTCCATAGATGATTGTCTCTAAATTGTTGGGCCTTTTTTTCCTCCTGTGTATCTATTGTAAAGAATCCATGTAGGTTCCAAGAAGCAATTCTATTGCATCCTTTATATATTACTTCATTGAGCATTTCAAGTATAGATGGTCCTCATCTGATCGGGTAGATCAACACCCTTTTTGAAAAATTATGGTAATCACAGATAATGATTTCATTTTATGTTCACTTGTTCTTGTCTTTAATGTAGACAGCAAAAAATCATTTGTGTGGGTGGAATTTGAGAAAATCATCATCACTGGTCTTCTGTTTTTTCATTTTATAGCTGTCACACCTTTTTTCTTTGGCACAAGCCTCTCTCCTCATCAACTTTTTTTGCCATGACCTCTTTTGGATTACCCTGCCTATTTTTTTAAGCAATATTCCACAATGATGACGATGAACGACTCGTACATCAAAATGTTGGTAGAAATGCAGTGTGACCCGGTGGAGAACCCGAATAGACTTCACCAACATCATATTCTGGGAAAGCATCAGGTCATACATCAATATTCCACAGAGATTTTTTCTTTCAAAAATTCCTCAGAAAGCAAAACACTAGAATAAAAACTGATGACATGTGATGCCAGTTCCCTTATTCCTGATTCCCATAGGCAACTCTAAAACTTCTTTTTCTTCGGCTTGCATTTTTCCATTTCTTCCAGGATTGTTGCCTTTACCAGCATCTTCATGCTCTAAGCATAAGAGTCAGGCATACATAACTTATAGCATTTTATACCATCATACTGTCAATGCACTTAGGATCTACTGATGGTAATGTAGCTTGCCCCCTATAGGGTACTATTGACTCATCTATTAGAATTTTCCCCCGGGAATAGCAGTTGATTAAAAACACCTGCATATAACATCAAGCAATGTTTCATTTTAGCCAACCTGTTGTCCATCGCAGAAGTTGTACTTTTAAAAAGTTGGTTCTTGAAAGTCATTTATGAAGTGGCCACATGGCCATATACTTTATCTGAAATTTGACCAATACAGGTACATTTTCGGAAAGTAGTTTATTCCCATGGCCATAAGAACTGGGATGAATCTTTTCATTTGTCTTACTGATGTCTCCCTCCTATTCTTCATCAGAGATCTTCTTTTTGGCAGGTTGATGCTGGGTAGTGGACTGCATATCTGTTTGTTTCCAGCAATATTTACTCTAACCTTCCTTCATTTAGGAAATATCCACACTAGAGAAGTGAAAGGAACACTAAACATTTGCGCAGTCTCTACTCACATCCTAAATGTCTGCTATATTTTCTTCTTCTGATGGCTTGTAAGATGAATAAAAATCATAGCTTGACATAGAGGTATCCAAGTCACCTGTTATATGAGATGATAGGTCAACCAGAACACAGATTCAAAAATTGAAGAAATCAATCTGAGCACTTTACCACTTAAGGAAATTCAAACAACTAATTTTCTTGCCATCACCCACAAGAATATATCGGAAATGTAGTGGTAAAAATTAGCCAATGAGAGCTGATGCAGTTAGAGATACAGTTGTCTGAAATATATTTAAGGGAGCTACTTCAGTTTATTCATCTCCATGTTGAAGGAATAACGCCCTTCATGTGATAACAGCCTCTTGCTCTTGGAGTAATGTAAGGAGCAGCATGGATGTAATAAATTTGGGTTTCCCACTAGCCTTAGCACAATTGACATATGGAATTTCTCAGAAATGCAGCTGCTAGAGATGAAGTGTGGAAGAGGATTATCCAAAGAGTGTTCCTTAGCTGGGAAGTAGGAAGATCACTTTCTCCCTTATCCTTCCTCATTCCCACATCTCAATTAACATTCTCACTAATTTCAAACATTTTTGGGTTAGGTTAGGTATGGGTTTGAGTGTCAAAGTCACTCCTGGAAACCACCCAGGATTTTGTTAGCATTCTTAAGCTGATTGTCAGAAGTTCAATGTTTCTGGAAACTTTATTGAACTTTTGTTCTATCTGGAAAAGTCATGGGAAATAAAAAGTTAGTGTGGAATGGACCCAGCAGAAACCTTAAGGTAATCCATTCCTGGAGAAATTTACTGAAACTGGGGGATAGTTCATGAGGAGTAGGTCAAATGTCATCATGGACATCAAGTGTGAAAAATTGTTGTTTGCAAGTGAGGGGTCTTCAATGTTGGGATGTTTGTAATGTCCAGGGTGGTCCTTTTAAATTAATGCACCTAAATATTTCCTTAAGTACGCAAGAATGATTTAAGTATGAAAAATGTTAAATACAAGAGATGTAGGGTTCAAAGCGAGACTCCTGAAGGTGACTTTAACATTCACCTGGAGCGTGACCTTCGAGGTCATTCCAAGGTCAAGTTATTTCCTTTTTCTAGTGGAAACCACCATTTTTTATTGCAGAAATTGAAACCATTAAAAATTCCTTGAATGTGACCTTGTAAATAACCTTGAGGGTGATATTAGACTTAGATGATCTCACAGATATACTAGATTGGCAGTGTCCACTCTGGCCATAGGGATGCGTTGAAGCCTACCCCCACTCCTTCCCTTGCGCATACAGCCATCTTACATAATTAAACGAATTGTAAACAAAGCGTAGTACTGATTTGTGAATCTGGTTGTAGACCTTTCTTTTGGAGGAATTAGGCCGGAATCAACATTTAATAATGATCGTTATTCTTTGGATAGATAACGTTCATATGAATTTTCGTTTAAGTAGTATATGTTATGTCATCATTTGCTGGTATTGAGCCTATTAATGATGGCAACGTATTGTGTGGTGTATGGTTGTAGTTCAACTTACGCTAAGAAGAAGAAGAAAGGAGAACTAAATCTCTCGATTCATAGGTATGTTTACATTCATATGAGCATTAGTATTGAATGAAAATTCTGAGTACTTAAGTTATAATTACTCATGCAGTTTCCCCAAGAATGATGAACAAAGAAAGTCCTGGATTCGAGCAGTTAGGCATGTAAATTGGTCACCGACAACTTGCTCAGGGATTTGCTCGAAGCACTTTCGCCCCGAGGATCTGGACTTACTGGGCAAACAAGACGTCTCAGAACTGGGGCGATACCGTCAATTTTTCCCTCCTACCCCAGCCATTTGTATGCAGCGGCTACTCCTAGAAAGCCTCCGAAAGCTCGGAATACACCACTGAAGGCTGATTTAGATGCAGAGCATCAGACTTCAGAGGATTCGCATGTATCTCCGCCTGAAAATGTGCCCACCCAAGAAATAGGATTCCCGGATATTCAAGTGGTGTCACCATGAAAGAGGAAATTGATAGAACAACTGAGTGAAAAGAATGAGCAATTGAGTAGCACTAGGAAACGCATTAAAGTTTTGCAGCAAAAAGTCAGAAGGCAGCGAAATAAAATCTAAAGTGATAGGGAAATTATTAAATTGCTCATTCAGGAAAGATTAATTTCTGATTTAATGCAGAAATATTGAATAACACATTGCCAAGTGATGTTAGCTGTATGTTGCATCGAGCACATTTAAAGGCAAAAGGGAAATTTACTGGTACGTATTAGCCTAACTTGCGTTCTTTTGCAATTACGCTCCATTACTTTTCACCAAAGGCCTATGAATTTGTGCCATCTAAGTTTAATGATGCTTTGCCCTCTACTCGTACGATCAGAAGTTGGTATTCTAAGCTTAATTGTGCACCAGGGTTCAGTGAAGAATGCTTTTCAGCAATTAAAGCAAAAGTTCTGGAGTCAAAAAGCTGTGGTACCATTCCCATTTTGTTTGTCCATTGATGATATGAGTATTAAGGAACACCTAGAATATGACGGTGAGAAAGTGGTTGGCTATGTAGATTTGGGAACTGAAATATCCAGTTATAACATGCCACATGCGAAGATGGCATGTGTTATTATTTGTACTGCCCTTCATGAGAACTGGAAAATGCCATGTGCGTATTTTTTTATCGACTCACTCTCTGGGAGGGAAAGTGCAAGTTTAATAAAGGTTGCTATTGAAAAATTGGAAAGGGCAGGGGTATCTGTAGCTGCATTAACATTTGATGGAGCAGCAAGCAATTTAACGATGGCTTATGAGTTAGGAGCCAGTCTGAGTTATTCAAATGACCTCAGAGTTTACTTCCCACACCCAACGGTAGCAGGGAAAAAAATTTATGTACTACTTGATGCTTGCCATATGATAAAACTTGTAAGAAATTGCTTAGGGGAGATAAAAGTTATTTATTCAAAGACAGGAGTAATTAAATGGGGTTACATAGAAGCACTGTATGAACTGCAAAAAGTGGAAGGCTTGAGACATGCCAACAAACTTAAAACCAAGCATTTGGAGTGGCACAAACATAAAATGAGGGTAAGACCTGCGGTTCAAATCTTGAGTAATTCTGTGGCTGATGCTCTTTTGTACTGCAAAGATATTTTCAAATTAAAAGAGTTTGAAGGTTGTAATGAAACAGCCAAATTCATTAGAATGATGAATAATATTTTTGATATTTTGAATTCTTCAAGTCCGCTGGCAAAAAAATTTAAAGCCCCACTTCAAGCGAAGAACAAGAATGAATGGCATCCATTTATAGCTGAGGCGATTAAATACATCGAGTCACTGTCACTTTGTTAAGAACAGAATACATCCATTGTGCAGTCCACTAAAAAAGTAGGTTTCGTTGGGTTAATTGTCTGTCTGATGAGCGTAGAAAGTCTTTATTATGAATATGTATCTTCCAACAGGGTGAAGTACTTAACAACATATAAACTCAGCCATGCCATGTTGCGAATGCCAGAATGCACTGCGAAGCAGCAAAGTGTATCCGCTCATTTCTTTAAAACATATTGGTGGACTTTGTAATCCATCAAAAGATGTTGTTACAATTTGTAAACTAACTGAGAAGTGCTTCAGAGAATGTCAAAGTACAAATCTGAACGAATCTCTGAAGCGACAAATCATGCTATTAGTAGCCCGAAAAGTTTCCGAGCTGAGCATTTTTCGCTGCCTAAAATCACACACAAATGACTTACATCCTTGTGACACACATGTAGCAAACCTTATTAAAGCCGTGTTACAAAAATACCTTGACATTGGTGTCCACCATAAAACCAGAGAAATTAATAACCGTAAGTCTGAGCACAGATCAAAATACAACAGATTGGCTATTTTCAAAAATCTTTAGTTGCCACTCATTGTAAAGTCTTAAGGATGACATTATACATGTTGTTATCGAATTTACGATGGTGTCGGAAATTTTGTTGGTTTTGTGGTGAAATAAATAGTTGCTTTGAAAAGTTTTCTTGTCGTCTTCATACAACTTTGGTTACAGATGGAATAAAATTCCATGTAAAAAATACCCCCTAGCCATTCCAGCATTAAAATAAAAATTATATGGTTGGAGAGCCTAGCGACGTGGAATTGTGTACACGGAACTTTGTTTTACTGAACTACTTTAAAAATGCTTTTCATTAATTCTTGACCGTAGCAGACAGTGCAAATGATCCACACGAATTGCTGAGGTAAGATGGTGGCGATGGTAGCAGACGGCTTCACTTTAGCTCCACCCACTTCCAGGCCTTGGATGATCTCACCAGATTTTGTGAACAAATACCTATCCCTATCAAACAATAAGTATAAGTCTTTCATACTCAACGTTACCCAGGATCAACTACATATGTGGACGTGATGGAGGGCTGATCCTTAGTTTTTATTATTATTGTTTTTTAGTTTTATAACATTTCCATGTGAGTCCCCAGCCACCATCAGGTTTCATTGCTGTGACAATGGCCGGAGACTCAGGTGGGGTTGGGCAGTTTTTGGCAGCCACGTCCGATGCCCATTGGACAGGTGGCTTCGGTGCCTTGGGATCATGTGTATGCAGTAGATGGAGTGACCTCAGTATAATGGCCTTTTGCATGCGTGCAACTAGTGATTCTGCCTGTGCTACACTGGATGGAATGCACTTGATGCTATCTAGCAGCGAGCCCTTAACTCCACTGAGCACACCTATGATTAGGAATACTAGTTTTACAGTGTCTGGGGTACATTTTCCAAAGATCAAAATGCAGGTCTTGATATGTGGTTCATTTTTCCACCTCCTTTGCATCCATGTGCGTTTCAGCCGGTGACAAAAACTCAATCACAAACATCTAGCTGAACATGGGTGGAACGAGATCAGGCTTGGTCGTCTCCAACTGAATGGTGGTGCAAAAGGAGTAATTCCACCAGATTGTACTACCGTATTTGTCCGAATATAGTCCCCCCATTTTTCCTAAAATTCCTGTGAAAAAAGTTAGGGGGGGACTATATTCGAGCATAAGCATTCGAGCAAAACAAAAACTCACCACCAAGTTATAAATAACGGCGCAACGGATGATAGTGTTCTCGTATAGTCTTTCTAGTGAATTATATTTATGAGTATTATTGATATAATTGGAGAAATGAGTAAATATTGCTATGCTTTACTAAAAATTAAGAAAATTTTACCACCAACATTGAAAAGACGTTTCTTCCGATTCAAATAGCATGTAGAACACACATATTCAAAGACTTCATCGAATTGCTGTTAATATCTCTTGGTAAAATATTACTAAAATAATTAAATCGATACCGTTGACTTAATAACACAAGAAGAAATACATAAAATCAAAAGTAAACAAACAATATTACTAAATTAATCGAACGCAAGCCAGTGCAAATTTAGAACTCATTTTATAGTTATATGTTTCAAAACATTGTGAAAAATAAACTCGGAAATTAAAATGAACCGTTCGTGAGGATTTAACGTCTTATTGCGTCCAAATCTGCGTTTATGTGCTCATGTTTTTGAACATTGTGACCGCTTCCATTACCGAACCAGAATGCGCAGTAATCGATGCTTTTGTTTATGAAAAAGCGCAATAAACGACGGCTTTAAACCATAGTTTGTCATAACCATTGTGTTCAATAATTAGAAGCAACGGCATTACTGTATTTGATCGAAATCCAGCGCCTCCATCAAGCATCAAAGGTGTGATCATATTTATTGAGCAATACATATCTTCATTTCACTTAGGTAAGTAGGATTAATAAGTTATGACACATAATGCTTCGCAATTATTTCCGCGATGTTTACTTTCTGAAGCATAATTTTATGTTTAACAGTGGGGTGATGGATCAAGTGGAAAGACGAGGATCAACGCTGCAGCAGATTAGAAGCCATCAAAGATGGAGTTTTGACGCCAATTTAAAAATAGCCATAGCAGAATATGCTATACATCATAATATTCACATGGCGGCTGAAAAATTTGGCGTGGAAAGAAAGTCGGTGCGACTTTGGAAAGAGCAGTTACCTCCATTGCGAAGCACTAATAGATCGCGGCAGTCATTTCGGGGGCCTAAGAGCGGCAGATTTAAAGAATTAGAAGAAAATTTCATCAAATTTGTGTGCAAATGCAGAGCAGAAGCTTTATGCGTAACTTACAGAATGATTTGCGACGAGGCATTGAAAATTGCCCTGGACAGCGGAATTCCAAGGGATCAGTTCAGAGCAAGTTCAGGCTGGCTGAGAAGAATGATGAAGCGGAATGGGTTCACTCTGAGAAGACGAACATCGCTAGCACAGCGCCTTCCAGCTTCCTTTGAGGAGAAAATAATTGCCTACCAAGGGATGTCATCCAGCTGCGGCAAAGGCAAGGATATTTATTGGGGCAAATGGGAAATGCTGACCAGACACCTATTTTTATTGACATGCCGAGTTCAACAACAGTGGAAGAAAAGGGAGCTAAGTTAGTGCTGGTAAAAACGTCGGGACATGAAAAGAGTAGAGTAACGTGCATGCTTGCTATTACTGCTGATGGTAGAAAATTACCACCATACATTATTTTTAAAAGAAAAACTATGCCAAAGGAAAAATTTCCTCCAGGAATCCACATAAGGGTTCAAGAAAATGGATGGATGAATGAAGAATTGATCCTGGATTGGATCAAAGTTGTTTGGAAAAAGAGGCCAGGTGCCCTTCTAAATATGCCATCCATGCTGGTACTTGATTCATTTAGAGGCCACATTACCGAAAGTGTGAAGATTGAGCTGGCAAAAGGTAAAACGGATCTGGTTATTATCCCAGGGTGTTTAACTAGCCAACTACAACCTTTAGATACATCAGTTAACAAGCCTTTCAAAGGTAAATTAAAAGAAAATTATGGTGAGTGGATGATAACAGGCCCAAAAGAATACACCAACACAGGCAAATTAAGGAGGTCTTCTCTGGCAATGGTTGCCCAGTGGATTCTAGGAGCATGGAATTCTGTGAAAGAAACTGTGATAACTAAGAGTTTTAAAAAATGCTGTATATCAAACAAACTTGATGGTTCAGAAGATGATATAGTGTGGCAAACATCAGATTCTGAAGACAGTGATCAGGATTGGAATCCAGACACAGAAAGTGATTCCTATGATGAGTCTGGGAGCAGTATTTCTGATGAAAAAGATGATTGAGTAATCAAAAAGTTTATTCTATTTTAGATGGAATGTGTGATGGAAAATATGTTAACAGATGTGTTCTCAATGGTCACAGAAATAAGTTTTTATCGACTCTGGAGTCCCAAGTTATTAACCTCAAAAAAATTACCTACTTAGGCTTCCTTTGCATTTTCAAAATTTTTTCCCAAAACTGAACCCTCAAAATTAGGGGGGGGGGGATATTCGGGGAGGGACTATATTCGGAAAAATACAGTATTTTCGGTTTCCATGATGGACTCAATATCTCCAGGTGCAGAGGGCAGCACAGGTGTTTTGTTGATGCCATAATGGTGTCGGAGGTGGAAGTAAAACTCCAACAGAGCTGCGGTGTGCCGAGCTTTATATGCTGACATGGCATAATACTGCAGGTGGAGAGGTGACTTGAAGCCTTTGGCTGGGCTTGGCACTCCCGGCATATCTTGTCCGTAACCTCCTCCCTGAATATAAGGCGGTGATGTACAAGGGTGTTTGTGACACCATCCTGGCATGCGAAGACAAAACCCTTGGTCCTGGACTTAAGACCGCTGGAGCATAGGAAGGCAAACATCAGCTCCTTCGATGTCCCACACTCTTCCATGTTTCAATAGAAACGTCTATGCATGGGTTTATCTGTATGTGCCTTGAGCAAGGTGTTCTGTTCGTTTTTCTTATTTCGAGGCTGAGAACATCTGCCTTCAATAACAAGGTGGATGTGTCATTGTCGCTTCCGTCAGTTTTCCCAAAATACTGTGCTCCCACCATCATGGCACCTACCCTTGAGGGTATCCAAGGAGTCCTAACAAAGAACCTAAGATGCTCAGGAATTAGCTCTAGTGGCGATTTCCTGTATCAGGTACATGGGGTAATTTTTGAGACTGATGAGGACCTGTTTTGGATTATCGTTGTGTACATACATACCACCTAAATCATGAATGTGAGAGACAAGACTAGGTCGAGATTTTGCAAGGTGGTGTTACAATGGCCTCCGGTGATACAATGCCAAACTCCTGGAGAAAACCCATTGATGTAATTATACAAGGGGCAATAGTTACAGTACTGTAATGTCGACAATGGTACTGAAGTCATGGCACTGCAGGTTCCATGCATTGCTGGCCTGCTCGAATAATTCTTTTGTTGGAAAAAGAAGAAGCAGAAATAAACAAAAAAAATCTAGAGTGCCTTTATACCCCGAAGAGGAGAAGTGGGAGGATATATCCAATTGCAGTACAAGAAAGAATCCTTTTGGCAAATGGAATGCAAAAGTTTAACATTTGAAATTGTGCTAGGTGTGAATGCATATCAAAATGTGGCAATGAATAAAATATTTTTTTTATTTGGGATAGTGTAGAGACTTAGGTATAGTTAGTAGAAATGTTTTTCAAGAGAATATCCAAATTATTTGTCTATTTCACCTATGCATATAGGCATGAAAATTGTGTAAAATAAAAATTATTAAAAAAAAAGTAATTGCAAAATCAGTTGTGTGTGGATGCGTACTGAAACCAAGCTCCCAACCTGAAACTTTCTTTTTTGAAATGCTCTAAATTTCATTCTTGTGTAAAACAATTGGTATAATTTTTTCGCCTGTATTCTTTATTTTTCATAAATATTTTTTTACATTCATATGCATGTAGGTTTTGTATGAGGTTCATGAACAATTGCAAAAAATATTTCAAAAGGAAGTCTTATAACAGGATTTGACTGGGGTCTCAGAACATGAAGTTGTATGTCATATCTAATGCTACAAACTCTTCATCATTGATGAGCAATTGCAACAGCATGTACTCTAATCTGGTGTAACTTCAGTGCATTGCATGGCCAGGGAGTTAACAGGTTGTGCATCTGGGTCTCTAACTTGATAACACATTACTATTTAATTATCTTATTTCTTTCTCTTACTACTACTTTATTTTTGGTTCATTATTATCAACAATATCAGTTCTGACATTGAAGTACACATTCAGAGCCATGCTAAAATTCAGCCTTTTGTGGGGATTTTGGTTCCACTCTACACCTGACCATGCAATGAAATACTACTGCTGCACCTGACATTGTATGTGATAGATTCGGTACTCACTACTGTCAAACCCAACTCTTTATCTTTCTCATCAGTCTCAATCATTGGTCATATATGATTTGATTTTGGATAAAATTAGGAAGCTACATTATTAATCGAAATATGTTTGTTGTTAGGTTTACCAAGCCACATCTTCCACCAGATCTGGACCAGGAGGAGTTCGAGAAGTGCAGAAGTCTGTGTGCGACAGCATGACTGGTACAAAAAAGATGCAGATTGGGAGACATATTGGCAACAGAGGTCACGTGATTGAGAAAGAGCAGAATTACATCTCAGGCGAGAGGGAGGAAAGGGAGGATTTCATTAATATAGAAGAAGGTAAAAGGGCAATGACTTACTAGAGTTAGTGTTTAGAGATGGAGTAATAGTGTTAGTGTTTATGTTGTTCTCTTATATTAACATTTTATTAGTATATAATTATTTAGTAACTATGCAGATGCACTAACTATATTCTATTAACTCATAAAAGTTTATTGTGCTTGTTTCATCAATTGCCAAGTGCTTCCTTGTCACAGAACTGGTTGAATGAGTTATCTCGACGAGTTATAATTTGTGTTCATATTTGGGAGTTCCAAATAAAAACATTCAGCATTAATGCCATTAATTTTTGTAAAGAAGAAAATGCGGTTTTACCCTCATGTATTTATTATTTTTGCCTTTGGGTAGAACATCTTATTGTTTGTTATGGCCTGATGACATCAAGAATGCATCAAATTTTCATAGCAAGCATAACTGGTGGAAGGCATTCTAGATTTTAAATTATTTAGAATCTGCTTTGCTTCCCTTTCGGTCAATGTATCGCCTTTTATTTATCACATATGTACAAGGTCATTGTCACAACACAATTCCAACCTAACCATTAAATTCCTGGGGTTGAGTAAAGGTCACAAGTTGGAAGGAGACCTCTTTATTTGGAAGACTGGTGAAGAATGCTTACCACACCACTTAAGGCATCAGAGAATCCTGATGGAAATTCAACGTAGTAAATGTATTTTGTTGTTTTTTTGCATTCTCAAGAGTGCATTAACTATTGGTTTTAGAGGTCCAAAAAGACATGTGCAGTCTCAAGTATTTGACTGGACATCAGTTTCTGGTCATAATTACAATGACTGATCATCTCCACCCGGCAGTTTGTAAAGTGAACCTGTTGTAATGTTAACTGTTCATGAAGTGGGGTTCCACTGTTTACATAAGAATATTGATGGTTTAATGGTATTATTTTCTCTTGAGATGATATGAAACTGAATATGTTGAGGTTGCTCATGGGTAGAACTTGGTTGAAAGTTCCTGGCATTTCCATGCGCAGGACTGCAGCAAGAGGACGGGAGAGTGCCATTGGGGGAGGTTGTTGGGAGGGGAAAGCAAACATTCGCCTCCATTTGGGGCTTAAAGGGGAAGGCAGGGTCGTTAGGGTGGGCAACGCAAGAGAATTTAATCTCTGCTGCTCATCTTGTTAGTCACCGAAGTGATAAAGAATTTTGAGAGGTTGAACTCCTCATTATCAGCAACAAGCTACAACTGGACTGCATAATTTGGACTGGACAACTGGACTGGCATTTAAATACATATAATATGAATTATGACATGAGTGAGCCAAGAATTTGATCCCCGTGTGTAGATAAATCTGCTGAAGGTGATATATTACGGGAACAGTGGAAGTTGAATAAGAACCTTTTAGTGAGAATTCATATTTTATTTAAACTTAACTTAATTTTTTAGGTATCACTGTCACAATCGTAGAAACTATTACCATCTTCAGACTTAGACAAGTTAATTATTAGTTCATTATCGACTTCATCTGGCACCATTTCATTGTCTATGTAATTGCTTTCCACCTCTTGAACTTTATCACTCACTTTACACCTCTCGTCCCTACCAATTGTAGAATTCTTCTCTTGAATGAGCAACTTAAGTCGTCCAACTTAGGAAACATTATACATTGCAACCCAATATTTTAAAATCCCCAAATTTTCTCAATCAGGTTTAGTTCCAGGTGGTAGGGGGGCAACCTCACTGCCAAATTCCATTGTTCAGCAAGAATTTTTAATTTGGTATATCGCAGACCCCCTGATTCTATTAAAAAAGTTCTATCTTTGTATTCCTTACTGTATATCCCACTCCTCTAGTATCTAGCCAAACCTTCTGGTTTGGTATCCTTTTTTGCACTGCTGCATGGACTGCGATCGTATTGCACATTGTGATATGATGTCCAATACTACCTCTGAATTAGGTGGTAGGTTTGGGATTAGTTGATTTGCTAGCCACTTGAAGTAATTTTCATGATTCATATCACCGTGATAATTCCTTGATTTCAAGCCGGATTTAAATAATAGGAGATCTCTTTTTGGTAATTTTACTTTCTTGAAACCAATGCTCTTCATTAGTATACAGAGAGGACTTAATTTTCAGTCAAAACTGGTCTGTTCCTTAACTATTGGTAGCTGAACACGGTGTGGGATGTCTTTTTTCTATAGTGTGGAAATGATGCATGGTTCTTCTAATCACTTGAACATCCAAATCGTCCACAATAGATTTTGGGCTCTTGCGGTTTTATCTTTTTCGGACTCAAAAATTTTGCATTGGAATTGCTAGCAATCACTGCTCCCTTATTAGAAATCCATATGTATTAAGCTGCATTTAGAAATG
Source organism: Pyrrhosoma nymphula (assembly GCA_963573305.1). Taxonomy (NCBI): domain Eukaryota; kingdom Metazoa; phylum Arthropoda; class Insecta; order Odonata; family Coenagrionidae; genus Pyrrhosoma; species Pyrrhosoma nymphula. The sequence continues at coordinate 121,997,300 of OY754332.1, forward strand.
CCAGTTGCAGCAGCTACATGTTTTTGGATGCTTTTCAATGGTATTTTCACCCCTTAATCTGCTTCACTTTCCATAATCTAATAAATAAGATCACGAGAAGTTATTCATAAATAATAATGTTTTATGAATAACTTATCGTGCCTGACTGTGGAAAAATTAGAAATAAAAACTACTATGGTTACCTAAAAGAAAAGGAACATAAAAAACTTTTAAACTAACCCAGGGTGGCGATCGTCAGGGAAAACCAGGAGAACCTGGAATTGTCAGGGAATTTAAAATTTCTGGAAAAGGCTGGGAATTCTCTTAACAGTGAGGGAGAAACTGGGATAGCAAATTCTCATTATTTTTCTACTATTACGTTTATCGGCCAGTCTTTCCCACCCTTTATTTCACCAAAACATTTCACCAACTAAAACTAATGTCCGTCGCTGACATGCATGGAATAAGCCCCATCAATTCGTGGGACATTCAGTTTTGACTCTTATTAGTTTTGAATCTTAGTTATTTAGTTGTGAATCAGATGTACAATGTATCCCTTATGAATATATCTTTTTGCAATATTTGCCTAGTATGTAGTGTTAAAATTCATGATCGCAATGTATTACGCTCATCACAAGGAATCCAAGGCTATTTTGTTTGGAAAATTTTACCCCTCGGTTATTTTTTTTTTTTTAACTTTTGAAGGACAGGCCGAGAGGTAGCTGGAGCACACTAGCTCGTAGGAATACATGCTTGCAGTTGTAAAAATACGATACGATGATTATTAGAATGGTAATACAAGTACGAACTCACGTGTAAACTAAATCTTATGCAAGATCCTCTTTGATTCCCATACCCCCTTCGTGAGACAGTAAGAAGAGCTCTCCTCCCCTCCCAACCTTTCACGCTTGGCGTAATTATTGAATGGACCCCTTTACTCCCTCTCGAAGACATTTAGTCAGGTCACAAACCACTTCAAATATAATATTCCTGAATATGATGCTGCTGTTGATAATTGCCTCCTGTCTTCGCTCACAGTGGCGCGCTTACATTTTGTTTGTTTATCCAAACATTTTTACATTGCTATTGATTAAAATAATCTTGCAATGAAGGGGTTACAACCACATTAATAAAATTGTTATTCGCTTCTGAAGGTCACTCGCGCCATCCGATTTTGATCCAGTCCAACAACTTGAGTTTAGTTTGTATTTTTTGCGCACCTTAATTATACCTGTGCCGGAGTCCGCCAGTAAATTGGACGTTAACTTTCCCTTCCACACCTTTTCAGTAATCCTCAACTTCCCAGAACTACCACGACGTGACTATAATTTGGATGAGAGCTTAACTTATGAACGTTTAATATATTATTTTGATTAGATTGTAATTTTTTAATGTATTGATTTCAGCTTTTAACATTTTCCGAGTTTTGATGGAAATTGAACTCAGCAGAAATAAAATATTCCAATAATAGGTGACCTTTTGGCGATCGGTCAGGGAAATTGGGAAATCCATTAAGGAAAAATCAGGGAAAGTCGGGGAATTTAAAAATTGGATATCAGTAGCCTCCCTGTAACCATAAGTTCATGAATAAAGGAAGTCTAAAAAATTAGCTTATCTAACTCAACTAACAAACCTATGACAAGATATGAAGTAATGAATGAAAATTCTGACTACCAAACTATAGAAAATTGAAAATTAACTATAGTCCAAAGTGAAAGAATTACATATTCCTATGCCTATACAAAAAATGACAAAAAGCTAAAATACTTACTTTTTATAACTTACCAAAGGCATCAAGGAACTATTTTAACTAAAATAACTATGAAATACTGTAAATGAAGACAAAGCAAAAGGCGTGAGGTTGGCAACAAATGCAAGTGGTCTGAGTGAAGTCCCATAAGAGAATGATCACTTTCACCCACACCCCCTCCTTGCTGCAATCCGTCAAAATAGACTCCCCGAGGCTGAAAACAGGTTTCTGCGGAAGTGCCAGGAACTTTCAACCGAGGTCAATCTGATAAATCGGTAAAATCATATATTTACCAGATATTCGTTGCCCTGGTTATTTATTTAAATTTTGATTTTGCCTTGTGATTTAAAACAGAGTTAGACTTGGTAGAATATTTATTTTTTATATTATCAAATTTAAATCACATATTATGTTAACAAATGTATTTTGGTGATAGTCTTTTGTCTCGAAACAGTACCTTTGGCTATAGTACGTTTCTCTGAAATAATAGTTGAGGATCTGACGTTTAATATGTCAGTGTAAACTCCTGATATTGTATTATTACATAGAGTAATACAGTAAAACCCCCATACAACGAATTTGTTGGGACCAGAAAAATTACTTCGATGTAGGGGGTTTTCGATGTATGGAGGTGGTGTGCAGGTTGCGTCTCCAAAGGGGCATCCAAGTGTTCCGCGTGCTTTACAATGCAAGTCGAGTAAATATCTCAATCTTGCTTTATTCACCATTAAAACCTTTCCTAGAGTGATGATAAACAATTTTTATTATTTACCATCAAATACCGTGGCTATCACCGTGTTATTTTCAATTTGCGTATTTCTAATTGAAATTATTGTTTTTTTCGTCGATTCTGCTCTACGCCTCATCTCTTACTTTAGTTACGGTCTGAAAGTAAAGGAGCGCCAAAATTAATGCCTAAGGATTAGGTATATTTAAAGTGCTCCATTATTTTTCTGAGTATCTAGTATATATTATTCTTAGAGTGCAATAATTTAAGTCAATATCAATTGGCAGTTTTATGCAGCAATTTTGCTTGAAAGAGCACATATTGCCATTTAGACTTCCGAAATAAAACGCACTGTTGGAATCCTATTGAAATACCGGTAAATATCTATGTTCGTGACCAGAATATACTAGATATCGATAAACGACGATGGAAGTTAGGTGGGGCGAGTTAGTTACCACGAGTAAAAACTTGGCAGTCGGCAATGCACTGAGGTCACAATGGCAATCTCAGACGATAATGCATTGACGATGCCGTTAACGCGTGTAAGAGTCGCACCCCTCTTTTTATGCGTCGAAGTTGAAGAAAAAAATTTGGGGCTTTTTTTTCCTATTGCGAGGTGTTGCGGGACTAACTTTGAATTTTCGGCCATTATCAAAGCCGCTAGCGATATTCTCTTATAATTTATGCGGGATTTTCCATAGGCATGTATGGACCTCGGAGGCAAGTTTTCACTTGTCGCCTAGGCCCTACAATGCTTGCATTGTTTATTGTCCTTTGGAATGTGTGGAGTAATTGATATTCATTAAAACAAAACAAATCCGACCTCTCTACAATTCGTGTTTAGTTGGTAAGTGCGGACAGTCGCACCGAGCTCTGATTTATAAATCCGAATCCCCCCACCATTTTCCTAATGCACAATTCTTAGTCGCTGTAAGTCGCCTTTTAAAACGTGGTTAACTTTTCCAAATTATATTTTGCTGTAAACGATGACGAGTGGGAATGCAAACACGTTAAATGCAAAATACCCAAGCGTCAGCCGCGTAAAAAACGAACGATAAGGCGTAGATACGACAGCAAAACTTGAAAAAACTCAAACTTTGAAAGAAATCATAACTGTCTATGGAATGTAAAGCATTTGTTATTTCAATATGGTCCAACAAAAATCTTCAATGAATGACAAAATAAAAAAATCATGATTTAGGTACATGCATAAAAACGGCTGACTTACTAGTGAGACGGGCGTCGCAGTACGGTGGCACGCGCGCGCATGTCCTGTCACAGCTCGTAGATTTTCCCCGAAAAGACCTTCTGTCCCTATTGGTATGAATAGTGCAACCTTATCCTTCCTCCATCTTCTAATGCACGATTCCGGCACATCATGCCTTAGTCCGGCAGCGTGGTTTCCTACATCCTCAGCGTCTTTGATGACTTAAAGCGCTTTAATTTTTTCAACTACCGTGAAAGACCACTACTTGTTCCCCTTGTTCATTTTGGAACAACACTGACCTATATTGACGCATGCACAAATGTTAATAGTCACAGAATTCTCTCAGTTGAGCTTAAGGCAGGTGCATACAGTCACTCAAAGTTGTCTGGTGACAGAAAATGAGAAAGTTAGGGGGGTGGAAAATTCCAGTGCTTGCACTTGTCGCGCGGCCAATCGCTGTCCCCCAATTGCACCCCACACCCTTGCCTTGTCAAACAACAAGTTTTTAAAGTTATTAGGCAACTGCATCCCCCGTAAACAAGCGAGCGAATGATACCCTCCCCTTGATGACTCACGCTAAGCACCAAGGTCACTCAGCTCTCGAGGGACTTGCCTCGGGCACGATACGAGCGGCGCGAGCCGCGGCCACGATACGAGTGGTGGTAGGCAAGCGATAGAGTGGCAACGATGAGTTTTATGTTCCTAATGTTTGACATGGACCACACTCGAACCCAGCCATGATAGACGTGAGTGGCATAGGTGCCGCTCGCCACCAATCCCAGATATTAAATATTTCTTGTGCCGTTCTACTCATTCTGTGGTAAAATGTCGGCCGAGAACGTTCTGTCTTCTGACAGTATGTACTGCCATTTCAGATTCTGAACTTATCTTAGGACGAATCACTGCTCGTTGCGTGGCCACTACCACCCTGCCGCGTTATTGCTCTGCAGCCCGCCGCTCATATCGTGACCGAGGCTCGAAGGCTGGCAGATAAAAAATTCGTGTCAGAGGCGCACCCTCATTTTCGGCTGCGATTTCTGGGAAAAAAGGTATCCTCAAGCAATCGAGCAAATATTAGGGCGATCTCGAGCAAACTTGCCGGTTAACAGACCACATCCATCAAGGTTAAGACGGCAATAGCAATATTTGGATAGAGAAGAGAGGTTACTCCAGATTTTCCTTTGGGATGGGGACAGAGTATATAAAATTGGCTCTCATTGGTTGAACACCAACCAATGAAGTTTTGAATACTTCGCCCTCCTAACGAGAGGAGTGTCCGATAAACGGGTCGCAGATCTCGATGAAAATTCGTATGCATATAGAACTCCGAATGCTTTTCACGAATCACTCCACATATGGGCGTATAAATCCAATAGTTAACAAAAAAGGCGTTTAAACATATATAGATGTTATAAAAATCCCTATTTATCAGCCTACGGCATCAAGGGTGTGGTCCATTGATTAGCGTACGGGGCTGCGGGACCATGTTCGATTCCCGTCGGCGACAAATTTTTCATGCTTACTTTCTTTGATTTTCCTTTGTGGAATTCTGTTAAAATCTAATTTTTACTTTTCTATTCAAATTTTTTTTTAACGAGTGGAAATATTTTTCTTTTGCGAATACCATAGGACTTATTTTTTTTTCTTTCCCGCAAAATTTCTTAGTTTCCCCATTCTTTCACCACGCAAACTTGATTTGTTCCTTCATTTGCAAGACCTCCTGTTGATTTCATAATTATACAATAATGAAAATAATCTGCAATTGGTCACTCGCCATTTAAAACATGAGCCTTTCTCGACGAGCCTTATTACAATGTATTTATTTGTACGTCTTTAGATCGCGAAATGGTGATTCGATTACAGAAATTAGTAGATAAGCCGATCACATTTTCCCCTCCTTTTTTCAAAGCACAACAATACAAGAAATCGGGGATCTTTGATCGTGGGTCTTATAAATAATGATGTAACAATTATTTAGACTATTTTATAATTATAATATCAACAGGAGGTCTTGCAAATGAAGGAACAAATGAAGTTTGCGTGCTGAAAGAATGGGGAAACAAAGAAATTACGTTAACTTCGCGGGAAAGAAAAAAAATAAGCCCATTGTTATTCGCGAAATAAATATTTCCACTCGTTAAAAAAAACTTAAAAAGTAAAGATTAAATTTTAACATATAATTCCACAAAGGAAAAACAAAGAAATAAAGCATGAAAAAATTTATCGCCGACGGGAATGAACACGGTCCTTACAGGCAGGTGGACTGTCGTACGATAACCGTCCACCTGCCTCTCCCAAAATAAAATCGGATACCGAAAGGTAATTTGAAACCATGGAGCTCCTCCCATTCACGGGGTCCCGGGAATGTAACCCAATACGGGAAAGTAATCTGATACGATTGAAAAAGGGAAAATTGAGCTCCATCCTCACCACCTGCACCTTCGCAAATGAGGTGGGGTGGATGAGTGAGAGTGGAGAATAGCCCCCCTGATCTGATCTTTTCAGAGTATTTTTCTGTATTGGGTTACGTCTGGCCGGCTGGAACTGACTGGTATTCCCCCTCCCCTCTTGGTGCATTACTCATCCACCCAACTATCACCCGGCTCAGCTAACGCGGAGCGGAGCTTTGGCTTCCCTTACATGTTTTTTATTGTGGGAACCATCAGAGTTGCTGGTTCCCACCATAATAAACGTGAAAACGAGGAGCCTTCACCGAGCGAGAGCGGTAAGTTTCCTTCATGCCCTCTGCTCTGTAGGTCTCGGATGTAAACATTTTCGAAGCCCGGAGCGGAAGGGTTAAGACGCGGTACTCTCCGCTGCGGTTCAACTTCCTGCTCATTACGCAAATGTCTATGGAAAAATTACCTGTAAATGAAGAATGCTACGTTTTTTTCTCAATAATTCGTTCTAGAGGGGCACTTTTCATGTTTTGGGCCCAAGCGCAGACTTCGATGTACGGAGTTTTTGTAGTTAGAGAGGTTCGTTACGGGAGGTTTTTTTGCGTGTATTGTCCATTGGAAGGGTCCGGGACCGGGCCAATGACTTCGAAGTAGGGAGTTTTCCTTAAAATTTCGCTGTATGGGTGTTCGTTGTATGGGGGTTTTACTGTATTATTCTTTCCATGCTATGACAATTGTCATCTTTTCAGGTCAAGTATGGATTTATTGGTTAAGTAGGTAATCAACCAAATGAATGAAGCTTTTGATGGCAATGGAAAGCTAGCAGTAATTAGAACAGATCCAGTTGAAAACCATTAAGCCATTTATAATGAGCATACAGATGGATCATTTTGTGAGTGTGACACTGATCCACTGTATCCTATGATTGGTAGAAAGATGCCGGTGGAGTGGTTGGTGTAGGTTATTTTATAACAATTTTTTTCACCTCGGAGCCTTTGGATTGCACAGATTCAGTGGAGAGGACTTGCTAAAAGTTATTGGAAACACATTAAGTTTAGCGGGTCTTAATGGAGAAAAATAAAAATTAAAAGAAATGGTAAATCAAGGAAACAACTAGTGGTATTATGCTAATTTTGAGAGTTTTGCCAGCTGACAACAGCAAGCGTTGAAGTAAAAGCTGTGGATGTGAAATACATATTGTGTAGTCATTGTAATGTTAGGAATGCTCAATTGAGTTGTAAATGGCAGGTCCCCCTTAGTCATCCTGTCATTGACTATTAAGTAAAAAATTTATGCCAATGTTTGTAAATTCACCTTGAAAAAAATCATTTGACATGATTGTATTTAAACTTTGATCTCCTTATTGCTGCCAGTCATGTGTGGCAGTCAGTTACATCAGTAAGCATACCATGACATTCTAAAATGAGTTTGGGTAAACCGACTTATGTACAGCTCTCGCGAAAGCTTATGGCGTTCGGATGCGCGGCGTTTGTGTTGTCAGCGTCGTACAAATTCCATGTTTTGAAATACACTCGTTCATGGCACAAATGCCATGTCTTCGCTTTCCCCTACGTCTCTTTTCCCTACCCCTTCCACCAAACCCTACCCCTCCATGACGTCCTCTTCTGCGTATCCGAACACCATAAGCTTTCGCGAGAGCTGTACAAGAGGGTATGTGTCACATACAAGTCAAAATCCTGGTGACATAGTGGTAGAACTTCCCTTGTGATTTTGTAATCTTTTATTCCATTCCACAATGTTCCCCAGGCTCCTTTTAACTTTGTTCCTTAGACTTGCATATGTAGTATTGTATATTTTATTTTTGTATTATAATAATCTAATAATTTATTTAATTTATTTCAATTAGAGGAAGCAGAGAAATTTACTGAGGAATTTCAATATCGAACGCAAATGAATAGAGGAAATGCTTATACCAACCCCAGGGCACATGCCATTAGTGCAGGCCAGCCCAATGTCCCGGGTACTGGAGCCATGCTTGCACTACCATCGTCGTCGCAGACTTATCCACCTGCTGGGAGGACCACTCCTTCTTATCAAGCTGCTGGGAGAACCACTCCCACATATACACCTGCTGGGAGGACTACTCCCACATATCCACCGGCTGGGAGGACCACTCCCACTTATCAGCCTGCAGGGAGGACCACTCCCACGTATACCCCTCCCGGGAGAACCACTCCCACTTATCAGGCAGCTGGGAGGACCACTCCCACGCGTGGCGGATGGAATGATAGTACTCATGGGTCCACCTGGTACCCTAGCCAATCTAATGCCGACCAATCCACTACCAGGTGATTATTTTTAGGCATTAATATTGCATGGTTGATGTACATCCACAACACATGGTTTGGAATAAAATTATTTTTTTAATTTTCTCCCTTGCTTGGTAAGTTTTTTTTCATTCTCATCTTATCAATAGTTGTTGATGCAAATCTAAAAAAATCTCTTTAAGAGCAATGCTTTTTATTGTGCTGGTTATGAGATGTTGTCAGTAAAGTGTAGAGCCTTTGGCCTGTTGAGTGTTCCTTGCTATTAAAATGTAGGAGATTGAACAAATTTTTTTTATCATCTGAAGAAAGGCATTCTTTTCTTTGAAGGTGCATGACTGTACTCAATGAGTCATACTTTTTCCTCAGTGCATCTTTTATTGTGCTGCATAGTGCTATAAATTTCCAGTTGATTTGTTTCGGGTGAGATGGTAGACTTAATGTTGCATGGTACCACAGATATTATGGCATAGTTGTGACACTGTATTTTACTGTGAAACTAATCCATGATGGTTCAAGTTACCCAATAATATTTCTCAAATATAGTTTAAAAGTAAATGTGACTGGTCTCATAACAATGTTTCTTCATCCAATCCATTCCAGTGATGTGATGTATTTGCCTGAATAGAAGCCAGCCCCAATAATTTCTATCATTCTTTGCAAAATTATTAATTAATTATTTATAACTCTCTTAACACTACAACCTTGGTATCAGTCATTTTGACAGGTTTTGAAATTCAGATTGCTGCCGTTTACCGTATTCATTCTAGCGAAACTTATTTTTTGACTTTTAAGTCTTTCAGTGGGAAGTCTTTGTTTACGAAGTATGAGCCATTTAACCTTTATAATTATTTAGTAATGAGCGTTGCTACCTAAAACCCTAAAAGTGGTCATTTGACTGGTATTTTAACTTTAATTCTTTCTCTACGAACGACGTTTTAAAACGGCGTAAATTTTTCTACGCAAACGATTGAACGATGTTTTAAAACGGTGTTGCCACTAAGCTAGCCTTAAGTAGGCCTAAAAGGTTCTGTGTTTATTAAAAGACTTCTTCTCGGGTCCTCGTACCCTTTTTTGGCCTGCGGGAGAGGGTTATCTCTGCCCTTCATCGCAATGCGAGCCCCACTCACAGCAGTTGTCTGCGGTCAGTTGCTTGTTGGTGCGGTGAAATAACAAACATAGAAGTTATTGTGTGATTTGCAAATTAAGGGTTTTAAGTACATTCCTTACATTACCTCCATTACTTCCATTTACCTCTACAACTACAAATTTTAAACTGAGGTCTACCGTTATTAAGTTAACGTAATTCCTGTGTAAAGGAATATCCGAACTAAGTTTTTGTTAGTTATTTAGTTGGTTAGGGAGTGATTTTTTCTATGGTTTTTAGTTAGTTTGGGAGTTATTATGTTTTTAGGTAAACAATTGAATGTTATTCTTTTATATGAGTTGACGACCATATTTTTAGTGAGTTTAAATGTTTATTTTTCCCTGTAATTACTCATGCTTATTTGATCTTGACAGCTTACTATTTCAGTTCTGTTTTCGTTGGTCAATGGTATCCGCCTAAAGAATACAGTGATTCCTGGCAGTGTTTTGAATCCCGAGGCACACAAATGTTGAAGTTATAACATTCACTTCGAAGAATTCATACTCCTAAAATCGGATGATTTTAGAAATTAGAAAAGTAAGAATAAGAATAATAAAAAAAGGATGGGAAATTTTTACATATCAACATATTTGTACGTGATAAATGTGATCTGTGCATAAATTTCTAGAAACAAGAGTTCCATAGATCGTACATCTAATGAATAAACATGGTGAAAATTTCTGAAAAGTAGCGAATCTTTGATTTGCGCTCTGATGATGCCAATATCCTTAATAAGGACATTTTAAATTTGTAATAATTTTTATCATTGAATAATCGTCAAAATCATTTCCAAGTGCAGAATACAATGATGAAATTACTTATTTGACCATTGATACGATTTTTGTTGCTGGAGAGCTTAATATTAATGGTAGAATTTCGTTGAAAAGCTGTAAAGGCATTGTAAATCTAAAATAATTCATATCCGATTAAATAAATATCGAGGCTGTAGCAACAATTTTTTTAGCAAAACCATCGCATAAAAAAATAGTTGACCGCGACCACATGCTGTATTGGGTAACCCAAGCGGAAAGGGGGGGAGATTATCTCTGCCCGGTGGCCGAGAAAAAGGTTCAACACTCCTCTAGGCCCCGACCCAAGTTAGGGAAATAGGTACCTTAGAGAACCTAGCGTAGTGAAAGTTCCATACTGGCAAAGCAAAGAAATTTTCCCCGTCCCCGTCGTGAAAGGGTTAATGAATACTGTGGACTTTTCTTTTCTTTATTGAGCTCAATCAATAGAAAGTAGTTTCATTGATGACTTTTGATAGCTTGTAAGACTATCTAAAAATTCATTCCTTAGTATTTCATTGTGAAAATTTCCATTTGCAATATAAATGGCGTAAATAGAAAGGAGTTGCCCCAGCAATATAATGGAAGACAATACCAGAGTAACAGTTTACAAAAGCTAAGTCGTCAACATACCTCTCTCTATCAAAAAAGTAACAATACAGCGGAAAGTACAGTAGAATGACCATATAATAATATCGCTCTTATAATGAAATTTCTCGTCAGCATAATGTTTTCTCCGTTCCAGACGAAAATTACTTGTAAAAGTATAGGAAAACTTCGTAAGTACAAAATTTCAAAATTACAAATGAGATGAAATGTTTGTTCTTTCGTCCCTTCAGCTTAACCTTTTTTAACCTTCTCAGAAACTAGCTCATTGTACTGTATTCCATCCATATTTTATGGTATTATGTGCATTCTTACATAACTTTTATTGTGCTAATTAGGCCGTTACAGGTATTCCTCGACTAACGTCATCTAGAGTTATATTGATCCCGTAGATACGTCGTTTTTTTGGGGTAATTAATGGATAAAATTGGTCAAGATGTGTCGACATTATGGAGTTGGGACATGAATACTAAAAGTGAAATAGCACTTAATTTAGGGTGTATAAACTAAAAAACATTTTTTTATTTAAGATCATTGTTATTTGTCATATATGATGAACATGTGTGATAATAGCTCTGTTAAACCTTTTATAAAACACTTTTATAGCAATTTAAAATTTGTTGAATTTTACCTAAATACATATACTTCCTATTCATCCTGTAGGTATGGTTTCACTTGACTTTTGAAATAAAAAGTAATGTTTATTCATAAGAAAAAAAATACAGTCAACTCTCGATTATCCGTGCTAATGGATGCACGATGAGGCACGGATAATCGAAAAACACGGATAACCGAAAAACATGGAAAATGCGGTCGTGATATTGACATTTCACTTCGTAGGATGGAAACTATTTCACATAACAGACTGCAGTGGTTACCGCAAGACAACTAATGAAATACTAAATATTTCTATTATTTCGAAATATAATAATATCGTAAACATTTATAAATTTATAGCTTCTTATGCTTGAAACACAACATAATGGGTACTTACTTAGCTTGACCACGTAGATAATAAAAGCTGACATCTTGCTTACTTTCAGTAAATGTATGACATTGAAGTGATTATATAATACAAAACATTGTTATAATAGTGAGCCTCTGATATATCGTGATATAATATATAGATTCGGCATTGGTAGGATTAGAAATATTTCGCATTACAATTGACAGCAGGTGTTACGCCAAGGAAACAAGTGAATAACGAAATGTTAATTTTCCAGTTTGTTAATTTCGAATATCATGAAATCTTCAATGTTCATCTATAAATATTTTCTAATCTAATAAATAGTTTCTAATGCTTGAAATAAAAGATAATGGGCGCTTAACTTGACCATATCGATAATAAAAACAATAGCATGTCTTGCGAATTTGAAGTCAATGTAAAAATCATTATCTAAGTGAATATCAGAGCACATTCTTTTATCGTGAATCTCGGAAATAACAAGTTATTTTTTGTTGTTTACTTGATTTTTTCATGTTTTCTTTTATTGCAGCTCTTTTTTACGTCGCAATAATCAAAATCAAATTGTCGCGTGTAATCCACCTAAGTTTCAACACTCGCCAGCTAGAGCTTCTGTGCGGGTGCCAGCTCTTCTTCTTTTACGTATTTTGTGAGCTCCAAGCGAAAAGTATCTGCGGCTGAAACATTGCCACTCAATTGCTCTCCCTGAATAGCAATTTCATGAATTTTATGTCTCGGCTTGAATCTCGTCAACCACCCAGAAGAAGCTTTAAAATCTCCTTCTATCCCTAGAGACTCATGAAAAAGTTTAGCCTGCTGTGTGCACATGGGGTTTGAGACGGGTATACCATGTTTTTGATTGAACCAAAGAAGCATGGTGGAGTCTAAATCTTTAAAGGTTGATCGTTTCATAGTCTTACGCTTTGAGGGTCCCAAACCAGTCCGAGGTTGCAGCGAACTTAATCAGCTTACTTTTATTCTTAATTATACCGCAAATTGTTCGTAACTCCACATCATATTCTTTTGCCAGTTTAAGCGGAGTCTCTCCTTTTTCATTTCTTTTAATCAATTCTAGTTTTTCGCGATGAAAAGGACAATTTTATTCCATTTTTTTGACATTTGCATTTGTCGCGGCACTATAGTAATGAACTGAACTTTGAAGTTATTGAGATTTCCACACGAATGAGCTGGCACAATCGTATCTGGGTAAAAACAAATGACTGTTCAACGGCGAATAATGACCAGGGAGCACTGATACTGTTTTGTATTTATTTATTCAGGCCGAAAAGTAAGAACATACGGAACAATAAGTAGTTATTTTTAAGTATAATTAAAGTTAGTTTATTTACAAGTAGTTTTTTTGAAATTATTTCCATTGTATATTTACTATTCTGTTCGTTTTAGGAAGATAGAATATTCAGTGGCAAAGGGTAATGGGAAAGAACGGATAAAATAATTTCAGAAGCAGATGCGGCTGAGTTTTCATCATTCTTAAACGAAGCAAACACTTTCCATAATATTGTGATTAAATTAAAAAGTTAATCTAAAAAGAGACATTTACAAACTTGCAATTCTATTTAGATACATCGAACTTTCAAAGAATTCACTTAATTTTACCATCGGAATATTTTTCAAACTTTGAGGTGTAGGGATGAGAAAAAAGCACGGAAATCCGCAAACCGGATAATCGGAAGCCGGATAATTGAGAGTTGACTGTAGCAAAAAATCTTTGTACTGAACAAAAACAAGCACTTCAAAAAACAAAGTTCTCAAATAGTTTGTTGCCCTATGTGTCCTCAAACATGGGGTTATGCATTGAGACACTTCACAATAGGAACAGTGATACCTTGTCTCTTTTCTAAGTTTTTTCCTCTTGTGTCTCTCTTTCGGCAGGGAACACTGTTTTGTTGGATTACTTTTCTTTTCTGTTGGAGGGATTACTTCACGAAAATGTCTCTCTGTGAGGAGTCATGGATGAGGCATTGAAGGCGGCCTACCTACTCATGGGGATACTACACAGGGATGATACACATCTATTAGTTGCTCAATTAGTTCAAGACCGTAGTCTAAATACACTTTCCTTCCACCGGTCTTGTAGTAGAGAATAAAGAGTTCCAAACTAAAAGTTCAAGCAGATTAAAAACTTTTTCTAATATTTTTACCCCATTTTTATCATACAATATTTTTGCTTACATTTTAAAGATACGCTGAAAGTAATAAACATTCATATGTATGAGAATAAACTATAGTTCAATTGATTAACAATTGACCATACAATTTATATTCATCACATATCACTCAAACTTGTTAGCAGAGGTGGGCAGATGGACCATTAAGAAACATGATTGGTGAATCATTAATCATAACTCGATGAATGATCCTTTGAATCATATTTCAAGTCTTAAGGTGAGTTGTAATTCAAAAATTTGAGATGAGCCATTGAATCACTGATGAATCATGAGCCTCTCAGAAATTTAATTCACTTAAACGAAGTGTTATAAAACTACTGGTGTTTTGAAGTTTCCATGAAGACTTCCGTGGAGTCTTAGACTTCAAGAGACTCTGTTTCCAGGTCTTCTTCTGTGTGTATCCATTTTCATACTGGTGTTTTGTCTCCAGTTCTTCCAGTCCTAATAGGCTCTTCATCCTGGGAAGAAAGTCAGATTTAGGAATTGGAATAAAAGAATGGAAGGGGGTCACTATAGAAGTTGAAGCGCAGCTAGGTTTTGGACATTCACTAAAGACATGCACATTATTGTTGGTTGGTTATTTGGGAAGGTGATCTTTTGCTGAGAACCCATTTCTCACTCCACATCTTTGTGTGCCTCTTATTTTCAATATTTCTTGGCTAAAAAAAGGGGCACTAATTGTATCAAATAATACCATCAGAGTCTCTCTGAAAAAACCAAGTCAAACAAAGGCATCCTAATGATTTTCTGTATTTATCTCGAATTAGGCCTACAGTACAGGTAAGATAACTGGATGTTTATGTTTGAGGTTTGTCAGAAGTCTCACACAGATTTTGCGTCTGCTTCTTGCCATCATACTTATTAAATCCTGTGTTGTTGAGGTCATCATTTGAAGGGTGATTTTAAATGATGGTTGATGATTGTGGATTCGTAGACATGCTTATTCTGTCAGAGAGAGAGGGACACTTCAACTACGTATTCGCATTCTCTTGATTGCCGTCTTGCTTGGGGAAATGAATGTGTTGGCTAGGCATCGTAGGTAAAAATGATAGTGCTGACTGATGCATCTGTTGCTCTTGTTGAAGATGGCTCTCAGAATTACTGGGATAGTTCACTCGTACCATTTCGGAGTAGGGAGTTTTGGTTCTTGCTGTAGAATCCTTAGCCAGTGACTGTTTTGGTGAGTTTATGCTCACCGGATGGTTATCCATTATTGTTATTTTTCAATGAGTATCGCCTCCTTTAGTTGCTTGATCATCATATTTTGAGCCTTAGTTGTATCACTGCACTGCGAAAGTTTTTCCTTAATTTATTTGGCATTGGAACGGAGATCCAATTAGCTGGTCACTAATTTATTCAGCATTTTGTTTACTTCGTGAAAAAGGCATGAAGGCAGGTCCTGGCAGTGTTTTAACTGGTATATCAAACCACGTCTCTTGGTTTATGCATTTAAACCTGAGTTGTTAAGGCTGGTGCCCTGATGATGTAATTCCAGGGAACAGTAGTACTCTCAAAGAATAATGTTGCTATTTTCATCAAATTTCTTGGAGCAATGACTGCACTGGTCATTATTGGTGGCTGCAATCTTAAATATATCAAATCAGTGTCTAAGCAGTGATTTGTGAGTTAAATCATTTGTTTTGGATTCATGCCCAACCTTGGTATGCCATAAAATATGATAATGGCTTCAGGAATCATTTTTGGGACAGTCTGCATGTACATTTTTAACACTTAAGGTTCTGGTTCATCAACTAAGTAGAAATGTTTATATTTGATAAATGTATTTAGCATCCACCAAATATTTTCCCTTTGCTCTGACTCACTGCGGCTTAAAAAGTATTGAAGAGAAAGATATATACACACATTTGGTAGCATTTAAACGGTAAGGGAGTTTACCTTTCAATGTATTGATAGAATTTTCTATGCCCTTATGAGCTCAGAAGTATTGACCCCTCAAGCATGAACATTTACAGCATTTTTAAATTCCCAAAGATGGAGGAGTTATTCCTTTAAATGACCGTGGACTGCTTGCATATGATAAAAGCACTCTTAAATGTATGGCATTTCATTATTCTATGATTTTTTTACAGTACATGGATAATTCTTCACTGCATTTATTTGTATAGTGTTAAGAAGTAAACGATAGATGTTTCGTAGTTCTTTCTACTTTCTGCCAAATTAGCTGCTAGAAATTATGTTTAAAAAATAGTCATACCTCCAATTATGTAAATACATCACGGCTACTGAAATCCTTAAACCCTATATGCTTAAATTTGGATGATCTTCAAAGAATTTCATCTTTCAGGGACCAAGTGATTTTATCATGACTTTCAATATGTTGTCAAATGCCGAAAGTGTAGTAAATGGAATGCTGTCCCATAGCTCTTCCTCTCCTCATGCTGTTTGCCTAACTCCACTTTTTTTTTGCAACAACACCAGCCACTCAACCTTGTTTCTCTTACACTGTGATGAGTGATTAACGAATGGGTGTTAAGAGTGAGCACGAGCAGTTGAGGGCCACAGTTAAGGAGACGAAGGAGGGGACCTCCCTGCATTCGCTAAGGCCTGCCAAGAACGACTCAAAACTTGTCACATATGTGTTTTTCCCAGATGGGATGGCTGATAAGTAGAGATGGGCCACTCGGAAAATTACCTCTGTAATTACCACGGTATTTTTCGTAATTTACTGCGCCCCTTGAAAATTACTGTAATTTTCTAGATAATTCACCTATGTTTGAGATAATTTTTCATACAGATCAATACCCAACATGTTCTTTTAAGCCAAGTTCACATTTCCTACGTGTTTAATTATTAATTGAGACATGTACAACTCATTTTTGGAATATTTCACTTAAATTATAACATTATAGAGTAATGCATTAGAATATTCTTCTGGAAAATTTCTCATACTTTGACTAAAGAAAGCCAGATTGCGCGTTGCTGCCGTAGTTCTTTTTACAATTTAAAACATTTCTAATAGATTAATGTTGTATTAGGTATGGTTTAAACATCGTTATTCCCTTCCTATTGCTATTTTGCTTTCTTATTTAACCATAAATTTGCTGTAAAATGCTTAAAACTAAAAAATACTGGAAAGTTATGGTAATTTTAAAAAATAACCGTAATTTACCGTGGTAACTTAACTCAGATGAAAATTATGTTAATTTTCCCATCTCTAATGATAAGGTGGTCCATGATGGGCAGAAGGCCTTTGCTTGAAGGGCTCATTGGGAGAAGGGATTGTGGTCAAGAGAGCACGCTGAGCAGAAGAACGGCTGATCATTTGTAATAGTCCAGGAGTTTTTTTGGGGGATGCAGAAGTGCTTGAGTTGTTTTTTTCTTCAGTGGAATGACTTGCAGTATAACAGTAAAAATCCTCACCTTCGAATTTCTTTCACATGGTTTCATAGGGTTTTGTTCCAGATAATTGTTAAAGGAAATAGCAAGAACACATTCGAAAATAAGTAAAGGATTGAGGCATAATTAGAAACAATGAAACTATAAGCATTTCTATCTACTCACACTGTGTGTAGAAAAATGCCAATACAATCCTCAAAACTTTTGAAAGTGACTTCTGTATCTATTGCTCTCCTTATGTCCACTGCCTGTGCTCTCCTGCATGTACCTACTTCTCCGTAACTGCCTCTCAAGCTTTTCAGTTGAATAATCTCCCTCCTACTAAATACCAAATATACATACCTCTGTGACTTTTTGTGACTAAAGTTTTGGGTAAAAATTGGGGGTGGTCTAAACATGAGTAATACTTTTGGCAGTTAAAATTTTGTTGTCGAGGTACCTTTTTGATTTTTTAATTTAAACATTTTATATTATCCATTCTTCCCTTTTATTTTTTCCCCTGCATCCACTAGCCAGGTCAATTCCATATTCTACCTCATTTAGGATGAGCAAAAATTAATATATTGGTAATTTAAATAACCTAAATTTTACTATGCACAAAATAGGTTACTAATAACTTACATTGCATTATTTTTATCGGTATAAAATGATGAATATGAATCAGTATTTGCAATCCTTTGTTCATATTCATCTTTGGCCAGTCAGTTGTTTTTTCCCTAGCTCTTGTTAAATAATTTGTTTGGCAACCTATGTTCTGTTTTTCCTTTTATTTTTGCTTATGTAGTTTAATTCCAACTCCATATAAATGGAATAAAATTGTGTTTACCATTGTTGAAGTCTATTTGGGTTCTCCACCAGGTCACATTGCATTTCTGCCGATGTTTAGATGTACAAGTCGTCCATCGTCATCAGGGCACCATCAACAGTTCTTGTACATTGAAATGTTGGCAGAAATGCAGAGCGTGACCCTGTGGAGAACCTGAATAGACTTCAGCAATATCATATGCTGGGAAAGTATCAGATCATGTGCTTTCCATTGCTAAAAACCTTGCATTGATTATAAGGAATGAAAAAGAAGAGTCTCCACATGGACTGGCAAAAGAATATGATGTTGGAATGCAGACAGTTTTGTATATATTTAAAAAAAGGTGATAAAGTTATCTGCATATTTAAAAATTATTTTAAAGTCTCTTTGGGGTGGTTTAATATTCAAACAGTGATGTGGGACTTGCAAAATAGCAGTTCAAGGGTAGTATTTAAGTAGCAATGTATCATCTGAGGATGCTTTTCTGTTGAATTTAAAAAAATATGTAAAGGAAGAAAAGTTGGCACCTGCTCAGATATTTTATTCTGATTTTGTACAGGAAATACCTTTCAACAGAGAGAACTTTGGCATTTTGTGAATTAAGTTCTGCTCCTGGAAATAAATCTTTCATAGAGTGAATCAGTGTGTAATGCAATGGGAATGCAGCTGGTAGCAAATGAAGGCTTTCCATTACGTCCTTATTGCAACAGAATTTTTGCGTCCTGATGTTACTGCAACTATACAGCCTTTGGATCTAGGTGTGATTGCTGCAGTTAAATTGCAGTATCAAGCTAGTCTTTTAGGGACTCTAGCTAGGGTGGATGGAAATCTACAGCAGTAAAAAAAACCATCACTTTTAGATTCAGTAGAAAGTGTATTGTGTTTGGGCCTCTGTGAAGCCTGCAACCGTAGTTCTATCATGAAAAAATTTATTCCTGATATCAAAGAGTACTTCTGCGGTTTTTACATACATACATACATACATACATAGCTTTATTGTTCTGTTGGTCGTTGTTGACATAGAACATATTCAGAAACATTTATACACAATAACCGTTCACAATAGATTTACAATATTGTCTGAAAAAACTCATCAGTACTATGATAACATTTATTAAGCAGTAGTTCTTTGAGTTTTAATTTAAAAGAAGACACAGAGGACATACATTTAAAATTTGTAGGTAACTTATTGTACAAAAGTGATGCCGAGTGAATAGGGCCATTCTTACATACAGCTCGTGATTGTACTCGCAGGTGAACATTCTCCCTACCACGAGTCAAGTGACAAGTGGAGTTTTCTAATGAGGAATTATTAAATACATTGAATGCTGATTTGTATCTACTGTTGCAGACACTGAAAGATTTTGAAGATGTAGATGGTGATAAACTAAGAGTGAATCTATGAGTGCGATCAAATTGAATCAGAGTTCTAGCATGTGAATGACGTGGGTATCGTAGATGGAATCACGCAAATGTTGAAGAAAAAGGAGACTAAGAATGCAATGATGGGAGTTTTTCCAGTTGCTGTAGTGCACTCCTCACTTCACAACTCAACAGTATACATGCTTTCCATTTTTTTCAGACCCAGTTCACTTCGAAACAGGTTGGAAGCAGGTGTGCCAGAAAATGGAAGAAATTCGATAAAAAAACCCAGGATAGTGGTTTTTGTGTTGATTTTCGGTAAAGGCATCGAGCATAGATCATGTTAATTTTATAATTAGCATGTGGTAAAAAGGTTGCATTTTTAAACCCTTATTTTGAACGGATTAGGTCGCTACATGCACAGCATTTGGTCGTGATAGCTGTGAACCCACAGAATGCTACCTACCAGTAGGTTTCCAAACATTTCTCCTGCCCTCATCGCTGCAGTCATCGTTCGTGTGCGCTCAAGTGTTCCAATCTGTGCTGACTTCATCACATCAAAATGAAAGCTTCTGTAGTATTATAGCAGCACTCCATTTTGTATTCCATTTGTTTCCTTGCCAAACTAGTCGCAGTCACTTGTATAAAATACTTTTTTCGTATGTATTTAATTGCGTAATTCTTTTATACACCACCAAATTCCGTGTTTTATGGTTGTCTGTGTTTTTCAATTATACATGCTTTATCATGCATCCATTAGCACAGATTATGGAGATTTTACCATATTTCAATTAATGCAAACATTTATATGCTCCTCGATCTCTCACTCTCCTCTCCAGCTGTTAGTAAGGAAGCACATACATTTTTAAATTTCATAGTATAATAATGCATCAAAAATGTATAATAACTTTTTGCACATTCATTAGAGTTTGTAATCTTCCAATCGATAAACTCTGATATAAAATTTCCCTAGTTAGTGTCTTTTTAAGGTCATGAACATTCATTTCAAGTATTAATTCACCTATAGGTATCATTAAAGCTTTCATACAGGTCTACAGCATGGTGGCTTTATTTTTTTGTTTATTTTTCTTTTTTTTCAATTCTAGGGAAGTCAGGAAGTTCCTCATTGTAATCTTTTACCTGTTGCCAATTTCCTTTCTGGGAAATCAATTCGTATAGGAGCTTTATTTTGTCAATCAGCATAGATGTTTGTTAACCTAATATTTTGCACAAAGAATTTTCTAGTAAGCTGACATCGAAATGGGAGTGGCTCCACATGTTTGGTACATGGCTGCTTGTTGGAGTGTTGATTTAATATTTTTTACACTAAGAATTTTCTAGTAAGTTGGCATTGAATTGGGAGTGGCATGATGTATTTGAAGACATTCAGTTTTTTAGAATGTCCTTAGGTCAGGTTCTTTTTGAGCAATTTGACATGGATTCATCCTTCAGTTTTTTAATGTTAATTACATGATTTTATTTTCAAATATGTTCTAATTTCACTTTTTTTCAGTCAAATGTTCCATGTCTTAAAATTTCATTTCTTTCATCTTGGCCTTTTTTTTTAGAGACTATGCTCAGCTATTGAAAGTCACTTTTTAATTTTGCAATAAGAAAGAGTAACTTCTTTATTTGCATGTATGCCATTACTTTCAAAAGCCTGTCCACATGACCAGCATGGCCGTATTCTGCAGAAGAAATTGAACTTTGCGTGTTGCTTACGTGTTTCATGCCTACTGGGAGTCAATTTGACTTTTTGTGGCTGGTACAACTTGACTTTTTTGCATTCTCCAAGATATCCTCCCATGATCTCCGACCCTGAATACCCACTGCTATTGAGCAGAAACATTTGTGCCAAAAAATAAGAGTTATTGCAATTATTTCTTGATACATAATTTCTTTATAATCAATTTATATTTATTGATAACATTTAATTATAATGTAATATTACATATTATATACTGTGACCGTAACCTCTTCCTAAGGGTGGTCACGAGGTGGTCACACTCAAGGGGGATTTAACTTGGGGGAAATGGGAAAAACAGAAAGGTTTGGGCTCCACGCATGTCACGAGCAATTATGAGGATGACATGTAAAAAAGGGATCCTTGAATCCTGAATACCGGACGTGCGGAGGAGGGGGGAAAGGGTAAAGGAGGGGGGTTAGCTTGCCAGTGAATTGACCCGAGACCGTCTCCAGGAGGATTTTGCTGAGAGTCGTGCGCTTAACAAAATGATTGCAGGAAATGGCAGGGTGAGTGGTGTACCTGTCAATAAAATCACTAGGAATAGGTGGTTGAGAAAAGGACACCTCGACCATATATGATTGAAATGATGATTTATTCCACCCAGAGGGATAAATTGGCCTATGAAAATCCTAATCCTAATCTACAACTAGTACACACAAGAGAACAAATACAAAAACATCAATTGCAAAATAAAAATCATGAAATTTTATAAGCTCGCCAGTGCATGGCATGTTCAGAGTCAACAAATTACTAAAATACACCAAAAAAATACTTAAAGTGCAGCTTCATAAGTCTGTACTTTTTCGAGCGCAAAAGGCGTCTCGTGAGCTGGACTGACATTTAAATAATCACCCTGTTTTCACACTCGTTGTAATACTAAGTAAACACACATGGGAGTAGGGAAATGGGTCAAAATAAATGATACAATAATTAGAGGGGGGGGGCCTCACTTTGCACTTCAGCTCTTCTTATATTGGACTTATCAAATCTTGACGTAAAAAAAAGGGATATGCTGTGGGTGGGAGTATGACAGTACTTATCGGTTGGGTGTGTCAGAAGCGATGACAGCAGATTCTGGAGTGCGTTGAAAGATGAATTGTTAGACATGAAAGATTAGATAGGCAAAGAAAGAGGAGGGAAAATGGGCAAAATCGTTTTCTCGGCATGAAGAAACTGAATTTGTCTGGTAGTATTTTCTAGTGTATATGTATTTGTCCCAATTAAAAGGTATGCTATCTCAATTAAGAGGAGAAAACTCCGGGATATTCTTCAAATGAGTTCTGTTCCTAGAGATGTACCCCAAATAAACGGAAGCTCCAAATAACTAGCGGCCTAATCAAACAGAATCTAGTGTGTGTTGTTTACCCTTGCAGTCCACTCCTAATTTATCCTGTAACTTCTAATGTTCTTGTTCAGTTTACACTATCAAAAGCCTTCCAGCCCTCTTAGAAGCAAATAAAGACAAGGTGGCTAAAATGTAAATATCTGTTAGCTTTCTCATCACTCATGCAATTTGTGTTCACTTTCATTCCAGAAGCCACACTAGTATTTACCTGGGAAGTCTTAGGCAATTTCCTCATACATCTTTTGATAACAGTCTTGGTTTTTAGCATGCACAAGATCAAAATTCTCATCTTTCAACATTAGCTCCTTTTTTCCATTGGGACTGATTTTATCAAGTGTCCTGTCCATAGTCTGACCACACTCCTCATATGGTTATGTTAAAAACAAGCCTTATGATCTTTTGTATTTTAGCCATTATATTGTCTTTCAGGCAGTCATGTGCCTCTTAATTTTCGTAGCACTTCACCTGTCTCATTGTCAAGTATCCTTGTTCTATCTTGTGTCATATGATTTGTAAATTTAGACATAATATGTAACATTACATTGTAATTTAATAAAACCCTCTTAAGATGATTAATTAATCATTGAGAGATTATTAAGAAATAATTTCAATGACTCATATTTTTGCATAATTGTTTCTGCTTTTACTGTAGATGTTTGCAATAAAAAATGTTGAAATTGTTGTGTCCCCTCGTGCAGACCTACTGTTTGTCCCCTTTGCTCAGGGATCAATTCACGATGGTCTTAAGCAACTCAGGAAATTTCTGGCTATCTTCCTCACCTGAGAAATACCCAACAATCGCAGCCTAAACCTGAATAGGCTTCACAGCTTCTTTCCCCAATGAATTGTTATTTTGTAAGTGAATTGTTCACCAGTGGGAGTTATGCAGGCAGTTCGTGGTCGGAGGTCATGCCAGGCTCCCTTAGGGAATGCAAAAAAAATCAAACTGCATCAGCCACATAAGTAAAATGTACTCCCAGTGGGCATGGAACAGGTAAGCAATACGCAAAGGTCAATTTTGTCAGAATACTGACACGGCCGCACTCGCCTGGCGGACTGACTCTTGAAAGTGATTTTACATAATGTTTGCTGCTTAAGCAGTGATAGTTTCTGGCTTGTAACTATCTGCTTCTTTGAAAGTGCTGTTTTTAGTGTGTTATAAGGGGACTCAATGCTTTAGACCATGGAAAATGGAGGGTTATCTTTCAAATATTTATGCCTGCTTTATTGAAGTATAATAATTGAAGCACCATTTTATCTGCTTTGACATTCCATTTTGCCGACCTGCATTTGGCAAATCCTAATTTGAGTTTTTGCTGATGACAATATTTTCTCCATCCTAATCTAGTATTTTTTATGAAATAAACCTCACAGGAGAGTAAGGCATGCCCAGCCTCGTCGAGGCCGAGTGTGGACAAGACGCAAGTAGAGGAGAGTTGGTACAGCCAGTGGGAAGGACTGTAGGTCATAGTTTTAATTACTTCGATAAGTAAATTCATTGCATCAATTACTTTTTCAGCTTTTTATTCTATTGTGATCTTTAATACAAAGTAAATGTTATTTCTGCACTACAATTTGGGCTGCTATCCTCTTTTTTTATCACTCTTTATAAAGTATTTACTTGAGATTAATTTCAATTCCATTAAAGCCATCCATTAATTTTGTATTCATTGACCATGAAAGTGTTGTTGTAGTTCATTTTTTATAAGTTTTTTTGATCCTTTGATTTTTATTATTTAGTTTTTTTTCCTTTGTCAATAGAAGCCAAAGTAGGCCAAGGAAGGTGTCTGTTAGAAGCAAAGGTGACCCTCATCCATATAGGTAAGGAATTTGACTTATGCTTTCAAATACTTCATTTCATGCCTTTACATGCTTGTTGAAAACAAAATGACTTGGTCATTATCATATATGCTTTGTTTGCTTTTGTGCAATTGCTTTGATTGAAGCATCATATGTGAGATTTTATAATTGGGTAAGATTACATAGATGGACTGCTCAGTTGCTCTGAATAGAGGGGTAGGGTAAGGGTGTGCACTGTAGGTAGAATAGAGAGGGACCATTTGACTAAGTTCAGTGATGATGCGGTGGTAGGAAAGAATTGGCACATTCTCTTCTGAGCGTGGGAACAATAAGATGGGAGTGGGAAATGAAAGAATGGCCCCCTCTGCTTCTTCCCACTTCTCAACGGAATCGGAATCAACTTCTCTGTCGAGAAGCTCCAAGATTGGTCACTCACTCTTCTCCCACCCACTGCATTAAGGCATGTTGGTAAACCTTTTGATAGCTCTCTATTATGCCATGCATCAAAGTTATCCAGGAATAAAATAATTAACCTGTTGAATTGAAATTGAAAAAATTGAAAATGACAACAAGGTAAACAAGTAATGAGTAGCTATTATTCACGATATGCCTAATTAGAGTTAACGGTATTCGTTAAACATACAAGTAAATATGTAGTAGGGTTGGGATGGGTACCCTTTTTCCCAGTTCTGGTTCTGTAAAATGGATCCCAATTCTGGTTCTGGTCTAGTATTATAATGATACCACCACCAATGCAACAAAATGTATAATGACTTAAAATTGTATGCTTAAAATAGTTAAAAGTTTACCTTTTCTTCAAACATTTTTCTTGGCAAGACATAACTTGGATAAACATCCATATACATAATACCATTTAATCCACTTACTGCTGCTGATGACACATTTATCATGGATTCGACTGGAACATGTTTAGCAGCAGGCATGCTTGTGTCTTCATTATTGGCCTGGTTTCCCCCAGTCACACCCAACTGTTCCACAAAATCCCTTTCTTTCCAGCTCCAACATCTGTGGTCATCTATTTCCCAGACAGTTTTCTCATATCTTCCTGCAACCCATCGTACTTGCTGCATGTGAGGTCGAAAACGAAATTCACACAATACATAGTACCTTTTGGGATTAGGTTTTGTTATCTACATATAAGGATTCATACCTTTTAGCAAATTGATCTGAAACTTTAAAGCATCAGAATCTTTTGTACTATGTCATGCTAAGTGACATCCCTGATTGTCACTCTAAAAAGGTGTGTAAGGTGAGCAAGAGATCTTTATTTGGAGCAAGTCATTGTGGTTACTAATATGAGGAGAAAAAGACTATGTTGTTGGAAAAATAGAAGAATGAAAATATGCTTCAACGTAAATCGTATGCATAACTTAATTTCTTCTATTCTTTCCATTTATATTTTCAGTTGTCAAGAGTAGGAGTGTGAAAATAAGCTAATGATTGTCACATCAATGGCTTTTGTTACTTAAAATATATAATGATGTATTGACTGCTAGTTTAATTATTCCAGATTTCATTGAAATAATGTTATGTTAAAAATAGGAGTTGATTCCATTGTTGATATTTATAGTCTTTCTTTTTGCCTTCATGTCCGTAACAGTGATTTTTTAAATGGAGTCAGCTCAAAATCCTGTATTTGCATTATGTTGTTCTTTTGTGAACACTACATATATAGAAGCATTTTATCTGGAGTGAATAAGAATAGTCAAAAACAAAACTTTTTAAGTGACTTTCAATTCAAATCAATTGAAATCCCAGTCATACTGTTGGTTTCAAAGTCAACCCAAGGTTTATTTTCTTGAAGAGTTCCTTACCTTAACATGGATGGATACACAGAAGTTGAGGATATGTCATTGGATTGGATTTTTGTACATATTATTAATAGGTGGGTGGGTATGGATGGGTGACTTGTAAATACTTGACATTCACTCCAAAGGAAAGTTTTATTTTTGGCCTCAGTGGCTGGCAAAAGTTTGTCGACCAGTATGTAAGTGGTGTTCCTTCTCTTACCTTAGTGTATAGTTCAGAGAAATGGACCATTTTCCTCCAGTACTCACTCTCAGAAGTTACTGATACATGCTTCTTGTGTTGCACTTTGACTCTGGTTTATTCTTTGCTATTTAGGTGGAATTTTTCATGGTGGTTTTGGATTGTAACTGTTAATTTGAGCTTGAAAATTGGGAGTTAAGCTGTTTTATAATTATGTAGTGTATGGTCTAAAATTTCATGAAGTTTTTTTCTTAAAATAGGTTAGAAAATGTATAATATGTTAGGTTTTAAGTTGTGATCCAGTGTGAGGTAGTAGACAAAAATAGTAGCATTTATTTAGGAAGGACTTCGTGTAGCAACTACTTTGACAGATATGTCTTCATTGTGCCTCTTTCCTCTATTTTTCATAGAATGGATGTTCATTAGTCTTTATATTTTTACTTGGCACATTTTATAGGTTAAAATTTAACATTTCAGTCTACTCTTTTGGTAATGCAGTGAATTTAAAACAGCCTGTACCTTGTCAGAGCTGAAATCTATTAAAAATCTTCGTATTTTCTGCAAACATCTTGGGAAAGGTTTCAATGTTTTAATATCGTGAATCTTTTTACTTTCAGCTGTGAGAAGATGCGCAAGAGAGATCATAGTCATGATGAGGTTGGGGGCCCAACGTCAAGCAAGACTCAGAAAACACACCTTCCAAACTATGAAAATATTGACTAACATCCTGTACAGGAGTAATTGTACAAAATGTTAGGTTATATGACTATATGTATATGTCATTCAACTATAGAAATGCAGTTTGCCCGTTTTTTATACGAGAAATGTTCTCTCAAGTTTCATTTTATTGTTGTTGATTTCCTGTAGTTACAGTTGCTTGGTTGGACTCATCTGATGTTAAGATGAAGGCTAAACATTTGAAAGTGGTCATTGTGGCCTGTTTTAGTTTTTATTTAATTTGTGTTTGAGTTCATTTGACTCAGTACATATCTTTGTTAGATTTAAAAAAATGTCAAATGTGATCTAGTCCGTTTTTATGATAAGTTTTTCTCCACTGATTGTGAAGTGTTAATGGAGTTAATCCAGTTCTGAGTGTCTATTGCTTTACACTTTGACTGGGGAGCCATTATTCTGTTTGTATTCACAAGAGTTTACATACATTTGAGATATTCTTTTAAACTTGAGTGCCTGCTTTTGACCTTAGTTCATCCCATCCTGAGAAGCATGCACCCATGATTATGAATGAGTGTTCTCAAGTGATTTTTACCTGAAATTATTTAATACATTTATTTGTTTAACATTATTATATTTTTTGTGCTTGTGAGGCGTTTATTTTGCCCTTTTTTCAAGTACAGTTCTGGAAAAATTCTCAGCTTCAGTTCTTGGTTCCTCTTTGGACTTCAACTTGTAAGTTTGCTTGGTGTCATTGATTAGCTGCAACAAGCTAGACTTACCTCAGTTTAAATCACTTTCACTCTAAGTTACATTAACTCCTAAAGTGATGTTATCTCTTCAGCAGCATAAAACACTGGTTCATGAATACCTGACTTTGATTGCTATGACTTTGCTATAATGCCCAGATTTAATGGTTGCATACCTATCTCATTGTTTGCACCTGTTTATCCCAGTGTGAGGTATTTCCTTACCATTAATAGGATAGAGTCATATGCTGTTGAATTGGAATTTTATACAAATAAATCTTTGAAGGCAGTTAATAAATTCCTCTTGAAAACCAATAAAGCTAATTTGTTACAAAATGCTGGAGTAATTTCTGAATTCAAGGAGCCCAATGCTGACCCATCACTATTTTAGTTTTATTTTAGTGTGGGATGTCTGATATGTAAGACTACCCATTTTGAGAACTCCTTCAGTTGATGAAAAAACTATGAATCAAAAGTAAAAGTGTCAGTAGGTCAGGGTGTAACAATCATCACTCTCAAGCTTAAATTTCTTTCTGATTCATTTATTAGCTCCTAGTTTTGGTCCCCTGCTTTGAAAATGTTTAGTAAAGTATATTTCTGAATCTTCTTCGTACACTGGAATAATGCCCTGACTTATGCTGTTGATTTAGGTACTCTCAATATTTTTGTTTTCTGATTCATATTAAATTGTGGACCATATTGAATTTCTTAGAAATATTTCCCAATGGTATAACATACTTTATCTTAAAAGTTGTCGAGTTCTCATAGCTTGAATGTTAAGGTTTAATCTCATTAACTGGTGTGTATCAGTTATGTCTCACTTGTAACAATTGCATCAGTTATGAGTTATCCTTTGATTAAGTGTTTGCATAAAAGTTTTGAATTGGGAAGCATCAGGATTGCTGCATGTGTAAACTGGGATAAATTTGAATTCCCATGATAACTTGCCCAGTGGAGATACCATATGTGTAGTGCTTATTTGTAGACTCATGATCCATTTTCAATGGCCGGATTTTAAAAAGTTACTTACATAATGACTGGAAGAGTATTCATTAATTGATACACATCTTTAATGGTTTGATCTAGTAGTGAGGGTCAAAGAGGATTTTAAATGTCTTCTTCTACCTGTCCCAGTAGATATTATTCTGTGATAATCCTCTTACTATTCCCTATTACACCAGGGATTAGTCGTTAAATTGTCTGGGTAGCTTAATAAATGGTAGCTTTATATTTTTATAATTTATGAAAATTATCTTATCATTAGCAATTAAATTTTCAGGAATTGTTGCTTCTTCTCTAAGTTGTGCATGTAAATTACATATTTCTGCCTCAACTGATTTTCATACTAATATAGTTCATGTTTTTCAATATGTGGAGCATGCTGTTACTCTTGTTACTGTTTTATTGTGTTGGAGGCATACTGTTGATCATAAATAATATCATTTTTTGAGTGAATGTCCAACTGAATGTCCATGGTTGGCTGACCAATTGATTGTTCTGAATGAACTCCGTTATGTGATTAATGATTCAGAGTGTATCCTCTTCTTTGTGAGTCTGTACTGTATTATTGGTGTTTTGTATTTATTGTCTAGAGATTATTTTATGATAAAACATTTTAGTCTTCTTAACCAGTTTTTTATCCAGCATAAGTGACAGATATTGGAAGTTTTACTTTCTGATTGTACTTCGGGTGAAGCAACTATGAGGGAAGTTGATGAACTAGGTAAAATTTGTTCAGAATCCAATATCAGCCATTGAAATGCTTTATTTTGTCAGTTTGTTTTCTTTTAGAATTTGGGCTTTGAAAAAACAATGTATTTTTAATCTCAGATTATATTTCATACCTCATCTTAATTATCTTGCTGTAATACTAATTGAAGAAAAGAACTGGTGGAGGTAGAAGAATTTTATCATTTCTTTGGCACTGATATTTTTGTTTTGGAACTTTCGGAGACACTTTTGTGACATGCTCAAGGCATTAGTGCCCCCGGAAACCTACTTTATATTTTTAAATTTGAAAGAGTGATATCACTTTTATATTCAGGCATGAAATAAGAACAACATTGTTTGTGGCCACTTCCCAAACCTAGTTGTTGGTCATATGTTTCATCGAAGTAATTATTACTTTTTTCTTCTTTAATGACCTTCATGAGTTACTTTTTTGTGGTAGGTCTATGTTCAATGTGGGTATTTTTTTTTTTTTAATTGAACTTGTTCCATAAACAAGGGTTGTATGGAGGAAGCTAGTCACTTGGACTCTTCACCTTCATGTATTGGGTAGCTGTAGACTATTCATAAATTTATTATAATGTAAACTATGTATTTGGTCCATGTTCCTTGGCAAATAAATATGACCTGACAAGAAACTGCTATATTCGACATGTTTTTTCATCTCTAGTTTTCACGTACACATTAGGGCAAGGGCCTAGCCTCATTGACACACCGGTTCCCAACAGATCACCAAAGTTAAGATAAGTTGGGCCCAGACGGTGGTTGGATGGGTGGCCCTCCTCCATGCCTCTACCGGGGTGGATGGAGGGGTGACACTCCCTCAAGACCTATACCGGGAGGCCGGAGGGAGACCGGGAAGGTAGGACGGGAGGACTCCCTCCATACCTGTACTGGGAAGGTTGGGGGTGGCCCCTCCTTCATACCTCTACCGTGGTACTCTTATCCCCTGTCTGCAAGTGGCAGGCAGGTTAAATGTGGGATGGCACAATGGGCCAAAAAGGTCTTGAGTGCCAGGAGGGCTCCAAAAGGCCCTCACCTACCCATGCAATCTACTCTACTACTCTACTTCCATGTACACATTTGGCTTATTTCATTTCATTGAATATTCTTTGCATTATGTAGTTGACGATCAAATTACTAATGCCTTTGTTGAATGGCTCTATGTAATGAAAGTTCTGATTCTTAGTGAGTGAATCTTGCTGGAAAATTCTTCTCGAGTAGTCAACTGGGTCAGTTCTTCATCTCTGTCAATGTTTTGAATCAGAAGCTCTGATATTTTATAGCAGGGCAAGGGCGAGTATTATGCGTGGTTTGGTTGAGTTTTCTGGCCTGGGTCTAAGGCACTTACATCTTGACCCATTGTGCAATCCACCTTATTGAGTTTTTACTAGTGATGTCACGATTAAATATAAGCTTATATCCATGGATTAGAGATTCATTGGAATTCTTTCAAGAAATCTTCAAGTCCTCATTACAGAATTATTATCTGGGCACAACATAATTTTACTTCCATCCATTACAGTATGTATAAAAGCAAATGTTAATAATGCATTAGTCATGTGATGCCCTTAGAAATTGATCCCGTAGAGCGTCCACAGACTGCTCTCATACCCTCCCAATCCACCATTTTCAGAGCCAATGCATGTGCCGCAAACCCTTAAACTTGCCTTTTTTATTCTATTGTTGACTGATGACCCAAACATTTTTTTTTGTTTTAGAAAGGCCAAAGTGATGAGCTGCAGAAAAATATATACCTCAACCTAGAAGTTTTTTTCATACCGCCCAAGTTGCGAAATTTTCACAACCATTTTTGTTGTTCTTTTGTGCCATGGTTTTCGACCACAAATGAATAGTCCTCCATCATGACTTAAGCAAAATTAAGCCTGCCCCTTTTCAAGGAATGATGAAGGAGTTTCTAGGTTCTAAACATAGTTCAAATCAATAAGGGTAAAATAAAACCTCAGAGTCAGGAAAAGATTTTTGTGTTATCTTCCAATCACTAAAGGCTCATATTCTGACTCTGACTGCTAGTTTGACATTTATTGAAGTCAAAGTTAGTAGCTCTCTTTTGCTATTTTGTGTTAAATTCAGGTCTTTAGATTCTATTATATTTCATAATAGTAACATTTTGAAAAATATTATTCATATCATATCCAAAATAATTTAAAATGAAGATGGTTGAGCCATGAGTTCATGTTGAGCTTGTGTGGAATCGCCCGATTGTAAAAACTTCTCGGAAAAAAGTACCAATGATAAAGTTATGATATTTGTGATTTGCAGCTGTAATACATATATCCTGAAGTGGTGCTTCCAAAGCTAAGAATTCATTTTGGAAATAGTATGTACAAAATATAACATTTTAGCCCGTGAAGCAGTGAAAACCTGCAAATTAAATCAAGAAGATGCTATATGAATTGACTTGGAAACTCCTCATAAGAGATTATATTTTCACTATTCTAGCAATGTTATTTTATAAGAGAGCCATCAAGACTACTGGCAATTAGGATGACAAAAAAAGAAACATTAAATCCTGACTTGAGTGAGAATACTCCCTTTCATTACAGAAAATTAATAAGTTAGGCACTAGTGCTCACTTTTCACCTTCATATAAATTAATGAACATGAATTAATAAAAATTTGTTGTGAAACTAAAATTATTTTTGTTTTTTTTTTCTATTTTATAGCTAATTAATTAGATTTGTATTTGAGGGAAAACCTATGACTGCTTATAGGCTCCTAATCTAGCAAGAAATGTATTTGAATATGTTTTATTTGCGATTTGGTAATGAAAAGGAACTGGGATTCGTAACTTGATGAAAGCAGGATTCTGATTCAAGATTCAGCATTTGAGATTCGATAAAATAAATCTATATTTGAAGTTTGGATTTGATGAAATTTTGGATTCGATATATCACTGGTTTTTACCCATGGATAGCTATATATAGGTTTCCAAAGGCCAGGGGTCTCCAATGGGTAATTCCCTGATGTGTTTGGTTTCTTCTTCACATGGCAGTGGCCTAGTTACCTAGCCCTATCATAGTTCTCAGTTTGCTTCCACATAATGAGAGGAGCTTTTTTGTGTAATCGGAGTTTAGTGGATTAATGAATCCTCTAGCTTTCCTCAAACCTGGATCTGAGTGCCAAATCTCAAAGTGTTGAGCTCTAGCCCACCCCTTGATAACATAATTCATGCTAAGCAGAGGGGAAATGCCAATTTAAGGAATCAAGATTGCTTAGTGGGTGACTACATTACATACTTGATTGGCAATGGGAGATTTAGTTTCTGAATCCTCCTCTAGTCACGATATTTTTCATGCTAGTTTTTCATATATATTGGCATTAAAATGAAATTTTTTTGATATTAAGTTATAGTTAAGATAGAGATAATTCTAGGTAGGTACCTACCTATTTTAGTGTTAATTTATTTTCCTACTCCATCATGCAATTTTTCTTGATGCTGGAAATTTTTGTCATGACTTGCAAGTGGTGGTTGATGATATTTCTTTAAAGGAAAGTGAAATTCTGTGGGAGCATGTTCTCTTTGAATGCATGAAAATGCTGTGATGATATACCCTTATATCCGAAATCACTTCCTTAGAATCGGAAAAAATCGTGCGCCTCTACATACGGGTATGGTTCACCGCCACTCTATCGGTAGCAGCTCCCCGCCACGACCTCCAGTTCCTGAAGGACTTGATTGCCTACGATGAGGTCAACAAGCCTGTGGCGAGGGTTTAAATCATGAATACTAAATAATATATATTATATAGTATCCATGGTTTGAATCCTTTATATAGTATCCATGGTTTATATAGAGGGCTTTACATCAAACGGCGCGGCTGCTGGCAGGGGCGGTGGGGGGCGTCCGGCGGGCGCCTTTGAGGCAGCATTTCGGCATGAAGGAATCGAGATTCAACAAAACGGTTGAAATTATTGCCCATAGAGCTATAAAACACAGGGTTTACCTTAGTAAACGTTTTATTCGGGTCGAAAACCTCAACATTAAAAATAACTGCATTTAGGCCCTTAAGGCCCCTCAGGCACGGCCATCCGTCGTCGCACGAACCTGGGGCTTTTTTATAATTTTTTTCTCACCGATTCGCACATTATGAGACAACGTATTCTTAAATCGGATCATTTTTTTAAATATAAGCGCCGGCCTAGTGTGAGGTGGTCGAGGAGAATGATATCAGCTTGGTTGCCTCCAACTGTCCGGTGGGGGAGGAGTAGTTTCACCAGATTATACATTTAATATTACAGATCACGGGATATAACAACATTATCCTTAACAATTATACATCCTTGCTCGACTGAAAGAGAATGTCTTAACAAAAATTAAAGATTCAATTGGTCCTTATGGACATACGCCATTAGAACATTCAATCCTTATGGACATTATGCCTCTCTTCCCATCTCGGCGGCTAGTGAGGGGAGGGCGACTGACCCGGGAAGGGCGGCCTGAGTGCGTCATGTTTTGTAAACGAATGTGGTGTGAGTGGTTGTGTCTTGTGTGTGTATGCCTTGCGGGTGACGCCCAGGTTTGATTGGCAACTTATTGGTGCGTTTGACGGAAATGAGTGCTACCCCATGCCCCCTCCTATTACTCCTCCCACGTGACGTAGCCCCAAAGCAGTGGCGGATACATATGGGGTCGCGGGGGGCGCGCGCCCTTGCGGGGCCGCCCCCGCCAGTCAGCCCGCACCAGTGGCGGATACATATGGGGGGCGCGCGCCCCCCCCTTGCGGCGCCGCTCGCATTGGCACCCGCGCCGCACAGTGGTCTGGATCCGAAAAAAGGCGGACAAAAGTCATTTTTTCGACTTTCTTGAAACTCACTTTAAATATGCAGTTCTTGTAGCAAAATGTACGGGGAATCCTACCGCACACTTAGTTTTGCATAAAATTTTTTGTTAAGTTTAGTAAATTGCTTCTAAGTAGAGCTAATTTTAGCTAAACCGCGCTCTTTAAATTTTTTCGAAAAAATACACATTTGTAACAAGTTTTTTTGCTCTATTTCGTATTAAAAATTGGTAAAATGAGTGTGGACTATAATTATATGGACACTTTACCATGAGAAAAACTAGGTTTCAATCTTGTAGTGCTTGTGATGATCGCTGAAGGAGTTCTTCAAGAGACACATTGTAAAATACGTTTTTTCCAATGTTTTATTGATTAGGATTTTAAAAATGAAGAAGTTTATTTTTTTTCTATTATATTCTGTTCTTGGCCGAATTTACTCTAGAAAGAGCGAGAGAATGAATTTCAGACTGCGATACTAAGCGAGATTGTGACGCTGGAAGATGAGGAAAATATTTTCTTCGATCGCTTTTCAGTACGATTCCCATCGAATTTTGTTCATCGTTGGAAGTATAAGACTGGTTGTATGCACTGCTGCTGAGAAAACCCACCTCTGGCTGTCCCTTTCTTCAAAGCCTAAGTGACAGGAGACCCGTTACCCGCACACGTGCCGGACCCAAGGGTCCTTAGTCGGGATATTTTTCTATCCCTACTTAGCGCACCACCCAACTTTTGTTTATTGCCTAAAGGCGGTTTCATTGACCTGCAAGTGAAATTGCACGTGTTAACAGATGTGGTATTTACCCTCCAGGTGCATCTTTCCAGATGGGTTTTATTGGAGGGCTGCCGTTGGTAGGCATTTTTTCACAAAATTCAGGCATTGCACATTTCTCTTTATGCGGTCCACCAAAAACCCTCCTGGTTATCCTCGGGGGTAGACCAAGGTTCTTGGGGGTGGTGGGAACTTCTCTTTTTAGCCTCCTCCATGCTTCAGTAGAAACATTTTGGTGCTCTTCAGTTGGTCCTTTTCCATCGATGAGTACACATGCGAGTTCTTAGTCGTTGGGTTCTCGGTTGGCAATAGTCTTCGTGATTTGAAGTGATCTCTGAAGTAAGTGTTAGTGTTGTGATAGTTTGTACTAGTGTTGTGATTCAATGATTTTTTTGTTCCTGGCCACCACAGAGTTTTTTCTGTATCCGCCACTGCCCCAAAGTAGGTATATAAGAGACGTGTGCACGCGAGATAATGGCAGGCGGTGAAACCAAGGAAGGGATCGGCGCTACGAGAGACGCGGAAGCGCAAGTAGGAGCTGTGGAAGAGCCTGGGACTGACAGCGGAGTCGACGCTAAGGACGCTGCCGAAGGAGTCCGAGGATAGGGCTAGAGGAGCACCTGTGGACTGGGATTGTGACGTGACCGCTCTTGGAGGACAGGTCCCAAATAGATGTTGGGAGATGCCTCCCGAGCCAATCAAGTTTGTACAGCCCTGTTAAACAAAAATCTTACCACTTGTTTTGGTGCTCTTCAGTTGATCCTTTTCCATCGATGAGTACACATGCGAGTTCTTAGTCGTTGGGTTCTCGGTTGGCAATAGTCTTCGTGATTTGAAGTGATCTCTGAAGTAAGTGTTAGTGTTGTGATAGTTTGTACTAGTGTTGTGATTCAATGATTTTTTTGTTCCTGGCCACCACAGAGTTTTTTCTGTATCCGCCACTGCCCCAAAGTAGGTATATAAGAGACGTGTGCACGCGAGATAATGGCAGGCGGTGAAACCAAGGAAGGGATCGGCGCTACGAGAGACGCGGAAGCGCAAGTAGGAGCTGTGGAAGAGCCTGGGACTGACAGCGGAGTCGACGCTAAGGACGCTGCCGAAGGAGTCCGAGGATAGGGCTAGAGGAGCACCTGTGGACTGGGATTGTGACGTGACCGCTCTTGGAGGACAGGTCCCAAATAGATATTGGGAGATGCCTCCCGAGCCAATCAAGTTTGTACAGCCCTGTTAAACAAAAATCTTACCACTTGTTTTGGTGCTCTTCAGTTGATCCTTTTCCATCGATGAGTACACATGCGAGTTCTTAGTCGTTGGGTTCTCGGTTGGCAATAGTCTTCGTGATTTGAAGTGATCTCTGAAGTAAGTGTTAGTGTTGTGATAGTTTGTAATAGTGTTGTGATTCAATGATTTTTTTGTTCCTGGCCACCACAGCGATAAGGATAATTAATCAGGTATGCTATTTCTCTTTTATTTCCGGTTTTGAAGTTGATCTAGTACGGGGTACCACACTAAATTTGGCATTGTTTTTGCTTCCGTTTAAACTCCTAACTTTCTAGAATAAAGAATATTGTTCAGTATTTAACGAACCAATGATTCTAATTTTTAACGCACAGCTATGTAGTTAACATTTACGTGGAAGCAACTTCACGGTAAAATGCAGGAGAAAAAAGGAGCCAATGGACGACCGGAAAAGTAATTTGACGGGACTTCTTGAGGATTGCTTACATTTTACACGGAGATGAGAACGTAAAAAATGAGCTCAAAAATGTTTTGAAAGTAAATTTTTTTGTTGGTTACGAGAAAAGATGGCGAGATTGCTCTCGAACGAACTCTTTTTTGGATGCGACTTGGTTGGATCAAATCGTTGATTTCCCTGATGTTGTGTATCGTAACTTTCCAAGCACCTCAGGGTGCACCCATTTTCCCTGTGTTTTAATTGTAATATGACATCCCTTGGGCTATTGTCTAATTGTAAGTAATGAGCCTTTTTCATCAAGCACATACAATAAAAGAAAGGGTAGGCCAAACAAACAATTTTCGGATGTCACTATCCGATCAAAAAGAAGGAAAACTAAATTCCTTAGAGAAAATACTTACCCTGCAGAACTGTCTTTTGCTACAGCCATGAATCTAAGAGAGAGAGGACATAGCGCGCAGAAGCGTCTCTAGTTAATACGATGACCCCCCCTACACGGATATGGTATGTAAATGAGTATTGAAAAAGTGGAAGAGGGAAAAGGAAGAAAGTACTTCAGGAGAAATTTAAAAGTAGAATGGGTCTATTAGTTGATCTACCAAAGCAAAAATATGGCACATCGAATGATGGCAACACAGCTAGGCGCTTCTTCAAAAATGCCCGCCTATCAGCTGAAAGTACTGGTAAGGATCCATTTATTTCACAAAAATATTCTTTTACTTCAACGCTTTTCACATGAAATAAAATATAAAATTGATTTTCAGTCGTAGAAAGAGAACTTATCTTTAATATTTCAAATATTTTGAGAGCTTCGTCATGCGGCCTTCTAATTGATACCCCAAAATTTAAAGAATAATTTATGGACACGGCAAAATGTTATGTTAAATATTATGAGTGGTTCTACATGCCACCCACAGTGCATAAAGTTCTGCTGCATGGTGCAGATGTGATTGAGTCAGCTCTTCTTCCAATTGGAGAGCTTTCGGAGGAGGCTCAGGAATCGCGGAATAAAGATATAAGAACTTATCGCATCACGCAAGAAAAATTTCAAGATTCCACACGACTGAGGACGTTTTCCGGAGACTAATGCTGACCTCTGATCCATTAGTCAGTAGGTACATACATTAGATGCTGAATTAAATAAATACCGTGGCCTAAAAGATCTGCCTAAAGAGGTCCGTGAGCTCTTGCAAGAATATCCTGACTCAGCGAGTGAATGCGAGGAAGAGGAGTGGAATTCAGGAGAATCTGATTTGGAATTACATAAATTGTAAAGTTAATAAGATACTAAGTATGTTTTTATTTACATAAATGAGTTAATTTGCACTTTCAACAGTTTTAATATTTATTTAATAATTACTTATTTTTTAGTTTCAGCGGCACTACCTCTGCTAGCTGATAATCGCAATCACTTCAACGTTAGAATCAATTCCCCTAACTGCCTTACATTGACCCATTTTTTAATAATTATTTACTAAGTTAAAGGTCTAGAAGTCATATTATGCAAATACTTTTTATATATTTGCATTATTAATAATAACAGGCGTTTTCTATGCAGTCTCTTCATTATCGGTTAATTTAGCATTAAAATTCCCAATATCTTCTAAAATAATTATTTTTTGTTGAAAATAACAGCAGAAGTGAACTATGAGCGTCTTAAAACATATAAATGAGAATTTTCAAATTAATCTGACAAAAATCTGATTTTTGTCCCTCTTTTTCGCGATCCGAACCACTGTGCAAGTCCCCGAGTCCCTACTGACTAATGGATCAGAGGTCAGCATCAGTCTCCGGAAAACGTCCTCAGTCGTGTGGAATCTTGGAAGCCCCCGCCAGTCAGCCCGCGCGCTGTTCGTTCGTGTCTTTCGTCAGTCGACTCTGAGTCGCGTTATCGAGTAGTTTTACGTTCTTATGTAGCACGCGCGCGCGTCCGCGTCATCGTATATTATACGTTTCTGTCTGGCGCATAGATAGCTAATCTACGAGAAAAGTCGCGGCCATTCTAGTGATCTCGATACGTTATTCTGTCTAGCATTTGTTCGAGAAAAGTCGCGAATATTCTACTGTTTGTATTTGTTCACAATCCTTAAAAGTCTGGAAGCGAACATTCTGGCACCGAATGTTCTCGGAACAACCGAGCTACATATATAAGGGAAGCAGAGTCGCTGCCAGGCAGTCAGTTTGAAAGCTACAATCGTCGCGATAACTTGCGCCCCCCCCTTGAGTTTTTTCTGTATCCGCCACTGCCCCAAAGTAGGTATATAAGAGACGTGTGCACGCGAGATAATGGCAAGCGGTGAAACCAAGGAAGGGATCGGCGCTACGAGAGACGCGGAAGCGCAAGTAGGAGCTGTGGAAGAGCCTGGGACTGACAGCGGAGTCGACGCTAAGGACGCTGCCGAAGGAGTCCGAGGATAGGGCTAGAGGAGCACCTGTGGACTGGGATTGTGACGTGACCGCTCTTGGAGGACAGGTCCCAAATAGATGTTGGGAGATGCCTCCCGAGCCAATCAAGTTTGTACAGCCCTGTTAAACAAAAATCTTACCACCTCAGAGCTGAACAATTTAAAAGTCTCCATTTGACGGCGATGTGACAATGCGGTAAGGGTCATTCGTCGTTGAGGGAAATGGCGAGAGAAATTAATATTTTGCATGTGAATGTGCTAAACATTAAAAGGCGGTGGACGACAGAACAGGTGAAGTGTCGACAGGAGAGAGGGTCTGGTCGACCGATGGTTACATCCTCGGAGGACGATAACCGCCTTGTTTCGAATGTGAGGGAACATCTCTTCACAACCGCTAATGAGGCGTGTTCATACTCTGGGTTTCGAGCGTCTCCCTTGACAGCGTGTCGGCGACTATTTGAGGCGGGACTGCATGCGAAACGAGCGGCTGTCAATGAAATGTTGACGGATGCGCTCCGGGCGGCTCGGCTACAGTTTTCCCGCAATTCCCGGCGGGTGAACGAAGATTTTTGGAGGAAGGTAATTTCAGTGACGAGAAAACCTTCTCATCGACGCCCAGTGGTCCAGTGATAGTTTATCGCCCAAAAAACACGCGATTTGAACCTCAGTATGTCAAAGAACGGGGGAGTTTCTCTGGCCACGCTTGGGGGTAGATCTTCGCAGACGGCCCGGGAATGTGCTGGAAAATTGAGGGCACATTGAACGGGGAGCAATATGTCCACATTCTTGACAGTGTCATGCTTCCTTCCGCAATAATGTTTCCGGGAGGATTTATGTTTCAGCGGGAATGTAATAAGAAAAATAAACTGAAAGCCATTCAACTTATTATTTTTTTTGTGGTTGTCCCTGCTTTTGACAATTTATCGCAATGCACTTTATTTAATGGGCAAACAAAACAGTTATGACTAACATTTTAAAATCTGTTTTGATAAAAAAATTCCACACTAATTGAGTCACAATTTTATTTTAGCAAAAACTATTAATTAAAAAATACACTTTTGTGACTTTTTAATGCCCGTGGAATAGTTTTCAATGTAACTAATTATATAAAACGTTTCCATTAGGACAGTTCACGGATCCACACTTGAAGGAGGGCTAAGGAGTTTTTCGCAGATAATGGGATACAGCAGTTGTCGTGGCCCCAAAGGAGTCCTACCTAAATCCTTTTGAGAATGCATGGAGCGTGATGGCTCGCGAGCTGAGAAGCAGAGATGTGAGACCACGCAATGCAACTGAGCTGTGGGAGGCTGTCGAAGGCGCGAAGGAGGAAATAGGGCCAACGCTTTGCTAAATTTTAATTTGGTCAATGTCCAGGAGACTGGAGTGTGTAATAAGGAACAATGGAGGATATACTGATTACTAGACGCCATTTCGCGGTGAGCATTATGTCACAATAGTTTATCTCACGCTCTGTGCTATTTATTTGACATCAGAGGTTGTAATCTATATTCCAGTTTCTTAAATTTATATCTGATTTTGCCTCTTTTCCACAGGTCCAATCTGATGGGAGTATATTGAAGTTCTACTACTCTGCCGCATTGGACGGTTGAAATTTGACAAACTTTATATTTTTTTATAAAAGTTCCTGACTTAATTACTTCGCACTGCTAATCACCAGTGGAGTAAGAACTAAGTTTCATTCATGGTCCTTATGTATTGGTCTCTTGCTTTCGCCTATCCGCTTCTTAGGGAATACTCAGTTTCACCGGGCCGAGATCTCTCGACCATACAGAACCAGACAGAACACTATGCCAATCTATAATCTGCACCCTTGCAGCTCGTTTCGGTTGTTTGCATTTACTCCATTTTGGACGCGTATCCCATAGCGCTACAAACTAGAGTCTGAATGGGAAGTGGTTGACACTTATTTGGCTCGGAGGGGGGTTAAGGAGAGTTGTTAATGTCCCAACATTTGGTGGATGTGGGAAAGTGCTCCCCTTTGCCCTTTGCTCAGTTTAACAGTAGGCGTGCCGGTAATGAACTGTGAACTGAATTCTACTTTGGATAACTAAACGGCCGATTTCTCTAAATGCATAGGTAGAGTACGAAAAATCCAATTTTCTATCCGCACGCCCCTCCAATTCTCTTACTTCCGCGTTTTCACGAAAAGATCCGCTATAAGAGCAAGAAACTCCAACGCCCTAACCTCGAAACCGTGAGACCTATTATTCAGTATCTGCCAGAATTCTTCCCATTGTCGAATCAGACGAACGAAGATAAATCCGAGTATTATTAACAGGCGTCGAGTTAAGACTATAATCTACGTAATGTTACTATCAATAATGTATGAAAAAATGGGGTCATAAGGAGCAAAAAATAACTTTCATGACTCGGTACTCACGAAAAAAATTGAGCCTAGCTGGCAACAGAGTAACGAATCCATCCCCGTAAATCACCTCAAGCACATGTTTATCAAATGTCAGGCCAAGTTATTCCTTCAGTCACTACTCAAAAAGACTTGGGGGTCATATTTGACGCCATGGTTCTCTTTAGTGGACAAATAAAAAGCATTTCCTAGCGGACTAAGTCTTTAGTACGCTTAGCTTTTCGCTACGGAGAGGATCTGATCTAAATGCTCTTCTGTGTTTCTCTGGTCTTGAATAATGCTCCCAAGCTCGGGCCACTGCCAAATCTACTCTCAAACTCCTGAAAGGACGAATGGATTTCTACCGATCCATATAATCAGGCAGCACCATTTATCGTTCCGCAACTACCTCCTCGATAAAAAAGGTACACTTTGGCATATCCTCGAAGTCTTTCTCGATAGCAAGCTTTTCAAGAAAGTAGCCGATGAAAACTATAGGTCACCTGAACTTCTTTCTCATTAGGTACGTTTTCCTTCACGAACGACACGAATAAATGCATTTTCATTACACCACCCGACAACTCTGTCTCAGTTAGTCTTTTATCTTAAGACTCGCATCTACATGCAATGTCACGCTGACAAGTATCCCAAAATTCGATCCATTCCATTCATCATGTTTCTGTCGCACGCCTCTTTATTCTACTCTCGTCTTTTGCCCTGTGTTTTGTTTTAATTGTTCGTTATTAAATGCTACTTTTATTTGTTTACTGCTGTCATTTGTTGTACTTATTGTTCCTTTTTTATTTGTTTTGAATACTGCTGTTATTTATCCAATTTAATTGGCCTTGACCTGTTTTTTGATATGATAAATAAATACATAAATGTGAATTCATTACTGCGTCTATTTTATGCTTCTTTTCCTTCCACTTTCAATAAATTTGCTCCTATGTGACAAAAAAAGATTTTGTATGGTAGAAATGATTTCTTCGAGGGCCGCATTATGGGGTTTGGATTTTTTAAATCGGTCTCAGACGTCAAGGATGCGTCGCCTAAGATATATAAGTAGTCGAAACAACAATAAGCACTTAGTATTTGATGGTATCTTTATGTTTCCTATGTAATAAAGCCATTATAATTTATTAGTTAAGGACATGTTGCTATCAAAACTCAAGTGTAATGGAACGATTTATATATTCTATTCGTCACGGTTCAACCTCTCTGAGTGACGATAATTCACGATAATTGCCTTGGTTATAGAAACATTATTGTTTATTGGACAAGGACTTGTTAAAAAAAATGTAATCCTTACTAATGATAAAAATGTAATGGTGTCCGTCTGTCTGTTGCTCCATCACGCAAAAAACACTGGATCAATTGAGCTGAAATTTGGCGTGTGGATAGAAAATATATCTGGTTGTAACATAGGCTATATAAAAAAGCCCCCAGGGCCCCCGAAGCCCCCCCTTGGTGGTCCATGCTAAGCAGTGGTTTCATTTTTTTGCTTTTAAAAAGTACTTTCTCTCAAAATAGAGGGCTGATTGTTTTTATCGGATGGCTGGATAAATTAAGTTTCTAATTCTTTTAATTTATT
Organism: Pyrrhosoma nymphula; assembly: GCA_963573305.1. Taxonomy (NCBI): domain Eukaryota; kingdom Metazoa; phylum Arthropoda; class Insecta; order Odonata; family Coenagrionidae; genus Pyrrhosoma; species Pyrrhosoma nymphula. The sequence goes on from OY754332.1 coordinate 122,040,544, forward strand.
TTCTTTTACGCTTCGTATTTTTCTGAAAATCATGAATTTAGCTGAAAAATATAACATTTTTCTCTGAAATCAACAATACCATATTTCCTTGACAATCAGATATTTTGAAAGGATATTCACGCCTCTAGAATATCACGTTTTCCTGTAGGCCCATGATAGCACGTAGAAAGAAAGACTATATAAGAAGTGCCCAGAGTCCCAAGGGACCCATGATAGATTCCTTCGGGGGGTAATCGATAAATTCAATGCATAATTACAACAAGTATCCTCTTCAATGTCTATTCCCAAAGTATCTCTCATAGGGGAATTGCATGTGTATGAGAGAACACTAACGTAGTAACCGATACACATAAAGAAATTAAATAGACGACACGCAATTAAATGAGCAAGAATTTTACGTACAGCGAATAGTAATGGTAATAATGCCTTTTTCTACAACAAACAGCGTTGTTTATTATCGTATAATACTCAGATGTATTACTCTGCCTCTCATTACGATTTCGAACTGTTTTTAGACCAATTCCAACATCATAAACGTTACGAGTTATTTATGTATGTTTAAAAGTGTTTAAGTGTAGTTAACTTGCATTCACTCATTTTTGGGTTTACCGTGCATGAAAGAGGACCAACAGTCACTCATCTCTCCGTGCACCAGGAAAACGGTCAGCGTATCTGCTACAACGAACACAACGTACAAGATAGGTTACGATCTCCTCAAATGGCCACGCTGACAGTATTCTTCAGGCTTTGTGGTTTTCTTATAAAATAAATTTAATGTTTTTATCACCAGTTGAATTTCAACGGGTACCTTCCGCTAGTTTAATATACATTATATAATCAATTCGCATAGTTCTACCTCTTTGAGCGACGATAATTCGCGATAAATCCATTTCCACGACATAAAAAAGTGGAAGATGCATCACTTTCAGCGGAGATTTTCCCGTGCTGTAATGGAGACTTGAAATGGATAATTATGTTCCTTCATTCTCGCCCACACAAAGCAAACGAAAGCCCGGACCCTACCCCTCCCCTCAGAAATACTTCTTTCAAAGGTAAAAATCTTCCTTCTGTGCGTCTACCCCTCGCCATATGCGGGGAGGAAGGCCCTTGTTCCGTTCCGTGCGTTAATTGCCTTTCCGCGCAAGGGGGCGAGGTTCGGCTGAATTGTCACATCGACGTCAACTGAGGAGAAATTTTTCGGCCCCGAGGTGGTAAGATGTTCTTGAACAGGACTGTACCGTGACCACTCTCGGTGGTCACGACTGTACCCCGGTGCCATCGTCCATCCCGCACTTCGCCTGACGTCTGGAAGGAAAAGAGCCGCTGCCACTCATTCTTCCAGCCTGTTGAACGCGTTGGAGTCTTCGCCGTTGCCAGTCTCGTTAAGAAATCTCACCAGTGTTGCCTCACCTTGCCATCTTCTTTAGTTTGCCCCCTCCCCGTGTACTCCTTAAGTCGTTCGAACCACGCAAGAGTCAGATTCGTGCGATCTGCCCAGGAACTATTCACATAGACTATCATTGTTCACATAGACAAACATAGTTCATTACTCCCGGGCAAAAATCGGTCCCATTGTGTTACGCGAGAAGCAAGGGGAGTTATTGTCTGGTGTTTGATTTTGTTTTCTCTTTTTCTGGTGTTTCACGGTCATTTACATCCCGATAATCGTTCATGCTTATCAGGGTTAAATGTATTATGTGCTTGTCCCATCTTTTTTCATTAGTGGAATCGCTTCATCGTTCATCAGACTATTGTTATTCATGGTACTTTTTGTCTTGTAAGCGTATTACCCATTGGGGTGAAAATATATTATTTGTCTAACCCATACTGGTAGTCAATTGATTTATTTACGCCAAGGAGAGGGGAGAGACCCAGGTTGTAGTCATCTCCACTTCTCTAAGGCCTCATGCATGCCTCATCCCGTCCCAGGCGAATTACGACTCCTCATCCAGAGGGAGTAATTGACTCGCGTACCCAATACCGCATTGTATTTCCTAATTGTTTTGTCCTCTGAATCAGTGATTCACGATTTTGTGTGGATCTAACCCTGCGGCTCTCGCGGCGGGAGAGAGTGGCAGGGAGTTAATGTGCGGATCGCCTCGGCCTTCCGGGCGACTCGTGGGGACCGTTACATTAAATAGCTCCCGATGACGGATCTGAGTCAACCAAACGGGAATTTTACTGTGGGTTATTTGATTTGTTGCTTTATGTGCTCATTTTGTGGCGTATTAAATATCGCGTCGCGTAGCGTGATTGCATCCCTGTATTATGAAAGTCAACTCCGCCAAGCCGGTGACAAGCCCGGGACCCATCTACAAGCGATGGGGAGGAGGAGTCGGAGGAGTAGCAACCTCGTTAAAAAAACCTGGGTCCATCTGGCTCCGGATGGTAGCACCCTGTAAGGGCTCCTGCCTAGGGTTACAGGTGAAAAACGGCCAATGGCTCCAGCGGCGGAGGAAAGCAAAATGCTTCAACAGTAAAGGAAGCAGACGAGCCAAGATCCCACTGCCTTGTGGAAGGTGGGGAACCGAAAGGCTAAGGGAGAAAACCCTGAAAGAAAATCCGGAAGCCTGCAGCCGGAGATGGCAGCCCCACCAGTAGGATCGGGAGTGGTAGGCTAATAGCCTGCTTCTTCTTAAACATATTACCTGAAACTGCAAAGAAGGAAATAAACCGGACGGATCATATGGCCCAGACTTTTGGCTTGAAATTTAGGATAAGAATAGGTTTATGGAACGTAAGTACAATGAATGAGAGTGGTGTCCTCAATATAGTTGAGAAAGAAATGAACATTATAAGATTAAAATATTAGGAATATGTGAAACCAGATGGAACGGTTTTGGAGAGTTTAAGACACAGGAGAAAAACACCTTAATCTACTTAGGTCAAGAGGAAGAAGAAATAGCTAATAGAGCCGGCGTGGGGGTATGCATGACCGCTTAAGCTAGGATATGCCTTATTGACTGGAAACCCACGTCAGAGAGAATTATCGTAGCCAGGTTCCGTTGCTGAGTTAGATTTGTCCTCATCCAGTGTAAAGGACGAGAGGTTTATTACATCGCGGCCGGCAGTGGGAGTGGAACGGGGCTGGGGTATTCGCGTCTTAGTTCGGGAGACGCTGTGGGAAGAGGGGGGAGGCTTGGAAGGAGGTGGGGGGGTGGAGGTGGGGGGGGGGGGGAGGTGTGAGCTCCGTGAAGGGCAAAGAGACCAAATTGAAGGAAGGATGTGGAGAGAGTGGAAAGTTTTTTTAACAGGATAGTGCGTCTGGGAGAAAGGTTTCGTAGCGCAGAAGAAAATATTTGATTTAGGACAGTGAATGATTTCGGAAATGAAAGGGATGTGTTTATTTAAGAAAGACTGATATTGAGAAAGGATGATGCGAGTAAATTATATTGATTGACGGTATATGAATAAGTGAAGCTGAGGATGAAGGCAGGGTGGGATGCCGGAAAGATGAATATTGATAGTCAGACCATTAGGTATGATTCCTAAAGAGATGTATGAAGTGAGAAACTCTCTGTGGGCAACTTTGTGCGCGTGTCTACGAGCTAGTGGTAGCCACATATGAAGGGGGTATCGATGATCCATTGGAAAGAAACATAGTTGGGTTTAACGATGTAAAAAATTAACGATTAAAATTAATCGTTAAAAATGTAGTTTACTATTTAACTAAACCGTTACTTTGTAGAAGAGTAAACTTTTAACTTATAATCGTTAAAATTATACATTAACTGTTAAAAAATTAACTTCAGTTAATTTTTTTCGTTAGTTTTTGGCAAATATCGACCTGTTCGAATTATCTTTTCTTATTTTTTCACAAAGGAGAGGATGGATGTCCGATGCAAATTTTGAAATGAGAATGTTATTTAAGTTGAATGACTTTTTAAGTAAAAATTAAATAAATCTTTCTTGAATTTGAAAATTGTATTTATTTCATCCCAATTTCGAAAAAATAGCTTTTAATAGTTTCTTAAAAATTCCTGAAAAAGTAACTTTTACGTAAAAGTTAACTTTTTTAACTTTAACTTTAATCAGATACTTTTTCAGAAAAGTAACTTTTAACTTTAACTAGTTAGTTTTTACTATGATTAACTTTAACTTTAATCAGTTAATTTTTTTGGTAACTTTCCCAACTATGGAAAGAAATAATAGAAATGGAGAAGGAAAAAAGTTTACAGTGTTGAGGAAAAGGGAACAGAACACTTAGCTTGAGTCTTCACAGTAGATTAGGGACTGAGTGGACGACGATCACGAAGAAAAGCGAAGGATGTGGTATATAGGGCCAATACCTGCCCTTACCTGACCCACCAACCTGACCAACTTAACCTTGTCATCACATTCTTCCCCGGAGAACACAGAATCAAAAACATACTCAAAGACCTATATCCTATCATTAAAACAATACCTCTACTTCCGCTCCGTCTCCTCTTCTCCCTGTCCAAACCTCTCTCTCCCCCTACCCGACCTCCTGTCCTCTGTCTCCTCACCAGTATGTTTCCCTCCTTCCTTGGGAAATGGAAGATTATTTAAACATAATGATGGTACTGATCAGTCGGCAGGTGGAAATAGCTCGTTTCTGCCTGGAAGGAAACGCTAAGACGTGGGCTCAAACTCTTCTACCATTCCCTCGAACGTATGATGACATTAAAAAGCAGTTTTTAGAATTTTACTGAGATGTGACAGCAGATGTGAAGTTAAACTATCGCCGTTCTGTAATAACAGGAAGGTTTATTCTCAAGAGTGGGGTGTCAATACGAGACTAAGCGGTTTCAAAAATCGTTGGTGCACGATTGTGTGAGCCATAAATTGAAGAAACCGAAATTATTACTCCTTACTGTCTCTATATTCTTCTTCTTCTTCCATAGCTCTACAGCCCGGTGTGAGCCTTGGCTTCCTAAGTTATATGCCCCCTTTCGGCTCTCCTCTTTGTTTTCTCTCTCCATCTTCCAATCCCCATTGTCTTTTGGTCTTCTTCAACATCTTGCAGCCATATTTTGCGTGGTCTTCCTCTCCTCCAACTCCCTTCCATATTGCTATTTATTAACAATTTGGGCATTCTATACTCTTTCATCCTTTCAACATGGCCCAACCATGAAATGACTTCGAGAACCTAACTATATCCTTCTATTCCAATATTTCATTTATTTCATAGTTCATTCTTATTCTCTACATGTCTCCTTCTTTTACTGGGCCATAGATGCTCCTTATTATTTTCCTTTCAATTCTTCTTAATTTTTCTTCATCTTGTTTGGATAGGACCCATGTCTCAGCTCCATATGTAATTACTGGTTTTATCAATGTTTTATAAATTTGCAATTTAGTTTTCCTGGACAGAAGAGTTGATTTGAGGAGGGGTAAATTTGCAAAAAAAGGCCTTGTTACCTTGCATTACCCTTTGATTTATCTCTTCAGAGATCTTATTTTCATTATTTACTATTACTCCAAGGTAAGTAAATTTTCTGACGCCCTCAAAATCGCAATTCCCAATAATTAGGTTTTGTAGCGCTCGTTTGTCCTGTGAAGAAGACATTTTCAAGTATTTGGTCTTATCTTCATTTACATTGAGGCCCATTCTTTTCCCAATATGTTGATTCCCAATGATAGCAAACATTTCTTTAAGGTCCTTCACACTTCTTGCTATCATATCTATATCATCAGCATATGCAAAACCTTGTTTGGATTTATAAACAATAGTTCCCCTTAATATTAAAATTAAATTATTATTAAATATTAAATTTAAATTAAATTTAAAAATAAATTTAAATTAAAATTAAAAATTAAATATTAAAATTAAATCAAAAAAGGCATATCCAGAAGTGATTTATCGCACCCTCAAATGGGTTATTCGAAGAAGAAGAAGAAGAAGAAGTTCCCCTTAATTTCAATTCTTTCATTGCATTGTGCAAAACCAAGTTAAATAGCACAGCTGAGAGAGCATCTCCATGTCTTACCCTTGAGGTCACTTCAAAAGCGCTGTTTGTTCTACCCAAAACAAAGGCTTTACATTGGGATTCCTTCAGTGTTATCTCAACCAAATTAACCAGCTTTTGTGGAATACCACATTCTCTATATTACTTTACTTATATTCAAGTCTCTATATTACCCGAATATCCAAAATCTTGTGAAATCTGCAGAGCCACTAGATTTAAAGAAAATAATACGTCTTTTTAGGCTATTTTGATCAAACGCTTGAAGGTACTGCATCGGACTTTCCGCTCAAGCAACTCAATCCTTGGAATGTGTTGATCGCAGGGCAAATGGGGATAGAAACCGAAGAAGTGGGTGGAGGGGAAAAGGGAGAGGCGGAAAGGGTCAAGTGACAGCGCTCGACCGCAGAGCAGATCTGAGGGACGGCGGAACACCATCAACTGTTGACCTGAGGTGGAGTGAGTCTAATGGACCTGATGGCACAGGGGTTTAAGAACAGGATCCGACTCCTTTTCACATGCTTTTTATAAGATGATTTTTACATGCTTTTCTTTAACTCGCTTTTCCATGATCCTTGGTTCCATGGTTACCACTTCATTCACCCAATAATGAGAGTCGAGTTAGAATTGTGGTTAAGCATCCGAGTCTCGTCCCGAGGAACGAACGATCTGAGAGTCGTTGCATCGTGTCCACAACTTGACGAATTTTTTTCTAGATAAAATATGACGTGCTTTTCTTGGACTAACTTTTTCATTGGTCAATGAATCCATGGTTGTCACTTAATTTTACCTTAATACATTCGATTCCATTCGATTAAATACTCCCGAAATTCCCTTAATCCGTTTACATCACCCGCTCCTTTGTCCCATTCCATTTATTTTCTATATGGTTATCATCCTCCCTAAACTTGCCCCTTCAAGTGCAAACCTGACCCCCTCAACCTGTCTGATGTCACTTTCCTTCCCTCCGACCGCTTGAAGCTCATAATCGTTCCAGCCATGCCTCTTACCAGTGTTTAGAACCACTCATCGCAGTAAGGCGTTTGTTTTGTTCGAAAAATGTGTGCGATGACTTGTCTTGAGAAGAAGAGCTTCACCAGAGACGACTGCTTGCTCTCTTCGCTTCAAAACGGCACGAGTATTTGCGGACTTAAGAAGAGAGTTAGTTCTTTAATGTATTTTCTACGTGGCTACGTCTTGATAATCAGTGTTACAATATGGCTAGTGTTGCCTCGAGACTCGAGACTTTCTCGTCTCGTCTCGAGTCTCGTCTCGAAAACGAGACGAGACTCAAGACGAGACCGTTGGGTAGAATTCGAGACGAGACTCGAGACGAGACCACTTTTTGACGAGACGAGACGATAGCACTTCCACGAGACTCTCGAAAGTCTCGAAATACAGATATATGTCCTAAATTGATATTTGGTATAGCTTTATCCCTAAAACTATGTCCTTCTGTTAAGACGAAGTAAATTTTACGTTTTTCTTAAGTATTAAATTTGAAATATAATTCAATAATAACTTTTCGATAACTTATCTAACTATAAAAAAGAATTTTTGCCGAAAAATCAATTTCTGAATGCATGAGCCACTTCTGGAGCTAAGTAAGGGAGTGTTAATGACTGACTACTTTTCCTTGTTTCCTGCGATAATAACCTTGGAAAATTTATCCAGCAAAAATTGGACTATTTTCTAAAGTGGTAATTTTCAGTGCTTACTTCTACGACAAAAATATCTTGGATTATACCTGCATATGTGTAAAGTATCGCCCAGCGGCACTTGCAATCCTGCTTATAGTTTGCATGCTAGGAGAAAATGATGTCGCCATTTAGAATTGCGCAGAGCACATCACCTCGGCAGAAAGACGAATGATAATTGAAATAACTATGTACCTCTTCCTGCATGATATATCTTCCGAGGTTAGTGAGGATATTTAGCATAATGTCGCTAAATTGTGTTGAGGATGTTACAATAAAAAAGGATAACTACAATTGGCTTTCCTTTGACTTTAATTTCTTTCATTTGCCTTTATTTTGCTAACCAAAAATCCATTTGATCAAAAAGTCTATTACTGGATCATCTGACCGGCATTGATTCATCAGCCACTCATTCTAACTCCATTCATCATATTTTCCCCAGAAACACCTGTTAGCAGCAGGTAATCTTATTTCAGCAGCATGCAGTCCATTCTAAAAGGGGCCAGAAACCTGTCGAAAAAATCTATTAGCAGACTTATGCGAAATTCCTGAGAGGAAAAATCATTCGCCCTGATCGGGATTCGAACCCGGATCCCTCGATTTGCGGCCGAGTTCTTTAGCTTAAATGGCTAAAGCACTAAGTTTTGATAGCACTGATCAGCATTTTAGATGCATAGCCCATGTACTAAACCTTGCAGTACAGGATCTATTAAGAACGTTGTCTCTCTAGGACGGGGTTTCAGAAGACCAGCTTTATTAATTGACAGTGACGACGAGGATTTTGATTTCGAAGAAGAAAATAAAACTTCAATTTCCAAAATAAGATCTCTAATTTAAAAAATTAAAAAAGTGAGCAGGTACGAAATAAATTCCGTAGCGCTTGCGAAGCTGCAGGGGAACAATCACTTAACCTTGTAATAGACGTCCCAACTAGGTGGAATTCAACAGACGATATGATTGGAACAGCACTTAATGTGAAGAGAGGTATTTCAATCCTATGCGATAGTATAAGTGACCTGAAGCGCCTTAAAATCACTGGATCAGCATCGACACTGCTTGAAAATGTTCACAAAGTTTTAAAAAACTTTCAAGTTCTGACGAATAAATTAGGAGGAGAAAATTACGTCACCCTTCCACTCGTTACCGTTCCATTTAACTTGCTGTTGGATAAGCTAGAAAAAATGATGGAAATACTAGACAACAAGCCTGGAAGGAATGAAGGTGATGAAAAACTGTTGCTTGCCTATCAAGCTGCTCGGAACAAGATGCTAAAGCACTACCGCCTGACAACCTGGATTTATTGCGCGGTATTAATATTAGATCCACGTCAAAAATGTGAAACTTTCTCCATGACGTCATGGGGAAAAGAGATGCAGGAAAAGTCCCTATTGAAATTTGAGGAAATGTTCAAAGTCTATTACGAAAGGTATCCCACTTAAATTCAGTCCGCTCAGTCAATGGATCTAGAGAATCTTGAGTGGTCTGTTTTGGTAGAAAGTGACGAGGAAGACCTTCTAGATGTATATTCTCTCTATAAGCAGTCAAGACCCAGTACTGGCAGGTATTTTCTCCTTTTCAACTAATTTCACTTACCTTAACTATTTTGACCAAAGAGAGAAGTTCAATTAGTCTCAGAACTTTTATTTTTTTTAACTTTTAAATAGAAATTTAACCTTTTTTCTGTTAAGACCTAATGATTTTCATATAATTGCTCCTAGTCTATCATCCCAGCATGAAAAATGGAGAAAAGAACTTGAAGACTATCTTCAACTGCCGAGATCCCCTAGTGATGTAAACATATTGACATGGTGGAATGCAAATGAGGCAACTTTTCCAGTGCTATCAAAAATGGCGAGAGTCTTCCTCAGTATTCCCACTACATCTGTTCAAGCGGAAAGGTTGTTCTCAAGAGCAGCCTTGACAATAAGGAGCATAGAAACCGCTTGGGTCACAAATCAGCAAAAAGTTTTTTCTATGTGAACTCGTGGGTGACGTGCAATTTGGCCAGTCAAATATAAAACTTATGTTAATTAAACTTTTTTAAATCTGAAAATTATTTAAACTACTTTATTAAAGCGAAAATTATCTCTTATACCACTCACATTATTTTTGCGATTATTTTCTTAAACCTTCTGTGGATTTCTCTGCAGTAAATTTGTGTCTACATTCCCTTTTTAGAAATTTTTTGTTTTATGTTACTAGTTTATTCATTGAGTATCAATAAAATCATTGATTTAACTAGAAGTTTGATGTAATTGGTGTCCAGATCAATATATATTTAAAATTTATATCATGGCTTTCCTATTTCGAGTGTACCGATTCAGCGATTAAGTGCGCAAAGGAAACGGCTTTTTATGGTGCTAAATTTATTTTGGGGGAAACGAGACGAGACGAGAGTCTCGTCCGAGACTCGAGACCGAGACGAGACTGGGGTTCACGAGACGAGACTCGAGACGATACCCGAGTTCAGAAAACGAGACTGAGACGAGACTGGCTCAAGTCTCGCCTCGTCTCGTCTCGCGGCAACACTAATATATGGCATAGCCCGTTCACGTTAACTTGGCCGATCCGACTGTCGATCAGTAGTCGATCGATATATATTTTGATAGCGTTAACTCAGCTTAATTTAACTCAAATCTTGACGTCATCAAATTATGAAATTTTGCACAGTGCCGTATGTCAGGTGAAAACAGCATTCCAGTGCTATTTTTGATAATATCGATATATTTTCTATAGAATCAATATATTTCAATAAATTTAACTGCTTATTTTGACATGCTTTTCTGTAACTCGCTTTTCCATGGATCCACGGTTACTTGTATGGTTACCACTTGTTTTATGACTAAAGAATACTAATGCAGTGAAATACCCTTCCTGTATTGTGATTCGAGGTGGAATAGTGGAAAAGCATCCGATTCTCGTCCCAATAAACAATTAGAAAAATTTTCGCATCATTTCCAAAACCTGGCGATTGTTTTCTAGTAAAAAGTCCAAGTTTTTTTAGTCCTAGTTAATAAAATGTTTATGAAACAACTAGTGTTATTTTATGAAAATTGTATTTTTTACATAAACATTTCATCAACTAGGGCTAAAAAGAAAAAATAAAAAAAATTTAAGCATGCTTTTCTAAAATATTAAATTTTATTAAAAAAATAAAAAAAGAAATATCTTATCAGGACAAGACCACAACTAAAAGCATGGGGTGCGACCTCATTTATATTTCGCACCTTCACTTAAGTTCATTTCAAGACTTTCTATAAATTGTATATTGAAGCTCTCTATTCCATTGAATACCAAAATCTTCATATTTAATGAATTAATGCTGATATCGGATATGAAAGAGCGTCCCATGCTTTTCGTTATGGTCTTATCATTTTGTGGCTAATTTCCTTGAATTGAGTTTAATTATTTCCAGTACTAGGCTAAATTTTCATTCACTTGAGAAAATATTTTTTCTTATTTAGTACGATATTAAGATAATTCTATTTTTAGATTTTTGAGTAATTTTTTTTTCAGAAAAGCATGCTTGATTTGTTTTTCATTTTTTTTTCATTTTTTTTATTTATTGTAGATGCAGCCGGATCAGCCAGCGATGGGACCGATGCACAGTGGGCTGAAATCGAAAAAAGCTGGCCAAAATCCTCCGTAGCCGTTTTAATTAGAAAATGCTTGCAAATATTTTGGGATTATCGATGTTTAAGACGTCATGAAACCTATTAAGGGTGATTTGGAGCATAAGATCCTAATGCAAGGCAATGAGAAGTAAAAAAAAATTGGGAATAGATGTGTGGGTCACATATGTCCAGGGACTCGCTAAAATTTTAATGTGGTGATATTAGTGGATAGAAATTTTTTATATTTATGTACACATTTACTGTGAAAATACATGAAAATAAGTTAATTAAAATTTTAAAAGTCTTTGGAGGTGAAATCGTCATGAAATCCTGAATGAAAGCATGCATGAACTCCTGTCACGTATTAGCCTGAAAACGGAGAAAAATGTTATTTTCTAAAAAGCTTTTATTATTGATATATCAAACGCTACATTTTCTCATTCACCCTCCTCTTGCGAGCCAAAATCCTCAGGATTGAGGATGACATATCTTCAATTCCCTTACTCTTTCGCTCAGACGAAAAAAGATTTTTTACATCCTCCGGTATGTTCCTGGTCACCTTACGAGGGACATGAAAAAAGGGGAATCTGACGTTAGCAGTCTATGGAAAAGGTCATAATTCGTAATACATCCCTCAAATGCACTATTATTTCTTCCGAGGAGCTATTTCTTATTTCTCTGACTTCTGGCCTTCTTCCGTTACCCTGTCTTACCACCCCCCCTTCCCGCATCCCTATATAAGCTTGAGCACACTTGATATGTGTACCTGAAGATGCTGTAAAAAGCGAAACCGGTCGTGCATTAAATGTCATACTTGTGGAAATTGCTCTTGTTTCATTAACTGCAGGTCTGGCCATTTTGTTGAACTGGCCATCTATAAGAATAAAAAACATCTTCCGCAAAAAGGGCCCTGCTACATCAATACGCAATCTTTCCCATGGCTTTCCTGGTAATTTCCAACATTTCAAGGAGGCCTTGCCAGGTGAATGTTTATTTGCCAAGCATGCTTCACTGGAGTTGGCCAACTTCTCCAAATCTTGGTCTAAATTGGGCCACCAAGCAGGAATGAGCAAGAGATTTCATCTTTACAATGCCCATGTGACCTTCATGCAGCGAATCTCTTAACCCCAAAAATAATAACTAAAGCCTCCATATCTATTTGGAAGCCTTCCTTTCAGTCTTTAGTCAATGAACGGGAGGCAAAGGCCCGGACATTCCATTAGGGTACTCGTGCAATAATACACTTCCTAAACCATATGGAGATGCAACGCATTCCAATACTACAGCAAGGATAGATGAGCCAATACTCGGCTAAAAGCTATTGATGTTGATAGCAGCAAAAGCCTCCTCACACCTATTACTCCAATCCCATTCAACATCTTTCCTGAGTAGCTAATGCAATGGAGCTAGAATTGTTGCAATACTAGGAATAAAGTTTTCGTTCCCTTTCAGGATTGTTTGCAACTATCATTTCCCACGCTCTGGGAAAATGTTTCAAGCGAAGGCAATCCTGTCCAGTTATAAAAATGCTCAGGATCGGTTCAGAATGGCGCAGTAAAGCGCCATTTTTTCAATCTTCACCCGGAGCCTTTTTAGGTTTAATTTGATAAAACGTCCCATTCAGAGATAACAGCATCCAGGCCTTCTCCGGCTCCGCTGTCCTCATATTGTCGAATTTGCTAGTGTTTGAGTTCTCTTCGTCTACGTTGTCTCTAGGCATTAGCTTATTAATTATATTTGTGAGGGTTTCGTCCATAAATTACATTTTACCGCTTTGATCACTAGTCGAACTTAAAAGTTGGAGGGATTTAAAATTGTTCACATGCTAACTTATATGTGAATCCCCATGTGTTACTTTCTAAATTATTTTGCGTAAATCTCGGTCCCTGTGGTATTCAAACTCACCATACATGACCACTCTTGTATTTAAAAAATGGAAACTTTTCTATCACTTCAAATGCCCTTATAAGTGAGCGCATTCTGGTGCATTCTTCTTGGGCTTCCCACCAGGTCAAGTTCTTTATTTTGGCCTATGTTTTGAAAGGAGACTTTTCTATTGTTGGGCTGTTGACGCGTCTAATCTAAGTTATCAGGATTGTATGCCCTTCCAATTAGGTTGGTGATTTGTCAGGCTTTCTCCCTCTCTCATTTTCAAACACCAAAAAATCGATCAATCAACCTGACCTGATGAGAAGAGTATGAAATCCTAACAACTCAGATGACGTAGCATAAACAGACCTTATGATAATTGGACTGTCTCCTTTCCAGAAGTTGGCAAGAATGAAGAACTTAACCCAGTGGGAAGCCCGAGAAGTGTTCACAGCGAAAATTTGCTAGGAGAGAATTCTCTTCTTTCCCCATGCAACCTACAACTAAAAATGGATGTGGCCAACTATAAGCCTTGTATTCTTTGCCTTGTCATTGCATTGTGGTTCAAGGGTTCTATTATTATGCATTAAAATGAAAGTATAGGTTGCAGTTGAAATTTTATTAGTAATAATGTATTGTTATACATAATAATGTATTGGAAATAAATTTACAGTTTTAAATTATATACAGCACAAAGCCAATAAGGAAAACCAACTCTAATGCATTAAATGGTATGCAAGTGAAAGGTGAATAAAATTGCCATCAAGTCAACTGTTGTTTAAGCAGAAATGCACAATAAGCCTTGGTTCTAAATAAAAAATATTGCATTGAAAATACCATAAAGCGTAAATAGCAAAATAATATGTTACTTCAAATATAAAACATTTAATTATTTGCTGCAATCTCATTGATTGCATTGTTAATTCCCAACAGTTGCTCCATAAAGGACTTGTCTTTCATAGCCAATGCTAACTGAGAGAGCAGACTATAGAAATCTCCTGTTGGAATCCCTAATTGTCTCCCTACTTCATCTAAAAACTCAAAATATTCCCCAGCACCTTCCATTTTCTTCCCCTGTGTCTCATTAAATAATGAAAATGGAACTTTAGTCTGACGTCTTGCTCCTCCCCTTTGGTAGAAGAGAGTAAGTCCTGCTTTATGGAAATTAGGCTGGTTCAATGAAAAGTAAAGACCTGCTTCCAAATGTCCTTTGGCATCACGGTGAAGAAGGGATTTAAAATCATACACAATATTTCTTCTCTCTGTAACAGACACAGGGTTCAAAAATGGTTGCCCAATATAAACAAGACTAAGATGCTCAGCTACTTTCACCCCTGGCTCACGGCCTTGAGCCTCATCAATGCTTTGTAAAATCGGCCTGGTTTCCTTTACTTTCCAATTCACGTAGGCACCACCACCACATGATGTGTAGAGGTACTCTTTTTTACAATGAGGCTCATCCATTTGAGTGAACCAACCTGAAACAACAATAAAATGAGTCAAATACTTGAGATATGTACTTCTAAATTCCGACATTCATCCATCTTAAAATTTCTTCCATCATGATTTTCAGCTTATGATCCAGTTACATTACAACATCATTCAAAAGTAAGAGTGGTTCAGTTTTGCCACCTTGCGTATTCCTTCAATGATAATTAATCTTTCGCAAACATTATGATTCTCGAAGAGGAGCTAGCCTTCACACACAAACTAATTACAAGCACCTATTACTGCATATCCCTTTTTACTGATCAATGTTAAATTATGCATTGATAAGTGTATTAAGTCACTATCCTTCATTGAATTCTAAAAAAGTAACTTGACAGAAAGGATCATAGGCATTGTAAATTATTTGCATCTCAAGCCATCTCAATAACGAAAACGAAGTGATTTAAGTCTCAGCTGTATTGAAGCAAGAAATACGACAAGATTCCTAGTCGAAGAGTCCGTGATGTATTTTTTGAATTGGTGTATAGGGTTTGTAAAAATTCAATTTTTTTAAATTTAAAGTTGGCATTTGCTCCTTCACGGATATCAATCCTGTATGTGCATAGCAGATACTAATATTGTCATCATAAGTATTCTACCAAATGTATGATACGAAACAATATATGAAACGAAAAATATGAAACAATACTACGTACGACAAATACTTGGATCCCATACAGTCAGTTAGCCATTTGGTCAGTAATTCATTATTGAACATTCCATGTATTCTCAAATAAAGGTGACTATGCCTAAAAGAAATATGTACCTGTGTGTGGATAACTGCAATCTTCCATTACAGTAATGGTCCGTGCAATATGGTAACCAGGATCTAGGAGCATAACTCCTTTCCGTCCTCCAACTGAAATTTTTAGTCCAACCAATACATGCTCCTTTTCAGCTGTCCACTGGCAAGGCTCGCCTCCTGTACCAACGTACCTCTCCGATTCTTCAATTGTCTGTTCCAAACAAAACAATTTCACAGTGAAGTCAGCATAAAAAGTATAAAAAGTGAGCATAACGGCTAATGCTATTTTTATCAGTAGTAAAATGATTCAGTGCTTGAAGATAAAGGCAATCATCTATTCTTATGGCTGACATTATTACCTCTTCACAGGAAGCCAGGAAAAAAGTATCTTTGATGTGTGCAAATACTTCTGACAGTCGCTTAATAAGTTCCAAGCCCAAGCCCACGCATGTGTGATGTTCTGCAGTGATCACTGGCTGATATTTTCTGAAGTAGCCTTCCAAGTCTTGTTCATCCCAGTCACTCGAAACGAATGCCTCATAAAACCTGAGGGAAACAAAGAAATACATTAGTATGTACAATGGTTTAATTTATTACAATCAGCGTAAAATATTATCCAATTTCACATGGGCGCATGGACTAAATTCCATGAAATTGAGCTTAAACGTAATTATTTTTTTCTTTTTTCATTAAAAATTGGAGAACAAGTCATTTTCATTCCAGTTTAGGAGAATCTGCTGGCAAATTATGTGCGACATTATAGGTTTACGTTACTATTGGAAGAATGGGGTAACTTTTAATTTTGAATGGCTCAATTCTCTCTAAATTCAAAAATATGTATAATAAAATATGGCTTGAAATAACTGATAAGTGCAACTTTGCTTGAATTTCTTGTTTGCTATTAATTGAATAGATTTTACTGGTGACATCTCACCTTAAGAAATTTCCCACGGTGTTGTAATTGTGGGCCTTCAACAGCAGCTGAACTTGGAGCTCCATGTTGGAGGCCAGGTGTTCATACTCCTCCACATCACGGAATTCAATTTCCTTGGGCTGTCTCCTGCCCCACATCGGCAATGGCAAAGGTCTTTCCACCGGCCACAGTCCTCCAACCCACCGCTGCAGCTCATCCCGGCGCCAGTATCCCTCCGAACCGGAGGAAGCGCATCCATCCGAGTCCTCGAGGCCGCTCTCCCAGCTCCACCACGAAGGACTTAGGCTTCGGCTCTGGAGGCCGTCGGCGGACCCCGAAGACCCGCCATCCTCTTCGCCATCCGCCTCGTCCTCTTCGTCATTTCCCTCGCTGCTCACACTTCCATCTTCTGAGGAGCCTTCCTCTTCTCCGTCCTCGAGGGACCCTTTCGCTTGCATCGGCCATTGCGCGCTGGGTGCTACGAGCGGCTGGGGATGTGATTGCGGCCGGGAATGCGGGGCAGAGCCGAGCTCAGCTGTGGCGACGTCCGAGATGGGCGTCGCGAGTCAACTCGGCCATTCGCTGCCCCAGCGGCCGACGGAAGGTCCCAGTCTCCGCTCCTCATCGTCCGACGGTGTCCAGATCGGGGCGGCCTGCCCGGCCACTCCTCCGCGGCCCCGCCGGCGGCTAGTCGGAGTGTAACTCCTCTTCTCTCGATCTGTGGGAAGGAAGAATGTAAATGAGCCACCAATCTTCGAATTTGGGTTCTTTAATTATTCAGAAAACTTGGAATAACACTATCTTTCGATACCTTGCGGTATCCTCATTCACTGCGCAATACCGAAGTATTTTCTCTTCCCCATTCTGCTCCGTAACTCAAGTAAGGAACGGAAAGAATTTTTTTTGCATATATGAACTCTCGTGGTATTCATTGTACGATTGGAATGTCTTATTTACCTACCAGAACTTCTAACTATTGACGGTTTCCAGAAGGGGCCAATCCGATGGATAAGTCGTGCGATAGGAGTATTTGCTCCTGCCTGTGGGGAGAGGGAGGATTGAGTTTTCCATTTGTGCTAAACGCCAAAGGAGCAAGCTTTTTGCTTATCTAACGCGAGCATACTGACTCCGGGAGAATAACTTTCAATCAGTGATACATGTAACACCTGTGATTCTTAAGGTGTTGTTTGGCGGCAGTTTTTAAAACGCGAATAGGCCCTAACATCTTATGGTACCAAGCGAACTTCGATAATAAGAAATTTACAGTAATACTGGAAGATTTTTAAGCTGTTTTCCACCAAATGATTCAGCAACTTGTTGACCGGATATCTCTCGTTTCTTAGGAATTGGATTAAAAATATCGGTACTTCATGACAAGGGGTTGTGAAACACTATTCAAATCGGTAGGAATCCAAGCCCAAGAACCCAATAACCACTCCTCCCAGTCAAAGCTACTGCCCATGTGGTACCACAGTTCAATCCTTCCCTCATATTGCACAGCCCATCACTCACTGTAAACACCGTAGCGAGTTTTCGGGTCTGAATAGATTTTGCTTGCTCCAGATGTCTGGTCGAGTTTGCATTGCTCTCACTTGTACGGATGGATCTGATCGTAATAGGCGATTGTGGATCGTCCTATGCAGGGGAGATGCCTTACTGGGGTGCAGAGTTATCTGGTTGCCACTTGCGACGGCCCTCCAACCAGTCAGCCTAAGATTGGGCCGGGGACTGAGCTTGCGGGGCTTGAACTGATCGGGTAACTTAGGGTTTACCCTTTGATCGTGATTCTCCTCTGGCTTCTAATATAGTCCACCTTTCGCAATGAAAACCCCACAGCAGTGCTCGACTGCTGCGGACACCTCCCACCCTCCAGGAGGTATGTTGGTTAAAATCACATGGGATGGACAAACCCTAGGGCCCAACCACCTTCCCTGTGGCATTAAGTTGCTATCTTTGGTGTTTAAAATGCGTAATTCAGGCTCCAAACCAATTATGTCTTCCAAAGAACTGAGCTACGCTTCGATCAGCCTCGGCTAACTATGCGCGAGACAGGAGGCTTATGTTTGAAACTGGTCAAATAATGGCTGTCAGAAAATTTTATCTGTTTATTAAACTGATTCATTTCAAGGTCGGGGACGAAGCAGACAAAGAAAATCAGAAATAGAAGAAAATTTACAATTGAAAAATGTGTTCTCTCATATACTCGGTGATTAGGTCGATTTTAAATCACCAACACATTTAGAGGGAGATAAGTCATACCTAAGACAATGGTGGTGATAAGACACTTGACTACCTGGGTCACCCCCTCGCGCCGCATCTGCTGAATCGCTCGGGTGCCGTAATTTCTATTGAACAGCCATCCACATATTATTAATGTTGCCTGGTATTACATCCACATCTATCCATGCATACATCGACATGTTGCCTGGCGTTCATTACTGACTCCCCATTATTCGAAATTTTATCACTAGAAACTATCTTCTAGTTTAGCCGTAAATTTCTGACTGCTTTTTGGTTTTCGGGGTTCGACCTAGAACTAGGAAGAACATTGCATGCCTGGTGGGGAAGAATCCCGTGCCACACACTCTGGAGGGAGGCTTGCACGGTACTTCGAATAGAATTAGTCGTAGAATTTTATATAAAAATGAAATGAAAGACACGATGCTGACTACGGAAGTTTAATACGGAAATAAATGCATCCACAATGATTAAGATGGGTCCGAAAAATAATCTTAAAGATGAAAAAATGTTTGAAATTTTCTAAAATTCTTGGTTTAGTCAAAATGATGCGGTAAATGAGAGGTGTGGGGTCTGCTGTCTCCTTAAAATGGTGTCTGCCTGCCCAAGTGTCATTATGTTACTAACTTCGGTTATAGTCTAATTAATGCATGATTATGGGATATTAAAATTCTCCTCCATCGAAGAAATGAAAACTTCTTTGAACTTTCGGGATCTCCATGGTATTCATGGTACGATATTTTCATAACGAAAAAACCCAACTATCGGCTGGAATCTCGTCCCACCGTGCGCACCGAACATGAACGTGCGGATCAGATGAAAGTCATTTCTACGATACAATTAAGATACAGGAGCAATTTTTGTATATCAACAGGTTTGTGTGAAGCTTTGCATACTCGTACTTATTGGTAATATCTATAGATAAAAGTTAAAAAAAAATCATCATACCGATTTGGTTTCTTGGCAATTCAATGATAGTTTAACACGTAGCTTTGAGGCAAATTAAATATACTTTGAAACAATTTGATAAAATATGTACAGATTATCTTCTAAACGCAAAATAATGTTTGATATTGTAATAATGGTTGATAACAAATATCAAGATATCATGCCGAGTAAAAAACGTATTAATATATAATTTTCGCTTAAAATTCGAATTCCGAAAACCCGAGTCAAAACAATGCTATACGTAAGGCAAAGAATTTAAAATATGATTATTGCAACTTTTTATAACTTCACGTACGGTGATTCCCACCTTATGAGCAAATGTAAATTAAGTAAAATGCGACCAAAAATTTATTTTCGACTTAATTGAAAATTTATTAACATGTGCGCTCAATGACTCATAATTACCGCTCCAGCCACCTTAAACGAAGTATTATGAGGGCAATGATCTATTCTGAGAGTATGAGGACTTAAATTTGTTTATCAGTGGTATGCGTATAGTAGTAGTAGGTGTGAAATATCGGGAAGCAATCTTCAAGACAATATCTATAAGTGATTCAACATCAGACTCTATAATATTTCATGTACATGCATTAGGTCAAATTAAGCTACAATTCTTAATTTTTTTCGTCACAAGTTGAGAATGGTAAAAATTATATTTTCAGCAGCACATATTACTCCCAAGACCTTGGCACACCTTTAAAGCGGACCGCTTCGAATAATTAACACCAAGCAATGCCCATAAATGATGTAACCCAACAATCTCTTTGGCCATTTTTTTTCTCCCTTCACCACTGACCCACTTCATCTCGCCAGAGCAGACTCCAGCCCCACAAAAATGACGTAACGTTGCTCTCTAACCCCCTCCTCTTCATTATTTTGAAGCAAACCTTTGCCTTAGGCGAGATGAATGACGCTCGCCCGGTCATTTTTTTTCGGGCGTTGAGGTGACCGCAAAAGATATTTGTGTACCACTGCTCCGCGAGATATTCGTGTCCCTCCGTCCAAAGAGTTCTGCTCCATACGCAGATAACTTTTCATCCTTCGCAACATCTTTGACGCCAGAGCTACTTTAAAAGGCTGCAGAACACCGGCGATTCACTTCGGTTAGCCGAAGAGCTCGATTTTATTGGTTCGGCCGTGAAATTCTGAATGCCCGAACCCCTCCCACCGACCTCGTCGCGGGTCGGGGAAATAGGCCAAACCCTTGAGGAGGGTCTATACTTCCAAGCCGCCTCAATTTAACGGTCGCCGCCTGTGGTTGCCTACTGGAGTGGTAGAAGCCAAACGGGAAACTGTGAAGGCGGCGCTGACAAACATGGAGTGGGGAACGATTATCCTTGGGTGGGGATGGAAAAGGTCGACTCCGTTGTCAATGCAGGCTTGAACGTTTAAAATTACTATAGCCTAAATGCGAAAACAGCATCCATGGTTGTTGATTTTTTGCGTATATGAAAGACGATTCTTTGATTTAAGTGGGCTGAAAATCCTCATTTCGGAATATAGCCTTCGCAACGTGCCCGGGAATATTACCAAAATATTTCGTATAAACCAAAGTTTTGCTATAAAAAACACAACCACTTCATGATAAAGTTACTCCACTTAATTCAACAACTGCTGCTTCATCTACAGAAGCCAAAAACTTCAAGTCTCCAGCTGTCACGGAAAAGCCGTAACTGGGTTAGAGGGAAACGTCTGAAACAAGCTTCTTAGCCCCGGTATAGAGCCACCTTAACCTCTTTTAAGACACGATACGGCATTCAGGAACGGGCCTCTTTTAATTATAAATATTTGCAACGGATAGAATTAGCTCATCCGAAGCTGGTATTGGTTGCATATGACAGTTTCGATAATTTAATTTTGACACATTTCTATGAGGCTGCAAACTTTAGTCGATCCTTCGAAGGGTGACTATATATTTATACAGCACAGTGAAATTTGAAGATACATTTTAGTTGAGTGGCTTAGAAATGGCCCATTTGCTTTTATCACCACGCTCACCTAAGTTTATACGTGATTTGTTCTGGAAAATCGCTTTGCAATCAAAAGAAACATACCTATTGTAAATTTGACTCACGAAATAGCGTCTGCACTACGGATGAAAAAATTGTACGGACTCTTTAAAGGATGTGAATCTCATGAAAAAAACACAAAAATAAAACAAATATAATAGCCTTTTGATCGTATCGGGATATCTGTATACTTTCATGAACATTTAAAAAATGACAGCTTTGGAAAGACAAAGCTTCTCTGCTCACTAACGAGATGATGCTGGAACATTTAATTATTTATTTAATCAAGAGTTGTTGCCCAATTTACCGAAACACATTAACAGGAGTAATGACACAGTAACAGTATTTACCAATAGCGTTGACTCTCTTTACAGGGCAGACAAGAGTGCACCTAAAAGGACGTCAAATATCTTTATCAATCGGGAGTCAACCCTTTCTTTACAAGCTACACGATTGCCAAACGAATGCGTCCTCCTGAAAAGAATCTGCAACCACGGAAAAGAAATCGGCGCCGATGTGTCCAAGGGAAGAGTGAAATAATTTGTGCGGAGACGCGTCTGCTCTAGAAGGCGGGAAGGGAATCGCGGGCCTCGATACACGATGGTCCGCCATTCGCAGCGGGATAAACGAACACGTTCGAAGTCCAGCCTCCTCCTCCACGGCGGCTGTCGAATCAATAGCGAGCAGCTCTGGGGGTGGGGGCGGCTGAGAGGGGTGCGGGGCGGAGGAGGGGGGCGGGCTGCGGGGGTAGTCGAGCGATTTGAACGGGGGCAAACTCTGCATGCGTCGCCTCGTCAGCGGCTAGTCATTTTCAGAGCCGCAGACATCATTGGCTTAGGGGAGGAGGGTGGGGACCGAATCAAAACAGAATTATTTCCGTTCGAGTGTTTAGGCAGAAAAATGAAGCCCATCAGCGTTTAAAAAAACAAGAAATATTTATTTTGGAATTGCAAAGCAGAGCGTTTTTAGTCCCCTTATTTCGAGGGAGGCAAGTAAGGTGAACGGAAATTTAGCTGACTCATTGGCAATTCGAAACCTCAACTGCCTTCACTCCTTATTGAAACAATTGATTAGCCATGACAAAAAGGACTGAAATCACCCACTTATTGCTCAATTTGAGCTCCTAGTCGCATAAATCCGACGATAATAATTTGTTTTTGCATTGCATAATGCATTTGGAATAGAAAGCGAGGTCAACGCAAAATATTCTGAAGATGTTATCTCTCGTAGCTCCTAGTGAACAGTGAATGCAATAACGCTCATCGGTGGTATTCATGAAATACGACAGTGGGTGCTGAGGGAGTCCTATTTTGGTAGGTGTATCAGTTCTCACCCAAAATTATCGAAATATTAATATACAAAGGTTTGGGCAGCGACGAGAGAGTTAAGATGCGAGCGAACAAATACGAGTAGGTACAAAGATGTAGGTAGTTGCGATTATGGCGTACTATGCACCAGTGGATGGAGAGAGTGAAGGTGTGAAATAAGGATCGGCGCTATGCATTCGATATAAGCATGTAGCGATATTTATTGATCAGTAATCATTTCATAAGCTATCGTATTGTACATTTCCAGATTTTAGTTTATCGATAATTTTATTCCGATATTTGATTCGATTCGACAACATTTTTACCTACATAGCACACTGCAATGCATTAATGCAGCATACTTTACTTCAAATACTTCAGCTCATTCTCAGAGAAATATGTTAACCCTCGACTAGAGAGTTCACTATCTACACGAAAAAGGTAAGAGTAAATACTATGATAGACTAGAGCCGGTGGAATAGTCCATTTATGTCTCGGAAGTGTGTTGCATTGAATACGAGTGCATATATCAACTGAGATAACAAAGATGTTCGCGGGCCAAGGAAGCAATCAAGAGAATGATAGGAGAATATATCGCCGTTCCAGAAGAACAGTGACGCAATTGCAAAACGTAGATTTTACAGGAGAGCAAAAAACAAAGCTTGAATATTTCAAACATTCTCGTGACAGGAAATAATGGTAAAAATATAGCATATTCATATATAATACAATGCATTAGATTACCTACTTCCAATGTCCAGACCTTTGGGTGACATCACCTTTACTCTAGTGGGGTATTCCCCCCTTCTTTTAGCGTGGATTGTAATTATGTCATTATTCCTCCGAAATGGACGCTCTGCCGAAGTGGAACTTAGGTATTTTTAGGTAAATCTACAAAATATTTCAAACCAATGATTATTTTCAAATAGTTTTTTAATCCTGCAAAATTATTATAATATAATAATTTTAATTATAAAAATGCTAGTCGCCATAAAAAAATGTATCAAGGAAAAAAGGAACTTATAACAAAAATTAATGAAGTAAGTTATTTAAAAAAACGTTTGAATTCCTTTTAAGTTTTCACAAAATGCCCTGTAAAAGTGCGGAATCATGTTATTGTTGCACAAAATTTCCAAGTCTTTCAATTTTTTGTCATGGAGGACAATTTTTCTGGAGTATGCAGGCTTCAATGTAATGTTGCTTGGATCTATCCTATCAGAAAATCATCTCCTTGTATTCTTGAATTCAACTTTCCCCCAATATGGCTGTTTATAGCTGTATTTAAAGAAAAATACATTGCTACCTTTCTCAGATTTTATCATTTTTACTGCAGAAATTTTAAAATCTTTTCCAGAGATATCCTTGAACATCTTTGGGGCCATCCCGTTAAATTAACTCTTGGAATATATGAAGTCTTCATACCCCATTTCCCTTACTTGCAGGGGTTTCCCTTTCTTTTTCGAGTTTCTGATAAGTGAAACATATTGATCAGGATGTTTCATGATTTTCTCATGACCAACTGACAGTTGAGCCGTTGTTCTCCCGAAGAGGCACAGTGTGGGACTGACATTTCAACAACGACGCAACTGCTCCCTAGCGGTCTAGAGAGTAACTACAGCTCTGTCGTTTTACCACCACATACCCTAACCAAATCTAATGTTATTCACTCATTTAAGTCAATTTGACCATTTTTGCAGTTGCGTCAGTGTTCTTCCGGAATATGAGGGAGATCGTTAAAGAAGTAAAATTTATTTTTAATGTTTAAACCGGCACTTTCAATGCTGGCAAGCCTGGGACTCGATGCGTTGCCGTATCGATGTTCTCCAGATAATATCGTACTATCTTATCGGCTGCCACCTGATCCCGATTTTGATTAATTTCCCATGCCTAGAGTGAAAGATTAGTTTGGGGAAATATTGAGAAAAGTTTTGAATTACTGACCATGATTCACAGAAGATTCTAAGCGGCATGAATGACTAGGTTGGTGTACAGGGGATACGCCGAAGAAATTGTTTGGTCCATTTGGAGATCCTCAAGTGAATGCTAATGGTGAAAATTTGTAGTGTGTGCATGGAGATAGGATTGTTTGCCTGGAATACATTATTTTAAACTAAGGAAATTCGTTTGAATACATGGCAAAGGGGCGATTGTTTGAGCATGAATTATTTCATTGTGAACGATGAGAGATAGTGAGGGTACAAGGATAATGAGGGGTTCTGAATGAGGAATATACCATTATCAGGGTGGTCTCTAGTGTGGATATGGGTAGAAATTGGGTGCCGAGGAAGATCGAAGCTCGTGAAAATGAGAGTAAAAGTGAAAAGATCTTTGTACAACGAGGTAAGAATACGGTATGAATTAATGCTAGAGGATGAAATATCCTCGAAGCAGTGGGAATGGGACAAATATATCGGAAATGGGAATGTTCGTGGCATGTGGGAGAGTTAAAAAATTATGATTACAGAACGTGCTGTAAGTGTACTAAAGATAGGGGTAGTAGGGTAAACGAAAGGTGATGCCAAGGGTGTTGAAGGAGTGAAAATCGCGGTGAGTAGAAGTAGAGGCATATAAGAGATTGATTTCAGCCAAATCGGAGGAAGGGCGTAAGGCATGCGATTTGTAGAGAGAGCAAAAGAATAATTGTCAAAACGTCATGAAAGAAAGTAACGGAAAAAATAAAGAGTACGTGAGGCTGAGAAAATGCCATGATTTTGATGGCAATAAAAAGCTATTTTGGAAATACGTAAAACGGGAAACGCAAAGAGAGGGCAGGGGAATGAATGCTGTGAAGGACGGCAGTGGCTAGGTCGTGTGGGAGGAATACATTGACAGGGACTGTCGGAGGGAGTACTTAAAAAAATTATACAATAATGGTGCAGACGGTGAAGGTGAGTCTTACAAATTAGTATGCGGGAATGCCATTGGAGAAGTAGAGATAAGTGAGAATGTGGTCGTAACGGCAATGAGAATATTGAAAAAAAATGGGAAGGGTACAAGCATAGATGGTGACATTCAGTGAAGTTTTCAAATTTGAGTGTAAAATACTGACTAATCGTAATTGTGAATTCTGTAATTCACGCTTAAAAACCTCTGTTGTGCCAACTGCTTGGAAGAATGCAATAATAGCAGCATTGTACCAAGGGAAGGGTGGAAAGACCGAAAGTAAAAAAATGACAGAGTAAGTTGTCTATTGAGCGTTCCGGGAAAACTTAGTAAAAATATATAAATGGGAAGGACGAGGAAGGTAACAATGGACTAAATCTAGGGTGTGCAGTGTGGGTTGCTTTGGAGGGGATGTAGTGATCAGCTGTTTGCACTTCAGCATGTGATAGAAAAATGCATGGGCGAGTGAATGCAGAATAAAAGAGCAACTATTGAATGCTATGAAGTCGATGTACGAGTATGATAACAGTAAGGCAAGTGTGTTCATAGTTAGTAGATTCTTCAATGACTGGTTTGAAATAAAACGGCGTAAAAAGGATGCGTAGATAATGTGTCCGTGACTTTTTAATGTTTTCATGAATAAGTGTGTGACGGATGCATGCAGTGATAAGTGTAGGTGCAATGGTTGGTGACTTAAATGTGCGAATTCCACTAACCGTCGATGATTTTGTGTTACTATCAGAGGGTCAACAGGGATAACAGGGGCTCCTGGGTAACTTCCGTGGTTTTTGACATGGAGAAGGGCAAGAATGCTCGTTTAATGGGGATAATTGGCGGAATAATTGAAGCAGTTTGAGATAGGGTTGGTATTGTGGCTCGAGTACTGGCTTTCCATCCCGATGGCGCTCGTTCGAATACCGGCGGCGGAGGAGATATTTCAGCGCAAACCCCAGCCCCAATTGGGTGCTATATGGAGAGCACTGCACTCAGTCCATCGGATTGGACGTTATACTGTGAACGCCTTGGCGCTTTTCGTTAGGGGCAAACTTATGACGACACCGGGTTTCTCTCCGTCCTTCCTCCTCTCCTCATATACTCCTCCCCTCATCAACCTACCCACAATTACGTGAAATACCTCAGCTGTCTGTTGTGGTCCCAAATAACCAAACAAACAATTGAAAAAGTGGATTTTCTTGTGTATCTAGGTCGTATATTTGTGAAAAATGGAAGTATACACAGTAAATAAATAAACTAGAAAATGCTGGAGGTGAATTAGTCGGTAAAATGTGGAGTATATAAATGTTTGTTCAAGGAATCAAATCAATTCGCCATCTTCTAAAGTGTAATATTTTCCACTGTTTGGCATGGCAGTGAAACTTGAGCATGCCAGGATGAGCATAGGCGAGATGCAGTGGGCATTTGGTAAGTACATGAGAAACATTTGGGGCGAAAGTTGGAAGGATTGAGTTAGGAATGAGTGGGTTATGTAAAAATGTGGAACGGATGCTCCGGTAATGGGCGTGTATACGAAAAGAGAGTGAGTTTAGTTGGAATGGCTATGTTGAGAGAACGAGCGAGAGTCGAATTTAGAAACAGACTTATGATAGAGGAGTGAATGGTGTGAGAGGAAGGGGTTGGATGGAGAAAGTCACGGTTGAATGTGATGGATGAGACGCCGAATGAGGGGAAAACATGAAGATTCTTGAGAACAAGATACTGTGAATGAAGCATTGTGGCAGAAGTGAATGATGTGTGCAAAAATAGGGCTGCATAGAAGAAATTAGTGGAACCAGGCCAGTTTTTTTGGCCTATTATTCGAAAACCACCTTATCAACGCCCCTGCGCGTAGCAGCTTTCGTGGAAATTCATCTTGCCCATGAGTGGACAGTGAAAGAACAAGCTTTAGCCATTCCCGTTGGTGCATAATATTTTCCGGAATCGCAAGAAATTTGATATTTGCTGAGTAAATATTCCTCGTGTTTCTATCCAATACGAATGTTTTCCCACTGTGCTATTCATGTGCCCAATGTTCTTGGGTTCATAGTATAGATGATTTTTAAGAATGCTCGTATCATTGAGACGGAAGTGCTGATTTCTATGAAATTACAACCGATAGATTTTATCTTATATTTCAGGAAACTACCCATTTACAGTTACCGAGGGATAAAGTGGGTAATTTAAAAAAAAATCAAAACTCTTCTTTAGTAGGAATCTAAAAATCACATTTTTGCAAACGCGACGGTGGCGTGGAGCCCTATGGACAAATATGTCTACTCAATTCTTCGCATTAGAATTTTTCCCTACGACATGGAACCCGAACATAAGACTGGACCTAAGACGCTGGACGTCACCCTCTCAATGGCACCGAATTAGTAGTTTAGTCAACGCCCAGGTGTCCATAAAGGAAACGTTTGTAGATAATAATATAGTATATTCCCAAGTTACCTCACAATTAAATGTGGCGAAAATGGACAACGACCAAGTAATGGACTCTTCGTTCTAAGCATGGCAAGTTGACTTTCTCCATGCTCATTCCGAGAAAAAAAGTCGAATCTGCCGAGTTTTTGGGTCATCGTCTTCAGCGAAGTAATACGACCAAAAAAGTATCGTTCATCTTAGAACGCCAATGCAAAGACTTTCCCATTAGAGGAGTTAACAGAAAATCAGTTTCACGACATGTTTGGTCGACCATACTTCACGTTTATACAACGATTGTAGGGGTGAAATGAGGATGCATATTATATTCGCTAACCCAATTGTCGTTTTCATAGCCTGCAGTCAGCATTTATTGATACTTCACTGATAACAATCTTTGCGTCATGTTGGTGGTGGAGAATGCATCTCCCAATTAGTTTACGAATGATGCCAATGGAAATACATTCCCATGAAAATAGCTTCATCAACAATAATGCATTGTGCATCGAGTTAAAAGAGCAAATTAGATTGATATGCATTCATTGGGCGAAGAGTGTACTTTATTGCATGTATTAGAGCGCGGACAGGTTGAGAAATTTCGAGATCGCTGAATGCTCATTTTTATGAAGCGATTGATTGTTCATGCTAACCTTTCGCGACGTGAACGAGCCTTTCCCCTCACTGCCTTGCTTACTTTTAGACCATCTTTCCCGGAAACGTGCTTCCACGCGTCATCGGATGACGTCACGTTAACCTTCACAGCGATTACAGCGTATCTCTAAATCATAGACAAAAGAACGTTCGAGTTTGTCACGTGATTTGGCATGCGGATAGATTTGTAAAGGTCTGCTTAACAGAGTGCATAAGAACTGGTGTGCACATCATTTCCCGCGTCCGTCATCTCGGTTGAGCTCAATCGTTCCCGCATTCACCTGACGCAGTGCCGCGGTAAACGTCTGAAATGGGGGCGGAAGTGTTGCCAGGAAAGTGCTCGCCGAGCACGATGCGGATCGCGCGCACGACACCACTCGGCCCTTCCTCCCCTCCTACCCGTACGAGAGAGAGAGAGAGCCGCAAGAACAAAAGAATAATTCCAGAGCGATATCTCTCGCATAAAAAAATCCACGCACAAACGTCCATTTTTTTAATGACCGCCGAGACAATTTTCTCCTTCCATTTGAAGGGTGGAGTGAAAACTACTTTCAGAGCTCACATACGCTCGATCCCCCTTTCAATAATCTTGCCTTTTCCTTGCGAATCGAACATATTTTAGTACGGAAATGTTTCATTCAAGTGTTTTCATGTATGTATGTACAATATGATTGATGTTATCTTACGTATGAGTCTCTAAGCTAGAAGCATGCAATTATTGGGACATCAGAAACAACATTCTTGAAAATAATAAAGAGACTCAAGATCAACAGTTTTTCAAAGTAATTTTACATAAAAGTTTTAAAGTACTCTAAGAGTAACGGCCTCTCAACCATACTTTGAACGTAATGTAACAAAAACATAGTTATAGGTGTAGGAATAATTGAACTTAGTAGTTTCCAACCATTCATGGACTAGACAATGAGGACATATGCCATGATAAAATGCTGAAAGTTTTCTATGCAACGAAATACATTTATCAAACAAGAAAAAACATCGTTGCGCAATGCCCCGCCAATTGACAAGTGCCAATCAAGCTGTCAAGAGGGCTATGGAATGTGACAGAGGTTGCTTCCTAGCGTGAGTCAGCATTTGCCGGGAAATAATGTAGAACTCGAAAGACCAAGCGACTGCGTTAAATAAGTAACGCGATAGCCCTCGGCCAGGGCGAATACCCGACGCCAAAGAGGAAGTTGACGTGGACATTTGCCAGTATCATTTGCCCGAGAGACTTTCTAGGTTATTACGCAGCCTTGGTCGTGAGAAAGAGGCCGACCAAACGCGCTCATAAACAGGATTATGTGAAGAACATTTCCAACCCTATTGATAGGAATTGCGAACCTATATACCCTACTGCGCGTTAAGGCATTACTGCACATATAAGTCATGAATAATCATTAAAAATTCGCGCTTGAATGCCTTCTTGTACACTAGTAAGAGAATGTATTCCCTCAAAATGATCAGATTTCAAGATTTACTGCGGTGCGTTCATTGAGCTTCAAGGGACTTCATCGAATATTTAAAGCCCCACTTTTGACCTTATGTTTCCTGTCCTTAACTACTAAGGACATGAAGGCTGTGGAGGAAATAGGATATGAATACGTACTAAGAGTCATGAGACCGAAAAATGCTTCAGCTGTTCGACATTGCATAGAAATTCACTATTATTTGCTCAATGCAAATTGATATTTGAAAATCATATCTTAGGATAATAAACGTAATGAGAAGCCCTACATTCAACATTTCAACTGTCGTTTTCTCTGGGAAACAATGCCAAAAAGAATTTAAATACCGCTCCCAAATTGAAACAGTTCATTGACTCCATGTGGTAATGTTTGTTTAGTTAGATCCTACGTGTCCCTCCCCCCTTTCGATCCAGTATTCCTGATGACTGCGGACAGGACGCAGGGGGATTCCCCGCCCAGCTCAAGTCCCAATTGACCAATCGGGAGTGACCCTACGGGCGCGCAGTAACGAAAACTCAACACATGCGTCACAAGGAACTCTCGAAATGACATGAGTGAGCAAACAAGCGAATAGTAGCCTGCTTCAAACTTGACGAGCACAATTTACTCACCCATACAACGGAACTCCAATATTTGTTTATCTTCCTCCACTCTCTTCTGGTTCTTCCACCTCCTCCTCCTCCCGTAACGACACCACCGCACCGCTGAGCTGCTTCCACTTGAGTGAACCCAACCCCCCCCTCTCACAATTAAGTCCCGTCCTCGCGTCGCGACTCCCCTCGTTTGGCTCGATCGCTCGCCGCTGTACCTGCCCGAGTCCTCGCCTCCGTCCCACTATATATACGTATAAACAACAGCTGGAGGGCAAAGTGGGACGATCCGCCCTCCCCTCTCTCCCCCTCCTCTCTAGCAGCAACGCCTCTTGCCCAATCCCCTCGGGCCCCTCCCCGCGCCTCCCCCTCCCAGCGGCCGCCGCACGTCACACGCGTCGTCCACCATGCCCACCGTCTCCTCGCACCTCCTGCTCCTCACTCCCATGCCTCGCGAGGCTCAGCAGCCGAGAGCGGGCGCGCCCGCGGCACGCAGGCCACACCGCGCCACCGGCGGCGAAGTCCTCCCGCACCAACGAGTGCGTCGGTGTCCGCGAAAAGGACGGCCCTCCTCTTGTATCGTCTCTATCGAAAGTCCTCGGCTGGTGCTCTCGGCGGCCCGTCGTCGTCTTGCGCTCTCGGTGTCGCCCAGGGGGTGGTCGTCGTTCGTCCTAATGTGTGCTCCGCCTCGCGCGCGCTATCCGCCCACGACTGAGGCCGCCCGCGTCGCCGCCGTCTGGTGGCGTGGCGACGCCGTGACGTCATGATCAATACGTGTGCGGCGGCGGTGGGTGGCGAGGCTTTTTCGGGATTGTTGGGGGTTGGGGAGTGGCCGGGGGGGGGGGGGGGGTTGCGGGGAGTAGAGGGAGGCTTAGGAGGTGGGAATCGAGCGACTGGCTGTGCCCTGCCCTCCTCCGGGGGGGAGGGGGGGGGAGAGGGAGTAGAGGGAGAATGCGCCCGCGCATCCAATTCCAAGCCATCTCTCGGCACTCTTCCCTTGCTGCTGCGCCATGTCCACTTTTACTTAAAAATTTGGCAAAACAGCTATGGGTGTCGTGTGAAAGGCTGCATTTGATGATAATGATTATATATATTCCATGAATTTGATTATTTGATTGGTTAATTATGTACTTGGAATTATTATACATTTTCGTCGAATTCTACCTATCAGAATACACTCAAACCCAATTGATAACATTTTTTGACCAACATTTTGATCTTGGGACATCGGCTTTATTGACAAGAGCTATTAATAACGAAAATACGTTATTTCGGTTTTATCTTCGATTACTGACGGTATGCGTACCCAATGCGGCTGCTAAGGTCTTAAGTTGTTGCGGTGTTTACCGATTGTAATGGCTGGATGCAACGTTGCTACCTGGTACTCACAGCATGCCTTAGCATAATTCTTTTATCTCTGTCCATTTATTTAGTTGCAAAATAGTAACTGGTCTTCTAACATTGCTAGCATACCTATAGTATAGTGCATGCTTGTGAGGCTTCGCCTCCTGACAAGCATTAACGATTTATGACAGTGCATAAATTATAGTATTAACACTAACTTGAATAGGGTAAAGTGTTATGGATGTTGGTGACTACTCATCCCCTGCCACACACCCTTGAGGTGGCTTGCAGGGTATTTTGTAGATGTAGATAGATGAAATTTAATGCGTATCTCTGTGGTTGGGAACGCAAGATTGACGATCACGAGTGATTAAGTAGGCAGATAAGTAAAAGAAATCTTTCGGATTATATTGTACTACAAAAATTCTAATTAACTTTTATCACCATATACGTCAAGAAAATATTCACTTAGGCGTCATGAAAATGCGTCTCAGATAACTAACAATGAAGGGAGAACAATTGCCGTGAACAGCCCTTCCGTGGTCAAATTGGGCATCGTGTAGGTCGGTAGCCGACCGGTATCGATGGATTTCACGTCATAATACCGCTCGAAACTCGCCACCCGCTGGCTTCTTGCTAGCGTCACGGAGGGAGAGGAAGCGTTGGCATTACTACCGCCGGGGAGGTGGGAGCATCCTCCTATCTCTTGACGTGGAAGCGTGCCGAGGGAGGCCTCCTCCCCCCACCCCCTGTGACGTGCGTACACGCTATCGCTCGCTCGCGAAACCAGGGGGGTGGGGGGGCAAGCTTGGCGCGAGAGGCTCACGCGCAAATGAACACCCATATTTAAAAGCCATCATAATGAACGACCATCTCTGCTACATATCTACCATATACATTTCTTACATCTATCCCGTGAAAGGCATTTCCAAACATAATGATAAGTTTAGTTATTGGTCACCTCGATATTCAGGATTTGCTGATAAAAACTTAGTATGGTTTCATAAAGGGTAGATCTTGCGAAACTCAAATAGCAATTTCTTCCCGCGATATTTTACTCTGGTGAAGATAACGTTCCAGTTGATGCTCTTTTTCTTAACTTCAAAAATCCTACGGGTTAAACAACGATGTAATATATTGAGTTCTTTAGCAATTGCGTTCAAAGGGTAGATTTAGATTTAGACTCTTATAAAGTTGAAGTGACTTCGGGGTCCCACAGGGAAGTGTCATTGGCCCACTTTTATTATTTTTAATTTAACGATATCGATAAAGTTGTTGAAAGTTAGGTATTATTAATTGTAGAAGACGCAGCAGCGTACACAGAAGTTCTTGGTTTAAGAAATAATTTTCAAGCCATCTCCACGTTATGTGGCACTAGGTTATTCGACACCAGGCACGTAACACTCGTCCTGGTTCAAGGTCGAACGTCGCACTTTCCTCTTGGCCACTAGGCCTTGACCATAAATAAGTCAGGGGTGCAATGCACGGCTAAATTAGACACTAGGATAATGGTAATTTAGCAAAAATGCTAACATTCAGTACATGAGTTAAAATACTACAACATATTGGTATTACTATTTCCTAAAGGATAACTACGAGACATTTGTTCATGAAGAAAACAAAATCATGTGTTAAAAAAGAAAACATTAAAGCGTGGTAAGGTGTTAGTAATAATGATTAGTTATGAGACGCAAGAACCAAGTGGAGTCTACCAAGCGCCATTCAGACTCGTCTTTTGCACCTCGACTGCGATACAGAGGTGTAAAAATTATTGAAAAATTACCGACAAAGAAAAAATCAAATTCCACGAAGAAATTGAAGACTGAAAAACAATTAGATTTAGTCATAAAATAACGTTACCTATCTTTACCACTACACCATGATGTACACCACTTTACTATGGTATGTTATAATGATAGGAAAGCGCTATCTAAGGACCTTGGGGGACTACAAAAGTGGCGCGACACATGGCATTGACAATTCCATTCGAAAAACTGTGAGGTGATGAATATTTGGAAGAAGAGCAACTGTTCTCATTACACATGTTGCACACGGCATAGCAAATTAGAAGGCGTAAAATTCGTAAAATACCTTAAAGTTCACCTGACTCGTGATCGAAAGCATTACTGAAATCTAGCGGGACAAGTACTTATACGGCCTTCTTGTCCATTGATCCCCATCAGTTATTTTAACTAAGGCAGAAGTGGTACTGTGTCCATGGCAGAGATCAGATTAAAACTGGTCCATTATGTTGTTGCATTTTATAAAATCTGTTATTTGTTCACACACGAGTTTTTCAAGATCCTTGGATCGGGAGAAAGAAAATAGGGCGGAAATCGTTATCATCGGGAACGTTAGACTTTTTTGGGATTGATCTGATTAAAGCATACTTCCATTGATTTGGATGGAGTATTTTGAAGTAGTGATGAATTGAAGATGTTGGTGATGCATGGGAGGATTAGATGTAATAGCTTCTTTATGAAGTCAAGGGGTATACCGTCTGAATCTTGTGCCTTACATTTTAGTTGCTTGAAAGAGGAGTGTACTTGCATTTAGGTAGCTGGGATGAATTAGAATTCTTTGTCACGACAATGGACACTAGAATTGTTTAAGTACATTTTTAAAGCTTGTTCTTTTATTTCTTTTGTAATGCGATTTGGAGGCTGAGAAAAATTTTCATTCAATAAGTCAAGAGATAGGTTAGACGGAAGGATGCAGTCTTTAGTTTTTCCTATACCAATGGACTTAAGTTTATTTCATAGAGTCACCGATGAGTTTTTAAGTGCTGTTGCTGAGTGAAAGAAACTGATATTATCATTTCTTATCAGCTTTTTAGTATTATTTCTGAAGTGTTTATATTTTTGGAATGCTTCGACAGCCTGTTTTCTTAAATGATCTAAAGGCTGAGTCTCGTTAAGCCATTGATTGTTTGATTTCTGTATTAAGCCACGGTGTACTTGGCTTGGATATTCGAATAACTTTTTCCGGAGCAAATGTGTCTAATATATACATCACCAGTGAATTTCAAATTTCAACTTTATCATCCACTGTTTCTGAGAATTCAATGCTAGACCATGGAAGTGAGTACGCTACGTCAAATAATACTTCGTCATTAATTTCATCGATATTTCTTCAAGTAATGTACCTTTGCTTGTATTTTGGAGTTCTTACTGAATAAACAAGGCTTATTAGATCGTGAGAAGAGATGCCGGGAGTTGAGAGCTGTACATGCATAATGACATTTTCTTGTTTTTCCGTTATGATTAGATCTATCCACGTTGAAGTAGTTATAGTCGTGCTAGTGGAGTAAGATTATTAGATTAGATCATGAGCACCAAATTTGGTGGATAAACTGCAGAACGGACATGTTTAAAATTTCCATTTTTCCGTGAAAAACTGTGTATCATAGTAGTTGCAAGTGAGACTTAATAAATAATAAAATTCGAAACGTAGCCTATTAAGTTGAATTACTGAATAAGCTTTGCTATTAAAATTTTAACCAAAACTTACTGGACTTCTTACATGCTTGCTTCACTTTTTAATATTTATATCTCTCTGAAAGCCAATTTTACAATAATTTATCATTCTCTCGACTTTCTTTGAACCTTTGTAGAAAGTGCTGGGCAAAATATGGTGGTGGCTTGCACGGTACTTCGTAAATGTAGATGTATAATTTAGTATAAAAGTTGCAAATTTTGGAGAAAATTCAACTCCGCCACCCACCATTAAGGTGGCTTGTTGGGTAATATGTAGATATAATTCTAGAAGTTTCTGGACCGTCAACATTCAGTCCGGGCAATTTAAATCAAAAAGAGAATGATCCCAGTTCATTACCGCTTCATGCTTCGGATAAGTGAAAGGGTTCACTAAACATATGAATTATGCCGACTCAAGTTCTCTGGTTTACATCCAGTTGTTTGCCCCGCCACATCTCAACATTTTAATGAGACAGTTTTGCAGTGACCTCTACTCCAAAAGTAAAGATCAAGATAGGTGGAATGCAGTGGAAAATTTGGCATCCTTAACTATTAAATCAATAAATGTATTATATTTATACAGTAATTTAGTGAGATTACGTCAAGGAAAGGGATACCAAGTTAAAGTGTTATCATCCACTAAGTCTCCAGCTCTTCCTCTTTCATTTCTTACTATTTTGATCTTCCCACGAGGTTTTAGCGAAGTATGACTGTTCGGTATTCCCAGTGATTGAGTATCACTTAAAGTCTTCCCATGACCCCCCCCCCCCTACCTGCGAAGTGGCCTAAACCCTCCCCCCCCACCTCGCATTAACCCTCCGCAGACAGACGCTGTCTGTCCATGACTGTCGTCAACCTTCCCACCCACCACTAGACCGCCCCTTGTCTCTCCGCCATCCACAGCCATCCTCCTCCCTTTCACTCACAACCCCGTCGCTAACCCCCAACCTTCCCCCTAGTCCCTTCTCTCCCTTCGTAGCTTCAGTCTCCCCTTCCCTTGTGACTCATACACGAACAAACGTTTTGTGTAGATGTTACTCAAGAAATACCTACACATTCCAGTTTCTTCTTGCATCGTGAAGTATCACAAAATTAATCCCGTAGCTATCGGATTAAAAAAAATTAAATTGTCATTACAGTGCTTTTCCTGCTGTTTTTTCTACCAATCCCACCTGTATGTCTCCTTCGCTGATTTTAGATTTCTTCGAAGATTCTTTCTTATCAGTGCCGTTTTGTAATATCTGATTTAATCTTTGTAATTTAGGTCATTAGGCTAGTTGTTGCAGTTGCTAGTTTCATCCTCAGGGAATGCAAAAATGAGAGATTAATTGAAGATACTTCGTTCGTAGATAATAAAACACGAGCGTTGACGCTTATCCCACTATAATCTGTTGATCCTCTTACATTTTTCGATGACGTCTTAATCACATTATCAGCTTGTGCTTAGCATTATCAGCTTATCTTGGTATCATTTATATCCGAGAATGAGTCAATATTAGGTTTACCTGAGGGATTAGGAGTTTGAGGGATTCTTTGAATTGAAATATCTACTCCAGCACAATAGATTGAGAAGAAGAATAGGAGAAACGGTGGGAGATAAATCATCTGTTTACCGAAGCCGAAGATTGGCTCTCTGCAGCTCTCCACTTCACTCTCCTGTCATCTTACCGCTTTACGCCATCATCTTAAAGTCTCTCACAATTTGCTTTATGAATTATATCATTGGTTTCAACGGTAATTCTTTCCATTCCCTGTACCTTACGAAACTGTTTTCCGGAGGCTGTAATGTCCCAGAATGCGTCCAATTAGTTTGTATATTCTACTTCGCAGAATTTTCATCTTTTTCTTCGTAGGACTTCAACTTATGTGATTCTCTGCGTCCATTCTACCTTCATCATTTCTCTTGACTACAGCACGTTTCAATATTTCTCACCTGCTTTGTTCTGCCGCTGTTCAAACTTCACGTGACGTCACAACATGGCGATGGGACGTTTACGGCGCGAAAGTTCTAGTTTCGTTTGTGAACTTAAAAATGAAAATTGAACCCTAATTCCTGCATGGAAATGTTGCATAATGTAGAGTAGATTAAATTAAAGTTGATTTAAAAAAATTGGAAATTAGCCCATTATGTATATGTTTTAATTAAGTGCCTTCTCACTCCCAAGCTTGTGCTGTTCGTTGTAATGGGAATAATGGGAAAATAATAGGAATCAACGGGGACTTCAATGAAGAGTATGACTCCAGATAGTGGGATTTAAAAAGGGTGAACGCAGGGCCTCGGTGGTATACATTGAATCAGTGGAGTCATTTAAACTGCAGAGAATCTGTCGTGCTAGAATGAAAAATGCACGATTACACTTTTCTACTGACTGAGATCCTGAAAAAATGACAAGCCATGAAAAATGTTAGCGAAAAAAACGTGTCGAAGGGCTTTAGCTAATGTCAAAAGCAAACTTGCGGGCAAATATTTGAACGATGATCCCAAGTCATTTTGGTGGCATGTAAGGAACGTTTAAGGAAATAAATTAACAATAAACACGCTTAAAGATGCAAAGGAGAAGGTTAAGCGGTGATTTCGAAAAAGGCAATGTATTAAGCTCCTTCCGAAGTCCAAGGCTACACCTGGTTCTTTTAACAACACATTCCTGATATTATAATTTCTTATCTCGATCTAGGAAGCCTGCCGACTCCAACAAATTCCCTGGTCCCGATCAGATTCCTGCGCATAAAAAACAGTGGCATCCGAA
Source organism: Pyrrhosoma nymphula (assembly GCA_963573305.1). Classification (NCBI taxonomy): domain Eukaryota; kingdom Metazoa; phylum Arthropoda; class Insecta; order Odonata; family Coenagrionidae; genus Pyrrhosoma; species Pyrrhosoma nymphula. The sequence continues at coordinate 122,078,871 of OY754332.1, forward strand.
ATCGCACCGTATCTTGAGATAAATCGCTAGCAATTCACTGAGTTCCGAAGGGTTGGAAATTAGCCAGACCCGGCGATGTCCATAAAAGCGGTGATAAAGAAGATCCCATTGACTACCAACCTTTCTCTATCAATCTAGGGATTGAAGGAACTGGGATGGTAGTCGAGACCACATCATAAGCTAAAAATAGGCTTAATTTTCTGAGTGAATTTGAGGCTTATTACTTTACCGAATACGTTCAGAACATATTGAAAACTCCGGGTAATTCTTTAGGTTAGATCACATGCACAACATGAGAGATGTAGATCGCTGGATGGACAGGATTATAATGTCATTTTTCCGTGTTCAATTAGGGGCCAAAGTAGCTGTGATCGAAGCCGCCATTAATATATATGGTAGCAATGAGTGGAGTTGTTTTTTCATACTCAGTTATTTATTTTTTCATTTTTGCAGAGGATGCTTAAAGAGTTCTTTATGCATTATTTTAATGTATTTGTGCAATAACTTGTGGGCGTTGTGCACGTTAATATGACTGAATTCAAATGGTCACCGTGATGTGTGAGTGCAGTGTCCATCTCGCACGAGTAGAATGATGGTCAGCAACTGTACTACATGTAAAATCTTCGAAGATATACTTTAATTAATCGTACATACATTTAGCAAAATGGCTAATAACAGTGAAAGTGTGTTTCATGGTTAGTCTATGCCTGGTATAAAGTCACCCCACTCACACTTGAGGGGGCTTGCTAGGTACCTCGTAGCAGTAAATTTAGCATTAAGAAATAGGTCGAGTACAGCGTTAAACAGCTATATTTGATAAAAGTTATTACGATAAACATAGTATAGTGACAAAAGTTTTAATCATTTAATCTGGGAATCTGTAACAGATCGAATGGAAAAATATAGGTCGAACCTTTTGGGTAAGTTCAAAAGAGACTACATATTTTTACGTAGACTCAGTATGTATAATTTGCTTAAGCCAACGTAGTATGGAAGAAAATATCACATATAAAAGGAAGACATAGATTGTAAATAGGATCGATTTAAAATGTGTTTTTTTCCACTGACAATCTGGGACCACAATACATCTACAAAACACCCTGCAAGCCATCTCAAGGGTGTGTGGCAGGGGTTGAGTAGTCACCAACATGAATTGCACTATACACTATTAAAATTAGTATAAATACGACTGTTGATGCATCAGCATAAACAACTTATACTTGTCAGGAGGCGGAGACTCACAAGTATGCTCTACTCTACAGGAATGCTATACCAATGTTAGAAGGACTGCTAGAATTTGCAGCTGCATAAACGGACAGAGATACAAGAATTATACTGAAAGTATGCACGGCATGTGGTTAGTACTTGGTAGCAGATAAGGATACAAGTATTAAGGAGTAAATCAACAAACTACCTACACTACATATTGACAAACATAGTCAAAAGTCTCAAGGGCAGCTGTTATGGTCTCTTGTCGTTCGCGGTAAAAATGAAATTTTAAATCTGCTCGTTCTGCAGTATAGTTCCTTAATTCAATTCTCATGATCTAATCGTAATTGTCTGAAAGCAATTCCCATCCAAGTTTCTGCAAAAGGTCAGTAACACTAACGAGATTAACATAACGGTCTTTAACGTATCTTGCCGATCTTCGCTGCACGCGTTACAATTTGGTTTTTAAGCCTACCTCATAAGGATCCCACATACTGGCAGCGTATTCCAAGTGGGGTACACAGTAAAAAGAAGATCTTGTTTTAAGACAAAAGTAATATCAGGATTATAGAGGCAACCTTATTAAGACAGCTGGTGCTGAATTCCAGAGCAGTAGATTGGGCTGTTTTTAAGGGCAGGAGAACGGCTACAAACTAGCCATATACTCTCTGGTTTTAAGGCATATACATATAGAGCCAGCAAGTGAGTGTCTTAAATTAAGACAATGCTACCCTGATAACCAGCGAGTGTCTTAATTTAAGGCGATGCTCCCCTGGTAACCAGCCAGTGTGTGTCTTAATTTAAGACAATTCTACCCTGATAACCAGCAAGTGTCTTACTTTAAGACGATGCTCCCCTGATAACCAGCCAGTGAGTGTCTTAATTTAAGACGATGTTCAGCTGCTTTGCAGCAGCTTGAATCAAGAAACAAGCTTAAAACTCCCTTAACATAAACCACAAAAAATAAAGTTGCAAGAAATTTAATGATAACAATAATACTAGATAAGTAAAATAAAAAGTTTTGCAAACAATGAAAAGAAAACACAAAAACTTTAGAAAATCCCAAAAAACCTTTCAAACACAAAATTTTAAAAATTAAACAGGCCTCATAACAAACTCTAATGCTTTTAGCACTGACTTATATTTTTTGTAATTCAGCTCCGCTTCTTCCTTCAAAAATACTCCAAAAATAAAAGAGAATGCAGCACGAACATCTGCAGCTGGCTGTATGTTAAAACATAATACAATGCTACAATCTGTACAAGAGAATCCACAATAGACCCAGTGAAAACTGCCTTTGAGTCTACATATATGTGGGCCTGGAGGTCAGTCTTTTCGTGTGTGATCGCTATTCCGATCGTAGTACGTTGGCTCAAGCAATATATGTTGAACGCCCGGTAAAAAATTGTCTGCTTTAAACTTGCGCAAAAGATTTAACCTGCATTTCTCCCTTCGATCAGTTAAAGATACCCACCCTAATTCCTTCAACAAATCGGTAACACTGCTAAGTTCATCGTAACAACTTTTCACAAATCTTGCTGCTCTCCGTAGTATTCGATCTATTTCTGAGATTAGTCCTACTTCGTAAGGGTCCCATATGCTATCGACAAACTCCAAGTGAGGTGTCACGAGTAGAAAATAACATCGCTCTTTAACCCTCTCGTCGAATTTTCCTAATATTCTTTTAATAAATCCCAATTTGCGACTAGCCTGACCGCAGATTTCCCGGACGTGTTTCCCCCAAGACAGGACCTGACTAAGGGTCACACCGAAGTATTTAACTGACTCTACATTTGATAAGTCTGTTTGATTAATTGTGTACGTTTCATTGACTGAATTATTTTTGTTCCAAAAATTCATAACAACGCACTTTTTAAAATTCAATTGTAACTACCAAGTATTGCACCATTCATTTATAGCATCTATGGCTTTTTGTTACGCAATCCTGTCAGACTCATTGCTTATAGATCCCTGTACAACACTGCGTCGTCTGCAAGAGGGGAATTTTGCTCGTAACAACGGTATTGATGTCATTAATATACAAAGGGAATAATAAGGGACCGATGACACTTCCCTGGGGTACACCTGATGTTACTTTCACTACATCTGATCTAACGTCATCAAGAACTACACAGTAAAAAGAAGATCTTGTTTCAAGCGTAGTCTAGATTTCAGCGCTGCCTTGAATTATGATATGGCCTTCTTTCCAAGCATGCGTTTGACGAAACAAGGCATATCATAGCCTTATTTTTGGTCAGCGTCGCAGCAATTTGAAATCCCGCTCCCTGCGTCTGGAAACAAGACTTCCCGCTGCTGGTAACCTGGCATCCTCCTTCCATCCTCATCCTCCTTTGTCCCTAAACCACTCGACTTCTCCATGCCTAACCTCCGAACTCGGTTGTACCCTTAGAGCATGCAACCGCCCGGCCCGCTCTTTTTTCGGAGGGATGGAGAGGGAGTTTCGTGAAGGGTGGGAAGAAAGGCGCTGCAATGGTTTCCAGATGTTGAAAACAAAGGTAGAAGGACCCACGCGCGGGTTTCGTGGAAAGACTTTTCTTGGAATTTTTAGAGGCTTTCCTTGCTAAAGGGATGCGTATTCATGTGATTAGTCGTGTTTGGTCGAACGAACGAAACGAACGTGTTCTTTGTGCTTCGCTGGAATCTTCCATTGAAAGTGTGGTATACATTTGCAGGATTTGCAGTTTCCTTCAGTCAGTGTAGATAATTGTTGCAGGAAAACGAATTAATCTCTGCTGTGTTGTTTGGCGTCGTTTACAGTTCTGCAAGGACCCAACGTTTTTGCCATCGCTTTCGGTACCTAGTGAAACACTGGAGGAGCTGGCAACGGTATGTACCACTTGTTTTCGTCATGGATTCATGTCCTATTCCACACTGCAATTATGTGGAAGGAAACGGTTATGAGGCATTAGTGTTGCAAAAAGCAGCGGTTTCACGCCAACGCTCCTAACCTAGTACTGAAGTGCAATAGGGGTGGCTGCCCTAAGACTTTCGCAAAATGTACAACATTATTTCTTCAATGACAGGAGAAAACTTTACTGCACACAACATTTCCAAGTGCAAGTGACCCACCTCGCCTGATTGCCATTGGCGATGTGAACAAGACTGACCTCCAGGCCCACATATATGTAGACTCAAAGGCAGTTTTCACTGGGTCTATTGTGGATTCTCTTGTACAGATTGTAGCATTGTATTATGTTTTAACATACAGCCAGCTGCAGATGTTCGTGCTGCATTCTCTTTTATTTTTGGAGTATTTTTGAAGGAAGAAGCGGAGCTGAATTACAAAAAATATAAGTCAGTGCTAAAAGCATTAGAGTTTGTTATGAGGCCTGTTTAATTTTTAAAATTTTGTGTTTGAAAGGTTTTTTGGGATTTTCTAAAGTTTTTGTGTTTTCTTTTCATTGTTTGCAAAACTTTTTATTTTACTTATCTAGTATTATTGTTATCATTAAATTTCTTGCAACTTTATTTTTTGTGGTTTATGTTAAGGGAGTTTTAAGCTTGTTTCTTGATTCAAGCTGCTGCAAAGCAGCTGAACATCGTCTTAAATTAAGACACTCACTGGCTGGTTATCAGGGGAGCATCGTCTTAAAGTAAGACACTTGCTGGTTATCAGGGTAGAATTGTCTTAAATTAAGACACACACTGGCTGGTTACCAGGGGAGCATCGCCTTAAATTAAGACACTCGCTGGTTATCAGGGTAGCATTGTCTTAATTTAAGACACTCACTTGCTGGCTCTATATGTATATGCCTTAAAACCAGAGAGTATATGGCTAGTTTGTAGCCGTTCTCCTGCCCTTAAAAACAGCCCAATCTACTGCTCTGGAATTCAGCACCAGCTGTCTTAATAATGTTGCCTCTATAATCCTGATATTACTTTTGTCTTAAAACAAGATCTTCTCTTTACTGTGTACCCTCTGTTCGCGGTCGGCTAAGAACTCTCTTATCCAACATATTACGTCGTGGTGTATTCCGTAAGCTTCGATGCGTCTACCTGGACAAGCTTTTCTCCCGGGGAAAGAAAGTCGTGAAGAAAGAGGGCCTATTAGGTTTCGCAAGACCTGCCTTTTCGGAATCCGCGCTGATTTTGCGTTATCAAGTTTTGACTATCCAAATACCCCATAATCGAAATGACAATTATATGTTCCAATATCTTGCGCGAGATAGACGTAAGGGAAATTGGTCTGTAGTTACTGGGGTCTTCCTTATCACCGCTCTTAAATATTGGTGTAACGTTCGCGATTTTCTAATAGTAAGGAACACTATGTTGTGTTAGAGATTATTCAAATACTATTTTCGGGTACGGTACTATTTCTGATGCTAACACTTTATAAACTCGGGCGGGATTTTGATCAGGACCGGGTGATTTCTTGGAATTAATGGATTTCAGATGACTTTCTACCACGACTAGTAATTCTTTCTTTGACCACGACTAGTAATATTAATAGACTGCATTGGGTGCTTGTATAGCCTAGGCATTGTAGCGGTGTTATTTGGAGAGCATGTTGTATAGACGCTTTGAAAAAAGGTGTTGAGGATATTTGCTTTGTCTAATTTGTTATTCGCTCTTTCTCCTAGTTTGTTCTTTAGTGACGTTACTGTTGACTTGCAGCCTTGAACCTCCCTCACGTATGACCAAAATGCATTTGGGTTATCCTCTAAATATTCGCCAAATTTTATATTTGAATTCCGTTAATGCTTTTTGAAAGGCCGCCTTAGCTGCTCTTTTCTCTTTCTTGCACTTTTCGCATAACCTCTAGTACTCCTCTTCGGGATGTCCCTGACGTGCGTTCTTCATATTTGCTTGCCAGATTCGTTGTCGCTTGAGAGATTTCCGGACGTCTACTCTCTCATCTCACATGTATGCAGCCTATGCTTATCCTTTATCCCCCGAGTCCATATTTCTGCACCACACTGCGCTACGCTCCATATTAGACTCAAAGCCAGTCATTTCGTAACATACATTCTGAATGTCTCCGTCATCAATTCTCTCCCATTTGTGAATTCTTCCTTTACTGACGCTATTCTCCTTCTTATGTCTTTGCTACTCTGCCCATTTCCCTCTTGAGTACTACCCTGGTAATTAAACGGTTGTACCTTCCCTAGCTAGCGTCCTCCTACTTTCATAGTCAGCCTCGCGTCGTGCCTGTTGCGCACTCAATGAAACCCCATAGTTACAATAGTCATTCACGCTCTTTCAGCCGCAAACAGAATTCCTTTCCCATGGAATACTGTTTTCACGGACTTTCCTACGCTGTGGGAGGCGTTGACCGGCGATATAAACAAAAGTTCACTTTTCCCGTGGTGGCAGAGATTGTCCGGTGCGGGCAGAGTCACGACCATCAGGGAAGGACGATAATATGTGAGACGTCTATGGACCACTCCTCCTCTCACGCTCCGCACATGTTTCTCTCGTGAATCGGATACAGTTCGACCTCGGAAACGCTTATGTTGTCGTCCCGCGTCTCGGAGCGAGACGGGCTTACAAAATGCAATGCTTTCTCCGCCGAAGAAACACGCGGCGAATGGACTCGGGAGAGGTTGAGGGGAGGGTGTGATTGGCGCCAGCTGGCGTGGAATCGCCCCGTTGCGAAACGCGGGGAGGGAACGCGAAGTGGATCGGAGTGGAAAAATGAAAGGCTGATTACAGTTCCTGAGTAAGTTTTTGGCCTTGGTGAGACCCATGCGAGCCGCCACAGCAACTGCGTTTCTCATCGCCGCCTGGCGACAGACCCCGTCGAGGAGAGAGGGAGAGAGGAATTTGCGCACAACATGCCTCCGCCAGCCGCGGCGCAATTGAATTCACGGATTTAAGTCGTGCACAGAGTGATAAGCCTTCAACTCACCGTCGACGTAAGGTAGCCAAATTGGCTCAAATTTTGGATTTAGACTAAAAAGCCCAAAAAACGGATGTAATTCCCTTGGCTTGAAAGTACCTACAGCTTTGTTTTACTAATAGTGAGCAGAGTGAGCTAACTCTGAGGTCATCATTCCCAACTCTGGCATGAAATTTGACCGACCATAATTATCCATTTCGAATAAAAAAACTTTGTACATTTCCACATTGATTTTAAACTGCAACCGGTTTCATCTTAATAAGGCGTCTTCTGGCCTTGTTAAGGTGAAACCGGTCGCCGTTTTGAAATAAAGTGTGGAAAAGTGAGAAGTTTGTTTATTCAAAATGGATATCTATTACTTCCACGAAGTCATGCCTGAAACAATCAAAGTCGACCATAATTATATTTTCCAACTTCAGGACACTTAGTGGAGGCGATGATAATATTACTAACCGGCATCTATTCTCGTAGGAACGAAACTAAAGTCCTATATATGTAACAGATCGTTTAACAAGAGGCACTTAATTTCGCGATTTGATGCACAGAAATTGTGGGAATGCAGGCACGGATTTAGAGCAGGGGCTATTTTTATCAACTTTAATTTATGCATTTGCGCATGCATCCTAGAAATTCATCCCTTTACACGACGCAATTTTCAATGCATATCCATACACATATCATATTGATAAATGAAGTGCCACGTGTGAAAAAAACGGCATTGAGACATTTGACTCTAAAGAGGTTTGAGAAAAATCCACCCATCCACAAAATACCGTGCAAGCCACTTAGTGGCACGGGGTGACCAGGCATGCAATACTCCTCCTCGTTAAGTGTTCCTCGTTTCTATAATGGCATATTTGGAAGTATTTTGAAAATTTAATGTGTATTTTCTTATGTTTATGTTAATGATACCGCCAGGCGATTGCCTACATGTAACGTTTTGTAATAAAATAAAATTAAATCAAATACTCGCCGAAGTTCAAGGTCAAACCCCACTTCTATGGCCTCCGGCGAGGACTAATGCCCATAATATTGCGCAAGAAATCTTAAAACATATTTTAGACTCCTTGGTATTATTCTCTGGGGCTCAAGGTAGCTACGCGGAGCCAGGTCCCAGGTAGTGAGCCATTTGCATGTTAGCATGAATGAACATCAACAAATGGTCTCCGTGGTGCTTAAGCTCTGTGTCCATCTCTCAGAAGTAGAATGATAGTTAGAAGCCATATTGTATTGGATTTATTTGTGCCAGTTCCTTTATTTTCCTATATCCATATTTCTATATTTTTCATGTAGCTCAAAACTTTTTCTACCACTCATTTCTTTTGTATACTTTTCTCTTACGCATATTTCACCACCTTTATTTTTCCTCACATTTTTTCCATTACACAGAAATTTAAACCCATATTTTGTCCTTGTCCTTTCTTAGTCATTTTCATGCCATTAGTGCTGTAAGTCCTCGTTTTCTCTCAGTATTCTTTTACCCCCCCTAAAGCAAAACCCCGTACCGCATTCAATGACTGTAAAATCTCGTTGTAGTCTTAATGGAATTGATGGAATCGGCTTCAACTATGCGAAAAATCATCATAAAAGAAATAATGTATGAGCAGTGTATAATTTTCAGAAGTTTTTTATTTGGTACTACCGGTTTCAACGCACAGGCGTCATCTTCAGCTACCGGAGGATGACGCCCATGCGTTGAAACCGAAAGTACCGAATAAAAAAATCTGTGAAAATTATACATTGTGTACGTCATCTTACTTTCTTTGATTGTGCCGTTCAGTAAAAATGATGAGGACACCATGATATACGCTGATAATTGCAGGAGCGTATAGTCTAATTGTGCATTCTTAATTAATAGCTTCATAATTATAAGGAAAAAAGTTCAAGATTTGTAAAATAGATATCACCATAATCATATGAAAGTCGATTTTTCCGTAGCCGTGGTTGTAATCTCATGTACACTAGCAGATAGATAATCCTCTGCGAGGCACCGCAAGGGTGCGTGGCAGGGGATGTATGAACACCAGGCATAAAATGAAAGGGGTTTATGGCAAAACATTTGTGGAGGAAAGTGATGATTATTGAGGTGGGTTCTAGTCAAATCAGTACGCCAATGTTCTTGCTGTAAATGCAGCATGGGGAGGAAAAATTCTTGAACCTATCTTAACTGCTCGGTACCGAGTTTCTCTCCTTTTGTAGATTTTGTCTATCTAGCAGATGTAAGAATAATAAAATATTAGCTCTGTCGAGCCAAAACTCGTGATATAGGAATATTTCATGTGGCCCAGGCCTAAAATGTAAAATTAGATACTCAAGCGTCTCCCTACTCAGACCTTTTAATAACTCTTTTATCACATTCTACTCACTCGTCGAAGCTTTTAACAAAACATCTAGAATTCTTTCTTCTTCATTGAGCTCGCTGTTTAAATATTTCTGCCCTGGGCCATAGTCGCTTACGGCGTACTCAGGATGTGGCCAAGTGAGGATGAGATAACACGTCGCTGTTGTTTTGCTTTGGCCCCAGGTCCACCCAACCATCCGCTGCACGATGACTCCCAATCTCTCGGACGCATTGCCGCAATTTTTTTACTCATAATATTTTTTGAATTTTTTAATTTTGGCATGAATTTTACTTTTTGAACATAAATGTTTCACCGCGTGTAATTTTTCATTGATCTGATATATTTTATTATTACTAATAGAGCCTTTGTTGATTTTTGTTTACCAGTTCGGCAAGCTTGTCAAATTTTGATTACGTCACGAATGTTCTCCATTTCAACCGCAGGTTGATCAGAATATTTTGTCTCATGATGTCATGTCACCTATGAGAGGTAGATAACAGTCTCCGTTTTCGGCAATCTTAACTCGCTTGTTGTTGGAAGATTTCAGGCTTTCCCGGCGAAGATGTAACTCAGGGATTTCGAGTCGAGTATCAAAACATCAGCCAACAAAAGCCCGAGAAAACCCTGAGCTATATCGCTTGTTTTTGTAACGTCTTGGAAACATCTGCTATAATAGTCTTAGGTCAAAAAATTAATCGTAGATTATGGTCGAGAAACGAGTTGCAAATCAACCATTTAGTGAACAAAACTGGTCTTCCTCCATTTGTAAATAGTCAATATACTTGCACCTAGACAAAATAACACCCCTAGAACGATTGAAATTGTACTATTCACTTTGAACTGAAAGTAGAGACACATGGTGGCGTATAGCGAAATAATTAGTTTTCCTTGAACGATTATCCGTTTGGATCAGGAAATAGTTCGCACAGTTAAATGGAGTTTTTGTTCATTTGGAACGATTCAGCGGCGAGCAGCCCATCTTTAGTTTGCACTAGAGCCTAGCGAGAACAATAAAGCTACTTCATCCTTCCGAAGAGAATGGCGTTTACATTTCCAGTGGATGTCACCAGGAGTTGAGGACGAGGATCTCGTTGATAAATGGCGAGTGAGTATCCCAAATGGAAGTTAGATGGGATAAGTTGAATGTACAATTGGGCGTCAACTGTGACTCGGATGGTATATTGGATCAGTAATTTGCCTGGAAAAAGCCTCCATTATTCAACAGTCCGAACTCGTTTGAATGTGTGAGAAAGTCAAAAAAATTTTATCCTGTAACGAAAACGCATTTAGAATAGGTGTTGAATTTTTCGTGGAAAATTGGATTAACCTTCCGAATATAAGTGGTAGTCGTCCTTCGAGTATCCATTTTTGTTTCATGGAAGACTTAGGTCCATTGCAACTTGGAGCAATTGTTACAATTCCGACATCCTTACCAACTTTGTCACCTTTTATGCCTCTGTACAGAATCAGGAACCTTTGCAGCAAAATGACTCGGAATACGAAGTTAACCTGATTCCAGTCTAGTGCAAGTTTAGTCTAAGGCTAGATCAAAAATACAGTACGTGATTTGATGTTCTCTGAGAACTTCTACCTTTTCGGATTTTTTTATGTTTCCGTCGTTTCCATGATTTTTAGCTGTTATAACATCGAACTTTTATCGAAATCTCAAATAAAGACTTCTGTTTCAGTATAATATGAGTGACATCAGTAAATTTTAATGAAAATTTTCTGCTTTCTTTCTGAAAATGCCTCTTAAGCAATCGTAGAATTAACGAATAGTTATGCGTAGTCTGTGGTAACCAAAATAAATCGAGAGCGGGCAGGTCGAATGGGGCAGTGCCATTATTATTGCGTGAGAAAAATTAGGGGTTTTGGAAGTAGTTATGAAATATTTTTATTAATTTTCCAAAACACCGAAAACAGTTCTTTTTACATCGGAGAAATTGACGAGTAACAAAGGACGATTACACACAACCATGACCTAAGAAGTGAAAATTCTACTCAGGTGGGACTCGAACGAGCTACCCAACTGTTATTTGACAAAGACTCTGCCCCAGAGCCACCGGGTGTAGCATTTGAACTTGTAGTTTCGGTTGAACCCGGAAGAGGACGTTTTGGGAGGCTGCACTTACTGCGCGCGACTTCCTCCCCCGTGTTCGACCGAATCTCTCCTCTCCTTACCTCCGTAAGAAGATACTTCCTTCGTACTACTTCGTAATCCGTGAAAATATTCACTTTCTATCAGATGGTGATACTCTGAATTAAAAACTGTTACAGTCGAATACATGTATTTGCGGAACAAGCGAAGTTTTTCATTCGAATCATCACAAAGGAGTTCCACCATAAGACACCTCAAACCATACATACCTATACTTAGGAAATTCGACTCGGGGAAATGAAATACCAAGAAATTGCAGTATCGGCATTCGATTGAGATGAATGGAGTGTGACTACGAATATATCTCCCTAAGATCGTGGAATAAAATCACTAATTGCTTGCAAAAAACACGCCGGAAATTATTTAAAATTTCATTAAAAATAAGCGAAATTTTGGCGATCTTTTTAGGTTAAATGTGAGACTTTTCTGCCAGTTCTTTGGCGAATCAGTTGAAAGTTTTGCTAATTTTTTCTCATTTCTGGTCAATTTCAAAGTGCCTACCTTGGTCGAAAAGGCGATCCTCTATATAGACAGGCGGAGGGAGGTCTTCCTACTGGCGCTTCTTGACTAGGTATCTGTCGAAGTGTCACTCCACCTTCGTGATCCCGAAAAACGTCTCTCCGGGGCAGTTGCCATTGGATCACAGGTGTTCTAGATCGAAGACCAGTGGGGAGAAATCGGGTGAATTAAAAAGGTACCTGACAAAGCATGTACAAATAGTGATATCAAGTTCCACCCAAACCTCGAGTGGAGGGTGAGTGAATATTGTTGATGAGAGCCAGGGTATTGCTATCTCTATGAATCCCCTAACCATTGGGGGGAAATAGCATTTTTCAGCATTTAACAAACCGTGCGGATTTCCTTTTATATTATTTGTTTTTCGCGTAAAAGAAATTATTGTGCAATGTCCCAAATGTTCGCGACGTACATCGTATGTGGCGTAACGTACCTGCTGATGACGCTTGATACGTCGAAACACGTGTCGAGATTTAGAAAATGTAAAGTAAACATTTCAAAGTCTTATTTTTTCATTTTAGAAAAATGCTGCTCTACCATGTACGTCAAATACTGTCGACCTTTTCGTACTTTCATTGCACTTTGTGTAAAATGCTGTGGCACTGAAAACCAAGCTGAAGCTCAAGAAACGGAACTTATATCTCTCCATTTGCTCCGCAGTCCCATCTCCGTTAAGTCCCACTACTTGGGGGAAGGGGGGTACACAGCAACGGCTTCGATAAAACTAAGCCTCTCAATCATTGTCACTAATTCAAAGGTCACCGCTTGAACTGGCCCCACTTCATAAGTAACTTCATTATTATGGGTATCTTTTTAATATGAGCATTCCGGAATGATAAGGAAACAGCTCATTAACCATCCATTATCTTTGCCGCGACATACCTAATTAATGCTCATGACTGAAGTTGAGAAACATAATAGAGTATTCGCTGAGTTTTGCACCCATTATTTATAATCAGCCATTTAAGTATTCACTTGTCGTTCAAGAGAACCAGTTCTTTATTCCTTCTAATTTTGCCTCTAAATGCCGTTGTCGGAGATTTCGAAGCCCTTGGAAGCGGAGTTTGGGTCACTCGTCGTCGTAATGAAGTTGGTTCCGTGCGTTCGATGCCCACGGGGCAAACGGAGTTCGTTCCTCAACGCGACAGACATGTCTTCCATGCGTTGCAGTGGCTGTAAATGATGGTTGAGGCCGAAATCTTGTGGAATTCGATTGTGGATTGAGAAAACTTCAAATAAAAAGCTTTGCAATTCCAAAGGATATATTTTTATTATTTCAACAAGTTTGTTATTTTCTTGAAGCTGCTTACATAGGAGCGAAACTATTTGGAATAATACATAAAAGAGCAATAAAAATATCCTGATGAATATTAATTTTGTTTAAATTTGAAGTTTATTTAATTAAATTAGTTTTCTTTTTACTAAAATTGCGACCAAATATACAATTTAAAAGAATTAATCCGACCGGGTTAGATTCTCCACGATGTCCGACGTTTCGATGCCCAACTCGTGCACCGTCATCACATTGGCGGCCCCAAGGGGGGGCAATTGCCCCCCCCCAAAAAACCCGGCGTATTTCTTTGTCATAGACCTTAAATAAAAAGCCTAAATTATTTTGTTGCTTTTTGTTATTGAAGTTTTCGTGATTTTTACTTTAAAATCCAGTTCAATTTTATTTTCACTAAAACAGTTTTTAAAACCACAAGCTAATTGCGAATGCAAATCAAAATAACTTTGGAAAAAGTCGAAACTTGGTGGTAATCTAAAAGGGAAATATGCATTTAGTAAAAACTTGCTCTTCTTAAAAGGCAAACTTTTGCTTCCAAACCACTTATAACGCGGTATTTTGCACATAGTTTGTTACGAATTTCCGGGAATGGAATACCCTCCGGGGGTATTCCATACCGCCAAGAGCCCCCAAGAGCCCCCCCCCCCCCCCCCCCCCCCCCCCCCCGAACCTCTTGTCTGGAGCCGCACCTGCGTCATCAGGGCTGTTAAGTGCATCTAACCCGTTTGGAAACCCGAGAAGAATTTATACTTCAACTACGCCGGGAAAGCAACAGATCATACGAATATACACTTTAATTGCGAACCAAGATTTCTGTTTTTAAACGGACATACGCTGTATTAATACGCCAATGAAGCATGTTGCTTAGCATTAGTTATCTCGAGTGACTTTTGTGGCGGAAAACGGTCCTTATGCCTCAATGCAAAGGATTATTCCTCGCTGTTGATCTGTAACACCAAACTGGTGACAACTATATCGGAGTACTACGCAAGCATAGGTGGCAGATATCAGCCGTGCAAAAGTTGCCCAAGCTTGCTCCTTTTTGTGTTTCTGTCACCTAATCCTCACATAGCACGTATTGGTTTACTATTGAGCCGAAAAGTGGGACATTCATAATTTTTTGCGCCGGATTTTATCGCTACGGTGGCTAATAAACGGCTCAATAGTGACAGGAAAGTTGGATTTTACCGTGACAGTCATCGCTAACTGTTGATTGGTAGCGACATTACCAGGGAATGCCAGGTGCGGATGAGACCCCAAGGAAACAAATTTTCGATAGAGTATAGTGAAAAGTGTGAGAGGAAGGGGTAGGCCGAGTAAATAATGGGTGAATAGTGGACCAGAGTATACATAAAGTGTGGCATGCCCGATTCACAAAGATATTGTTTTTGCCAGAAAATAACAATATTAGTGAATCGGACATTGTTTTTCCAAAACGATGATAGACGAGCGAGGCATACGAGAAACAATAAATCCACGTCGCAACCTTGAGTCGCTTCTCTGGAAGTTCCACCGATTACGGGTAGTTTGGAGTGACATGGAAGTAATTTTAAATTTCCGCTCAAACCCCATTCACTGGAATTCATTCTTACAAACATAAACACCAGTATGAGATTTGCATACCCAGTCAAAAGATCATAATTCTCGACTCTGGGCTAATAAAACTGGATATATTTAAATAATTGCTTCTATACCACACAATCTTTGCGTAGCTATTATGCTTCAGTTGCACTCATGTAGCGCTTTGTACGCGACCTCCTGTTCTTAAGACTCATAAAATTCCTCCTCTTCACAGTTAAGTCCACCACATTCACCCTTGCCTTTCTCGTTCTACCCCGACCTTTCACAGCATACATTCTTCCGTGGTAAATGCTTCGTTATTCGACTCTCGTCTATTGTCTGAACATGGCAAAACAAACAAGGCACGCTCCTATCTTGTAGGGCAATTAACGGAGCATACATTCTTTCGTGACCCATTCATTCCTAGTCCTAACCCTCCCAATTTGACCGCAAAATCCATTCTTCGACTCGGAACATGCTTCTCCTGCCTTTCCCATTCCAATCCAAAGAGCCGGACTCCTTACTCTCCCCCCGTTCCCCGCTCACTCGGCACATCTCGACTGAAATTCCTGCGCAGTTGGAGTCCGAGATAGATTTTGCGTCGCAGCAGATAGATTTTGCGTCGCAGGAGGGAGCTTCCGCCCAACTTTCTCCCGTTTTCCGGGCAGGCCATTCTGGGAGGGGGTGAGCGGACGCCGAAGGAGGGCACGTCGTTTTGCCACACCACAAGCCATCTCTTCGCGCGCGCCTCCCCCCCTTACTCAGGATACCCTCCCTTCTCTCTCTCGCAACCCAGCCATGGGTCTGCCAGCGAGCGAGATCTCCCGTGCCGACCGGACGCGTGAAGCTGCGTTTCCACGCGTCCGTTTTTGCGTTGCCGCGCGGTGCGCTTCCAACCAGAGTTAAGATCGTCCAAGCAGGCATGAGTATACATATGGATCTAAATCTTCGGCACCACTTTACGGGCAGCAGTGTTGCCTAGCTTTCCGCAAAAGACAGGTCGGCGCTGCCATCGGTATGGTTCGCTTGTGTGTGTCAAAAATGACCGGTGCTAATAGGGAGGCCAATTCCAGTACCTTTATTTCCAGCATCTACATTTGAATCACGGCATTTCCTTCGGCATGGTTCACTTGTGTGTGTCAAAAATAGCCGGTATTAATAGGGAGGTCAATTCCAGTACCTTTATTTTCAGTATTTTCATTTGAATCACTGCCATTCCATATTAGAACCACCTTCTCTGGAGTGGCGGCGCTACAATCTGCTTGGTTTTGATTTTTCGGTACATGCGGAATGTTTGGCAACACCCACTGGGGGCAAGTTTAGGATCCATATTTATATTCATGCACGCAGGCTACATTGCCGTGAGAGTTGCCGATTTTTCAACTTTTGACGCAGCCTGCATTATCGAAGCTACCTAATTTGTTGACCATGTGATTCTTTCTCAAGGAACTGTGGGTCTTCTTAAAGACTTCTGTCAATCGTTGGATTTTGGCGGAAGCATGAATTCAATATCGTTTCCAATGGAGGAGAAATATTACTCTGAACGAACTCGGGATTATGAACCTCATTTGCATAATATCAGGGACTTGAAACATAGAGACCCACCTTTCCGCCCCTATTTGTCTTCGTCTTCTTACAACAAACTCAATTGGCGTAGCCCATATCCAAAGTTTCTCTAACATATCAATTTTCTTCCTACATTATCTCTACAATAGACGGAAATGCTTGCGAATACCGAACACATTAAGTTTTTACTACCATTTTTTGTATGTGGTTCTCCTGGTGCTATGAAAACCGAATCTGTGAGTGACGCATGCATCTACGTTTTCATGCATCCGTGTTTGCGTTGTTTAGAATCAGTGTCTTGCATCACTCACAGACCCCGTTTTCATAGTAGCGGCATTGCCGGATGAAAAAAGAAGACAGTGGTAAATCGTGTTTGTCCTAGTGCATTGTTTCTGTTTTATGTAGAGTTACTGTAGGGAAATTGATATTTTCGTAGAGTATTGGCAAAAGGCTGTGCTGTTGATATTTGCTTTAAGAAGACGAAGACAACGACGGTCGAAAAGCTGGATATCCACGTTTCACGTCCGTGAAGTCACACTAAGGAGACACACGATCATCCCGAATTGGTTCAATAATTTTCTTGTGTGTGCAGTGCTCGGCAGCGCAATCACGGGTTTTTTGAGTTGCCGAACATAAGCACGCACATCGCGGCATGTCCGCCTCGCGTCATTATTTCGGCGCAAAGGGGGCCGATTGGACGCCAGACAGAAGGGGCGCCGAGATCCGTCGTGCTTTCCGGACCGTTGAGGATGTTGAAACGGTTTGTTTTGCGGCTTTGGGTTACAGCGAATTCGTTGTTTTTTTCTCTCGAACAGAGAGCGCGATGAACTTCGTTCCACCCCAAATCTTATCATTGTGGAGTAACTGCGTCATGGCATATAGTGATTGAATTCTTATTGGGCGCGAAGTGGACTCGTATAACTTAGGATCCTCAGAAGATCCACACAGGGGCATTTAGGTCGAAGAATAGGTCATACTTGTTCATTTTGAAAATATATGTTTTAGGTTTAAGTTTTATGCTAATTACTATGAATAAAATACACCGTTAAATATTAAGTTGTAAGTTAATATAAAAAAAACTGTTGACACAGAAATATTTTTTCTGTCACTTCAAGTCTTTACGCTTCATTCAGAATATTTTGCCACAAGGAACCATGTTTGCACAGCCATTTTTGCAGAAAGAAATATTTTTTCTGTCACTTCAAATCTTTAACCTTCATTCAGAATATTTTGCATGGCAAATACTGGCCTCGCTATTCTGTCGCAGAGTTAGTTATTAATACTGTATATAATCACATGTAATTAATGACTCAGTGTTGGCTGCTATAGAGTTAGTACCCCATTTTTGGAACAAAATATGCAGAAAATAATTTCATGCATTTGATAATTGATTGATTTGATAGTTAATAGCCCGTGAAAAATCTTCCATAAAGGATGAAATGTTCTCATAACAAGATACATTCTACGACGATTCCGAGGCATATATTATTCTTTAATGTTACGATTACGAAAATTGCCCTGAATCATCATGGTACGGAATTGAAAAATAATTTTGCTTATTGAATCTACGTATTTCCCCCCCCCCCTTCCTTAAATAATCAGGATTTTTGAGATCTAGTAAGGAGGGAGATATGTCAAGTTTTCAGGAGATAAGAGCGGTACACACTTCTACCATTCAGCTATAGTGGACTGCCCCTACTCCTAATTATTTCTACGCCAAAACCTAGCATTAATAATACATAAGTTTTTAAGAGTTTAGTTAAAAAAGTGATTAAAAGTAAGATTATCCATAGTTTTACGAAGCGTGACCGTATCAATCGATGTTTCAAGAAGTTTTGCTCATTAAAAAAAAAGAAAGAGGCACTCCGGGAGTGCCGACAGAAGTGAAAACTTGAAATAACGTGAGCATTTTTGAATGTAGGGAATAATTTCTAATGAAGTGTTTTATTAATCAGTAGAAAGTAGTTTCATGTATATAATAAACTAAATATTCATTTATTGCGCTATTGTACACACTTATTTTACATAAAAATTGTACACTTCAGAATAATAAACTTTCATACATTATTTCAACAACTCTTTCATCATCACCGCCATCATCATCGGCAATATCTAAAACTGATACAATAGGCTTATGGTAACTAAAGTAAGAAACGAATAATTTTGATTCGAATTTGCTTAAATGTCTTGTAAATACTGCATCAATAGTAGTTTTATATTTCGTTGTTCCAAGATTGCAATAATTAGACATCGTTAAACCAAACTCACTATTTAAAAATTCAATCAATGGTAAATTTATATCGTCTGCAAAGTTTATGTTTATGTATATATGAATAAGCAACTCAAATTGAACGTATTAAAAGAAATTGAGTTATATTGTACTAACCTTCACTATTCTTGTATCGAGTACACTCTCCTGCACGAGTATGGACTATTATATTATCCGGAACAATATTTGTAGCAACCCAAATTGAATGAACTAAACCGTATATTTGATATATATAATGTAATATGAATAAAATTATAATATAGTTTATTTGACGGTGACGGTGACGCGAGTCCAATGGTTTTTACCCATCCACAAGTACTGTGTATATAGCGAGTATACTGTGTATATACAGAATATACAATTATACATATATTTAGCAGCAGTGACGGTGACGGTGACGCGAGTCCAATGGCTTTTACCCATCCACGAAAGTGTATATACAGAATATACATAATTATACATATATGTAGTAGCGGTGACGGTGACGGTGACGCGAGTCCAATGTCTTTACCCATCTACAAAAGTGCTCAACGCGACATAAGAAGTTTTCACTTCAAAATAATTTACGCAGCATAGGTCAGGAAATAAATGAATTGAGAAGTATACTGATTGAGTAAAAATTTGAATTAGGTACACCGTATGGCATTTTTTTCAAATTCACTAAACATATATCACTCATAATTAACAAATCTATATATGGGAATGTCCTGACTGACTCACTGACTCACTCATCAACGCCCAGCTCAAACTAATGGTGATCAAATCGTGAAATTTTGAAGGTATATCTCCATCGTAGTGTATAGGCGCACTAAGATAGGAATTTTGCGTAAAACAATTTTTGGGGTTGTTTTTACCCCATTAATGTTAACTGTTACTCCCATAGGAAAATCATTGAATTCGGTGCAGGTGTTTATTTATTTGCTTTTTTAAATTACTTCCACTCAAGATATTGGATGGAAATTTATATCATCGAACGCATAAAAGAACGTAGTATTTAATTATGTCATTCAATTTTCTTACACGCTTCGTTTTTGTCTCATTATTGCGTTTTTAACTCTAAATTCATCGATTTTTCTTAGAAATTTCCTTGGCAACCAGGCGTGAATATACATTTAAAAGCAATTTCATGAATGGCTATTCACGCCTGCAGCATTTAAAGGCCAGGTTCAGTGACTAATATGATAGTTTGCTTTTTTAAATTTCTTGCACTCAAGACATAAGGCTTAAACTTTCACGGTGGGTTGACTTAATAAATGGGGGTTTTATATATTGCATTTAATTTTCCTATACGGTCCACTTTTGTCAGAAGTTGGTGCTTTTGGCTCTGAAATAATCCACTTTTTTAACGATTGGCAACCGCAGCATGGGATTTTAATGGGTAGGTACTTAATACCTGTGGCCTTCATGATTACGTGATCAATATGAGATTTACAGTGAAATTTTAGTCGGTGTGTATTTCACCTCATCCTCTCCATGGGCGGTTAATGAATTGCTTATGATATACTTAATATTATTTGCAATTTGCAAATCTCACCAAGGGGATTCTTTTTGCCATATGACACAGTTTTAATTTTTTCAACTTCCCGTTGAATTTCAACGGGCACCCTATACTATATAATCGTTGAGGAGCACCACCTTAACTTTAAGCCTTCTCCTGGTAGTAGTCGTTTTATTGGGTTATTTAGGTGCTCAAACTGTTAAGATTATATGCCACAGTCCTTAAAACTTAGCTCTTTACATATATTCCTTATGGGTTTTAACACATAATTGTGATAAAATATTTGAAGAAATAAAAACTGATAGCAAAATTATTAGAGGATATTATTATTTAAATAAAGCGTAAACACCTGAATAGCGCTTAACGAGGCTGTTTTGTGGTACCGAATCCACACTTTTATCCCGTTCCAACAGATTTGACTCATTAATTAAATGAGAGCAATCGATTATAAGAGTCGAATAAAAGTAAACTCTTCCAAAATAGTGGTAGACTTCGAATTTACGCGATATAGCAGTATTTCATTTTCGCTAAATAAAAGAATAATTTTGCTTATCCTTTTTATTGCGAGCGGGGTAATGTTACCATGATTTCCAGGGAATTTGATGCCGTTGAATCAGACAGGAGGACTTCAAATGAGTGAGTGTAATAGTATGAATCAATGTAGTTGTTGTTGGACTGGGTTTATGGTTTACCAGCCGTTAACGCTTTACCGCCCTGTCCAATCTAAGGCTTCAATCCCACGATAAATACAATTACAGTTCCGGAGGTGGGATTCAAACCCGCTAGGTTCGTTTTTCATTGGAGAAGGCAACCAAAACTTGAGGTCATTTCCATTTGTGAGGACAGGTGAGTTAGGGATGGATTATTGGAGAATGTAGGATGGATGAAGAATCTGGCGTCAGTTTTAAACTGCTCTTAAAAAAGGCGCCGAGGGAACCACAGAGTAACGTCCCATCTGACGAACGGAGTAGGAGTACTGCACCGATGGTGCTCTCCACATAGCACCCAAGTAGGGATCGGGATTTCGCTAAATACCTCTACCACCATCGGTATTCGAACCCGGACCATCAGGATGAGGAGCCAGTTAACACGCCACCACACCAGCCCGATCACTTTCGAATCCGCGTCCTCTTGGTGCCGGACTGGTAAATTACCTATCTGCCTATCTTTGCCAGTGAAATCGTTAAAAGAATTGCCTACAATCATGTATTAGAAGCGAATCTCCTTTAAATATGACACTGACACAAGTAGACTCGAACATTGAAACGTCGGCATCTATGAAGAATTTGACCTCGTGGAGAACCCGAGCAGACTTCACTCAATTTTCCTCTTTAACATCTGTTACCACTCAGTACACCCTTTTCCCACTTTTACCGACTCTTTCGCATGAACATACATTTCTCCCGTATCATATCAATCTACAATTAAAAATATGTCGTATATTGATTTGAAGAAAGCCAGGGAGAAATGTTTGAATGTACCTGAAGCAAAAGAGTTACGCAAGGATAGAAGAGTATGGAGGAAATTATTAAAGAAAAGTCAATTTGTAGGCCTATCACCGAGAATGAAACGTTTTTGACTGTGCCTACCTCGAAAGAGAACGGTGTGAGGAGTATGTACGAATGTGTGAAGTCGTTGATTCTTTAATTAATGGAAATATGTTAATGTGTTTTGCCCACTTCATTGGCATAGACTTCATCTTATTCTCGTCTGCCTCAATATCGTCCTAACCCCTACACCTCCCCTCATCTTCAACATTCTCCCATCGTCATCAAGTTCTCTTTTCATCCTTGCCAAGACGGCGCGGGTGGATGGAGGGATGCACGGAATAGGCTGCGGCTTAAAAGGGGTCTCCATAACGGTCCTAAACGAAACCCCCCCTGCTGCCCACTACTTAGGCACAACCCTGCTCATAGTCATCCTAACTCCTTCAGAAATTTTCCGCGAGTCGTAGAGAAAGAGCGTTAACGTCTGAGGAACAGTTCTTCTTCGGTCCTTCCTTCCGTCCCGTATTCTTCTTTTCTTGTTTGCCGCAGTACTTCTTCCTGTTGATGCGCATTCCCCACGAAAAGGAATGCAGTGGAGAAAGGTTATATAAAAGTGCTCGAGAGAGAATAAATAGAATCAAAAGCTCCTTTTCCGTGGAAGTTATAATATAAATATAGTTATAAAAACACAGGCGCACGAAAATGAATTGAATTGATATTTCGTCTGCAATGCCGCCATCGTCAGCAACAAGAGACCAACTAGTGACCTGTTACCTTGGGGGCTTAGTAGGGAGCGAGAGGTGGCTATTGGTCAGTGGGCCAAATTTAGCCCAGACGGTGCAAATGCTCTCGTAATCTATATGAATGCCATCTTACGCGTTCTCTATTTAATGTTGGTAGCTGATTTGGGGAGGTCTTCTAGTAATGTTATAAGAGCGAAAGAAAGTGACCAGTGGTGATGCACAAATTATGTCAATTAATGTTGATAAAAAAGTTATGATGATATTTGCGTAATTATCTATAGCACTGGAAATATTGCACAAATTTTTACGGAAATACCGATCCAATTGGTTATATTGTCGTTAACTTGCAATTAATTATTGCGACTACACGGTTGATATTACCAGTTTACTTGTATACCGGGTTATTTCTAGCAATAATTTAAATTTTAAATTGTAAAATAGTGGTGCTGTTTAAGATACCATCCATGCCTGCTATGTAGATGTATTCATAGAAATGCTCATAGGCATTCAGTTTTCTTTAAATTTTAAACGTGATGGTGTGATAGAATATATCACCTTCTGGTAAATTATTCCAGAAATGGTAACTATACAATTTTATACAACATTATGTAAATACTTGCACTGCAGTGCACTACTACCTGCATTATCCTCTATAAAAGTTAGTGAAAAATACAATGCTGTTTATAGTTTAAATGGTCGATTTTCGTGTTCTTAATTAGGCCTTTTAATTAGCCTTGCCTACTTGATCATAAAAAAGCTTGAATCATGAATTTGGAATATTGGCCCAGAAATCTCTTTAATATTAATAGTGAAAACAAAAATAGACTTTCGATACACTTGGGAGCACCATAGAAGTTGCCATGTGAAAGTTCATGGCAACATAATCAGCTACAGAGTGACATTCGATACGACGAGGTCAGCGAAAGAGCTTTGCTAGTCGATTTAGATAAATATTTTGAATCCCGAAGAAAAAAGTTTCGCACGGATTCATTAGATAACTCTGGCGCACATCGTTCGACTGTTGACGCACGGAGCGCTTCTTTGGCGTATCTCTGTTTCCAACGTTTCCAAGCTGTGCATCGAGGCCGCGTTGACTCAGAACGATCTCTGAACTTAAACACTGGCAGAGAGAAGTCATAGGACTATTATTTATCTGCGCAATTTAACGGCGCAATCCATTTGATACTGACTCTGGGAGAGGCGAGGGAAGAATTTCGGCATTTTATAGATATGTGATGCGATGCTAGATGTGTCATTTTAGACCTGAATTGTGTTTGTCAAGCAACAGAAAAGCTATGGGGGTATGCTGAGTGGGTATGGGTCGCGGTGTGAGTGAAATAGAATGGCTAAGCTGCTACTGCGGTTGTTAAACGATGCTCCGGAATAGAAAGCACCAAAGCGGTCGAAGATGAAAGGGATTCTCTGCCAGGGAAGATCTCGATGGGTTCTCCTTTTATTCTTCCCCAATCGTATAGCAAGGGAAAACATGGCCAGAAAGCAGAAAGAAACGGGGAGCGAACGGATGTGTGTGTGCGGGGAGCAAACCCGCGGAGAATAGGTAGAAGAAACTTAATGTAATTGAGGAAATGGTGGGAAAGAATTTTGAGTTAAGGTTGTTTGACGGCACATGGAAAGACAATACGAGAGGAATCATGTCAGAGATTCAAAGGATCAATGACGGGCACAGCAATCTCTGATGGGATCAATTTGAAAACCAAGCGCAGCTTTGAAGGTTCTTATAGCAAAAGTTTTTAAGCCAAAAGAGGACAAGAGGAAATATATACGCAATGGAGAAAATGGGGAGACCCTCAATTAACTGCCCCGAATAGGTTTTTGGAGGAATGTTGTCTGTTCGAAAAGGTAAACTTCTGGATAATTCAAAACATCTGGCTAGGATGATCTCTTGGGTTCATTACGGGGTTAGTTTTCCATTGCCGGTGTTTCGATACACAATTCTTGCGTCGTCATAGCCACGACGATGCCATATCGATGGCGCCATTCGTTGCCCAAATGACTATACTCGAGTTTGATATCGAGACATACGAAAATGGCCTATCTTCACCACCGAAGTCACTCTCATTTTGTGGAATGATTGAGAGATTATTCGTCGGGAAAGTGACGAACCGTTCACGAAATCAGAGCTGACATGCGCGGGGAATGAGGATAGTTTGGTGGAGACCGCGCCAGGAGAGTGTCCTGAGAGTTAGTCCGTTAATAACAGCCATCAGACTTGAAAATGCAGGACGGAGAATATAACGCTCCAGTGTCGGCTGACATCTTCGTTAAAGCTTCAACTGATAATAATTGAACTTGAAATGCAGCGTCACTCAAGTGATTTCCACATCTCCAAGTGCAATAACTGACGTGGAGGCCGTTAAGCTCCAGTCTCGCAGACTCCAAAGCGTAGGTGTTGCCCTTGGAGAGCGAGATGCAATGGGAAACTCCTCGGGATATTGTTATTCTTTCGAGGAGTCTTGAGCGCCGAGTCTCGACTGCACGTGCGCTTTGAGGCGGGGAACGTGACCACCTCCACCATCCGCCATTATCTCGACCGCTCTCGGAAACGCTTCGCCTCGCAGCTCTTGCGCAATTACTTCGCAGCCAAGGAAATACCGTGAAGCTGCGCTCACTCAGACGCGCTCAGAGAAATGAGAATGAGCTTTGCAAGGCAATCACGACACTGCAACGCATCATTTCGATCGAGCACGAATGCTCTCTTTCTCTCCCTCGCGTTGGACAAATACGAGTCCGCATCACAGTCAGTGTGGTGCAGGAATGACGACGAGTCCTCAGATACCCGATCGGAATTTGAAACCTGGGCACAACTTTGCTACCGTGTTTTCGAGCTTTACCCGGGAAACTGTTTTTTTTTAAAATCTTTTCTTGGCCGCCATATAATTCGACGGTTAGCTAATTTTCATCAAGGAATGGTTGGGCATTCGGTTGTCTGTCGAGTTTTGGATTTAACTCCTGAACTTTACATATATTTTCATCATAAGTTTTATCACTGAACACGGTTCTATGCATTTCATACTATTTCTGGAAGAAAAAAGATAAATAATGTGCGAATTTACAGTGATATTAAACTTTGTACTTATGGCAATGGATAGTATGTGTTAAGTAAAAGTATGTACATTAAGGGAATTAATTTCATTAATCATAAAGTACGTAAGTCACACACTTCATAACGTCGCCAGAAATAATAAATCGGAAAGAAAGTAAAAGGGAAGAGGGTAACGGGAAGGATGTGCTGATGTGTTCCCGAAGATTTTCAACAATGCCCAATCGAAAAGGCGAAGGTTTTGTATAATATTAACTTGAAGAAACAGTAGAAGGTATTTTTATAAATATTAGTTGCAGGTATTAAATGTCTAAACAGGTATGAGAAATTAGCTTGAAAACCAATTCACCAGGGATTTGAACCGTTATCGAATACCCCGGATTTTTAGCTCACTTCGGGTGGCCAGACTTCGGAGATTTACCAAGGTTTAACCCGGACTTAGGAATTGGGTACCGGGGTGGACCAAGTTCTGGGTATTGGCATTCGTAGTCACTAGCCCAGCGATAAGCGGTTCTGACATGAGACGTCAATGATGCCACGAGCAGGCATACCTAGTGGTCCATTCAACGCCGAGTTTCTCACAGACTGCTTGTCATAAATCGCAAATATTTCGCCAAATAAGCAGATATTCCGTTGTTGCACGGTTCCGCTGTTACTAATAGCCCCTTATTTGTCTCTCTGCAGAGTTATAAAGATATTTGTTGACAGAAAGTGATATTTTTATCGTTTAAAAAAAAGCCCGGCAGATTCGTTGAACTGGGCATACCTTAGCATATTTTCGAAAAATCCTAACAACTATACAAAAAACTCAAAGACATTTATACGGTTTTACGAATATTAATTCATTAGAGTAATCTACCGATTAAAGGTAGGTTATGCTGAAAGTCGGAGAATATACTAAATATTTTTACACTTGCAGGGTATTAACTTCTAGTATTACTTTCCTCATGTCAGCGTAAGTCCTACCATTTTTCATTCCGTCCATTAAACCTATTCTCCTTCTTCCCCTTCCCCGCTTGCCCGACATCCATCCCTCTATCACGGCCTGGATCAAACCATCGCCCCTCATTATCTCTTTTAGCCACATACCCTGCCTCCCCTAACCTCATCCAGAAGTTTCCTCTCCTCACCAACCAAATTAAGCACTTCCTCATTTGTCTTTCTTTCCGTCCGCCGCACCTTCTCCATCCTCCTCCACACCCACATCTTGAACGCCTGCAGTCTACTTTCGTTCTCCTTTATCGGAGTCCATGTTTCTGTCCCATACAACGCCACTCTCTGTATCAATCTCCTTACCAGTTTCTTCTTAATATCCGTACTTAAGGTCGAGCTCCATTCTATTACTGAACGCTTCCTTCGCTAGCGCTGTTCTCCTCCTGATATCTTTACTAACTTGTCCATTTTCTTCTAGCATACTACCCAAGTAATTAATTTGTTCTACTTGCTCCAGTTTGTACCCTGCTGCTTTTATGACCAAGCTCGCTTTCTTTGTCCCAGAGAATCTCATTACTTTTGTTTTCTTATGGTATATTTTAATTCCGTATTTCCCGCTCTGATTATCTAATGCATCTAATAAATCTTGCAACACTTCGATGATCGATTTACCAACGCCTGTCAGTCCACGATTCTAACCGACTTTATCAGCTGGCCTCCTACTTTCTAGCCCTACCCATGCCTTTCTTACCATTTCCTCAGCATAAATGTTAAAAATCAAAGGCGATAACGGGTACCCATACCCTGCGAAAAAAAACTCCCCACCCTGATCCACCGTCACCTGTGCCCAATGGATCATATGTAAGTTTCGAATGAGTCTCCTATCACGCCAATCTATTCCCATTTTCCCGAGTATGTGCATTATTTTTTCTCAGTTTAACAATTCCCTCTGTCAAACGCTTTTTCGATACCCACAAGGCAAGCTAATATATCCTGGTTATGCTTTATGTTTCCATCTATACGTGTCCTCATTACCGCAATCGCATCCCGAGTTACCCTCCCCTTCCTGAATCCAAACTGACAATCGCCTAAATAGCCATTTGCTCTACATTCCAACCTTATCATATGGGTCATTCCACCTCAATTCAACAAACGTTTGTCCCTTAGGGTCTCAGATTTTGATAAAAATTGGTGTATGGGTACAATATTAACTCAAACTTAATACCCTCAAACCGTTTTGTGAAAATAAATTTTTTGAATGAATTATGCATATTTTAATTTTTTCGCATTTTTAGCAAAAATCCGTGCTTAAATCATATTATCCCTTATATCTCCGCTTTTAATTGTCATAAAACAATGATTAAAAGCTTTAATTAAAGATAAATCTTTATTGAATGCAAATATATCAATAAAAAATTATTTTCTTCTATACCCTATTGTTGTAAATTACTAATGTTTAGAAAATTGTTAATAAACTTTTCTCAAATACTCCATCTCAGAATCAGCCGCAACTTTTTATCCGTTATCTAAACATACTCAGATAACTATTCCAAAAATAAAATTTTGTGGCAATTCATAAATGTCTTTTTTACAAGTATTTAAACATTTACAATTTTTTCTCGCGCGGTCCGTGTTTAAAAATGTTTTATTAAACTTTTCTCAAATACTCCATCTCAGAATCGGCCGAAACATTTTTTCCGTAATCTAAACATATCTAGCTAACTATTCCAAAAATAAAATGTAGTGGCAATTCATAAATGCGCTTTTTATAAATATTTAAACATTTACAATTTTCTCTCGCGCCGCCCGTGATTAAAAAATATTTAATAAACTTTTCTCAAATACTCCAGCTTAGAATCGGCCGAAACTTTTTTTCCGTAATCTAAACACATCAAGCTAACTATTTAAAAAATAAAATTTAGTGTAAATTCATAAATGCGTTTTTTATAAATATTTAAACATTTACAATTTTCTCTCGCGCGGCCCGTCATCTTCCCATTTGGAATACATAGAGCAGACACGTGATGCAAGCCTAAACATTTCCCTAATTGCTCAAGGTCGTGGCAAAATGAGATAAAAATATATTACAAACTATTAATGTTAACAACAATTGTTATATGTTCTGTTAAATGGATGTTTGCAGAGAAATTAACCATTGAGCCCCACTTTCTCTGCGCGAAGCTTTTTTCTAACTACTCCGACACAATCCATTGAAAACTCTTGCTCGGCGTTAATGACAATGGAAAACGGACACATAAACAGAAGACTAATTTTATGAAATTTGAAAGAGACATTTTGTAATTTAAGGAAAAATATGCCGAAGATACTGTTTCATTTTCAAAATTTGCAGAGTTCAGACCTAAGAAGTGCGTTCTTGCGGGAGCATCAGGAACTCATACCGTATGCGTGTGTCTGGTGCATCAAATTATTAAATTCATGATTTTAGGTGCAAGTTTGTCACCACTAAATCTAGGGTATAACACCGAGTCGCTGTGGTCATATAAAGACTATTTGTCAGCAATGATGTGTTTCCCTGCGACCGACCGAGGCATGCCATTTGAACGAATGTAAAAACTGCCCTGGGCCGAGCAAAATTTGGAATTCAGTAGAAGAACACTTTGATGGAAATTTAATTGATAGCATTAATTACCACCAATGGGTGCAAGCTAACCATTGCTCCCTACAAATTTTACAAAATCTACCGATAACTTTTTGAAACTTTTATTGAAAAGTTACAGAAACTTCAGCCACACGACTACATTGCTAAAAATCAATCTGATTTTCTTAGAAATGTAAAGCATAACATCCAAGTGGGGCAGGTTCTCGTCATTGAAGATTTTACAGACAATTACGCTTTCGTTTTACAGGACAGCATGCAAAGTATGCTGTATAACTGGAATAACGGCCAAGGAACAGTTCACCTCTTTGCTTGCTATTACAGCCCTAAAGTCCAGGATAATGTAATCCCATTGAACTTCGTAATCATATCAGACAGCCTGAAGCATATACCATCAACTGTACATGTTTTTCAAAAACTTCTTCTTAAATTCTTGAAATTGAAAGTTCTGAAGCTTCAAAAAGAAAAATATTATTCAGATGGAGCAGCTGCTCATTATAAAACAAGTAGGTATAACATTCAGAACTTATATCTTCACAGGAAATATTTCACAGTCTCTGCAGAATGGCATTTCTTTGCTACATCGCATGGTAAACGGCCAAGTGACGGACTGGGAGGAACTTTGAAATGACTAGCAGCAAGAGCAAGCCTTCAGCTTCCATACAAAAACAAATACGTACACCTATAGAACTCTTTAAACGGGCAAAAGATCATATTTTAGGAGTGGATTTTGGCTAAGCAAAGAAAGAAAAAATTGGAAAACATTCCGATGTACTTGCGAAAAGATTTCGTCAGGCAGTTAGTATACCAGGCATTAGGGAGTTTCATGCAGCAATACCCGAATCAAATGGAGTGGTTATAATGAAGAAACTCTCTTCGTCCAGAAAGGGACGAGGATTCAGCTGTAGTTGCAGGCAGGAGTATCAGGATCCTCAAATAAAATATTTCGGAGAGGACCCTTTCCTACAAGGTAGGACATCATATGTTTACGGAAAGCATGCTAACTTAGCCATTTTACATTTGTTATAAATACAAGGATTTTGCTTTCTCGTTAGTTTTCAATCGATTGTGTCGGAGTAGTTAGAAAAAAACTTCGCGCAGAGAAAGTGGGGCTCAATGGTTAATTTCTCTGCAAACATCCATTTAACAGAACATATAACAATTGTTGTTAACATTAATAGTTTGTAATATATTTTTATCTCATTTTGCCACGACCTTGAGCAATTAGGGAAATGTTTAGGCTTGCATCACGTGTCTGCTCTATGTATTCCAAATGGGAAGATGACGGGCCGCGCGAGAGAAAATTGTAAATGTTTAAATATTTATAAAAAACGCATTTATGAATTTACACTAAATTTTATTTTTTAAATAGTTAGCTTGATGTGTTTAGATTACGGAAAAAAAGTTTCGGCCGATTCTAAGCTGGAGTATTTGAGAAAAGTTTATTAAATATTTTTTAATCACGGGCCGCGCGAGAGAAAATTGTAAATGTTTAAATATTTATAAAAAGCGCATTTATGAATTGCCACTACATTTTATTTTTGGAATAGTTAGCTAGATATGTTTAGATTACGGAAAAAATGTTTCGGCCGATTCTGAGATGGAGTATTTGAGAAAAGTTTAATAAAACATTTTTAAACACGGACCGCGCGAGAAAAAATTGTAAATGTTTAAATACTTGTAAAAAAGACATTTATGAATTGCCACAAAATTTTATTTTTGGAATAGTTATCTGAGTATGTTTAGATAACGGATAAAAAGTTGCGGCTGATTCTGAGATGGAGTATTTGAGAAAAGTTTATTAACAATTTTCTAAACATTAGTAATTTACAACAATAGGGTATAGAAGAAAATAATTTTTTATTGATATATTTGCATTCAATAAAGATTTATCTTTAATTAAAGCTTTTAATCATTGTTTTATGACAATTAAAAGCGGAGATATAAGGGATAATATGATTTAAGCACGGATTTTTGCTAAAAATGCGAAAAAATTAAAATATGCATAATTCATTCAAAAAATTTATTTTCACAAAACGGTTTGAGGGTATTAAGTTTGAGTTAATATTGTACCCATACACCAATTTTTATCAAAATCTGAGACCCTAAGGGACAAACGTTTGTTGAATTGAGGTGGAATGACCCATATATATTATTTCGCAAGGGCTTTTTTTTGTCGGTACGCCATAACTTCCTTAATAATTCATCAATTTTCATAAATGAGGCATCATTTTAAAGCTTTTATTAACCGCTACACCGGAAAAATATACAAATTACTCACATTTCAGTTGTTTTTCGAAAAATTACAATTGAAAAAAAAAACGGTTTTTTGAAATCCCGCCCTCTACCTATCGATCCTCTATCGAGAATATCGAGATATATCGAAATGAAACCGATTTCGATTTCATGCATCTATTATCTCATTCCGAATTTAATTTCGACTTAAAATATTGATTTAAGGTATTCGACCTGCTGATCTATTTATAAAATTAATTAAATTGATCAAAACTTGAATTAATATTTACTTCCCCAAACTGCTTGATTAGAATTTCTGAACTCATTAAGCCCTTTAGGTTTGCCATCTCATAAACTCATACTAAAAAAGAACGATATTATCATGTTGATTAGAAACCTAAACGTTAAGCAGGGCTTAATTAATGGCGCCAGATTAGTTGTAACTCACTTGGGCAACTACACTATCACAGCGAAATTGATTGACTCAGGTCCAACTGTCGTCATACCACGCATTAAACTCATCCCTTCTGATCCTACCGTGGGTTTCAAACCTACTAGGAAGCAATTTCCCATAAAAGTTGCCTTTGCCATTACTATAAATAAGGCACAGGGACAGACGCTAACAAAGGCAGGATTGTACTTGCCTGACCCTGTTTTTTCACACGGTCAGTTGTATGTGGCGTTTTCCAGGGTGCGCTCTTTCAGTGACATCTATGTCTGTGTAAAACAGACCCACCAACAAACAATCACAGATGACCATTTCATCACTTCAAACATAGTGTTCAAAGAGGTCCTGTAAACATGTAAATATGCTTTAAATATGTAAATACCTTAACCTTATGTTTCAAAAAATATATAATCTAAAATTTAAACATACATCTATTCCTTACTTCAACCCACACCTACATCAATGAGGCACTAACTACACGGTACTAACTATACAGTGTGCACTTCAATTAAGTGGGATTTGAGGAGGATACAGTGCGAATGCTTCGCACGGGTCGACTAGTATTTCATATTCGGAGCAAAACTTTAGCCACGTGCATAATTAAACTAATTTTTATATTCTTCTCGCATTCTGGCGCTGTCTACTTCTTCGGAATAGGTATTCATACTGTTTTCACGAAATCCTTTGGCCTTACTCCTTCGTCGTAGACCCAGTGGCGTAGCTAGCATGGGTGGCACCCGGTGCGGATAACGTGGTGTCACCCTAAGAATGAAAACAGTTAAAATTAATAAAAATCCAATAATCGTAAAGTGATTACATTTAATAAGTAATATAATGAGTCTCAAGTTACAATATTATGATAGTAATACATAATATTGTTTTATCATACATTATTTCACATTTATGTTTGTTACAATATTATGATAGTGATACATAGTATTGTTTTATCATGCATTCTTTCACATTGATGTATGAAATTGAAAGTTGGATATGGCAAAAGAAGAATGAGAGTAGAATTAATATTACCATCATAAACAAAATTTATGTACTTAAACACTTAGCTATCCAGGGGCGGATGCGGACTCGGATCATAATTCGGTGATGATGAAGTGTGAAGTTAGATTCAAAAGGCTTTGTAAAGGTAGGAAGATAAAAAGGTGGAGCCTTGAAGCATTGAAAGGGTTGAAAAGGAGGGAATACCAAGATCTGGTAGAAAAGAACATAGGTGAAACAAAGCGGATGGGAACAATAGAGAGAAGAAGGGAGGTTATAAAAACAGGCATCGCAGGAGCAGCAGAGAAAACAATAGGAACGGTGGAAAAGAAGAGGGTTAAGAAGCAGTGGGTTACGGAAGAAATGATAAAGAAAATGGAGGAGAGAAGGATGTGGATAAACTTCAACACCGACGTAGGCAAGAGGAAGTACAAGGAACTGAATTATAAACTCAGGCGGATGACCAATCGGGCAAAAGAAAAATGGTGGGACAATGCGAGGAAATGGAAAAGATGCAGGAGGAGAGGGAAGTGGGAGCTTTGTACGCAAAGGTGAATATGTTATCGGGTGGTAAGAGAGGTCAAACGATACTAAAGATTAAGGGAAAAACAGGGAAGATATTAATCGAACAGGAAGATATCCAGGAAAGATGGCGAGAATACGTAGAGGAGCTATTATGACAGCGAGAATAGACCCTTTAGCATAGATCTAGATGATGAAGGAACAATAGATAAGGATAACCTCGGACCAGAGTTACTTGACAGTGAAATAGAGAGGGCATTAAGAGAGATGGAGGGTAGAAAAGCCATGGGAACCGATAACCTACCTTCGGAGCTACTGAAGAATCTAGGTATTAAGGGGAGAAAATCGTTTTCCGAACTTATTCACAGGATCTACGAGGAAGGAGTATGGCCAGAGGATTTCGTGAAAACACTATTAATACCTATCCCAAAGAAGAAGAAAGCGTCAGAATGCGAGGAGTATAGGACAATCAGTTTAATTTCGCACGCGGCGAAAGTCTTGCTTAGAATACTAAATAGAAGGTTGGAGAGCAGAGCAAATTACTACGTAGGTGATAACAAGTTTTGGTTCAGGAAGGGGAGGGCAACCAGAGACGCGAATGCGGTAATGAGGACACTTATAGACAGAAACATAAAGCATAATTAGGATGTTTTCGCTTGATTTGTAGATTTAGAAAAGGCGTTTGACAGAGTAAACTGGGAGAAACTAATGCAGATACTGGGGAAAGTAGTAATAGATTGGCATGATAGGAGACTCATCCGAAACTTATACATGGGGCTGAGGGCTCAGGTGAATCAGGGGGGGAAGTTCTAGGTCGCGGGGTGCGGCAAGGGTTTCCGTTGTCGCCTTTACTTTTGAACATCTACGCTGAGGAAATGGTAAGAGAGGCATGGGATGAGCTAGATGTGGGAATAAAAGTAGGAGGTCAGTGGATGAAGTCGGTAAGATTCGCAGACGACCAGGCGTTGGCCAGTCGCTCATGGATAGGATTGCAAACTTTGGTATATGCACTGGAAATGCAGTGTGAGAAATACGGAATGAAGATTAATAATAAGAAAACAAAAGTAATGAGATTTTCTAGGACAAAGAAAACGAAGCTGGTGATAAGAGTAGGAAGTCACAAACTGGAGAAAGTATAACAATTCAATTACTTGGGTAGTACGCTAGAAGAAACAGGACATAGTAGCAAAGACATTAGGAGGAGAATAGCGCTAGCGAAGGAAGCGTTCAATAATAGAAAGGAGGTGATGACGGGGACCTTAAGTAAGGATGTAAAAAAGAGGCTGGTGAAGAGCTTGATATGGAGTGTGGCGTTGTATGGGGCAGAAACATGGACCTTGAGAAAGGAAGACGAAAATAGGCTGAAGCTTTCGAGATGTGGGTGTGGAGGAGGATGGAGAAGGTGCGTTGGACGGAAAGGAAGACAAATGAGGAAGTGCTTGACATGGTGGACGAGGAGAGGAAACTTATAGATGAGATTACGGAAAGATAGGCTAGGTGGCTGGAAGGGGTAATGAGGGGCGATGGTTTGCTGAAGGCCGTGATAGAGGGTAGGATGTTGGGTAAGCGGGGAAGGGGAAGGAAGAGAATCGGTTTTATGGACGGGATGAAGAAAGGTAGGACTTATGCTGAGATGAAGAAAGAAATACTAGAGGTAGAAAGGGCACGGCACGTGTAAGAGTTCGTTGGATATTCTCTCACTTTCATCACAACCTACCTCTAACTGGTGTTTACCTACCTCTAACTGGTGTATTACTGTAATGAATGAATGATCTAACGAAGATGCACGAAGTTCACACAGCAGCAAGAGCAGCACAGCAAAAAAATAACCGTCTTCGTGTCTTCCCTCGGTGAAGTACATTAATGCAATGCGAGCTCACCAAGGTTAGTTGATCCAAACTTGGTTCATTGTTCCTTTCTTCAACTCCTTCCATTGCTTCTTTACGTGGGAAGGATTAACTGAAGTGCACTCTCCTATACCACAATTTTCCTGGAATTCCTTCATCAGGGGATTTC
Organism: Pyrrhosoma nymphula; assembly: GCA_963573305.1. Classification (NCBI taxonomy): domain Eukaryota; kingdom Metazoa; phylum Arthropoda; class Insecta; order Odonata; family Coenagrionidae; genus Pyrrhosoma; species Pyrrhosoma nymphula. Next base: position 122,114,192 of record OY754332.1, read on the forward strand.
GTGGAAGTCAAGGGTCTAAACGCATTTGTATACTGTTGGCTTTCCGGCGCTGCTTTCTAGGAAACACCACTAGGCACCTTGACCTTCAAGCTTATTTCGTACCACAAGACGAACCCACCTTGCAACTTGAGAGTGGTATATACGCATTTGTATAATGACGGGCGTTAGCTTTCCGATGCTGCTTTCTAGGAAACGATTAAGCGTACATCTCCCTCGCTAGCATATCCATACCTGAAATATTATTGGAAGGAAAATCCTGGATTTTTGAGCCGTTAAAAGTAGGTTTTCTCCAACTTGAGAATTCATATTTATCAGTATCCACATGTGCAAGCACTTATTACGAGGGTAATAGTAGGGTTTTGTTAGCTTTATTACTCTCATTCCTCACAGTTTTCACCCTTTTTGGAAATAAAAAATGTTCTCTACGATGATAGCGTGGATTAACACATCTACCTTTGTGCTTACAAATAATAGGAAGGTAATTGAGCTTTATTAAACCACTAAGAGTCCGTTCCATCAATTATCTCCGACAAGAAATCTGCGGACGGAGTGAGACTACGATTCAAAAGTTCCACCGTAGCGCTCAGTCTTTTTTTCCATTCAGGGGAGCTGAGCACATGCTAGATAGCCGCTCACCGCTCCCGGAGCGCTACGCCCCCTGAATGCGCCCATTATTGCGACTTTCTAGAAACTCGCTTTGAACATGCGGGTCACGTAGTATAATGTCTTGGAAATCATGCTGAATGCTTGGTTTTACATAGAATAAATTATTACGGTCAGTAAAATGCTTTCATTTTTCAGGAAATTTTTCAGGAAAACGCGTTTTTAATTATTTCTTCGAAAAATGCATCCCTCTCGAAAAATGCAAACTTTATTTTCTCTATCACGTATGTAACATTGAAAAAATGACTGTGGACCATGCAAATATGGACATTGCACTATCAGAAAAGGTTAGTTTCAATCTATCACTGATTATGGTATTCATTGAACGAGCTCGAGAATAGCAATCTACATTTTGAAAAATTACGTTTAACTGTCGGATTACAAACATTTTTCACCGAGTGACACGGGGATTTTTATGACGGGATGGGTGGACTGTATTAGGAAGATATTAATGTAGAAATAAATTGCCTATACTTGCCTAAAACGATTGATAATTACTTAAGTGACTCTCTTCCACGTACTTGGACGTCGTTTCCGAAGAGTAAATGCGGAAACATGTTGTAAATAATGTTCTGTTCACAATGCATCAGTAATTATTTTCGTGGTATCTTCCCATTAACTTTTTCATCGATTATGCCCTTAAAAATGTATTCTGTCTCAGGGTGAGTCCTATTCACGGGGATCTTCTTTGTTCCACTAAGCTTCACAAGTGCTTTTCTTTGTTTTGCATGTGGGTGGCCGCGTCCTTACCATGTACGTCTGTACTTTCCTGTGATTTCAGTCTGATGTCCATTGCTAGAACTATCAAATGAAGAAACTTCATGTTCAGGAGCGAATGTGTTATCTGGTCTGGTAATATTTATTCTCCTTTGCCCTCCTTCAATCCATCATCTGATGCATCTTCATAATGGATTTAAGTAATACTGTAACTATGGCCTCAACCTTCATAATGAGGAATTTTCCGATATTAAAAAAAACATTGAGGTAATAGAGGATGTTGAGTAGAGGACAATGCTGAAAATCCGAGGTCAAAGCAAAGCCTGGTTTCGGAGATTTCGGAGAAGTTCACAAAGTAGTCGAAATTTGAAGGCCGCGAAAAACGGCCAGTAGGGGGCGTGTCCCCGTCTGACGTCAAAACTGCCTTCTAGAGCCAGCCGCCTTCTCCGTCCCGACGGGCTCGGGCAATCCTGGTGGCATGCATGGAGAACTGCGAAATAGGGGAAATACAATTAATTCATGGATGTTTATAGAGTGAAAATCAGATTGACAAATATTTATTTGTAGAGCTATGAGGAAAAAATAGTATTTTCCTTGTAAAAAGAAGAATCAGTTGATAAGCAGGAAACGCAACCTTATTCCCCTTCGGGTCGGGACATTTGCAAGGTCGGGAGAACCTTAGAAATTTTCCCGTGAAAGCCACGCTTTTTCGAATATTATTTACATTTATAAATACAAAGTTGTATTGCAAGTATCAAATGTTCTTAAACCTTTGGGTGCTTTCATTATGCCAAGATGGATTTTCTGTGGTAAATTCAGTCAAAACAATAATATCTTCAAAAATCGATTATTGGTGGCCTTATATGGCCATTGTTGTTTATCTGTACTCCAGTCATCGCACATAGATTCGTCAAAAACTGCTACGGGCGTACAGACAGCGTTACGCAGATATTAAACGAATTAGGCTGGGAGCCGCTAGAGACTCGGAGGCTGCGCGCTAGGCTTAGATTACTTGAGCAATTGAGAATAGATATCTTTCAGAGTGACACGGAGAACATCATATTAGAACCCCACAATATTTCCAGGTCCGACAGGAACGATAAATTGAGAGAGATATTTTGCCGAACGGATAGGTATGGGAATTCGTTTTTCCCCCGAACAATAAGGGACTTTAATAAATGCAAGGCGTAATTTCATTAGAGCGTTTCCTTTTTACATGTAAACGGCTGGTGTCGTAACACCCCCCGCCACACGCCTATTGAGGCGGCTTGCGGGGTAGTATGTAGATGTAGATGTAGATCTACTATTTTTCTGGCATGAGCGACATCAGTAAAAATATTGCTTGGTACCAGGTGGTCGAAGTATGACGTATAAATATCCAAAAAATATTACTTTGTTTACCAAATGAGAGAAAAATACGGAGTTGTAGTTGAAAACTATGAGAAAAAATCCCGGGGAAACTTCAAAATAAACTGTGGAATTCTTGTGTGAGGATCACTTCAATTTTGGTTAAACATTACGCGACACTTCACTAGTTTAACTCTATTTGTATTTTTCTTACTGCAGACAAACAACTCCTGATAGCTTCATACTACGTGGCGTATGAAGTAGAAAAATCCATAAACGCCATAAAATTGCAGAAAAGGTGATTAAACCGTGTGCATTAGAAATGGCAATAATTTTCCTGGGAAAGGAAGCCTCAACTCAACTAAAATTAGTGCCTTTATCAAATAATTTTATTCAGAGCCGAATTTGTTATTTGAGTTTGGAAATTTTGAACCAAATCATTGCAGATATCAGGGCTAGTCCCTTGGAAATCTCTCACCAGTTGGATGAAACAACTAATGTTGTAAAATTGCAGTCAACTCATCGCATATGTGATGCATGATGGCGTCATAATGGAGGATTTCCTGTAATATAAAGATCTGAAAACAACCACAAAAGGAAAACGGAGAAAATGAAGAGTAACTTTGTAAATACCACTTTTAAGATTTTATTGACACAACCCGCGTTAAGAAACTTCGTGTCATCTTCCCGATGAAGATAGCACGAAGTGTTGAAACTCGGGTCATGTCAATAAAATATTAAAATTGGTATTTGCAAAGTTACTCTTAATTTCTCCGTGATGGATAAATACCACCAAAGAAAGCCTGAAACCGTTTCCTCAGACGAAAGGAAAAGTTGTTTTTCAGTGTGTAAAAGACTTTTCTTTGCAAAATATGACTTTGATATCCAAATTACACTGGTCAACAAAAACATTTTTTTTTCTGTCCTAGACATGTTGTTGGGTGATCCTAAAGGTATTTTTCGTGCTGATTCCGAATATGGGCTCAGATTTTTTCTATCACGTCTAGTTTCCTTAGGAAAAACGGATTAAAGGGGGTTCAAGGGGGTTTCAGCAAATAAATCGTGAACTAAAAAAAATGTGAAAAAATGGGTACTTAGGATTTTCTCGCATATTTTGCATCTGGCAAGTCCCTTTTCAGTGTCCAGCAGTAATCTGCTAACATGTTGCTGAACTTTCCTTGGTACCATTTTTCCATATGTAAAATATCCTGGTAGAAACTCTAACCGTGTTCATCACTAACGGCGCCAAGGTTTGGTGGAAAAAAATTCCAGGTGTGAGTCTAGGAAGTGAATTTTTAATGACATATTGCAGCCCATATTTTGGTACGATTTAATTAGATTAGCCACCAGATCGCGATAATTTTCAGCCATGATATTTCCTATTAAATGTTCAACTACATTTTTGAATGCGTTCCTCACGCTTTTTTCCGTTGAACTCAATTGCTGTTGAAATTCCGAATCCTTCAGCACTTCCCTAATCTGAGGTCCAATAAAAATTCTTTCTTTGATCTTTGCCTCACTGATTTTATGGAATTTTTGTTTCAAATAAGTAAAACCAGCACCATTTTTGTCCATGGCTTTAAAAAGTTTTTTAAAAAGTCTTAATTTAATATGTAGAGGTGGCAAAAGAACATTTTTTGGATAGACCAAAGGCTGAAAAAGGACATTTTTGTATCCAGGAACAAATGCTTTACGTTCTAGACAATCTTTTTTCAAGTAATGAATTTTCTGTCTCTGCTATCCCACTCGCAGATGAAGCAACAATATTTCGTGTATGCAAGCTGTAAGCCTTGTAAAATTGCAATTACTTTTAGGTCGCCACAAATTTTCTACTTATATCTTCCATAATGAATGTTTTCTAAAAGTAAATGCATATTCTCGTAAGATTCTTTCATATCAGTTCCATGAGCTAACGGTATCGAGGGGAGTTCATTTCCATTATGTAAGAGAACAGCCTTTAAACTTACCTTGGAGGAATCAATGAACAAATGCCAATCATCTGTGTTGTATTAAAAATTAAGAGTATCCATAACAGAGAGAACATCATTGCAAAAAATAAGGTTGTTTTCTTGAGAAAAAAATAATTTAAATTCGTAATGGCAAGATCGATACATAGAAATTTTTGTATTTGGATCCAGCAATTTCCAGCCCTTTAATCGTGATCCTAAGATTTCACTCTGCTTTTTGGACAAATTTAAATCGCGCACTAGATCATTTAAATCCTATTGCGTTATAAAATGAGGTCCATCAGATGTACTTGATCCGAAATTTGGGTCCTTCGAGTTTTCGAATCCTTCATTCTCACATTCTTGATTACTTTCTGAATCTTCACTAAGATTAACATTTTCCGGTGGGTTCCGGCACTGGTAAATTTTCGGAGTGAGGGACCAGTCGTATAGCTGATTCCAGGTTGCTTGGATATTTTACTGTGTGTTTTGACTTCGGTGTAATTCCTTTAATTTTTGTAAAACAAAAATAACAGTCTGAAAAATGATCCTTAGGTTCCCGCCAAATCATGGGGATGGCAAAATTCATATGACGTTTTCCCTCAGTCCAACCAGTGAGAAGCATTACACAGGTGCTATACATCACATGAGGCGCCCATCCTTTATCCTGGTCACCCAACGAACAGTCAAAATAAAGTTTATAACACTGTCTCAAAAAGGGAGTAATGTTCCGTCTTTGAGCCTTGAAAGTAATTTCACCGTACACGTAACAAAAGTCATCGGGGTAACATGAACCACGCACTGTCTAGGCATGATGAAAGCTAAGCCACTTCACAACGATTGCAATGTAATAAGCTAAAATTTCCTACGAGTAACAAAATTCTCAAACCTTCTTCAGAGAAAAAACAAACGTCTTCATGCGCCGACAGTTAGTCACATACTGATGTGAAGTGGCAGCTGATTCAGCATTGCTTTGAACCAAACGATAGGACAGTGCAAGTTTAAACATATTTTGACAGGATAGGAGGGCATGACATCGTAGGACAACATGTTTTGACAGGAAATTTTTATTTTCACCTGCTCATGCTATCACGATATATAAATGAAATAAATTACTACTTTCGTTATAGCAAAAACATACATTCAGCTGTCCTAAGGAAACTAGACGTGATAGAAAGAATCTAAGCACAGATTCGAAATCAGCACGAAAAATACGTCTAAAATCACCCAACAACGTCTCTAAGACAAAATATTTGTTGACCAGTGTTATTGGTTCCGTGTGTACCGACGCACAGTGGTCGGAAATCGGAAAAAGCTGGCCAAAATTCCAAAATGCCTTTGAGATATGAACTTGAAACTTCGCATGAAACCTCAAAAACGATTCATGTATCTGGAATAGCACTTCATTTGGGATAGTTCTTACCCGTTTCTGAGATACAGAGGCTCAAACATGAGCAAATTTACAGAAAATGCCCGTCTTCAGATTTCTCGGAAAATCTTCCGACTTAAGTTGATGGTGAAGTTAAAGGAGGATTTTTATGGAATAAAAAACGATATTATCAGTTAACATGGTATTTCAGCTTTACAATGCCGTAGTTTTAAAGAATATCTTCGATACAATCTTGCTGTGCCGTTACAAAATGGCGGACGCTGTTTTTAGACCAAATTTTACATTATGTAGGAGATTCAAATGGGTTTTTGGCAAAGTCACGCGAAGTGACTTACATCAGAGCATTATTTAAAGACTTCTTAAGGTTTATATGCAGTTAACTTTGAAAAATGAAACTTTGAAATAAATTTGATTTTTCGATCGCGCGTCGGGGTTCGTCTCCGCCGGGAGCTGGATTTGTCGCGACGCGGTGAAGTTATTGAAGTGGTATGGATTTTAACGCTCAGCATTAACCGTTTTTTAAGTTGTGCTTGTGGGCACCGATCCACAAAGAGTCTATAATGAAGACACGGGAGGATTTTAAGTCAAGGTAAGTGCACGCGTAATCGAAGTTAAGTCAGTTTTATTTGGATACGTTCGGGAACTATGCCTTATATTCAAAGCGTTCAAACCTTGAAAAAATTAGTAGTGTTCCTGATACCTATACAGAAAGACCTTCCAATCAGCTGGAATTCTTCTACCTTCCCTTGAAATGTAGTTTGAAAGCTAAACTTTGTAACAATATTGGTGGACAATAGTGGCAATGAACAGGTTTCCACAACTTGGAGAAGATACATTAACTGTGCTCATCCCATTTGGGACGACATACTTTTGCGAGTCTGGATTTAGCACCATTTTGTCCATCAAGACAAAATCTAGAAATAGCTTGGGTACCCATGCAGACTTACGGACTGCCATCTGCAACAACGTGCCACGTTCTGAAAAAGTCTTAAGAAATAAACAAGATTAAAAGAGTTATTAAATTTGAATTGGTTTATGAAAATTTGAACATTAATTACCATTTTTAAAAAGAAATTTCATGATGGATGGAAATTCAATTTTGTGTAGGATTTGCTACTTTTAATTTGTTGCGATAGATTTTCCTTACCATACGTACCATTTTTGTTTACTTTTATTTAAAATTGATTATAAAAATTTGTATGGCCACCTTGACATTTATATTTAAATAAATTATTACTTTAGGGGATGCGAGAACATGTTAAAATATTTTAGGGGCGTGGGGCGTAAAAAGGTTGGGAACCACTGATGTAGAGTAACAAGTTGGCTAACTTTACTTTTTGTTTGTACCTGATGTGTAAATTATAAATATAACAAAAACTAATCTTTGTCACTTTTATGAAATTAAAATTTGGCGATGTCCTGAATTTTTGCCTAACCTTAAGGTAACTATGTATCAATCAGGGAATGAAAGTTATGGAAGCGTAAGTGGTATGCAAGCCCAGGGACTTACGGATATATTGATAAAAATAGAGCCATGGTTTCCGAGACCTAACAGCAATAAATATAACCTCTGACTGTTCCTACCACATTATGGAATGGTGTAATTGGTGAGTATATATAATTCGCGGAAACACATTCGAGCATCGCTCAATTGGTTTTTCATATTAGTTTTCTTTGATGTATCCTGAAGAATACTCTACTCACCACGCGCAAACGATATGTGGGTTGCTTTCTAAATGCCCAAGCATCTAGTATATAAATTCATGGTTGGTTTCAGAACAGTTTCCGTCTAGCTCCCATAACCTCAATTCTGAAGAGATCTCTCCCTCGAGTCCTTACATAAGCAGTAATTTGGCTTTTCGTATGCCCTTTAAAAATCTTCAAAGTTATTATACAATAAATTCATTTCTACTTCATTGCAGTAATCGAGTCAACCCTGCCCTTAACCCAGGATATTCCAAACTTAAAATTTGACCTAATGTTAACCCTTTAAGTTTACTTAATCTATTTCTCTGGGATCTATAATCTCTTTTCTATAATGTACCTCAACGTATACTTCCCACCTCAGTGATTTTTTCCAGGCTCTTTATTAAACTTTCCTACTGTGTCGATTTTAGCTGATATCACATTTCTTTGTTTTATTTTTACTCCAGCCAGTTTCGTTACACTCTTGGAGAATTCATATTCCTCTCCATGTCGATGGAGTGTCTCTCTCCTGGCCCTGCTCCTAGAGAAGTTATATGAGATATGTTTATTGGTATATCGGAACTGCATTAATTGATCAGCCGGTTATTTAGATCATAAATGATGTGATTATTTCAAATTTTACCAACCTTGCATCGCCCAGAATCCTTGTATTTAAGAATTTGACTTTGGGGAGGAGCGGTAGAAGTCACATATCGAGACTTCCATTACCAAGAATGACCATAGTGTCTACAGCCTCTCTGTTTCATTCACGTGGCGTCGCTCCAAAAGGTATTCGTTGAGATATGAGAGCGTTAAGGAACAAGTATCTTCTTCTCAAGTCCTGCTGGGATTGATAACTTGGACGAATTACACCACCTACAGCCTAAAAAAATATTATGTATTTGAAAACCCTACTATCCTCCTCTGAATAAAAAAAATTGCCAAATTACATGATATTTTACCAGTAATTGCCACAAGAATATTTAGCCAATATTTATTGAATCCCTTCATTAAGTGTCCCCGCATTCCAGTGACCCTAAATTCAACAGCAATTTGTCGTTGTAGGACCATCCTTTCCGGATAGGTTAAAGGCTTGAAGACTGGCAAATAGCTAATATTAATAGTAAATTAATAGGTGGTCGGCAAAAAATTAATCTATTGTGAAAATTATAAAGTTATTTTGATCATTTATTCATAAAGAATTTTTTCCAAATTAAGGGTGTGGACATGGAGTTCTGTCTGCGGAGTATCTATTCCTCCGTAAAGTGGCTGCGAAATGGCATTTGACTCCAATGAGGTGGTCTCTTCAGTGATAGTGCCACATAAAAAGAAACTGTTGATGAAAGCAACTGGAAACCGCATCAATAATCAAATCTCCAGACAAATGGACAGCTTTAATATGGAAATGAATCCTGGAAGCTAAGTAATTCGGCTTACTATTGCGCCCGGAAGTGGTGGTATTAACACCTTCTCAGTCATCGTCACACTAAGTATGTACTTGCTTGGCAGTGGAGACAAATGCTGGAGAAAAGGAAACTGAAGAGAACTGCAGTAGTATGAAATAGCATATAGAATTTCAGACCTATTCTTAGAGCAAATATATATCGAGCAGGACAACCAAGTTGGCTACATCAATCTCCCCTCCCCATCCACCATTCTAATTCCCTACCCGTTTCCCCTTCACCGGCCCATATCTCCCTGCCCACTCCCTCCCACCCTCTACAAACACAAATGCTCTTTCATCCTGGAATTGTCTTTTTCTCATTCTTTTCTAATGAGGCCTGATTATCCAGCAAAACACTTGGTGTCAGGTTTCTGGCTTTTCTTTGCCTTATATCGTAGTTTTAAGTGATTTCGCACAGGTGTGTTGTGCTTCTGGAAGTTTTCTTGTTACAGAGAATGATTGAGTGTGTGAATACTTGTTCCATTCTGTATCAGTACTCATGATTAATGACAACATAGTACTTTTGTACAATACCTTTAATGTATGACGCGTTTCACCGCTTTACGATGCCGTAAAGCGGTGAAACGCGTCGTACATTAAAATATTGTAGAAAAGTACTGTGTTGTCTTTAATAATGAGCACTCATATTAGTAATTTCTACGAAGTGAAGCCTGCCACGGTCTATTTTATCCATTTTGTATGATTGACGTGCCCCTGACGCAAAGTTTTATTGTATGTAGATTGTATGGGTGAACGAGGGCCTTCTGAAGCTCCCCTGGCACCCAGACCTCTTGGTCCATTGTGCCGTCCCACATTTAACCTGTCTACCACTTGCAGAAGGGGACAAGGGCACCACGGCAAAGGTATGAAAGAGAGTTACCTCCCTCCAAGCTTCCCGGTCTGAGTCCTCCCTCAAGCTTCCCGGTAGATGTATGGAGGAGTGTCCCCTCTCCATCCATTCCGGTAGAGGTTTGGAGGAGGGCCACCCCTCCAACGACCGTCCGGTCCCAACGTTGCTTAACTTTGGTGATCTGACGGGAACTGGTGTTTAAACATGACTAGGCCCTTTCCCCTTCAATTCGTGTGCTTTTTAATTTCAAAACGATGATTCAAGTCCAAATCCAGTAAAACTTTGAAACTTATTTGAAAATTCAATTGGTATCCCAGGCATATTTCTGAAAAAAAAACTCAAGGAATTAGTGGATTTGCCAAGTAACTCGGGACGAATATGTAAATAAATGATGTTCATTGTCTAGAAACACGGAGTATTGGCATGCTTAAAAGCCCGATTTTATATCTGGTTAACGCTGACCACAAGATGTGGTACCCTTCTCATTAACTTGATTATAAAAAAGAGTTTGGATTTTGTCCATTACACCACACCAGGAATTCAACACTCGTCCCAGTCCAAGATCGTGACTTGCATGCTCCCCCGGCCGCTAGGCTAGGAGTCAGGAAAACAATGCAAGGCTAAACCATTAACCAAGGGAGAGATACGTTGACAAGCATGCTAACATGAAGTGCAAGGGTTTACATTCAACTACTGATAAGTATTACTATTAATTTATAAATACTCCTGCGGATAAAATCATGCGGATCATTTTTAACTGGATGAGGCGATAGTAGTAATGACAATCAGTCCTTAGCACAAAGCGGTCAAGATGCAGGCAGGATGTACAAGTCAGCGAGGTACATCATTGGAAGAGCAAGAGTTGAGGGGCCAGTTTTCTACTCACCTCTTCCCCTGAAGTTAAGAGATTTGTGTGGGAATCTGCGATCGAATGAGGCAGCAATTGAAGAATTGGTAAGTTTTTAAAGGCAGTCCCCGAGTTACGCAAGCCTCGATTTACGTAAATACATGCGTACTTACCGAAGTGGCTACCCTATCCGGCAAAATTTTGCAAAGCGAGAAACGGCTGCTTATGTTCAAGGAGTGTACATACAAATGTAAAAAGAGGTGTCAAATGGTTTGTAAGGGTTGGCCGATAGCAACATTTCCTTACAAACAAGTCAACGTAAACGATGTCTTAAAGAAATTGACTATATTCATGTTTATGAAGCAGAAATGGAAAAAGTGAACATCGCCATATTCGCGGCAGTTAATTCGTGAGTAAGTATATCGTTGGAATGCAAAATGAAATTTTGTGATTCTTTTATGCCAATAACACTTTTTTATCACATCCTGAGCGGCAGTAAAATAACTTTTGAACTCTCACTCTAAACCTCCAGGTTAAACTGGATTTTCTGGGGCCAAGTTTCAGGCAGTCGCAAGTTGGGTGGGGCCCAAGCTCGAGAGGGTCTTAATCCGCAACCCTTTCCCCAGCTCGGAGACCCAAAGTCGGCCCCTTTCCTCGACCCACACAGCGGGGGGCTCCCTCGCCAAAACCAACCATGCTCACTACAATTTAAACTTTAAGAACTATGTCATATAACAATAAATGAATATTTTCATCGCACTCCGGATAGTTGTACGAGTAAGTACATCTTTTAATCGTCGTTTTACGATGAAAAGGAACAATTTTGCGAACATTGCTCAAAACGTGGCATTCAACTACGGGAAATATGGCAACAAAGCAGCGGTTCCCCCTCAAATTTTCCCTTTCTTTTGAGTAGAGTAAGCTTGCAGAGGTTTTTAACGGGTGTAACTTTTACAATTAACGTTATTGACATCAGTGAGTGATGGGATTCGTTGTATTAATCTAGTTTTAAGACACTGTGCTGTGTATATGCTCAGAAAGGAAATAAACTGACTATTTGCGTCAGCCTTCTTTCGCTTTCTAATTAAAATAGAACGCGACCCACAAAGATGTGTAAAAGGCTGCACTGTAAATTGATTGAATTCACATCACAAGTCGAGGCTCAACTATTGAATCACCAAGCGATAAACTATTGCAGAGTCATGAAGAAGTTCAGGTGAGGATCGTGCAAAAATCTTAACAAAACCTGTTAAAATATTATTTCACATTTTTCTTTCATGATTTCTAAGCGTCTTCAGGCCTCACTCGGCTGAAGATGGTCATACACTTCAGCATCAAGTACGAAAAAATGATATTACCTGAATGTTGTTAACTATATTTTCATATGCGGATGTATATGTGCCCACAACTTCGTAAAAAAGTGATAGAAACAGCCTTATACATACAACTGGGCTTTTTTACGCATAACACATGCACCTAGTCCTTCATCACATGTATTAAAATATTTTTAATATTACTGCTGAACTTATCTTTTCTTTTAACTCTCCGTATACCAGTATCAAGCCGAAATCCGAAGCCGAAACCATTAGGTGCTAGGTGGTTTTTCTTTCCGAAGTTCCCACTAGTATTACAAAGATTTTTATGAAATGTATTACTTTGTGCGCTAATGAAGGGGCCTGGAATCTCATGTCCCCTATGTACAAGTGGAACAATACAAAAAGTGAAAAAATTACTAAATAACATTGAAATTGTTAAGCCATTGATTTGGCCTTGATATAAAATAATGATATCACTAACAGGAACAAAAACAAACATACATAGCTTGATTAAATGAACATTGCCTTTCTCTAAAATTAAATTACATATCAATCAAAAATATATGGCATGAAATATAACACATGTAACAATATCAGAGCAATCAATTTGAGCACGAGTAGAGATATTGAAATAATTTCGATCGGAATGAATTTATGGACGATGTTTGATGAATAAGTTGAGGGAGGGAATTCCATAGCCTTACAGCTTCAACCGAGAAGTAGTTATGGAGTATAGTATGTCGGTGACTGGGAATGTAAAGTATGTCCGGGAGGGTGCTCATAGTTCTTTGTCGGACGTCTGTGGTGAATAAAAAGAACTCCGTTAAGTAATCAGGTTTTCTGAATTTGAAGATTTTAAATAGGAAGCATCTTAAGAAGTATTTTCTTCGGTTATGCACGGCGAGAAAATTTGCTAGCTTGCGTGCATGTGATAGGTGATCAAATATTGGGATCAAATTAATGAAGCGAATACATGAATTCAATGTCCTTTGAAGTTTTAAGTTTAGGTCTTCCCGAATTCCTTATAAGTAATTCCCGAGTAATAACCCGAACTTCCCTCTAAGTAACACAGCAGTAATCAAATATTGGTAATATAAGGAGGTCACAAGTTTATGTCGAATTTGGGTAGATAGCTCATTTTTGTTTCGCTTGATTTGATGGAGTCTTAAAAAACTTGCGGGAGACCAGGGATACTTGTTCCGTCCAAGACAGAGTTTGATTGATAATAACACACAGGTCAGTCACTGTAGAGGAGTGTACAATATCCCAAGTATCCACATCATACCAAGAAAAGATCACAGCAAAAAAAAAATAAAATTGAAATTTGAGCCGCAGTAGCCCAAGAGCGGTAGCCCCTGAAGTATAACACAAAATATTTTGAAATATTTGGATTTTGGCGGAAGTAAGAAAACGATTCATAAAGTGTATTCCAGAAGCCTTTGGATGTCTATATTCCAATAGCATACCTATTGTTGTGTTACTCTATCAGGACACTTTGTCCTACTTGACCCAATAATAACCAACAGCATCAGTTCCTAAAGTATGGGTTTCAACAATAATGAGACACTCCGGAATTTATAGAATAAAACTAACGGTTTAGGGAGAACACTGGCATTTTAAAAATGTATTCACTTTCTCTCTTCTCTTGGACTACAACCTTGTCGTGGTGGAAGGAGCAAGGCCCCTGCGGTCGTCATCACACGAAATCCTTGCTCAGACGTAGCAACAGCAGAGGAAAAGAAGATAAAGAAGAGGAACGAAACAATCAGAATAGGCACGTGGAATGTTAGGACAATGCTGAGGGCGGGGAAGCTAGAGAATATAAAGCAAGAAATGGAGAGGGTGGGTGTAGACATCATGGGTCTGGGTGAGGTAAGATGGAAGGATGACGGGGATTACTGGAGCGACGATTATAGAGTAATTTATAGTGGAGGGAATGAAAGTCAGCGCGGGGTTGCATTCGTAATGAATAGGAAACTAGGTAGAAAAGTAGTGTATGCAGAACAGGTGTGTGATAGGATAATAGTCGTGGAACTAAAAGCAGAATCAACGAATTTAGTTATAATCCAGGTTTATATGCCTACCTCTAATCATAAAGAGGAGGAGGTAGATGGGGTGTACGATCAGCTAGAGGAAATAATTGGTAGGATACCAGGAAGTAAGCACATGGTAGTAATGGGGGATTAGAACGCGGTGGTGGGTGAAGGAAGAGATGGGCGGGAGGTGGGCGATTACGGGCTAGGAAGGAGAAACGACCGGGGCGAGAAAGCTGTGGAGTTTTGCCGCAGAAATAACCTAGTAATTACAAATACATGGTTCAGACATCATCCTCGACGTAGGTACACTTGGAAGAAGCCGGGAGACACAGATAGGTTCCAGATAGATTATATAATGGTACGTCACAGATACAGGAATAGTGTCAAAAACTCGCATACTTATCCAGGGGCTGATGCAGACACAGACCACAACTTATTAGTCATGAAATGTCGGGTAAAACTGAAAAAGATAAGAATGGGAAGGAGGGTACGAAAGTGGAATACGGAGGCATTAACTGGGGCAATGAAGAAGAAGTATCGAGAGAAGGTGGATGAGAAAATGGGTGAGGATCATGGAGTTAGATCAGTGGAAGATGAATGGGGAAGTTTGAAAAATGGAATAGTAGAAGCGGCGAAAGCAACGGCAGGCGTACTGAGTGCGACTAAAATTAGAAAACCGTGGATCACGAAGGAGATGATCAGGGAGATGGAGGAGAGAAGGAAATGGAAGAGCGTAAACTCAGAACTAGGTAAGAGAAAATACCGAGAATTTAATAACAGGCTTAGCAGAGAAACAAAGAAAGCAAGAGAGGCGTGGTGGAGAGAACAGACCGACTTGTTAGAGAAATACCAAAAAGAGGGAAGAGCAGATGCATTATATAGGAAAATAAAGGAACTGACGGGTGGTAATAAGGGAAGGGGAATTACAACGATAACAGACAAGACGGGAAAGGTAGAACCGAGAGAGATCCATGAGAGGTGGAAAGAGTATGTTGAAGAGCTGTATGGTAAAGAAATAAGGCCCAATAGGTTAGATATAGAAAGGGAAGACGATATCGATAGAGATGGTATCGGACCAAGTATCCTAGATTGCGAAATCGAAAGAGCTCTACGAGACATGAAAAGGAATAAGGTGGTGGGAATAGATGACATAACTGCAGAGTTTTTAAAGAGCATGGGGAAGAACGGAAGAGGAAAACTTTTTGCGCTTATTCGTAGGATTTATGAGGATGGAGTGTGGCCGGAAGACTTCGCGAAGACTGTACTAATTCCTATACCAAAGAAGAGTAAGGCAAAAACGTGCGAAGACTATAGGACAATAAGCTTAATATCCCACGCGGCCAAAGTAGTTCTGAGGATTCTAAACAGAAGGCTAGAGAAGAAGGCAAATGAATACCTGGGTGACGACCAGTTCGGGTTTAGGAGAGGGACGGGAACGCGAGACGCTATAGCGGTGATGAGGACGCTAGTAGAAAGAAACCTAGAGTATGGGCAGGATGTTTTTGCATGCTTCATAGATTTCGAGAAGGCGTTTGATCGGGTGGAATGGACGAAATTAATGGGAGTGTTGAAGAAATTAGGGGTCGATTGGAGGGACAGGCGTCTGATTCGAAATTTGTATATGAATCAGACTGCGCAGGTTAGGGTAGCCAATGGAGAATCGGGATGGGCCACAATAGGACGGGGAGTGCGGCAAGGGTGCCCACTATCACCGTTGCTTTTTAACGTGTATTCAGAAGAAATGGTAAGGGAGGCATGGGGGGAGGAGGAGGTAGGAATAAAGGTAGGAGGGCAGCTGATAAAATCGGTGAGATTTGCAGATGATCAAGCATTGGTTAGTCAGTCGGCCATGGGGTTACAGTCAATGGTGAATGCATTAGAGGTGCAGTGCGAAAAGTATGGGATGAAGATCAATCACAAGAAAACGAAAGTAATGAGATTTTCTAGAAGTAAGAAGGCGGGGCTGAATATAAGGGTGGGAGGGCAGAAAATAGAGCAGGTCGAGCAGTTTACGTATTTGGGTAGTATTTTGGAGGCAAATGGGTTTAGTGGTAAGGACATCAGATGCAGAATTGCGCTTGCTAAAGAAGCATTTTCGAAGAGAAGGGAATTGATGAGGGGGTCTCAGAAGAGACGTAAAGAAGAGGCTGGTGAAAACTTTAATATGGAGCGTGGCGCTATATGGGTCGGAAACTTGGTCATTGCGAAGGGTGAATGTGCGTAGACTTGAGGCGTTTGAGATGTGGATTTGAAGAAGGATGGAGAAGGTTAGCTGGATGGCGAGAAAAACGAACGAGTAGGTATTGGATATGGTCGGAGAGGAGAGGAAGCTTGTGGCAGAGGTTCGGAGAAGGCAGAAGAGATGGATGGAGGAGGTTTTGAGAGGAGAGGGCATGTTGAAAAGAGTGATAGAGGGGAGAACACTGGGGAAGCGTGGAAGAGGAAGGAGGAGGATAGGGATTCTGGACGAAATAAGAGGAGGTAGAAGATATGAAGAATTGAAGAGGGATCTAATAACGGGCCATCCTTAGGAGGGAAAGCGAGACAATTTCTATGAGGTTGGGATACAGAATGGGGACTGTCCAAGAACCTACCAATCAGCTGGTAGAATACTTGGATGAATTCACCTTCTGCAAATACGAAGGGACTTCCTTAAACAGAGTTGGATCCGCATTCGCACGAAGAAAGGGACGGTACGGACACTACGGCAGGAGAATGGCGGCTGAGATCAAAGAGAAGTCCCATAGCTGGACTTTGTTGGTCCCAATTTGCTTACCTCGGAATCCTTTCTCCACTTCTTACGGGTTCCATCGTTTCTTCACTTATCTTTAGAAGGAAAGGTCCCGGGGAGGGGTCGTGCAAACCCCAATACCCAGGTGGGCGGGGTGGAGCAGAGCGACTTCAAAGCGAGGAATATTGTTGCGCTAGGTGTTCTGTGTTACATTAAAAAGATATTCTTTTGCTGAAGTCATTACCACCCTCTCGCCCTTTTCCTATGAACTCATTAATGGGGATTAGTAGCCAGTGTGTGGGTAGATGGGGTGGGAAGGGAATGAATGCACTTAAACATATCAAAGCCTATGAGGCCCGTGTCACCAATACATTTTCCCTAAAAATAAGCAATTTTAGATGTGATAATGGTGGGGAGTATGCCAATGAAAAGGCTATAGAATTCTTTAGAGAAATGGGTATTAAATTTGAGTTGACTATTCCAGGAACACCACAGCTGAGTGGTGTTTCTGAAAGAATGAACAGAACAATATTAGATAAAGCTAGATGTATGCTATTCTTGAGTAGCCTGCGAAAATATTTTTGGATTGAGGCTGTACTAACTGCTGTCTATTTGTTAAACAGATCACCGACGCGGGCACTGATTGGTGACAAGATTCCTGCAGAGTTGTGGCTTAATTTGAGACCTGACTTGTCTTAATTGAGAGTGTTTGGATGTGTTGGATTTGTTTATACCCTGAAAGATTGTTTAGATGATAAATTTGATAAGCGAAGCAGGAGATGTATTATGCTTGGGTATGTGGAAAATGGGTACCGAGTGTCAAGCTGGTCTATCTGTCTTCTCTGTCAGGAACAGACTGTTCCTGACAGAGAAATAATTATGGCTAGGGATGTAATATTTGATGAGAGTAGAAACAAATTTGACAATATCCAAGATTTTGAGGACTATATTTTTTCTGAACCCAGTGGATAGAACTAGTGACTCAGAAACTGAAGATGTGGCGGAGAATGCCTTTGATTTCAGCACTTCAGGAGGGGAGAACCCAGATTTAGAGAAAGCAACATTGGTGGTTATTAATTTTAATTTGCTGAAATATCTTTCACAGCTGGCAGAAGTCAGAGGTAGCGTCAAATGCTGGGCGAAGTGCAATCCTTAATTAGGATAACTGTTCACAAAGCCATATTATTCATGGCAATTGAGAAGTACAATGTAATATGCATTTTTTAAATCAGGCAAAAATGATTTTACTTGGTGTTAGTCGCTTCTCTAAATCTAACTCGTTGGCATTTCAATCATCTTTGTATTTCAATGCGAGATTAGCATCAGATTTCTTAGATATGTTGCTGAATCAATACACAGCTCTATTTGATTTTTCTGAAATCATACAAAAAATCCACAAGGCCATGCAAATGTTTTGATGCAGCCTCAATGGGAACGGTTTTTTCCTGTAAAATGCGATTAACGTTGTCAATACTTCTAAGAAGTCGATCCCTTACGACCAATAAACAAATAAATTTGAAATTAATGATTAAAATAATGATGTTAGCTGAAGATGCAGAATGAGCCTCCTTTCATCAGTTCCTTCTGCAATGGTATGTAACAATTGCTTTATTTGCGGTAGTTGAGCATGCAATGCGCGAATTGAATTATATTTTGATGACCATCTTGTATCAGAATGACCCTTAAAAAAGTCAATTTTAAATTTGATAAAGCTTGCCAATGTTCAATCGATCCGGAAAAAAAATTAAAAATATTTTTTACTGTGCCGAAAAACGTACCTAGTCATTTCTGGTGTTACACAAGACGCATGAACTCCAATTAAATTTAGTGAGTGGGCACTACGTGGTAAAAATCTGGCATGTTCAGTCAGTTGTAAGATTCACGCTTGAACACCTTGATATTTACCCGCCATGTTAGCGCAATTGTCATACGACTGCAGTCTGATTGTAAAAGACCATCTTGACTTAATTTATTTACAATTTCGTCCATAAGTCCACTGCCAGTTTTTTTCATCAGTTTTTATAAAAGCCAAACAATCTTTCTCCAACCGTACACTTTCCATTATTTGTATATACATAGCGCACAATTTCTGACATTTGTTTTTGGTGACTGACATCTGGAGTACAGTCAAATGAGATACTAATATTTTGCCAGCAGGATTTTCGCCATAATTTTATTTTTGACTGCTGATCCTAGTGCAGACATTATTTCGTGTAGTATAGTTTGTGAGATGTACGAAAGGCTTCCTTTTGTAACCGAGAACCTGTGTTCTTTCATTTGTGGATTGTGTTTTTGTCAGGAGCTCTACAGTACTAAAAAATATACCAGATTTACGATGTCCAATTTTTTCGACTCCTCCTCTCAGTGCGAGGTTGTTTTTGGCACAAAACAGTAATACGTCCATTACGACGTATGACGTACGACTCATACGTCCTTTAGAATGCACCTCCAGTGTTCTTTTTCTGCAGATAAACCACATTGCAACTCGTCTAAAGTTTTACCACTTAACAGTCGTAGTTCCATTTCCTTCCATGTTACATGCCATTTACGGTGTTCTACAGTATTCTCCTTTTATTGGATTTAAATGTTTCCAATCACGAAAACCTTTTGAAAAAATTGTTTCATTCGTGCCGAATAATAAACAGGGAAAACAAAAAATAGATTTGACGTTTTCACTGTAAATGAGCCCTTTCCTCTCTATTTTCTCATTATTTGACAAGGTCTTCTGAAACAAATCGGCTGAGTTCTGCCATCAAGTCATTGTTCCAAAGTTCTGCCATCATCAGTCATTGAAAGCCTAAAATCGCAGTATTTTCCTTACTCTGGTCCACGTTCAATGAGAGAACTCCTAACCTTGTCATCTATCTTGGGCCATGAGCTAGGGTAATTATAATTAATGCACTTTGGCTTATCAAAATCAGCATCTTCCGAATCTAAAATATCCAATATCGGTACAACGCTTGAAAAACAAGCGATTGTAACACTATGAATGGGATTTGACACGACGGCATTCAGTAAAACTTTTGCCCACGGCACCTAAACTAGTACTAAATATAGTATATTAATCAATGCATTCCATGATTTTCTTTTTCATCCGAAGCTGCTTCATCAATGTCACTATTGTTCATTTCTTCGTGTCCATCCAGTGGGGCATCAACATCTTCTTTAGAAGAAGCTGTGGTGTCAGTTTGCAACTGCGATGTACTAGCCTTACTAACTTGTTATAGATTCGACGATATCAATTTACTTAATGTGTGGGCTAAATTTTTTGTTCTTATTTGCGTGCACTTCTGATCTTTCGGAATTCGGAACCAGTCGGTTTTTTCGGTGGTGGCATTATAAATAAACAAACACAATGACTTAAATATCTCGACTAGATTGGAAATACTTAAGAACAGTGTTTCGTGTTCCATTCACAAATAATTAAAATAACATAAGTATTAACCAAAATTATAACTTACGTTTATCGCACCATACTGAAAAAACACTTGGTATCTAAAAATCAGAACGAATAAATTATGAGGATTCCCCACACAGTGTTTTGCTACGCTCGCTGGTCGTTCTCATAGAGTAATGCCAGCCGACATGGCCGGTTTGGCGCCGGCGCGCCGCCCGGTCGCTTTGGTCGGCGTGTGCCGGAGAGTGGAAAAACGGCCAATGTTATTGTACATACTAGTGTGACAAAATATCGGTTTGCGTGTAAAGTTTTTTGAAATATTTAATTTAGGGTTCGGTAAACATTTTGTGTTAAGTTAGGGGCGCCGTTCCTAATCTGTGGGGAATAAAATGCAAGTTTTTTATATGAGTTAGCGTCATGTTTTAATTTTGTGTGCTTGTGTCCCAGCGATCCGCAGGCTGTGAGTCTGCAAAGTGCGCACCCCTGAGGGTTGCGCCCCTGGCAGCCGCCCGCCTGGCCAGCCCCTAGCTACGACGCGACGCTGCTCTCGAGTATTGTTAAATGGCAACCTTGTCTGTATTCCTTCTGAGCATATGTCACAGAATTCATTTCCTTCAACCTTCAGATTTTCCAAACAATCTATGTTAATTTATTTAAATAGTTGTCTCCAATATGCCTGAGTCTTTTATGCCATATATTTTCAGTCACAGATGTCATTGCTAAACCCGAGGGACCATCATTTACCTGAGCAATCAATTTATAAACCCCTTGTCCTCCAACACCAACTCCAATTATATTTTCACCACCAATAATTTTACCCAGGCCAGCCTTAAATGATACTTCATGTCCCTCCTTTTCCAATATTGAAATAGATAACAGATTCATTTCTAAGTCTTCTGCAACTAAAATCCCTCTTAGGGCTTAACTGATATGTTTACCGAAAACGTTAGTTGTACCATAGAAATCACCTTTTTTACAAGCATTGAAACAGTGGACTTTGCTATTTGGATTTTTACCGGTCTGCCAAGCCAAACTATGTCCCTAACCAAATTCCTTTTATTAACTATGTGGTTTGAAGCACCAGAGTCAAGTATGAATACCACTGACTGTGAATTCAAGGTAAGCCTGGCTAGCATTCCAACCTCCTCATCCATGCCACTGAATTTTGACCTTTTAGGACAACTAGATTCTTTAATTTCTCTTTCCCAACTTACACAAAAACAAACTACCTCTACACCGCTGTTAATGTCGTCTGCTGTGGAAGCAAACGCCGCCCTCTCGATTGCTGCATGAGCACCCCTCCTGAAGTGCCAACCTCCGCCACGGGACAAACAGCCAGCACCTCCCTCGGTGCTGCTGGCTGTTGCCTCCTCGTCCTTGAGGTCTCTGGTCTACATTGCCACCTTCGCGGTTGAATACATGGAAAGCTCGTCCACGGGATGGTCTGGAGTTGCCCCGGAAGGCCCCTCCTCCTGGGCAGTAGCACTCGGTCCTGAGGTGATTCTTGCCGCCGCAATTGGTGCAGAGCTGATCGCTGTTGTGATGTTGGTAGCTGCCACAGTAGCTGCCTCTCCTATGACGTTGGTAGTACGGGGCACTCCTCGCCCCGAAAGCCACGCTGGATAACGTCATCCCCGACTTGCCACCCCTGGAGCTGGACCCGTGATGGCGCGCGAGTTCGAACTCCTCGATGGCCACTCGCGCCAGGCTCATGGAAGAGAAGTTCTGTGGGTGGTTGCGGATATTGGTAGTGATGGCTTCATAGCTGGTTGGTATTTTCCATAAAAACTCGATGAGCGCATCAGTCGCATTCAGCGCATCGTCGATTGGATCATCCAACCGACGAAGGTCCCTCAGCATAGTGTCAACTTTTAAACAATAATCTATAAATGTTTGTCCCGGAGGATTGTAGCAAACCAACTTACATTGCAGCGACAATAACATCCGAATGCACATAGTCGTTCGCTGAAACCTCACCTTAAGGGCCTCCCACATGTCTCTCCTCGTAGCCGAGATTTCATCCAAGTCCATGAGAATCCCCAATGCACTCTCGCGGAGACACATCGAGTGATGAGCCCCTTGCACCTGGCATCCTCGGTTCTCCTCTCCGACTCAGCCTTTTCCTTTCTTTTCCTTACAGCAAGAGTATCGGTCTCACAATCAGTATAATTCTTTCCATCAAAAATTAAATTTCTACTAATTTCAGACTCCATCCTTGCTGATGTTAAGATTGTGAGGTTTGTTGAGATTTAGGTTTTGAGGTTAGGACGGCGCTCAAATATGCATCTCTTGAATTTAAGTGGTCAGTGCTCAAATATGCACAGCCAAGGTAGTTAGCGCTCAAATATGCACTACTAGGGTGGTTAGTGCTCAAATATACACTTTCAAGGATGTTAGCACTCAAATACGCACTGCCATAAGAAATGAGAGTGCTCTTATATGCACCTCTCAAGCAACGTGCTGAAATATGCAGCGCCTCCAATATGTAAGTCCCTTAATAAATACTTGCTCCAATATGCAAGTAAAATCTAGAATACTGCTTAAATATGCAGTCCATAAAGAAGAGACAGCGCTAAAATGTGCACTTCTCGAAAGTCGGCAAGTTTCCCAGCACACGGGATCACAGGACACTATCACTTCACTATTTTTGAGGAAAACTTGATTGCCTACACAATTTCTTCAGCAGAAAATTCTGGGGCAATAACCTGAAGTTATTTGGTGGTGGTAAACGCATGATTGGAAATTTGAATATCAGGATAGGGAAAAAATAAATCTGCAGATAGAAAAATATTTTAAACATAGACTATAAGCTGAGGATATATTTGCTATTTGTCATTAAATACACTTTTTGAGCGTCTTAATTGTCTTTGTTATTTTATTCCCGCCAGTAATTGAATTTAAATAATAGTCGTACGCTACTGGTATATCAATATCCCACCTGATATTAGGAGCAAGAATCGATGTAATCGGAATCGATTTGAAAGAATTGGAATCGGAATAAAAAAAAGTGGAACCGAATCATCCCTATATGATATGTATTTTTCTCACACGACAACTTCAGCACACAAACACCTTCAATCTTAACATTATTCCAGTTACTAAGACGTTTATTTATTATTCATAGGTTACACAACAACGGCAACAACAACAACTTAGCATCATGGCAAATTGCCCATTCCCACAAATATAAAAAGTTGTAGTTTTTTTAAATCCTCATACATCATAACAAGCATTACGTGAGGGTGCAATGTAAGCGATGAGAATGCGGGCAAGATCTCCCCAGAAAAACGCAGTTCCAGAGACATTATTAATGAATCTATGTACGGAATAATTAGTGATCTGATCCAAAACTCGCTAGGAGTCTGTGCAGGTGGATTCACGCGATGTTTCTGCTGATGTATGACTCGCGGAATATTTAAATCTGTTCCAGGATGCTCGTCGATTGTTTCAGCCTCTGCTTTAACCATTTCACTTTCTACAACCGCACTTCCACGGTGTTTTCTCATGATGTCTGTGATTTGGACATTGAAGTAAGTCCACGCTTTTTGACTGAAGAGTATCTACCATCGGTTGTATGAGTGCCGAATATTTTGCTATGAGACAAACACTAACAATGAGTTCTGATTTTGTAGCAGCGCAATGCATTTGAAAAGCAGCTTTTTTCGGTGCATTGTTACCGTCTTTTGATAGTTTTTTAAGCGCCATAACGATTTACACACAATATTCCTTAGATGTGGTGATACTTTAATATTTTTTAGAACAACAGGTTTCAAAGAGTATTGGTATTATCGTTATGCATTTTAGACGAAGGGCCGATTCTTGGAAGAATCTTGTTATTTCCTTTATTGTGGAGACCGTATTCCGTATCACTGCTATTTCGTTTAAGTCGTTTACAACTAAGTTCAGTTTGTGACTAGCTCAGTGAAAGTATAACGCTCTCGTATACTTTTCTCAAAGAATTTTCTGGACACCACCATCCTTTCCTTCCATACTGGAACACCCATTGTATCCATGTCCGACCAACTTTTCTGGATCAAGGCCTACCTTTTCTACAAAGTTAATAATTGCAGATGCTACAGATTTTGCATCCATGTCAGTTAACTCTACAAAACCTAGAAATTCCTCACGAACCTCTTTTCTTCGTAAAAAAATATGGCGTCTTCCCGCCACGATTCAAACATGCTTTCTTGCCGCACATTGATATTATTGACCAATAAATTTTCCTTTGGCTAAATGAGCCAGGGAGGGGGAGGGGGCGCAAACGCCTCACCGTGGCTACGCCTATAACTATAAAAGAAGGGAAGGAGAGAGGCGGTGGAATATCATGGGGGGAAAGGTAAGAAGAGGGATGTCTGGTAGAGGGGGGAGGGGTTAGCATTAGTCGGCTGCACAGTGGTCGGAGAGACCCCGTTTGCCGGACAAAATTCGTAGGGTAGATAATTGTCAGTTTAAAACCACTATTTCAACTTGTTTTTCGTAAGGATGTCACCATGCAACAAAATAACATAAAAAGCGAAAGTTAGGCGATCATTTGACGTGAAATCATTTATTTCACATCCTACATACACGAATGTTAAACTTTTTCATTCACGGGAAGGCATTGTGAGTACTTGATATAGCTCAAAAATATATTTGTATTGATGCGTTACCTATGTAATGCGTAACTACCTAAAATATTCGAATTACAATACTGAGAGCATAAATAATTAACAAGTTTTCTAAACAGCAATAAAAGAATTATCAATGCAGCCTTGCTACTTAAAAAAATATTATGTGGCCTTTCTTGAAAACATTGAATTTTTAAAAAGGATTCAAGAGTACAACAACAGTAGCAATGAATATGAAGTACTCTGAATTAAACATTTAAATGTAATATCATAAACATAGTGAAACATATAATTTAAACGAAAAACGTAAGCAGAAAGAGAACTTAATGAAAGCTGGCTGCACTTACTCTTTAAGGTATGTTATGGTGAAGACGAACGTGATGAGTCAGAATCATCATCTTCATTTGGAAGGGTTACGTTTCTGGGAGACATTAACAAACAGAGCACTTCAGATGAAAGGCTGCCTCTCTTCTTCTTTCGTAAACAGCTTAAGGATGATATTAAGGGGTCAGACGATAGCAGCATCATATGCAGAAGATCTTCATTCGTCGCTGTTCGTGATGTTTTCCTAGTGTTGTGCTCTCGATATCTTTTCAAGTCCTTATTGCGCGATTCTTGAGCCTCCTCAGAAAAGTATCCTATTGGTAGCGGCAGTGCCGAAATAATAATAGCACCATGCACCAATATCTTATGCACACTTGGGGGCATATTGTACCAGGGGTACACATTAACGAATTCCCGCGCAGTTTGAAAACTATAATCCTTGAAAACTGGTACGTTGATTTCATACCCACTGCTCAAGGCATTAAGTATGACTGCAAATCTTTTTATCAGGTTTTCTTCGAGACCTAGAAGGAAGTGCACGGTGTATTTGAAAAGAACAGAAATAACTCCCTCGGCATACGACTAAATGTCCGTCCATTACAATTTACCTACCTGTAATTTCAGCGGAAATGGAAGGGTTCTGAAAAAATCGACGGGCGGTGTTTCCGTCATTACTTGATCCGCTCCCACCCTGTCTTGGTACGTCCACAACTAGTCCCATCATGTCTCGAAATCTGGAATGGATCATTTTCTTCCTCTGCTCGACCTTCGCTCGGTCGTCAGCCGTTGTTGTTCGCCACTTCTCAATGTCCAGTTTATAAGCGATGTGGAGGAGGGATTCGAAAACTCTTATCCATGCATGGAGGGTGGACAATCCATACTGTAATGCATTCTGGTTAACACTCCTCTGGGAGACAGCCGTCAGGTTGTTCATTTGCGTTGGCTTGGCACCACATATATTGCAAGTTTGTGAGGATGCAGTGGACGTTAAAGCATTGCAAATTTTACCATCAATCATGGTGAGGTGAAGTTCATGCTTCACTGATAGCTGCAGATCGCTGCATATTATCCTTGATGCATTGAGTAATTTAATTTCATGAGCAAGTCGCTCATTTTCTTCTAAAATCTTTGCCGTACTTTCCTTGGCAAATTGTAGTTTTAATGGCCGACAGAATCGAGTAGATGATGGCCTAGGATTTTGCCATACTATTACTTTATGGCGGC
Organism: Pyrrhosoma nymphula; assembly: GCA_963573305.1. Taxonomy (NCBI): domain Eukaryota; kingdom Metazoa; phylum Arthropoda; class Insecta; order Odonata; family Coenagrionidae; genus Pyrrhosoma; species Pyrrhosoma nymphula. The sequence goes on from OY754332.1 coordinate 122,140,717, forward strand.
TTGTCTCGTTGGCGTGTGTATAGAGCTGCAAAGGCACAATGGTTGTTGCCATCAGGCTACTGTCGGTAAATAGTGGGTCCGGAGCCAATTGCTTGTAGTTAGAATGTCCACTGCTTCCATCCAGACCATACTTGGACATGAGGGTGAGGCTTTTAAGCTGAAACTCTGTCAGGGAGACTATTACAGGCTCTTGAACGAGGACTAATCTTTGCGACGTGTGATCCAGTAAGGCCTGCAGCTTCACTTCGGCAGTAGTTTCAGTCACAGTAATGCTATTTTCCGCGGGGTAACATCTTTTCTTAGCCAAAAGAACCTGATCATACGAGGGGTAAAGGTCAATATTTCTTGTTTTAGCTCCTCGCCTCAACAACAGGTATTGTGCTTTTGATAAATTGGCTTGCACCATCAAGTTGAGAGCTTCGTCAGTGGTGTAGGAGCACGGCTGTGGAACCCTTGCTTTTTCAGTTGTCCACGCTTTTCTTATTCTCAATGCTCTTTTAGGACTGTCAAACAACTGGCCAACTATTTCCGCAGCGGCCTCCTTCCCATCGTCACGCAAGGCTGTGGAAGACGCAAATGTTAGCTCCTGTGCAGAAGAAGCACCCCTTAAATCTTCAGTCCTTCTCCTTTTTGAGCGTACTGTGAGAGTTTCAAAGCTTTTTCGTGGTCGACCGACTCCTGTATCGAGAGATGCATGGTGAACTTAAATTTCAAAGTCAAAAGAACTATCCCTGTTTAAAAGAGGCCCGCTAAAATTTCAACTCACCTGAGGAGCTGGGCATGGTCACATCGCAGCCTTCACCATCGGAAAGAAAGCTCTGTTCCTCCTTTAGCCATTCAGAATTTTTTCTCAAAAACATTCGTAGCTTTCTACCACTCTTTTGCCATCTTTCCCTAACATGAGTGACAAATACATCGACACGTCTGCGTACTCTAGCAACTTTTACCCTTGCTTCTCCATTAAGTCCTTTTTTCCTAAAATTAACCATGGAACAATTGGTTTCTAGTAACCTATTTCATATATTATTGAAGTCAGAAAGGGAAATATATCGCTTGAACAACGAGAGAAAATATTAGTTTCTCATACCTTATCACGTACTCGAAGAGATGAGAGCGATCATTTTTGTCGCCTCCGGACCATTTTTCTTGCAAGACGTTGAAGTACTCCAAACGGTTTTCCATGTGTTATTACTTGATGTAGATGGTGGTTTACACGTTAAAACCTCACAGTTTTTACACTTATTTATACTTGAACGAAGATACCCCAAAATTGGGCGCTTTCACAGAGTAACTGATAGACACACTCCGTAGCAGAGCATGGATCCGACTAAATATCTAGGGAGATGCTTTGGTCCATATCACGTCGAAAGAAGCTGGCTTGCTTTCATTGGTAGTGGTGGACTCATTTGTAAACAAACATTCGTTTGCTGCGTGACCATAGTATGCAGCTCCGGCCCTAGCAGCGGCGCGGCGCAGCGGCGCAGCCGTGGCACGTAATAACATTTTCTCCTCTTACTCAGTGAATCGCACCTAGACGCAGCTAAATATTTTTTGTTAACTTTTCCAACACTACCCTGAACAAGTTTATTAAGATCGGATAGTAGTGCACTGTAGTGCACAGAAGATAAGTCAAATCAAATATGTGAGTACAAAATTTTATACTGCTATTTAATATTTCTTTCCCTGAATAACTATTTGGAAAATCTACTCAATTAATTCCAGTCAAATATGAAAAAGAGACATAAGACATAATAAAAACAATAATCACGGCCTCTTTGGAGCGATAGAGGCCTGTAGGAGAAATTACGAAAATTGACGCTGAAAATGGGTGGAAACGCGCCGAGCAAAAGATCTCTGATATAAACGCTCATATGTGTGGATATGATCGCCTGAGCGAGAAAAACCTCATTGTTTATATAAGTCTGGATATTTTACTTTAACTTGCAATCGATTTTGAAAAGATCTGAGAAATTTCACAGAATCGAATTTTGTCCGGCAAAACGGGTCATTCCGACCACTGTGGGCTGTGAGGATGGGGGAGGAGGCAGGGTACAAATATTCATTGACAACAGGGTCACTTCAGGGTCAAGCATTCTTTTTAAAAATGGACTAGTTTTTCATGAGCGAGTGCTCAACCTTTGTCAACATTGATTTGAGGATGAGGAGATGGACCTCCTCAAGAAATGGGGTTTAAGTACACTCCACCCTTTCAGTTTCTCAGTGTGACCTTGAACTGTCGGCATTTGAATGCAACGTGACACTCAATAGAGCAAACTACAACCTAAAACATTTAGTAGCTCACGAGTTTCTTGACCTTCACTCCTGGCATAGTGTTCCTATCCGTAGTGATGCCCATAAGACTATTAAATCAGTTCAAAAACAAATCAAATCCGAAAATGTAGTGCTAAAAAACGCAGAAAAAGGTAATTGCCTTGGGATTTTAGACAATGGAGATGATTTATGTAAATGTCTTCAAGATTTCATCAAAAATATGGATTTTAGGGTTTTACCTTAAGTAACCAGGAACCCTTTTCAGCAGTCTATTAAGGATACACTATGTTCATCTAAAGAACCTTTTATCCCTTTCATAGTTTTCATTTGTGTTCCACTAATCATCTGTCCCCTATGCCTACATAGACTAATTAAAATCCACTAACCGAGTGCACCAATTAGGTCAGATGTTTCCAGCATCGGAGCTCCAGCCTACAAAGAACTATAGCTCATGTTCTGAGTTGACGTATTAACCAATGAACACCTTTAAAATCGAATTGTGGAATAAAGAACTCTCTTGAACTCATTGAAAAATTCAGAGACATTGTAATTTCACATAATGCAGGGCTGATGTCCTTCAATAATGTTCATCTTTTCACTAACGTCCCAACAGTTGAAACTATGGATTTAATGGCACAGTTACTTATAAAAAGCAGGTGTTCCTCCTAAGGTCATACAAGAACTTTCTACTCTATTGACAATATGTCTCCCAATTTCAGTTTTAGATCAACAAGAGTTTTAATAGAAAGATTGATGGCCTAGAGATGAGTTCACGGATTTCTCCTTTGTTCGTTCAAATCTCTATGGACAGTACACTTACATCAATTATCAATTCTTCACTCAGCCATTCAAGTTCATATCATTCATACTAATCCTGCTAGTATACAATATTACAACATGTGCTGTAGCTCTTTGTATCACTGAACACAATACAATTTTTTAATATACTATACCACAAGTAATATTTTCTCGTCAAGGTGCAATTTTAATCTTCATTCCATATAATAGAACACAAAGGAAAGAGAAAAATTGGAGATCAATTAAAATAAAATGAAAGATTTTATACTTTAAAACTTTATTTTCGATATTGATTAAAAAGCTCAACTAGTTTTATAAACAGAAATGAGCTTTCACATGCAATGCAACTTTTTGACGAGTAGCTAGCTTATTTTTTTGCACTCTTCATTTCACATAATAGCCAAGCTAATAAACAGGCACTCTATAACATGAATATGTATCACAATTTATAACTTTTATTCTACAGGGATGAAGAGATTTTTACTGTAAAAATTATACACTTATACAACCTATTGTAGATAAAAACAACACAAAAACTATGTCAGGAAGGTTTTTTTTAAATTATCATTGAATAACACAGCCACACAGCATTCGTATTAAAAAAACAAGTTAAACAAACAGTACAGATGACTGGATGATTGATTGAAAATACAGCAACTATTGTACACAATTTTTCTGATCAGTACATAATTATATTAAAAATCAGGTTGTATAACTTCTTTGGTCCCCTCAAATTAAATGCATTCATACGAGTGCCTTCTTTTCACGCTGAAACAAAACATATGTTGAAACTTATGTGACTTTCCAAAGCACCACATTCATAATTTTATTCTGCAGGAATGGACAGGTTATTTATGAAAAAATGTTCCACTTCTAATTTCAACCTATTGTAGATAAAAACAACAGGGAGACTTACTGGTCTCTCAATAAAAAAATTGCATTAATATAAGAAATAATGCTATGTCAGAACAATTCCTTTAACTATTAATGAAAAACACGGAATAAACCACACTGGGTTGGTAAAACAAAGAACAATTTAAACAAGCAGTTCAGAAGAATAGATGTCAATTAAAGATTAATTTCTCCGTCAATACATTATAAAAACAAGTAGTAAGCAAATTTTTGATGGAAAGATAGGAGCAAATCTTACACCAAATATTTGCCATTTTTATTAATCCCATCAAAAATCAGGGTATAAAACAATGTCGGTCCCCTCAACTTCAATGCAGTCATAGCTATGCCGTCTGTTTACACTGAAACAAAGTAAGAGAATTAGTTGATGTCGCATAGAAAGCATTTTAATGAACGGGTATTACATAGTCTCAATAATTTTTACTATTTACCACAAAATTTTCGAGTGTATCATTTGAAAAACCTTTCCATAAATTATTCATGAAGATCAGATGCAAATAAAGCTAGGTCATAGTAAGAATTTAGGGAAGGGTAGTTTGAAAGATAAAAGGTAGATAAATGAAATATTTTTCTAACTGTGATGCTGTGGCTGTCCACTGAGATAAGAAATTTATGGAAAAGGAACATTAAAAGGAAAGGAGAACTATCAAATAAAGGCAGGAAGTATTTCAAATTCAAATTTTAAAAACAAGGATGGGAGGTTAGGGTGATCCAAAAAAATCAAAAGTTATCAAATTCTTCAAGCCTGTCCCCCAATTAATGGCTACACGACTAGAAAACACCGTGTGCAAAATATTCACTTAATATGTCCACAGGTGGCCATGCCCCAATCATTTCCTTATTCGGCATGGGCACCCCATTATGCCAATCAATTAGAGTGAGGACTGCTGGTTTTTGCATGCTTCAAGGATTCCTGTGTAGGTTGAGATATGGGGGTGCAATTGCTAAAATATTTTCTGTTGGCTACTTGCCTCAGTGACAAGAATACTCGCTCAGGTAGCTAAGGAATTGTATGATGATACTGTTGACATTCAAGCACTGTAATGAGAATTAAACTGAGAGATAAACACTCACAACCAACATAAATGAAATATTTTCTAACTGTGATGTTGTGGCTGTCCACTGAGATGAGAAATTTATGGAAAAGTAGATTGCCTGCCAATAAGGTGGTACAGCATGAAGGCACCTATTTATGATAAACAACAGCTGTGCGTACCATGGTTTTTGCACCCTTATGAGATATATATATATATATATATATATATATATATATATATATATATCTCATAAGTGAAAAATATTTATTAAGTATGGGCATCCAAGTGTGATTTATTTGGAGACCACCATCTCTATTGAAATTTTCTTTGTTCTTCTTCATCTCAATGGCCTCACGATAGAGCCTGGGTTTGAACCTGTTGACCTTGGCAATTACTTTTGTTTTCCCGAAGTCGATCTCATGTCCCAGGGCTGCATGTTCTGCCACTACTGACTTCGACGTCTGTCCCAGTTGAGTTGCCCGTTGATGCCCTGGGGAAAATGTCCTCTTCCCGGAGCGTAACCTGAGCAAAACAAAGCGTAAATCCGCTTTAGGAAGCGGATATTTGGTTTGTTTATGCTTCCTTTTTCTTCCTTTAGCGTAAACGAAGTGGAAGGAAGCGACACTTTCCACTTCTGCTCCCTTCTGCTTCAAATACCTTTCTTTGCTTTCTTGCTTAAGCGTAAACGTAGTGGAAGGAAGCGACACCTTCCTCTTCCACTCCCCTCCGCTTCGCATAAACATTCATGCTTCTTCCTTTAGCGTAAACCAAGCGGAAGGAAGCGACACCTTCCGCTTCTGCTCCCCTCCGCTTCGAATAACGTTCGTTGATTTCTTGCTTTAACGTAAACGTAGCAGAAGGAAGCGACACTTTCCGCCTTCCACATTTTTCAGGATGAGGCAGAGGTAATACGACAAGATACATCCTGAATCTTGTGTATGGCTAACATCGGAAGTATAAGGCATAACATAACCAAACAAGAGAGAGTGGCACTCCGTCAACTCAGAGACAACAAGACAATCGTCATCGTGCCAGCTGACAAGGGGAACGTAACCGTTGTCATGGACTCAGATGAATACTAGAGGATGATGGAGGAAATCATAAAAGAAGGCCCCTACCAAAAGCTAAAACGAGATCCAACTTCCAGCTACAAGAGAATAGTAGCCGAAACCTTAAAGAAGCACATTGTGGACCAGGAAGACCCTATATATTATATTATATATATCCCTCATAAGTGTGAGTTGGAGGGGGAAGAGGGATGAGTGGGTGGAAGGAGAGGCACGTGAAATTTTTTTATTAAGTAAAGTCATCCAAGTGTGGCTTATTTGGAGGCCACCATCTCTCTATTGAAATTTTCTTTGTTCTTCTTTATCTCAATGGCCTCATGATACAGCCTGGGTTTGAACCTGTTGACCTTGGCGATTACTTTTGTTTTCCCGAAGTCGATCTCATGTCCCAGGGCTGCATGTTCTGCCACTGCCGACTTCGATGTCTGTCCCAGTCGAGTGGCCCGTTGATGTTCCTCCAGCCGGGTTTTGACGCTACCTTCCGTCTCCCCAATGTATTTTTTCTCACACGTTCCACAGGGGATTTCATAGATATATATATCCCTCATCGGCAATGGGGACATCAATTCCCTGTTGAAGAAGTGACCAGTAGAGGTCACGAAACGTCAAGCTAAACCTGATCATCACGCGGCACACCCGAAAAATCTTTTGATCACCATGAGCCGCGAAAGCTTCAATGAACAATTAATGACACCTATGTTCCACATTCATGAAAATATTACTCACCTTCCTCAAAATAGCTTCTTTTGGAGCATTTGATCATCCCATGGCAGTCTCATAAGTATATTATCAAACTTTTGCAGACAAACTGTTGGCATGCCAAGTGCAGTACTTTTTTACCTTACTTTTTCTCATTGATTGTACAACCCTTACACTGATATTAGACATAGTGTAAGAAGACATTCCCCTAACCTTGTCCAACCCTCCCTCATCACCGAGTTCATCGCAAATCACATCAGCCTGAGCTGTCACTGAACCTCAAGTCTTTGGATATCTCAAGTACTTGCATTATCCCAGAGCCAGACATCCTTTTAGGCATACTGTCTACTCTCTATCCTCATCCAAAAATTTCTCTTATCAAAGGACAGCCACGGCATCTCATTAAGAGAAAATGAATCATTTACATTCCCTGTGAGAGTTCATCTCTCAGCACTGCGTCCTCTTGACAAAGCAGGAATATTATCAGTATCGTCATATATTTCCTTAGCTACCTGAGAAAGTATTCTTGTCACTGAGGAAGTAACTAATAGAAAGTATCTTTGCAATTTCCCTGCCCACACAGGGATTCTTGGAGAATGCAAAAAGCCAACGGTCCTCATTTATGCTGCATCTCATGCAGGGGCACCTAAGCTGAGTTGGAGAATGTTACAAATATAATTAGTTTATGATTACTTTTGATATATACACATTACTATGCAGAACAAATACAATAATAAATACAATAAAATACAAAACAGAGAAAGACTAAAACCCATCATAAAAACTTTGATGTCTTGGGCAACTAAATATTCGCTTAAGAGGACATAGAGATGAAGGACACATAAATCTATCATATGAAGCATCGGACAAAAGTCCAGTAAATCAAGAAAATGTCAAGGAGCTCCTTCGCTTTAGAGTCAAGGCTGGGTTTAAATGCCTTGAAAAACATTTAAACACAGTCAACGAGAAACGTAAATGAGAAAAACTACACAAAATGATTTTATTGAGTGTATTGCCATGGGGTTGAAATATTATCAACAATACTAAATAGAGTAAGAAAAAGTACATTGTATAGAATTACAGTATTATGTTCGAGGAGACAACAGATGTAGCCCATATCTCACAGTTAAGTTTGATAATGCGTTATACTGACGAAGGATGTGTAAGGGAGGGTTTCATTAAATTTACAGATGCTTATAAAACTGTTCAGTAATTACTAGATGAATACAATGACGAAGTAAGTGTAAATGAACCTGTGCTATTGGGAGAACATCTTGGTAAAATTGTCATTAATATTCTTAAAGTACTTAACATCGACCCGGGCAAATGTGTTGGGATCGGCGCTGATGGATGTAGCGTAATGGTCTCTGAAACAGAAGGAAGCTAAAAACGCCGTAAGATGCCCATACTATAATCACGCACTCACTTTATCAATTTCCAAATCATCAAGTGTTCAGAGTGTAAGAAGCTCTATTGGGGTTATGAAAGAAACTGTATCATTTTTGGTAGCATCTGCCCAAAGGAATGTAGTTTTGAAAAATTTATTGGGAGGACAAGTATCTACATATTAAGTGAAACATGATAGGTGGAGAGACCCAACAGCACCACAATTTTGCGCAGACCTCCAAAAAATAGTACAAGCATTGGAAATAATTTCTCATTGGGTAGAACTGGTACCTAATGGCATCAAAAGCAAGATATTGCTGCTCTATCTGAGAGTGAATTCATTATCAGTTTCGTTAGCCTGAGTGATGTTCTCTAAATTATGCTTCCTCTGAGCCATTATTTACACAAGGAGGAGGTAAATTTGGACAGAGAAAATTTCTTTTATCAGAGCACAATTAAAGCTTTGGATGAAAAAAGAGTTAATTGCGAAAAACAATTTTACGTGTTTTGTAAGAATGCAAACAAATTGCTGTTTCTTTGAGCAGAGAAATAGAGATGCCCCGGCTAGTTGGGTGTCACAAGCACGGATCGAACCTTCCTCTGAGTCAGCAAGATGATTATTAGAGAATATCAGTTTTATACCAATAACAGAATCAATCAAACAAGATTTGAAAATGCGTTTTCCACAGGAGTCGTTACAAATCTATGGATTGACACCTTAATACGGAAACTGATTGTATCAGAAGATCTGAGTGATGAGAACAACAAGAGGGCAATATGAAATAGATTACTACAGTGCATTACTCAGTTTGGTCCTACTTTTGACATTAATATCACTGCAGCTGAACAGTAAATCATGGGTGAACTTTTCATGTGGAAAAACATATATCAACATAACAAAGACGATATTCCTCGAAATTCAATCCAAAGTTACAATGCATGTGATGATGATGTATTCCCTAAAATTAAAAGACTTCTCCACATTTTGGTGGTTCTTTCAGCTTGTGTGGCAAGTGCTGAACGATCGTTCTCAACCCTCAGAAGACTGAAATCCTGGATACGATTTCATATGGCAGAAGAACGCTTAACAGGATTAGCTCTAATGAACATTTACAGAGGCATTGAAATTGACGCTGAGAATGCTATAGATTGGTTTGCAAGAAAAGCTCATCGACGACTAGATTTAGTGATTTAAAAAGTCATATTCCTTTAATAAAAACAATAATTTTTAGGTTACTTCATTTTAGCATATAAGCAACATACCTAATGTATGTCATATATTTAATGCTGCCTATATAATGAATATAATGATTACATAATTATTATATGCTGGTTGTAATACCTAAGTACAGGGAAACTTAAAAAATCAGTGAAGAAGAGATATGTACTCATTTCCGTTTTCCTAGGGGTTTGATTTTATTCAGCATACACACCCTTACAAACTATTCTGGAAATTTTGTGCAGAATTTTGCATAAAATTCTACAGATTAATTTCATAAGGGCAACGACCGACGGTGAATGCTGAATGTGATGATTACTATACATGTAAAATGGCTCTACATAAAAAACTGGTGACTGCCCCTCCCAAAACCTGACATCTGGGTCTGCCCCTGATTACTCCAGCTGTAAACGATGCAAGGAGAGAAGCAGATAGTGACTTGGCTGTGATTCCAGGAGGTATGATATCCCAGCTGCAGCCTATGGACATATGATTTAATAAGGCTTTTAAAGATCAATAGAAAAGGTTTTATTCTGATTGCTTAGCATCAGAAAAATGAGATCAGATACCATGAGGACGGATAAAGTGGGCTACTGTATTTCAGTCAGTGCATTGGATTCTAGCTGTATGGAAAGGAATGAAAGAGGAAGTTGTTGTAAAAGCATTTATTAAATGTAGTAGATAAACTTCTAATGTTATGGTTGGAGGTGAGGACAATGAAATTTGGCTGAGCAGTGATACAGAATCAAGTAAAAATGATGATAGGAAATGTAAACACAACTAAAATGATTTTTTTAATGTGAATTATTTTGAGCATGTAAAAATTAGGTCATTTATCAAAAGTACATTAATTAAAATTCTTATTTTAAAATTTATCTTGTTTATATTTCTATAGATTTACAACAAATTGAAGAATAGTGAATAAAATTGAATATGTTTGCATTTACTATTTTTTGCTGCTTTTCTATGTGCATACAAAAATGTTGATAAATCCCTAGTAGCAGAGGACGTTGTCACAACAATGTGACAACGTTACAATGGGAAAAGGTACAAGTGCACAAAACGTTGATGTTGGTTGTCGCAACGTTTCATGCATGTTGCCTCAACATCAGAATTTCCCAAAAAACCACATTGCTGCAACGTTATCAATGCAACATCGCTGCAACGTTATCGGTGCAACATTTTTAAGGCAACGTTAAAAAAATTCCCTAGATTTAGCCATCAATGAAATTATCCCATAACTAACATTAATGTTGATCATTTGTCAACAGACAGTTCTTTCCTAGTTACTCAGGTAAAAATTTCTCCCTTGAAACTCCCTTGCCCTTTCCACTGACTCTTCCATTTCCACTGACTGCCTCTCAAAATAAAAAAGGGAATTCATGTCTTAAAAACTATGCATGTTCCCTAGTAGCAATTGATATCCATACAACATCCCCACAATATCTGAAACATCCAACTAAAATGTCCACACAATATCCAATTTTCATCCAATAATTTTGTCCAATCATACAATATCCGAAGTTGCCGCCAAATGCCATCCATATGATATCCAACTTGGATATTAACTAAAAAGGGGTCTTTTTCTACTGCTTCATATTTTTCTCCAATTTTTTAGGATAACCCTCCTCTTTGCACTTCAATCACCAGCTTGAAAATGTATTTCACCCTCATTTTAAAGAATTATATTATCATAGCCCTGCTGGAAATTTTACCTACTGTTTACTGTAGCCTATAGGCTTTATGGAACACTACTGTTTTCAGTAAGTCTACTTTAATCCTACTGTTTACAGTAGATCTACTGCACTGCTATTGTTTTCTACTGTTTACAGTAGCTCTCTTGTACTGCTACTGTTTACAGTAAGTCTACTGTAAAATGAGACAAGGAAAAAATATAATTTGCCATTAATCACTTTGAATGTGCTATTGCACAATGGCATGGTAAATTTCGTCGTAGTATACTATCAAGCACCTACCTATCGTTACAGTCCCTGCATAATTAATAAATTTACGCATCGTTGCACCTATGCTCGCACCCATTACACGCACTGATGTATGGGTGTTGAGAAAGACGTATACATGTAGTGACCTCCGTGGATAAATGTGACTTCGAGAACTATAATCATTAAATGAAAATTCCATGATAGTTTGAGGAAATACCATAAAATCTTGATAAAAGTTATTTGCCATTAATTAATGCCAGATAACTGTTATTCTATGTTGCCACATAGTATGAATATAAATGCAATATTACTACGAATAAACGAGATTTTTCCAATTCCCGCACGTAAGCTTCAGCGTCGTAGCTAGGGGCTGGCCAGGCAGGCGGCTGCCAGAGGCGCAACCCTCAGCCTGTGGGCCATAAATCGAGGTAATATTACCTCGATTTATGTGGTATCAACCAGCAGCTGTCGTTTCTGAGCAGCTTGATTCTTCTTGAATCTCTTTGTCATACCTAGAGAGGAATAGGTTGTTTCATCTCGCATTGCATAGTAACACACTACCTCCTTTCACATTGTATAAACTCGTTTCAAATATGCAAGAATCAACTCGTATTATGGCGTAATATAGGCGAACGAAAGCAGTAAGTGGAGTAATATTGCAGGGTACATCTTGCACGCTACTTCAACAGACAAAGAACCGTACACGAAGTGGCAGGAAGCGGAGAGCACCGCTTCCATACGTTTCGTGTACGATACTTCAACAGTCAAAGAACCGTACACCAAACGTTGATTTGCTTCCTTAAGCGAATTACCGCTTCGTGTACCCTTCGTGACCGGTCGAGGATGCGGAACATTTTCACCAAGGATCACTTCAGCAGGAATACGTACGTATGGGTAAAGAATGAAAGGGGAACCATTACACCGGTGGATATCAGGATGTGGGAATCGAAATTTTAAGGTGGGCGGTAGCAAAACCTGAGGTGATGGTGGGAGAGGATTGGTGGGTGAAATGGGCTATGCTGGATGATATATAGCAGTGAATGCATAATTACTAGAACATATTAAACTTGTTTGTTAATGGCACTACAAGAGATCTAAATGCCCATGAAATATCCAAAAGCAGTCATACAACATCCTTACAATATCCACACAATATTACATTTATATGTAATGCTTTTTGGATATTGGTAACACTCTATGGATATTGTACAGATATAAATTGCTACTAGGGTTATTATCATGCTATGATATGTGTGTATACATTGTATTATCCTACCTTGTATCTACCTGATGACGTTGTATCTATCTAATTATGGTAAGTCCTATGGCTCTAAGCACACATCTTTGCCCCCAATATTAAATATCTCGCGTCTTGAAAGTCGTATATATATAGCCACTCCCGTGGATTAATGTAACTTCGAGAAATAATTTTTAAATTGCAATTACGTGATTAAAGTTAGAGGAAATATCATCCCATCACAATAACAGTTATCAGGCATTAATTAATTGAAACCTATAATGCCACATAGTATGAATGTAAATGCAATATTACTGAGAATAAACAAGATTTATTCCTATTCCCACATGCTTGTTCACATTCACGTTCACAAGCTGATGCAACTAAATACTAAAATAAATTATTCAAAATGAAATATATATTTATACATTAAGACAATGTTCATGTGCACGAATGCAAAGTGCGGCAGTTTGCCAAACCCTGTGGTATAATTATAGATGAAGTATAATTTAAATCATAGCTGATGTCAACGTTGCATCCACGTTGATTCAATGTCGACTGATAATGTCGTGTTTGGACGTTGATGCAACATTGTGGCAATGTGCACGTTGTCATGTAACATAGTACAAGTTGATGCAACGTTGTGACAACATCCTCTACTACTAGAGAACTGATTTCTTAAGTATATTATTATTTATTACTTTCATTAGTTATCATTCAAATTTAAATGTTTTTTCTTGTGTTCCGAAAAATGGTGGTTGTCTCACAAAAGGTGGTATCTTCCAAGTCTATAAACCTTTAAAAAGTTATTTGGTAAAAAACTCTACTCTTCACGTTTTTGCCATAATTCAAATCTTAGAAATCCTACCCAAGTAGCCTACCACATTGGGCAAACAAGGGGCCTATACTGAGCCAATGCGGCAGTATTGGTCTTCATTGGCCTCAGCATGGCAATGTGGGACCCAATATAGAAATTCTGAAATTCTCAGAACCCAGTAAACTGGCTGGGCAATAATGGCCCCAAATTGAGCTATTATAGAAATTCTATAAACTTGTTTGATAGGGTGGCCATTGTTGGCCCCATGTTAGCATAAAGTAGACATTCTATGAAATTGCTATGAATGATGCTAGAAGAGGATTTGAAATGAGAGAGTTAAAAGGGGGAGGAAGGAATGGGAGGATTGCAAGGTAGGGTAAGAGACGGGAGAGGGGCGTAGGGCAGTAGGAAAAAAAAGGGAGAGAGAATGGGCAGGAACAAGTGGGAATTGCTTTTGAGTGAACTGCAGGTGGCATTTGCTGTAGTGGTTGGTTATTATTTGGGAGACGATATACAACTGAGGTCACTTGTAACCTTGAGGATAGGGAGATAGGTTAGGGAGAGATTATTTTCAGGAAACGGAGGAAGAGTTCCAAGTAGGCTAACAATACAGGCATCTAGTGGGGATTCATGGGTCCCCTATGCTACCTTAATGTTGGCAATGAGATGAGAACCATGGAATAGCAAATATGAGAGTAAGCCTATGAGCAGCCAATTTTTTCCCCATACAGGCAACCCCACAAAGCCCCACATGGGCTACCCAAAGAACTCAATACTGTTATAACCTAGAGAACTATTTAAACATTTAAATTGATAACTCTGGCAAGATTTATTTAGTTTTATTAATTCCAATACAAGTTATTAAAAAAAAGTTTTTAAAATCCCTAGTGTTAATCACATCTTGATAGTTTAGATGCATTATTTGGACTTCTATTAAAATATTCAAGCTCCAGGTAACTGCAAAATCTACTTTTCCTCTAGGTTCTATCTTTATTCTGAGTAATGGATTTTTATTTTTTTTACCCTCGCTTTTTTATTAAATTATTAAATTCTCACATTGAAAAAAATATTAAATTCTCATAATTATAAATTCTAATGCATATATATTATCATATTAAGGAGAGTAATAAAGAAACCAAAGAAATGGCCTACAGGACTATGGTTCGTCCGGTATTAGAATATGCAACGGTAGTATGGGATCCTCATTTAAAAACAGATATATACAAGCTGGAAAAAGTACAAAGGAAGGCAGCCAGGTATGTTTTAGGCAGGCACAAAAGGTGTGACAGTGTCACAGCCATGCTGGGGTATCTGGGTTGGAAACCTTTGGAATTAAGGAGGAAAATAAACAGGTTATGCGGGATATACAAAGCTATTACAAAAGAACGGGCTTGGGATGAAATAAATCAAAGGCTAGACTCACCCTGCTACATAGGAAGAAATGACCACAGGTACAAAATTAAATGTAGAAAGCAGAAAACTGATACCCTGAAGCAATCCTTCTTAAACAGAGGTATAAAGGAGTGGAATGAGTTACCTGAAGAAATTTTTAAGATCTTTCCTGCTAGCGCAAAAATTTTTAGAAATAAGTGTTCCTCGATTTTGTAACGGTTTATTTGGAAGTGTTTTGAAAATTTCATGTGTATTTTCTTATGCTTAGGTTAATGTTACCACCAGGCGATTGCCTACTTGTAACGTTTTGTAATTATATTAAATATTAAAATATTAAATATTAAATATTTCTTGCAATATTTTGAATATACTCACGTTAACATAAATTATTGTCATACTTATTGAAAAATATTCAGTGAAGTAGAGACTTGAAAGATTTTATGGATTCGACAACTATTTACCATTTGAATCCAAGAAAATATGGGATTTGTCACAACTTGTATTTGTAAATAGCTCCTATCCCTACTTAAAATTTTCATTTTGCTGAATGTATAAAATCCCTAAGTGCCAGAGACCCTCATAAAATGATGGGAAAAAATGTTATTTGACAAAATGAAAGTCTCACAGGAAATATTACATAGGTATATTCACTATAAATATAGGATAAAGTCTGAAATAATACATGCTTGGAGAGCTTAGGCAACATATTTTTCATAACTCACCGGCACTCATGACCGCATTTTGATGATCGACACTGAGGGCAGGGAAAATGGCAGCCAGGACATTTTCCATCCATGCAGTCGCATATATCTCTCCCACTAGCAATATGATATCCCCTTGCATCATAAAGAGGTGCTTGCTTTTTCCTTGATAGATTGGTTAAAAAGGGAGCAAAATTTCACACCACAGCATCCAAACAATAGAAATTATTCCATAAACATAGCATTAATATTTCCAAGAGTGAAAGAATTAACTTAGGCATACCCTCCTGCATTTGACTTAAGGAGCCCTACAGCACCAAATTTCCATGAGAGTTTTCTCATCTCCCTATTGCTTTTCTCCGGGTCAAAGTCTTCCATGAACTTCTCCCCCTTTGTTGAAATATTCTCCAATTGGTTCTTTCTTCTCCTGGGTCCCCTCTGAAATTTTTCAGTTTGCAGTAAGTATATATCAAACAGATACAAATAAAAAAAAAAGATTCTGCCATAAATACATTGTTTTGAATAAGATAAACCATCAGTATATTATGTAAAAACATCATTTACATGAGAACTAGACACTAGTGACCAATTGATCAATCACCTTCCACCATTTATTGTAAAATGATACACTCCTAACTCAATCCCATGCATTCTGCAAAGCTTAGTTGAACTGTGTGTATGCATTTCAAAGTATTTTTCACAAATATATTCAACTACTCTTTACTGTACATAATTAGCAGTGCCTAGGTTCTCATCTGATAACTAAAGCTTTTTGAACAAAGCAAAAAAAATTCTTCAATACTGCACTACATGCATGAGCACACTTGAAAAATGATTTCCAGGGTGGCAATGAAGCTTTCAACAAGCAAAAAACACATTATTTTCCACAGAATCCTGACAAATATTGTGACGATACTCCATTTTGTTTTGCAATTTACCTTTTTGCGGGGCTCATCCTTTTCAGAAAATGAGTCTTCTGAGCAGTCAATACTCATCATTCCTCTGACAGAAGGACCAGGATTATCAGAAAATTTTGATTGAGAATTACCAGCAATATCTACTTTACTCATATTTGCAGCCAATTTCTCCTGAAGAGACAAGATCACACAATTACAGTCGTTATTCAACAGGGAGGAAAATATGAATATAATCTGTGATGATTTATAAATTACAAGACGATAAATATAAACTTACAGCAGAATATCTTACAAAAATATTTCAGAACAAATAATGGAGCAGAACCTTAAGTACGGAATTAAATAAGAGGCTTGTGAGGAGCTTGATATGGAGTGAGGAATTGTATGGGGTAGAAACATGGACTCTGAGAAAGGAGGACAAAAATAGGCAGCAGGCATTCGAGATGTGGATGTGGAGGTGTGTGGGTACATATATATTACACTATACTATACTGACTCTCAAGGTAGTCCTTTTCGAAAGGATCCTAGCTGGAGTAGAAAATTGAAAGCGGACCAAGGGTATTATGTACAAGGGCTATGGTTTCTCTTGTGGTTTAACTATAATGATGATATTATTTATTGGGATATGAAAGCTGGACCACTAGCCTCCTCCTACCAATAACAGCTTCTGCCGGTTAATGATGGATGTTGGTGTATTGGGCTAACCACCCAGTGTGCAGTTATAGTGGTTCCAAAGATAAAAACCAGGAAATCCACCCACAACCAGCCCCTCTGAGACGAAGGCCGTAGTGGTGTTGGGAGGGCAACATGAAAACCAAACCTCTTAATGGAGCTCGTATGCAGAGGACAGAAGCCATAAAGGGCGACCTCCCCTGATCGCAGAGGGTATATGGCAAGGACACACACTTTGTGGTGTAAGATGCATCCAGAATATGACCACCCATCGCAGCTGAATCTGCACGATTATTCCAACCAACTTCTAAAAAGGAAACTATCGGCCAACTGCCAGATGAAATGAATACACCACCTACCAGACCACCC
This sequence comes from Pyrrhosoma nymphula, assembly GCA_963573305.1. Classification (NCBI taxonomy): domain Eukaryota; kingdom Metazoa; phylum Arthropoda; class Insecta; order Odonata; family Coenagrionidae; genus Pyrrhosoma; species Pyrrhosoma nymphula. The sequence continues at coordinate 122,158,154 of OY754332.1, forward strand.
CCCCACCCCAACACAAGCTCCCTCCTCACCACCTTCCTTATGTGAGAGCCACTTTGTTGGATTATTCACCAAATGGGGAGGAAGCTGATCAGGTTGTCTCTGAGCTACGATCGCAGTTATTAAGCACAATTAATTATGATGAACAAAATAGACAAGAGGGATATCTACCACAAAATCTCTCTGTGGGGCTACCATCTGCCCGGTTGAATGGACTCATTGACAAAATGCTAACAGAGATGTCCGACCTCTGGACAGCCAATTGAGTGGTACATGCTACAGACGAATTTATGGCTTACTCCCAAAAGAACACCTCTTGGGAGGAAAAAGCAGCAAAATGGTTGGAAAAGTTAAGAGGCCAAGATCACGCAGGCGAGACCACAGGTGTCAAGAATTCAGTGTTTGATGGAATACATTAACATTTGGTCATCTGTGTACATCTAGACACACCTGTGAGGGAGAACTCTACCTTTCTCCTTAACCCCTCCTGTCTCTTTTGACCACCTCCGCGCGTTGTCGAATCTCCACCTCCCATCCAAGAGATTGAAAGTTTCTAGAAGGTTATCTATGAAATGTCAAAGCCATTCAGTGGAGACACTCCGGCCTTAGGCATCTTGAAAGAGTTCAGAGACTGCCACCACCAAGATGTGGATTGACCTCTTTCATTCACATTAAGTGAAATGGAGAAGGCCTTTTCTGGAAAGTAGAACTTCTAAGATACAGGAATGGATCTAATCCTCCACCACATCCAGCCTGTGTGGGAGGAGGTCACAACCAGAGGGACTCTAAGTGGGGAATTGAGGGATGCGCGGACCAATTGCTCACTGATCGGTGCATATACCAGGATGCCATCTTGCATAAGCAAAACCTATCGATGGATGGACTACGAATTGGCCCTCGACACCACTTTGCATGATCTTTCAATCACCATGCTGAAGTTGATGAAAATCCACTCATAGGTTGTGTCCTGCAACCAACACTTGTTAACATTCTGGAAAATGTGCTTTATTCTGACTTGTCCTTAAGGCTGCGATGAGGTTGAGGATATACCTGCAGTGTTCCAGATGACAGGAAGCATAATGTAACCCATTTATTTTATATGGATGACCTGAAGCTACATGCTTCAAATGGGAAAGACCTTTGCATGGCTCTAGACACCCTATTGGAATACAATGAGGCTATAGGGATGGAGTTCAGATTGGACAAGTGTGCGTTCATCCACCTGGGGCGAGAAAGATTTCCAAAGAACAAGGAAGACATGCAATTCATTGACAGGAGTGCCATTCGTCACCTCAAGAGTTAAGTTAATAAGAGTTAAGGCCTTGCTGCTAGATAGCATCAAGTGCATTCTGTCTTATGTGGCACAGGTGGAATCACTAGAGGCACGCATGCAGAAGGCCATCATCCTGGGGTCACTCGATCTACTGCATATGCATAACCCCATTGCAGCGTAGCCACCTATCCATGGGCATCGGACGTGGCTGCCAAAAAACTGCGTGGAGGTGACTGGAGTTGGGGAAGAGGGGAAGAAAGGGAGGGAGGGGCAGGCAGGGAGGGGAATGGAGGGGGAAGAGGGGAAGGTAGTTCAATGAAATACATTGATGCCTGGAGGCTTTTATACAACCAAATAAAGATAACTCCACTGATTTCAGTTCAAGTTGAGGAACAGTTGGGGAGAGGGAAAAAGAAATTGAAAAATTGTAGCAGTGTTTGAAAGATTTTTTGTGGAGCAATGGGTGTATCTCAACGGGAAGAGAAGCAGATTGGGAAGGGTTCTTACAATTAGAGCGGTGATTATTAATGCGTATGTTGAGGGGAGTCGAGAATTTGCCAATATAAAAAGCTGGGCAGAGTTTACATTGTAGGTGGTAGACCACATAACTGGGGTTCCAGGAGGAGGGAGGAGGGTGAGGGAGGAGGTGATGGAGACACTGGGTGGAGGGGGTGAGGTAAATATAGAACATAGTTTGCATCTAGAACGATTACATGGGGAGGAAGTGGGTTTGGAAGTAACAGGGGTTTTGGAGAGGGGCTTGGTGGATTTGAAAATATATAGGTGATTGAGGGAGGCTTAGAGAAAATTTTGGCAGTGGAAGCGTGGTTTTTAAGGATGGGATAGAAGTCTTTCAAAATGGAATTAAGGGACTGTACCCCGGGGAAATAGGTGGTACAAATGGAGAGGATGTGGGAGACCTTGGTGGGAAGAGGTTTGGTGGAGTAGGAATTTTTCTGAATTTTTTGATGAAGGAGAGGATGAGGGAGGTAACCACGCTTGAGGAGGGAGTCAGGAAATACTAGTTAGTATCCCCTAAATTGTTATGGGTTCGTATGAGAGTAGGTATTCAAGAAGTTGTGACTGTGGCATGTTGAGCAACAGGGGATGGGGAAAAATGCTGTGCAAAAGATGGGTTTTGAGGAAAACTGACAGAGCTACTGAATGAATGTGACCCAGGTGAGAGAATAATTTAACTATTCAACATAAATGGCTGGGTTGGTATTAGATGGGATGCATCTGAGAGAGAGGTTGGGCTTTTTGATGACCCTAGAAAGAATGATAATGGTGAAATTTTGATTTAGTTTTTTTATTGATTCTTTCTTAATTGGTATCACAAGAATGATGAATTGCTTAAGGATGTAGGGGGACTGCTTATAACTATAGTAAATCACTTTACAGGGATATAAAATCAGCCTTCTAAACTGCCAGACTACCACTTGTTAGTATTAGATAGTTAGAGAAAATTTTGGCAGTGGAAGCGTGGTTTTTAAGGATGGGATAGAAGTCTTTCAAAATGGAATTAAGGGACTGTACCCCGGGGAAATAGGTGGTACAAATGGAGAGGATGTGGGAGTCCTTGGTGGGAGGAGGTTTGGTGGAGTAGGAATTTTTCTGAATTTTTTGATGAAGGAGAGGATGAGGGAGGTAACCACGCTTGAGGAGGGAGTGGTGAAGATTGGTGAGGAATTTATCAAGAGAATCTGGGTCATTGCAAATGCCGTGACCATGAATAGATACAGAGTAGGGGAGGGTACGTTTGGTATGGGAGGGGTGGCAACTACTGTAGTAAATGTGTTGCTGCTTATTAGTAGGTTTGATGTGAATGGAGGTGTGGAATTTTGAGACTGATGCAGAGATATTAATGTCCAGGAAAGTGATTTTGGAGTTGGAAATGGTGAAGGTAAAGGAGATGTAGGCAGAGATATTGAGGGTGGAAATGAAAGTACTCATCAAGTGGGCTTTGTTTCCTAATCTAGCCTCATCTAGTAATATATTAAAGATCCCTAAACCTAGTACATTGAAATTCTACTTATAAGTTAGTATTTTTAATTCTACTAAATGGCACATCAAGTCCATCTTTCTTTCGGGTATCCTGACAGTGACTGTCTGCTCTTATGGGCAAGGTTGAAAATTATTTTTTCAAAATAATGTACTTCAAGAACATATAGAGAGTAAACTGTCATTATTCTAGGTTGAATGAAGTAAGGCACCATCAAAGAATAGCCTCGAACAGCCTTAGCCACCAAAGGCTGTTGAAGCTGCATAAGGTTGGTCTATCAATAATGACAGACATAGTAAAACTGTAATATTGGTACCTACTTTGAATGTGAGAGGTGTGTATGGAAAAGAGAAATAGTTGATGAATGAAATGAAAATTGGATGAGTAGAATGTAAAATTAGAAAAGTAGATGCTGATGGTGGGTTAGCTTTGTGACCAGGAGTTGAAGGTAATATGCATGGCAGTCAAGGTGTGCACTTCATCCTCAAGGAGAGAGTTAAGATGCTAGTTAGGAAATACTAGTTAGTATCCCCTAAATTGTTATGGGTTCGTATGAGAGTAGGTATTCAAGAAGTTGTAACTGTGGCATGTTGAGCAACAGGGGATGGAGAAAAATGCTGTGCAAAAGATGGGTTTTGAGGAAAACTGACAGAGCTACTGAATGAATGTGACCCAGGTGAGAGAATAATTTAACTATTCAACATAAATGGCTGGGTTGGTATTAGATGGGTTGCATCTGAGAGAGAGGTTGGGCTTTTTAATGACCCTAGAATGAATGATAATGGTGACATTTTGGTGAGTGTGCACTTGGAAAAAGGATTTTTTGTTTTGAATACATGGCTTGAACTTAAAAAATTTGTATGTATACATGGTAAAGGGGCTACAGTTGTAGCAGGATTGATTTCATTGTGTATGATGAGAGTTTGAGGGAATAAGTAATATCCTAAGTAACATTCATCATTGGCCCACCGTTGGGGAATCTTTGCATGGTTGGTAAATCATTGGTGGTTATGCCAACCAAATTCTGCAGTTGGGCCAAAGGAATTTTGTTCCATTGGCCCAAAAAATTAATTTTCATTGGGTCAATGTTGGGACCGCATACGACTTTTTGAAATACATACACATATTTTTAACAACGATCCATAAAATGTTGTATGTACATATAATGTCACTGTAGTAAGTTCTATGATACGCATGATGCAGTCAAGATTGGATCCTTCAATTTTTGTGTTTCCCTCTCTTGCATTTAAGGCTCCATACTTGCGTACAGCGAAATATGTTAATCTTTTGTTTTCTCATAAGGATGTGAGAAATTTTAAAAGATGTGTGTGTAGTGTGTGTGGTAAGTTTGAAAGGTAAAACCTTATGTTTTAGTTTGCAGTGTTTGTGTTTCCCGGTTGTTGGCAATTTATTTCTACGACATATTTATTAAAGTGCATTAGAGAGGGGCTGTCCATGAATGACGTCCAAATGTTTTTTGGGGGGGGGGGGGTCACCACCTTGTGACAATGTGTGACAGGGGGGAGGGGGGCATGCTTCATGTGACATCGACGCACTTCCACTGCATATTATGTCTTAGTTTTACTCAGACTGTGGGGTAGGGTAGACATTTTTTCATTTTTGTGACATCATTAAAGGGGGTGGGTACACTATTTGTGACTTTGACAGAGGGGGGTGGGGTATAGTTTGGTCCAAAATCATGTGACATCATTTATGGACAGCCCCAGAAATGTACTAAGTCATGGAATTTCATGATCTGCGACTACTCTGAAATTTGACTTGTAACTACTCTGTGATTAGAATAAATTTTAGGCATTACCACCAGGTACTAGGTACTAGGTAACCCAAACTTTAAAGCCACTACTTAATAATGATCCACACTAGTTTTTTTTATTGATTCTTTCTTAATTGGTATCACAAGAATGATGAATTGCTTAAGGATGTAGGGGGACTGCTTATAACTATAGTAAATCACTTTACAGGGATATAAAATCAGCCTTCTAAACTGCCAGACTACCACTTGTTAGTATTAGTTAGCAAAAATCTTGTTTATTCTCAGTAATATTGCATTTATATTCGTATTATGTGACAACATAGGTTTCAAATAATTAATGCCTAAAAACTGTTGTAGTGATGTATAGTATTTCCTCAAACTATCACGGAATTGCCATTTAATAATTGTCCTCAAAGTCACTTTAATGCATGGAATTGGCCAGCTTTCTTGGAAATTGGAATACCGCTTTCTTGATGTGGGTAGTTTGATTTTGGGTGCGAGAAAATGTGCGTAGAACCAACCGTTGGGTACATGAAAAGTCGAAGTATGTACAAATTCATTAGGTAGGAACTAGGAAGGATAATTAAATATATTTAAGCATGGTATCGCATTATAGTACATTCATAGTACTTAAATGAAAATTATCAATTTTTTATTGGCCCATCATTTGGGAATTGTTAGTTGGGGAACTGTGGGCAAGGTGGCCAATCCATACTGATGGCCAACCGTTGCACCCCACCATCTACCAATGTAGGGCCAATGAAAAATGTTACTTGGGATGTTGATACAAGGGTGATGTGGGGTGCCAAAAGTGGAACAGACCATGACTATTTGGTGTTTTCTTGAGTGGATATGGGTAGAAAGTAGGTTCCAAGAAAGAGAAGTGCAGGCAACCAAATGAGAGTGAAAGTGGAGAGGTCAGAAAACAAGGTGGGAGTACACTCTTTAGTATGAGGTGAGAGTGCACTCTAGTATGGATGGATGCTTGAGAGTTTGTCATTTTAAAAACAGAGATGATGGAATCAATATATCATTCATGGGAGAGTGAATGATGCATAAGTGAGGTAGAGAGAAATAATTGAAAAATAGGCAGAAAGTGTGCATGGAAATGGAGTGGTAGGAAAAATGAAAAGCGATACATGGTGGAATGAAAAAGAAAAAATTGCTGTGAGTGAAATGAAAGAGGATGAAAAGAGATTGATCCCAGCCAAATCTCAGGAAGAGTGACAGAAGGCATGTGATCAATACAGGGAGAATAAGAATGAACTCAAAATCATTGTGATAGAGAGCAAGGAAAGAATACATGTGAATGAGGTTAGCAAAATGCAGATTGATTTTGAAGGCAATAAAAAGTTATTTTAGAACTGAGTAAAAAGGTCAAAGCAAGGTTAGGGCAGGGGAATGAACGCAATAAAGGAAAAAAGTGGTGAGATTGTATGGGATGAAAGCAACGTCAGGGATTGTAGGTGGAGTATTTTTTAAGAATTATACATTAACAGTGCAGGTGTTGAGGATGAGTCTTGCAAATTAGATTGTGAGAATATCAGTATGAAAAAGGAAATAAGTGAGAATGAGGTGGTAACAGCAGCAAGAATATTGAAAAATGGGAAGGCTACAGGCACAATGGCAAATCCAATGAGATACTGAAGTGTGGGTGTAAACTACTCATTAATCACTTGTGTGAGTTGGCTAATTTATGATTAAAAGCTTCTGTTGTTCCAATGGATTGAAAGAATGCAATAATAGTTCCATTGTAGAAAGGAGGCGGAGAAGAACGAATGTATAAATTAAAGAGCAACTAGTTAATTGAGTATCCCAGGAAAAGTATTCAGAAAAATAACAATCAAAAGAGTGAGGAAGATAGCTATAAACAGAATATGGGGTGTAGAGCATGAGTTTATGGCTGGGAGGGCATGCATTGATCAGCTGGTTGCACTTCAGTAAGCACTAGAGAAATGTATGGATTTCCAAAAGAAAGTATATTGTGCATTTATGGATTTACAGAAGGCAAATGACAAGGCTTATAGAAATTAGCTGCGGCTATGAAGCTATGTGTAAATAGGCTTTGAAGGGCTTTGGAAAGATTGAGCAGTTTATGTATGTTATGAAGGTGACATATGATAACAATAAGGCAAGTGTGAGAGTTAATGATGTCTTGAGTGAATAGTTTGAAACAAATGAAAGTAAAGCAGGAATGTGTGATGTTACAGTGGCTCTTCAATGTTTTTATGGATAAATGTGTGAGAAGTAAATGCCTCACACACAGACCTTTTACTTTTCAGAAACCAAATGAATGATTTCCTGGTAAAGTCATTAATGAAAGTCAAAACATGAATCTCACCATTAGGTTACATCTAATAAGTTATTTTATCTATTAAAATACATATTAATAAGGATTATTACATAAAAAATGTGGGATCCATTGGTCCACACAAATAAAGAGTGGATTAACTCTAATATTTTACGTGTCTTTTCAAGACGAGGAATGTTAACAGGAAATGATTTCTTACACTGTTTACCCTCAAATCAGGCCATGCATGGATGAATTTGCTCATCTCTACCTAATTTCATGCCATTACCTAGTTGCTCCAACAAGGCCATATTTTTGTTCCCTTATGACCTACCCTTTTATGCCATAACCATATGCCATATAAGGAAATTCTCATTGTGCACTGATGTTACAAAACACTTTTCAACAATTTCATTAATTGTTTACTCACTCCCTTCACGAACATCGAAAGTGTACACACCACCTTCAACAAACCCTGTGGCAATTGAATTACCTTTCACTTCTAAAGACACAGACTCTTAGAGTTCACATCCCTTATCAGTGAACAGCACAGCAGCTTCATTTTTCTGCCTCGGTTATTAAATTTGTTTAAAGATAATCATGGCACCATGGTTCTCACAGGAGAAATGAGATGATTTATTGCTATAAAAGCCCAGACCTGCAAAAAGAGCTTTATGCACCCCTAAATTTTGGCACTATGAGCCTGTTGTTAATTTTCTTGGTCTCAAGGTTCAAGCACTTAGCAATACTTTCTAAAGGGTAAAGTAAATGCTTCTAAGGATTTTGGACGAAATTTATATTCTTCAGGTTCGATGAAGAAAATTATGAGGTAAAGTCACTTAAGAAAATATTAAGCAAAGGAATAAATTAGGGGACTCACTCTGACACTATCAAAAGGACTCATGAGTAATTAAAAAATCCTCAGAACACAAAATTTTAACAGGAATGAAATTTATGTTATTTTCCCCTGATATCAGTAAGAAAAACTTTGATGATAATCAAAATGTCCAAGACTGTGCGAGTAGACATCCTCCCCAGTGAGTCTGGTGTACAACATACATACCATCAGGTCATTTGTAAAAGCATTTTACAAAACAAGAATCATCCCTACAAAAATTCTTATCAAAATTACTAAGGTTTACTAATATTGGAGGAATTATGGCCTCAAAAATGAAAAGAGTCAAGAATATTGCTGTTTATACAGGCTATTAAAAAATGACAGACAGACCATTGGAGAGAGTGCAAAGATCTAAGATGAATTATCCTCAGAAATTTGTCTAAGTGTGTAGAATTTTTCTATGACTGAACTTCAAAAATTGGAAAAAAGAATCAATCATCGAGCAGCAAGAGAGTGAAAGTGGCAGTCACAATGGTAGTGCAAATGCTGAAGTGAGGAGAAGAGAGGAAGGTCCCATGCCAACATCAACCCTACTCGCTAACCCTTCAGCTTTGGTACTGCTATTAGCTCTCTACCTGCTTGCTGAATACATTGCAATGTACTTCCTCTTTCCTATTTCCAGAGATCACTTGCTGAAAACTATCACACCCTTGAAGATAAATCTTGAGATGATGAAAGTGATGAGATTTTCTAGAAGATAGTGGAGCTGAATATAAAGGTGGGATGGCACAAAATAGAGCAGGTCAAGCAGTTTATGTATCTAGGTAGTATTTTGGAAGAGAATGGGTTTAGAACTAGGAACATAAGATGTAGAATTGCCCTGGCTAAAGAAGCATTTGCAAAGAGAAGGGAATGGATGAGGGAGGTGTGAGAGGAGACCAGGAAAAGGCTGGTGAAAACTCTAATATGGACCATGGCACTGAATGGGTAGGAAACTTGGTCATTGCTAAGGGAGGATGTACTTAGACTTGATGCATTTGAGATGTGGGATTGGAGGATGGAAAGGGTGAGCTGGGCGGTGAGGAGGATGAATGAGAAGGTATTGGATATGGTTGGTTAAGAGAGGAAGCTGATGGCAGAGGTTTTTAGAAGGCAAAGGGATGGATGGAGGAAGTTTTGGGAGGAGATAGGATATTGAGAAGAGGGGAGAATATAGCGGGGAGAACGCTGGAGAAGCAAGAAAGAGGAAGAAAGACGATAGGAATTCTAGATGAAATAAGAAAAGCTAGACCATAGGAGTAATTTCAGAGGGATCTAATGGCAATCTACAGGAGGGAAAGCGAGACAATGTAACAGAATTTGGAATGTTTTGATAAGGACTTTCCAAAAACTTACTAATCAGCTGATAGAATACTTGAATGAATTAAAATAAATCACACCCTCTATAATATTTCAAAGGAAAATTTGCCTAGGAGTTTCATGCTCCATCCAATGGTGTATTTTTGAGTTGACTTTCATATTTATTTTTTGAATCCAGTGTACACACAAAACCATCAATGTGGAAGGGGGGGGGGTGAGTGCAAAATACCATGAGTTGTTCAGTAGGAAAGTGACAGATTGGGGTGAGGAGGAGGAGGTTATGAAGGGGGATTTGTGGAAGTTGGAGGGGAAAGTGTTTGGTTGTGTTGTGCCTTAGGGAAGCAATGGGAAGGAGCGAGAGGAGTTTGGTGACTTTCAGGCAACAGGGGAGGGGTGGGTTGCGGGAAGGGAAGTGAGGGTGTGTGGTAGTATTTTCAAAGTCAGTTGGGCCAAAAGTAATAGGAAGGGGTGAGGAAAGGTTTGCCCCTTGAATGGTTCTACAAGTGCGGTCACTGAAGCTCTCATGGTTACAATGTTTTACAGTAGGTCCATCTTTAAACCCTTACGAACAATAACTAAGGATACAAAATCGTTCATGTGTAGATTTGGTCATTTAAATGTTTGGCAAATAGGGAGTTAGAGCTAGAATTTCTAAAACATAAAAAATACAATGAAAAAGACATGAAATTTCATATGTTCATAAAAATGTTCCTAAAGGTATAAATATTGACACAATGATCAGGCTGACATCACAAGGACTTACTTGGATACATGTACGAGACCTTGACATTCTCTTAATTAACATTCACTAAAGCTAAAAATGACTAAACCCACTCTGGGAAACTGAAGCAAAAATATCATGATAAAAAGAAATAATACTAATAAATTGTAAAAATTGTTTCTCACCACATGCTCGTCTCTGTCCCTATGAGCAAAAACAGAAGGTTTGGCGCCTTTATTAAGCATAATTATTTTTTGAGAGATGTGGAAATCTTCACCCCGGAAGTGGTCAGAACAGACGACTGAACCTTGTGGGGAAGTCCAATTTTCACCACCTATGGCTTGTTCCCAGCACCTCCTTAATGCATGGTTTTTTGGGAACCTGCAGGTTGACAAAATACCCGTAGAGAATAATTACTTCAACAACTAAACTGCATAATAAAATCTCTCTACAAGAATATTTTTTTTCCCTTAGTGTCATGTTGATGTAGTTACCGATTCATTGATACTGAATTCAGTAAAATTAGTTTTGACAAATAAAAGTAAGCAAAAAAGATATATGCAAGGTATGTACAGGTAAAATATCTTTTTTTTTTATAAAGAGGTGTCATATTATTAGCATGCAATAGATATAATCAGTGGAACTGACTCCTATGCTGAGAAGTAAAAATAAAGAATTGATCCTTATATGGCGGAGTAAATTCACCAAAAAAACTTTAGTAAATGATTTTCAAAACACCCAGGTGGGTTTTAGTCTGAATTCATCAAAGCTCTTTAATGACAGATGCAGGACTTGGGCGAATTCCAAGTACCTTATATCATGAGCCAAAATTTACTTTGTTCCATTTATAACAACATTTTATTTCCAGTAACACATCTGTCAAGTACTTAATCACTATCTACTTAGAAAAAAATACCATTTTCTCTTAAGATAGCTAAGCTTAATTTACACACTCCCTGATTTAATGCATGTAAAGTTCACATTTACCCAAAATGAATGCAAGTAGGTACTTAAAAGGACTATTTTAAAATGAATGACGGAAGTACTGGAACAATTAATCGGGAAGCACTGACTTTAGACACCAAATCGAACAAAATTTGGGTAAAATAATGCGATCTTAACTCGGTGAGAAGAAAAAAGTTTCACTGTGACAAGGGCGCCATGTGGGTTCGAGAGACTATTTTTCACCCTTGTCGATGGGGATACTAGTTTCTTATGAAATTATTGAATTCCCTTACAACGAAGTAAGCCTACTTTCAAATATATAAGGAATACCTACTAAACACTATATAACGAATATCTAATTACTGACATATTAAATTATGAGCTATGCTCGCAATCATACCTGTGAAAGGTCAGGCCCAAGTTATTCTGATCTTCTCCCATCCTATTTGTGCATCGATATGCTTGGCATTCCATTTTTATTATTATGATACTCACCAGCTATTGTGGAAACAATTAGTTGGTATAGCCTTTACTTTCACAACTTCTAATACTTCTTTCTACTACTGGTTAGGCAACCGGTCGACATAAGAGCGGGAAAAATATTCGCTTATCTTTTGTTGTAGGACCTCACTGGACCTTGGAGCCAAATCACCGTCAGAGGCGCTGCTGTAGCCTTACCCGAATTACATTTTTTTGTGATATGTTTATTAGATGAATTTACATTTTCGTCATAATGTTAAGGTATTTTAATGCCCATCTATTACACCTCTCAATAAAAATAAATTGTCATATAGGTAATTTGAGCTGTAGCTGCGTCGTCAGCGGTAATCAGGGAGTGCTTGCTGGGGGCGGCCATATTGACTCCCGCCAAAAGTTTGGGTAGGTACAGTGTATGTGGTGAAAGACAATTTATCTGCTATCTACATTTTTTAAGGCTTGCAATGATTTTAAGAGGCGAATTGCCATGGCCTAGAGAAATAGTAGAAGACGTTGCGCAGCAATGTGTTGCGACCATAGAGCTTACTGGAGGGGGCGCCCCCATAGACCTTGAATATAGGTAGATGGAGCATGACGTCACGAACATGAGGGAGGGATAAGCCAGGGCTTGGTCACGTGCTTTGTGGCAGATCTCGAGAGGCCTCGACGGCGAAACACGGTTCACTCCTGCCGTTCTTACGGTTGCAAAGAAACATTTGTAAAAGGAAGCCGAATATCTTTACACAGGTGAGCCAATCCCTTCTAAAGGTCTATATACCATGTACCTTTCTTAATGAAAATGATTTCGGAGAATAATCGCGAGAGTTTGAGTTACATTTGTTCACGATGCGAGGATATCATGAAAGGTCTCACTTACTCATCTGTCTGATTAGTATCACTCGCCGGATTCTCTCTTTACTCATTCGTAAATAAACTATCATATATTTGCATTATCTCTTCCACGTGCAATAGTTTTCCTACTAACGAAGAAAGTAAAAGGAAGTGAATAATTTTTTTGAATAGGGATACGTTCGTGCCAATTGGGTCTGTTCTAAACTTCGTTGGAAGTATTTTTCCAGACATTGTTTTGTCAAGAAAGATTCGGTGGCCGCTGGCTTAAGTTAGATGCTATTTCGCATTTCAAGTTTCCTCATTCTCTGATGAAGAAAAATACTATACTCATTCTTTTCCGCCTCAACTGCTCAGCGGAGAATTTTCAAAGATTGCATTGGAAAGAAAAAAAGTGTTGAATTCACTTTCAGGCTCCTGATGGGAAGTACATACATGCATGCCGTGGAAACTGCAGGAATTATCAACTCTTTCTTCAAGGAAAAAGATGACACTAAACGGGAGGCAAAGAATATTGCAAACAAGATCCAATAACTGGAATTTGTGTTCATGCTGAATTAAAAAAAATTAAACTTAAGGAAAGTTTAATACAAGTATTTAACCGATTCTACAGTATCTAATTTGAGGTATCTATAAGGCTATATCTATGGTCAGTAACACTAACGAGATTATCATAGCGGCCTTTAACTTGGCGATCTTCTCTGTATGCGTTCCAACTCGGTTTTCAAGCATACATCATAAGGATCCCTAACACTGGCAGAATACCTACGTGCGGTCTGAAGGCCGTTTTACACGTTACATTTGTTTGTAAAAACTCTTCCGTGAGCTCCTGCATGAGGCAAAATTGATTTAAGATTGAAGTACCGTTTCGTTTTAATTATATTATATTATTAATATTTTATTACACTGCCTTTGACACTTGCTACGGATATTTTTCGCAGTCTCAAGGTTATAAGCTTTCATATTTATGCACAATTATTTTATTCGAACAGCCGTCAGCTTCATTTTTATGCAACCAACTTATTTTTATAACCATCCTTTTTCATTATTTAATATAATACTGCATCATGAGACGAGTTTATAGCTGAGCGGATACAATTTTTAAGATCAGGAAAAAATCGGAATTTTAAGGTAAAAGGAAAATTTAAATTATGCAAAAAACCGGCATAATATATGGTTGATCATGGATAAGTGGGTAGGGAGGATGATCGTATAAAAAGCGACTTCAATTTCAAAGTAAATACTGGTGTCGTAGAACAGGAATTTCTTGGTTTGTGCTCCGAAGTGGTTCAACGCATTTGAACGCCGCCACTTTTTTGCCACATAGCACGTGACCTCATGTTTACTCCACCGGCCGCCTATGCTCCAGCATTGGAAAGTGCCATCTAGCTATATTCAAGGTCTATGGGCGCCCCCTATGCTCCGTAATGGCGGGGAGTGAAGCTAAGGGGGCGTGGCACAATTGCGCATTCAGGCATATTGTGCAGTTATAACACAGATTCAGTCCAGCTGTAGCACAGATTCTTACGGGGCAACGATCAATTTTTGCTCTTTACTCTTAAATATTGCCTTTGGGGATTTTTCGTGGCAGGTGCGATGAAAGTTACTAGTAAAACATGCCCAAATTAATTAATTGTGAGCAGCTTGGCAGTCCAGCTATAACACAGATTCTTATGGGGCAACGATCAATTTTTGCTCTTTACTCTTAAAATATTGCCTTTGGGGATTTTTCGTGGCAGGTGCGATAAAAGTTACTAGTAAAACATGCCCAAATTAATTAATTTGTATTGGATTAGAGCCGTTGTGTCCCGCAGGAACAGAGTTATCAACGGACATTGATGTGTTTTGTCAAACATAATTGACTCAATATTACTCGCAAAATAACAGCTGTCAATTCGAAAATTGCATTAATTTCAACTTTCTGAATCCTATTCCTGAAATTAAAGATGGCTTGGAGAGAAGATGTTTAGGTTTTCCCTGTGAACCTTTTGGAGAAACTGTTAATGGATTTGCCATCGGTTCTCAGGGTTGATTACCACAGACGCGTCGCGACGTCTTGACGGCTGAGACTGCATTCGTCTTCAGGGTGTATTAATTACTATTTATCTTTAAATATACCATCAAGACGATGGTAAACTTCCAAATATCCGTCGAAACGTCGGTGATATTTAATCCTAGGGTGTAATTCTAGAACTTTTGACGTCCGTCGACAAATGGTCATTTCTCGGTGAAAACGTGGATAACAAAGTAACGATGAAGTTTATAGACTTACCAATGTCGGTAAAGGCCACAGGTGACCGAGTTAACACTTGTAAACGGTCGACGAAAGTTGGAGGCTTGTCCCGCTGGGGCTCCACGGGGAACCCGAGAGCGCTTCCTCCGATGTGATCGAATGAGAGGACGGCGCGGGTGTGGCAATCTGCCCTCTGTGGCCTCCGGGTGAATCCGCCGCAGTGACCCGACCCTGGGGAGCGGAAGGGGCGCTTGGAGGCTGTGGGAGGGCGAGTGGGTGGTGGGGTGGCGCGAGGGTGGGATTGTGGGGGGAACGAGCAGAAAATGAGCGGGGGGAGGTGCTGGCG
This sequence comes from Pyrrhosoma nymphula, assembly GCA_963573305.1. NCBI lineage: Eukaryota > Metazoa > Arthropoda > Insecta > Odonata > Coenagrionidae > Pyrrhosoma > Pyrrhosoma nymphula. Next base: position 122,173,258 of record OY754332.1, read on the forward strand.
ATCACTCCGACAAGAGCACTGAGCAGAGCCGTTAATCTTTTTTCGTGAATCGGAGAGTGTGCCTTGACAGTGCTTGTCTCGTTCCCGACACCACGGTGGTCCATCCGTCCCCTCCTCCTCTCCTGTCCCCCACCTCCCACCCCACCAGACTCACTAAGAACCATGAAGATGGCGACTTGAATCGACTTCTTGGAGTCGTTTGAAATGCTATGATTTCATCCCATCCGACAGAGCACCATGCAGATACACCAGTTTCGTAAAAAACTCTTATCTACCAATATATATATATATATATCGGGGGGGAAAACTCCTTGAAAATCTGTATAAGCTAGCTAAGCGGGGGGAGGGAGGGGGAAAGAGATTTTGCAAATCTACCCCCCCCCCCTGACCGTTGTTGAGCCCTTGGTTAAAATCATAATGAATTGTTGTATCGGAAGTGAAAAGCAATTTACACTTTTGAATCAATAATATAATTCAATTATTACTTACTTACTCCTGTGGCCACTCAAATCCAAGTCGATTTTTGACCTCGCCGACAACTTGTCTCCAGACTCTTCTGTCCTCCCCCAAGTCTTCTCATGTCTTCAGCCACTTGGTCATTCCATCTTAGTCTTGTTCTTCCCAGTGGGCGCCTTCCTTCTGGTTGACCTCTCCACACTCTTCTTATCATTGCATTCTCCTCCCTTCTTCTTATATGACCAAGTCACCTAATTCTTCTACTTCTTATCACAGCCACAATATCTGGTCTTCTGCACCGGTTCCTGAGCTCTCTGTTTTTCAGTATTCTCCATACCCCTTCTTCAAATGTTGGCCCATATATCCTTCTCAATATTTTATTTTCAAATGTTATTAACTTCTTCTGGGTCTGTTTTGTTAGATTCCATACCTCCGCCCCATATAAGAGGGGTATTATGACTGTGTATATTCTAATTTATATATTTCTTGAGAGGAGTTTACTCTTCAGCAGTTTTGATAGGCTCCAGTACCATCTATTAGCTGCATTTAACCTCATTTGTATCTATGCTTCTATTTTATTTTGGCTGTTAATGGTAACTCTCAAATACTTAAATTCTTCAGTCATTGTGAAGCTGAATCCCATAACGTCCAGCGTTGAATTATTGGGCTCTGCCACTCTTCCAATTTTCATATATTCAATTATTAAAATATCAAAACACTGAACATTTTAGTGGCAGTGGCGTCGAGTAGAGAAAGGTGTACCACAGGAAGGGAATGCTTGCTCCGCAACTCTAACGTTGCATTTGAATATTAACCAGTGAGTTTCCACAGGGGCATGTCTTAAGTACATACAAAATCCATAAAATGGAGATGGGTGGAAGGACTTCCATTGGAAGCGGTAAAGATAACGATAAGAGAGACGTGCATTTACGGACTAGTGTCTCGCTCTGTTTGAGTCGTGAAATGTGCGAGGGAAGAGTGAAACCTTAAACGCCTCAGTTGATTGATTGGGTGGGCGAGGGCCTTCTGGAGCCCTCCTTGCACTTAGATCCCTTTGGGTCCATTTAAATCATTTGGTTCCCACATTTAGCCTGCTCGCTTCTTGCAGACAGGGGACAAGGGTACCGCGGTAGAGGTATGGAGGAGTGTCAACCCTCAAACCCCCATCCGGGACCAATATTGCTTAACTTCAATGATCTGATGAGAACCGGTGTTAAAACTGCACAGTTTCAGGCATGACTTGGTGGAACTGCATATTTACGTAAAAATAAACTCATCACCTCCCATACTACATGGTCTACCCAAAACCCGCAAAAAAGGTGTGACAATTAGATCTATTGTCTCTCACTTCACTTCTCCCTCCCACAAGTTGGTATTCAAATTAAATTTCCTGCTCCGTGATTACTCCAGCTTTCAACCAAAATGGACTGTGAAAAACTCCATTGAACTGTCACACAATCTTTTGAACCGAAGACCCCCTCCTAATTCAAAACTCATTTCATTTGACGTTAAATACCTGTTCACTTCAGTCCCCGCTCGGGAGGTGGTTGCCTTGACCATGCATTTTGTTAAAAGTTCCGGCATAAATCCTCGAATCGCCTTTGAATTACAGATTTAATTGCAATTATGCATAAGCCAAAATTATTTTTTTATTCAATAACAGTTTTTATAAACACACTCATGGCCTTAGCATGGGGTCTCCGTTGTCCCCACTTTTAGCTGATGTTTTTATGAATGACTTAGAAAGCAAACGTTTTAATTCGAACAACCCCCATTTACAAAATGTTTTTTACTGGTACCGGTATGTCGACAATGTGCTGTGTCTATGGACTGGCACCCTTTGTCAACTAGATTTTTTCATTGCCCTTTTAAATAAACTACATGACTGCATAAAATTTGCGGCTGAAGTAGCTGGTGATAAGGTTAACTTTCTAGACTTGACTATTGAAATTAGAGAAGGCCGTCACATCTTTTCAATATTCTGGAAACCTACGTTTACGGATTCAGTTATTCCTCGTGACGCCTGCCATCACCATTCTCACAAGCTATCCTCATTTAATTCTGTGATTCACCGTCTTTTACCCATACCATTGTCTAAGTCCAGATTTGAGTCCGAGTTATCCACCATTAAAAAGATTGCTCTAAACAATGGCTACGATATGCAACTAATTGATAAAATGCTACACCGTACCAGGAAGAAGCAGTCCAAGCAATTAATTACTCCCTTATGTTTTAATAACCATTCAGACGTTCTAACCCTCAGTTCTGGGTCATGAGAAGCAATTAATTTGCGATTAAAATTTTGAAAATTTTGATTTATCCTTGGCCTCCTAGATTTCTTGCCTCCACTAATCTCTGTCCTCTGTCAGTCTTCTCCAGTTCGATGCCTCAAATAGTTCATGTGCAACGTTCTTGATGCTGTATTCTCGTTTAGCCCTTGGTTTTTCCACTGATCTCCTCCCTCTGATCTGCTCATTGAACACCGGCTTCGCTACCCATTCTTCCGGCATCCGCTGGATATACCTTGTCCAATGGAGTCACATTGTCTTAATAAACACCGTGGAAAACTTTTTATTTCGAAAAATGAATGCTTCAAATCATTTTCAAAGCATCCATGTATGATTTGGATGTTGGTTTGTTAACTCACAAAAAAGGCATCACTATAGATTCTAATAAGAGAAAATATTGCATAAATTAAATACCTTGTAATTTATCACAAGCTTAATTGACACCGAACTAGGTTTCAAAAATGTGTACCATAATAAATAATACGAGTTACCAATACATATTTCGGTGGCCTATTACTCTGAGAAAATAGTGCAAATGTTTTGATTCGCTAAAAACTGAATATCTGGCTTTATCACCTATTGACACCTGAAGTGATTTCACAGAAAAGTTTGCGTTGATAAAAAATGTTTCCCGACCTGCATCGAGAAATACAAATAATGGTCGTACTACATGACCTACTTTTGATTCTCCAAAAATGGAAGCTTAAATAACGGGTAATGCTCTCAATCGACTTATCAGCTCAGTAGCGGCTTTGTATGGGTGTATTTCACGTAAATTTCTTCATAGGAGCACGTTTCCACTCTCACACCATGAAGAGTTATTTTGTTATACACTGTAGGTCTGGATCGAGGTTTATGTGTGGGTTTTAACACGATCTTATATTAAAATTATCTAAACCGAAGAAAATGTACATCGGTCTACTACTCAATAGCTAGTCATTTGCACAGTCTTGACTTAGTACTGCCGCGTTATAGTTGGAAATGCTGGGTGAAGGAAGAGATGGGCGGGACCACGGCGATTATGGGCTAGGAAGGAGAAATGACCGTGGCCAGATAATTGTGGAGTTTTGTTAGAGAAATAATCTAGTGATAACAATTACGTGGTTCATGCATCATCCTCTACGCATGTACGCTTGGAAGAAGTCGAGAAACACAGCTAGGATCCAAATAGATTATATAATAATTAGATCCAGATTCAGGAATGGTGTAAAAAACTCGTATACCTATCCAGGGGCTGATGCAGAATCTAATCACAACTTATTAGTCACGAAATGCTTCGTTACATTCAAAAAGACAAGAAAAAGTAATAGTGTACGAAAATGGAATACACAGACATTAAATGGGGTATTGGAGAAGAAGTATTGAGAGCAGGTTGATAAAATCATGGGAGCGGATAATGAATTGAGAGCAGCGGCCGATGAAAGTGGAAGATTGAAAAAGGGAATTTTAAAAGCGACTTAAGTGACAGAAGGCGTAGTAAGTGCAACTAAAACCGTGAATGATGAAGGAAATTATATGGGAGAAGCAGGAGCGAAGGAAATGGAAGAGCATAAACTCAGAGCTAGGCAAGAGAAAATACCGTGTATTAAACAACAGGTTTAGAAGATAGACAAAGAAATCAAGAGATGCATGGTGGAGAGAAGATATCGATTCCTAAGAGCAATTTCAAAAAGAGGGAAGAGCAGATGGATTGTATAGGCAAGTAAAGGAACTGATGGGCAGTAGTAAGGGAGTGGGAATTGCAGCGATAACAGACAAGACAGGAAAGCTAATCGTAGAACCAAAAGTGATCCGGGAGAGTTGAAAGGAATATGTTGTAAAGCTTAATGGTAAGGAAACAATCCCGGTAGGTTGGTTATATATAGAAAGGGAACACGGCATAAAGGGAGATGGCATCTGACGTGGTATCCTTGATGGTGAAATCGAAAGAGCACAACGAGGCATGAAAAGTAATTAGGTGGTAGGAATCGATAACATACCTGCAGATTTTCTAAAAAAGTATTGGGAAGAACGGAAGAGGGAAACTCTCTGCGCTTGTTTGTAGAATGTATGAGGGTGAAGTTTGGTCGGAGGATAGAACGAAGATAGATAGTGCAAAGATAAACCATAAGAGGTTCGAAAGTGATAAAATCATGTAGAAGTAAGGAGTTGGGGCTGTATATAAGGGAGGATAGGTATGAAATACAGCAGTTGAGCTGTTTACATACCTAGGTAATATTTTGGAAGAGAGAGGTTTAATGGCAGGGATATCGGATGTAGAATTACCCTTGGTAAATAAGCATTTTCTAAGAGAAGGGAGTTGATGAGCGGGGGTTTGAGAAGAGAGGTAATGAAAAGGCTGGTGAAGACTCTAATATGGAGCGTGGCGCTGTACGGGTTGGAAAATTGGTAATTGCGAAGGGAGGATGTACGTACTCTTGAGGCGTGTAAGAAATGGGCTTGGAGAACGATGGATAGGGTGAGCTGGGTGGCGTAGAAGACGAACGAGGAGGTATTGGATAAGATTGGAGTGGAGAGGAAGCTGGTGGGGGTTCGGAGAAAGCAATAGGGATGGGTGGAGAGAGTGAGCATGTGGAAGAGGGTGACAGACGGGGGAATACTGGAGAAGCATGAAGTAGGAAGGAAGTGGATAGGTGTTCTGGACAAAATAAGAAGAGGTACATAGTAAGAGGAATTTAATGGGGAGATAATTGGCGAAGTATCTATAGGAGGGAACGCGAAACGATGCATCAGAATTTGGGATGTAAGGATAAGGACTGTCCAAAAACTTACCAATCAGCTGGTAAAATTCTCAAATGAATTAAATGAATTTAGGTAACTGGTTAAAAACTGTAAGAAATTTTGTGCCATTTTAGGTACGTCAATCTCTCTAGTGTGCCTGTGCGAAGTCTGTGCGTCTTCATTTATCCGATTGCAAAAATATTTAACAAACTTTGTTTTTGAAAAAAAACATTCATGAAATTTTGGGGTTGTTGCAGGGTTCTAAACGGGGTCTTAAAAATAAGACCACTCTATTCTACACAAGCGTAATTTTTCATTTTCGAGAGGACAGACGGACTCAGAGACACCCATTTGAAAATGTAAACGAATCCCTCGAGGCTTTCGGTTTATGGCTGTTGCTTGACGTTTGCTCGTTCAGAGCAGAAAAAAGCGATTCCTGTGAACGGCAATAAAGACGCACTCGCCCCGAAGGATGTTTTGAGAGCCGTGACTCAGGGAGCGAAAGCGATTAAAATTCCGCTGAGGTTTAAGTCGATAAAAAAAACTCAGATCGTAAAATGGAAGTTATGAAGTGTTTTCTTTCTCATTATACACGCCATCCGTAAGCTACTTAATTCCGCACAACTCTCTCCATAAATCATAACTGAAATTACGTGTAGTACATGGGGGTGGTGAATTGGAGCCCAAGATGAATCACTCTTTCTCGATTGGGTTTCGTGGTGGATGAATGAGTTCACATCTAGACTTAAATTCGAAGATATTCAGAGAACACTAAAAAGAGGCGTTTTTCGGGAAATTTGGTCCTAAATGAGCCTAACTAACTAAGTAAATGGTTAAAAACCATGGAATATGACGTGCCATTTTAGGTGCATCAATCTTTGTAGTTTGTCAGTGTGAAGTTTTAAGTTTATATTCAAAGAAATAAATTTTTATTATTTGGCCAGCTTTTTCCGAATTCCTACAACTAGGCATGGGCCAAAGACTGGGAAGCCACCACTTCATCCTCCTTACCAACCGGATCTCCTAAAATTAATTTATCGCACTGCTTTTGGTGTACGAGAGCTTGTACGTACCATGGATGCATAGAAAGCCAAAAAGTAGCGAATGACCGGTGATACGGATGATGCAGTTGCATGAAGGTCTTTGGTGTTTGTTGGATTCGAATCGATTAAAAACTAGTCGAAATAGTCACTCTCCGGCAAAATTGGAGAGGAGTGTGCTGAAAAAATCCGGGAGATAAATAAGAAATGGGAAACGATCGGTTTCCCAAGAGCGATGGAACCTTATTTACGAGAATAACGATTCACTTACGAGCACGCTCTTATATGGTAGTGAAATTTTGCAATAACAGCTGCAGAGAGAAAGACACTGAAAGCAATGGAGTTGTGGTACTATCAAACAATGATGAGGATCAAATGGATGGAGAGAATCACCAACGAAGAAGTCCTACGAAGAGTTAGAGAGAAAAGGAGTACATATATCTCTGAGGGAAAAGGAGATGAGGCAAACTTTTTGGAAACACTTTCCGACGCAACAGCCCTTTTTCAAAACAATAAAGGAAGTAGAAATGAATGGAAAGAATTAAGGGGAAGACGAAGAATGGATTGCATCGGAAAAATTATGGAGGGGGTCAAAGTGAAGAATTACGTCTGCAGGAGGCTGTTGGCTGATAGGAAAGTAGAGCTGCAGTGAGCCAACCTTCGGATTGATGACTGCTGATGATGATAGGAAATTGGTGTTGCGATCAACTTTGAAGGTGAGTAAACTGTAGCAAGAAGACGCAGGAGTGGCTCATGGACCATTACAAAAATCCTGATTTTGATCCGAACGCCTGCTCCCTTGGAGGAGGGGCTTCCAAGGGAGGACAATCGGTGGCGTTGACCACGAGAGAATTCTGTGCCGCCATCCCCCGCCCAGAGGCTTCAGCACCTGAGATGGCGAATAGGGTTCGATTACTTGGGGGAGGCAACCGAGGGGACCTGAGGTCATTTGCGTCATGGAGGATGGGTGGGTGGATCGTAGAGGGAAGGGTTGCTTGTGGAGTGGAGGAGGAGTGGAGAGATACCCGGCGACGGCATTGGTTTACTCTGCACGGGAGGCAGCAAGGGGACCACAGTTTAACGTCCAATCCGACGGACGGGTGACCACCACTCCGACTCGATCCCCTAAAAAGGCAAGTAATGAAAACTTTCTACTTATTTTTGTTTATTTACAGAAAATGTTTAAACTTCCAAGCGCCGTCTTAAAGTACATTGCGCAACGCGTACGAGAGCATAAAGACGGCGCATAAACGTTGAGACAGGTGTTGCAATGACATCATAATGGACTTATAATGTCATTGAATAATGAAATGGAGTAATGGACGGCACGAAGTACCGTGTTTATCCGAATATAAGCAGCACTTTTTCTCCTGATTTTGGGGCCTCAAAATAGGGGTGCGGCTTATATTCGAGGTGCGGCTTAAATTCGAAAACTTCCTTATAAAATCGTAAAAATGACGGATTTGAGAAAACCAACCATTCAGATTCACGCGGGCGCCAGCTAAACTCGCTTAAGCTACGAGGAAAGTAAGAAATAACGCCGAAAAAGTCAAATTGGTGCACAATTTATTCATATATTAAAGGATAATATAGGTAACATTGTGTCACAGTTGCATCACTCAGTGATTCAACCGGAAGGTTGGTTTGGATAGTTGAGGGTAGAGCTCAACCCGGACTAAGCCACAGGCGTGTGAATTTCACACATTCAGGGTAGGGGGGCCAGTTCCTTTCCCTGGGCCAACTCGCACTCCGAGGATTTTTTTTAGGGGCGTGCAAAGGCTTCACCCGGATTTGAACCCGGGACCCTTCGATCAGTAGCCAAGCGATCTACCCACCACGCTTCCCTCACAGTTGCATAGGTAATGTAAAAACATATATAAAATTCTAATTCCTAATACTGTCAGTAGTACGGGATGCACTAAAAAGGTGCGGCTTAAATTCGCGTATTAACTTTTTTCCCTGTTTGAGACCCCAAAAAACGGGTTGCGGCTTATATTCGAGTGCGGCTTATATTCGGAGAAATACGGTATATTTTCATAATTTGAAAAATTTATTCCCAACAAATGTGGTTGATCCTTAATTGGCCAATTGACAATCATACCATATCTTAGTTATCTCCAATTCCATGTTAAACTAATTAGGGAAAGAATTTATCTGCGTTTAATGCAACTCGAAATGAAAAATCAAAACACACCGTGTAAATTATTTTGCACTTGAGAAGTAGGCGTGATGCTGCAAATAGAATTACTTATGCTTTAAAATGAGATGCGCGATGAAGCAAAAACAATCGTAGAGAAATCAGACTAATTTAAGAGGACTGCTACTTACAGAGTAGATTTAAGAATTGTGAAAATGACGCGAAAGAGAACATTTAGTAAAAGTGTAGTGGTTTTAAGGAAGACGACGGTGGTAGGGCTGTCATTGTAGACATAACGTCAATTACTTTACCAATGAGACTGATGTGCCTAGGGGATCAGCATATTGTGGAGGCTAGGCTTCTGGCTTACCAACCTAAGGGCCCTGGTTCGAATCCCAGCTGTGGCGGAGATAATTAATTTGTATCCCGATCCCTTCTTCTTTGCTGAGTGGAGAGCATTTCATGTTCATTACTTCCGTCCGTCAGATGAGGCGTTATGCCGATCCGCTTATGTTGCAAATGGCATAAGTTGTCGGTCGCCACCCCAAACAAATAACCAACCAATTGCTATGCGTGCGGTCCAGAGAGAGGATGAGTTGTACTGCATGTACAGCCAACTGGCAGAAATACTTTAATTGTGGCAAGTAAATACCCTATCTTCTTGGGGAGTTGGAAAGCGGTGAAGGGGCAATTGAGTGAGAAGGGAGGGTATGGGTTTTGAACAAGAATTGACCGCATTTGAAAAGCCGTTCGTATATCCTGGAGAAATCGTTTGTAAATCAAAGGCACTTATATATATGATGATTTAGTTGCTAGCCCCTATTTAGTAGTAGTGCCATCGACCAGCCTGAATTATTTCCGCTGGAATTCGATGTGATTACAGATTTGTAACCTAAGTTAGTTGAAATGAAATGTTATGTAAATTTCAAAATGACACTCGTGACTTTCTGAGCGATCGTCAGCAAAAAGTAGTTATTGATAGCATTAGCTCTGATGTGGTAAGAGTGATATCCGGCGTACCACAAGGAAGTGTGATCGGCCCCCTTTTATTCATAATTTACATAAATAACTTTAGCTTTTGAGTTAGCAGTAAACTTAAATTATTTGCAGCCGATGGGGTCATCCGCAAAATCGGCGAAGATGCTGACTTAGAAGTTCTATCATCGGACCTAAACAACGTTAGCTCATGGTGTCAGGAGTGGAGGCTTGAAATAAATGTTAGTAAATGCAGTGCAGTACACTTCTTGCGGAAGTCAACACACCAACGCCATGTCTACACTGTGGGTGGAGTAAACATGAAGTTTTCAGATGAAGTCAAATATCTGGAAATTACCTAGGATTTATCAAGCGTAAAGTAGGAGGGTCCTCGGATGAAAAAGTGAAAGGGAGGTGCTACTTCGCTCTGGTTAGGCCACGCCTCGAATACGCCGCGAGTATTTGGGTTCCTGGGCAGAAAGAGTTAATCCGAAAAAATAAATAAAATACAAAGGAAAGCTGTACGCTTCGTTAAAAACTGCTACAAGCGTACAGAGTGTTTCACTGCGTTTAGAGGAATTAGGTTGGGAACCACTAGAGACTCGGAGGCTACACGCTATACTTGACTGCTTGAGAAATTCCAAGCAGGTGTGTTTCAGTGTGACACAGTGAATGTCATTTGACGCCGCACTACATCTATAGGTCGGACAGCAAAGATAAAATAAGAGAAATACATTGCGGAACAGATAAGTACAAAAATTCGTTCATCGCACACATAATAAATGACCATAATAAAAACTAAGATCCACAGAAAACATTGCCGAAATGCACTTCGCCCTTTCACGTACCTGTAACATTCTCCTTTACACCTTTACGCGGCTGGTGTCCTAACAGCCCCAGCAACACTCCCGCGCGGTGGCTCGCAACGTAGTATGTAGATGAAATTGATTATTCGGGCGAAGCATAGGCACGAAGTCAATTCAATTCAAAATGTGTTTATTTCCGCATTTACGACACAATGAAATGAAGGAGAAACTCAACGAAACAGCAAACGAGAACAACAAAAGAAGAAAACAACATTAAATGCGGACCCGACTATAGGTTTAAGCCTCTTCAGTGACTGTAAAGGTAGGTACTATGTATTACTCTGAATAACTTGATCATGATATTGCGTTCCTGAAGTACGTTTAACCTTTTCACATTTTTTATTTATAGGTTTAAGCCTCTTCAGTGACTGTAAAGGTAGGTACTATGTATTACTCTGAATAACTTGATCATGATACTGCGTTCCTGAAGTACGTTTAACCTTTTCACATTTTTTATTTATAGGTTTAAGCCTCTTCAGTGACTGTAAAGGTAGGTACTATGTATTACTCTGAATAACTTGATCATGATACTGCGTTCCTGAAGTACGTTTAACCTTTTCACATTTTTTATTTATAGGTTTAAGCCTCTTCAGTGACTGTAAAGGTAGGTACTATGTATTACTCTGAATAACTTGATCATGATACTGCGTTCCTGAAGTACGTTTAACCTTTTCACATTTTTTATCATTTAATATCAAATTTTTAATGCTTTTCCTGATTTCCTTTTTTTTCTTATGACATCCATTTGTTAAATTATTTATAATTTTTTGTAAATGTAAATTTATTTATTTAAATAGTTCTTTCACAAAATACTCAGCAGTGACATTGGCAGACATGATGAATGCCATTTGTTTCTATGTTAGTTTCCATTTGTATTGTAACGGTAAGACTGGTATTTGTGTTTAAATCGAATATTTTTGCAGAATTTTAAGCGCTACAATCTTTGCGCTCATAAGTCGTCCAATTCACGGGTGTTACTGTTTTGAAGGCACTAGGAAGCATTTTGCAGTATTGGGTAGGATTTTTGAGACATACACAATTGTGCATCGTCGGGCAGGCGTGGCAAGAAGGGCGATATATGGGAGGAGGAGTGCGCATGCGCGGGAGAGGAGCACCGGTTGTGAGCAGGAGAGTGGGGAGGAGGCAGGCTGAGCGGTAGCGCCGCAAGTGTGTCGCTGGAGTGGCGCGATAGCCTAGCGCCAGTTGGGAGGTGTCCACGGGAACTCGGAATGGCATGGAGAAGTATGTAGAGCGGGGGGGGGGGGGAATTGGCGCGTGGTATGCCGGGTCTACACTTGTGCCCTAAGAGAGAACTTAAGTGACAAGTTCGTTTAAGGTGGTAGTGCAGGTGTCAGCAGCTTCATTTAAGGACATCTTCACCAAAGTTACTTTAGAACCGTACTTATGTCAACTATTTCCACACGGTTGGCGTTCTTCAAGTGTTATGCGTAATGTATTTCGAAATATATATTGGTTTTTATCATTGTAATTTGGGAGGTTTCAGCCAGGAATAACTTTGTAACTGGTTACTTTGTGCGTAAGGGGAAGCAGTTATATTTTGCACGTGTGGGGGATAATGTAATATTCATAGATTGCGGAGTATTGGTAAATGTAGGAAGTTTTATAAGGTACCCGGTGTATTGTTAAACGTTATATTTTCTGGAGATGCTGATGTAATTAGATTAAAGTGGGTAAAATTAGCCATAGTGAATATTTTCAACTTGTTGGAATTTTTGCTTATGATATGTTATAACGCTCATGTTAAGTGAAGGGGTATGAAGTCACAGGCCTTATCAACCCCCATAAATAAAACTTCACGTGGAACCTATCATTATGCCTTTCAATCATATGGATTTGTTCAAATTGCGGTAGGTGAAGCCCGAGGTAACTGAGGTTCTTTGGTATGTTTCCCATAAATGATTTTTTAAGGTCATGTTTTTTAGCCGTTCTTAAAAGTAGAAGACAAAAAAAAGAAATTATATAATTGAATTCTAATTGCATTTTTAGCTCTACTAGCTTGGCTTGGAGTAGAGCTTGTTTGAGAGCTCTTGTGGCCCGTGCGCAAAAATCCTTTTCTGACCGGTGCGCCAACGGTTTGTGCACGGGGGTTTGGATGAAAGTGTCCATTCTCCCTCGGGATCTCACTGGAATCGCTTGAGTTTGCATCCAACCTCACAGTTTTTGCTATTTCCTTCTGCTCAGCTATTTCGCTTTTACGTTATAGTCGTTTCTTTTTTATAGTTTGAATAGAAATAGCTGTTTAATAGGTTAGTGCTGTGTGCGATCTTTCAGATTAAAATCTTTTAATTTTAGGTTAACGTTTCCTTCTTTTTTCACTGTAGTTCTCTGTACGTGCCGCAAACGCCATCCAGTGCCACCCACCTCCCCTTCTTCCCGTCCATCACCCCTTCCACCAACTCCCCGTCCATCACCTCGCCCTCACTCCCCTCCGTCGCTTATCCCCTATACACCCTCCATTTCCCTTCTCCTCCCCCTAACTCCCCCTCCCCCGAGAACTCTTCGCCATTTACCAGCCACGCTAGAAGGCCCCTCCCCCTCCGCTGCTTCCCTCCAGCCACGACCTCCGAGAGACAGGTGGTGGTGGTGTCTCTCGGTGGTCGTGCTCCAGCACCTATTGTGGTACAGTGGAGTCTCGATTATCCGACTTAAACCGGCCGCGGCAAGTTCGGATAACACGGAAAATAAAAAAAAACAATGTAAAAAATGTTAAATTTAATTCGCACATTGAAAAACTTTCAAATACATGTGTCTTACTTAACTTTATATGACGCACAAGTAATAATATGAAAGACTGCACTTACGGCAAAGTAATTAATGTGTTGTGTATAAGGTACTTACAGTAGAGTGAACTACGAAACCATATTTAAACATGGGTAAAAAAGTGCACGGGGACGGTCGGATAACACGGAAGGTCGGATAACCGAAGGTCGGATAACCGAGACTCAACTGTATTAGAAGAGTTATTGCCCTTTCCATACGGATAAAGAGGAAAAGAAGTGATGTGAGTATTTCAGAATCCAATGACGTAAATTTGTAGTTGAAAATATTACTTATATTACTCTCAATAGATTGGCCAAATGATGAGATAAAATGTGATGAGTGTGCGGCATTGAGCTTGAGTTGAGATTACAGTGCGGTTGCTGTGTCCGCGGCCAAGCGAGCGACCGGTTTCGGAGCGGGGGTGACGTGGAGATGCAATGGGGAGTGTGGGGGGATGAAGGCGGAAGAGGAGGTTTTCGGGGGTATTTTGTTTGTAATAATTACTTCAAAGGCATAGTGTGCTTACTTCAAGCCTATCTTGGCATGTCTTTCATCCCCTGTGCCAAGCTGCGACAATCGACTACTGAATTAAAATTGTATGTACAGTTCTGTTAAAAAAAATCGTACCGCTGAAAATTTTTAAGTCAGAAAGTTATGACAAAGTGGCAACATGGAAGAACCACGCCCCCTCAGAGAGCAATAACCTTCCAAGCGGCCCTTCCTGCCCGTAGTTGGGCGGGTTGAATCACCCCCAGAAGGAAAATTTTGACCTGCGATAAGGATTATTTTCGAGGGGAGGGCTAGGGTTTCTTTTGTTGTGATGTGTGAGTAAGAAGGAAGACGGAGATATGCGAAATTCAGGCGCGCCAAGATCCCTCGCACACGACAGATGCAAGCAGCCACGGAAAACAAAAGCCTATCTTAGGTCTCAATCCCCGGAGTTCCTTTCGTTTGCTATGAGCATTTTAATTTATACGCGTATTCATTAACGTAAAAAATAGGGCTAGATATCACAGGAGGCGATCCTACAATTAATTTAGGAGCAAAACATTGTCGGGAATTTAAAAATACTGAAAGGGAAAATTTTCCGAGCAGCATTGTTTTGCTATTGCTCAGTTCTACAATGGTCGCTATCACGCCTTTGGTTTGCGCATTGAACCGCACTCAAGCAAACGATTTCGAAGCAAGCATTCTGAATCCGATCACAAAATAGGTTATTGTTATTTTTTGAAGAATTACCATGAACGTCCCGAGGAACAGTTTCTCGAAATACTTTCCGTCTTGCAAGGTTCATACTTTCAATATTTTTCAAAATTAAACGAAAAAGGACAATTTATCAGTGCCTTCTACAAAATGATTCATCGACGACGTTGTTAAAACTACGTGGTCAGATCTACGTTACGTACCTATGTACATTTATTTGTGTTACCTATTCATTCTCCATTTCATTGAAGGACTGTGGCTGATACGTAGCAAAAATTTTTTTCGACACATATATGTGGGGAATTTCACAACCAAAGAAATCACGCCAGGAAATTCCACGCATGGACCGCTTTCCATTCCTTATATTGCGCTTCTCACTTCATAGAACAGCAACGCACTTGCTTTCCAATCATTTAAGACCCTGAGCTTTAGGCAGCTTTTTCCAAAACTGATTGGTAGTAGAGCTCACAAACAATAAAAGAACTTCGGAAATGGCATCTGCGATTGCTGTTTTTGAGTTGATTTTCAGTGAAAACGTCAACCATGTATAACATTAATTTTTCAATGTCAGCGTGGTAAAAAATCTTACGTTTTTAAATACTTATCACGGACGAATTCCATGGCAACGCAAAAATTTAGGCTGTGACTACTGTGGACCTAAAGAATGCCACCTACCGGCAGTTTAGCGAATTTTTCGTCTGTCCTCGTCGTTCGATGCATCGTCGTTAGTGTGCGCTTAAGTGCGCTGACGTGTTCCTATCTGCGCTAACTTCAGCACATTGACAGGAAAGCAGGATAGTAGCGCCGGGATAGACAGGATAGGAGCGCCGGGGACAGCTTATTTGGTGAGGAGTATTTCAAATATCAGTTTAAACCTCGGAAACATCAATGCGTTCTTTTTACCAAGAATTATTAAGAGTATATGTTGGGCATGAGACGTTGACTAATTTTCACCGCTTTGAATTTTAGTGATTCAAGATGCTGGTGTGTTGAAAGGCTAGTAACAATAAATTTACAGATTTGGAAATATTGGAAAAATGCTTTCTCAGCACCAATGCCAGTTCCTGTAAATATACATATAATGGACATCGCTCATTATAATTAAATGACGAATAACAGGAAGTTTGCCTTACCTGGGGCGGGATCACGGTTATCCATAACATGTCCACTCGCGTTGTATTTATTTTTCAATTGCGCTAAAAATTGTGCACGTGAGCATTACCCTTCTTTAGCGGTGTGTGATTTGAATCACGATAACGGCAACGCGAAATAAGGTATCCCTGGTCCCACCTCTGAACTCGTAATCGGAAACAAAGCGGATTAGACCCAAATATCTAAAATGTTGCTTTTAAGATTCAGAATATAATAAACCTTTGATAATTTTATTCTCAATCCAAGTCGATGTATTAAAATGTCGCTAGATTGACCGAAATCTGCATTAACAGCACCTTATTCCAATGGAAGAATAATTTTTATGAGCAGATGTCAAGGGCAGCAATGGGATCTTATATCTCACTATCATTGGACAACATTTATATGGAGAGCTTAGAATTAGGAGTGCTTCAAAGTGTGGAGAACAAACCCAACATCTGGCTACGATACATTGGCAACGCTATTTTTTATCAGGACACGTGGCCGAAGGAAGTTAGAAGCATTTTATTATTGCCTAAATGGCTTTCACAATCATGTAAAATTCAAAGTGGAAATAGAAAAAGAAGAAAAGCTTCCATACCTAGACGTCATGGTTGAGAAAAAAGAAGATGGAACCTTGGGTCACGCAGTTTATAGAAAGCTCGCTTCAACTAAATGGAACCTCTTTGACAGTTCGCACCTCTATCCGTCACAAATAAACATCATCATCCATACAAGGAAAAAAAAGGAATATGTCCGCAACCGGAAGTATTGCTCTCCCAACCATAGACTATTGTAATATTTCAGCCAACAATATCTATTGCCACTGTAGCCACTGTTTCTATCTATTGCTAAACACCCTATTGCTGCTGCAGAAATCCTCTATGGCTGTGGCAGCCATAGTTCCAGCCGATCTCTGTTGGTGTGCTAGCCCCAGATATTGCTGGGTCAGCCATAGTTAGAGGTGATCGGAGAGGATGCCTCAAATATACCCAGGTAGAAAGTTTTTGCTCTGTAACTGGGATGGAACAGGGGAGCAACTGGTCTGTATTAAGACTTCTGTAATTGGGGTGTAACTGTGAATGAATTGAAACAAGCTCCACCCGAGTTGCACCCCAACTACAGACCAGCTGGGATGGAACTGGGGTACCCTGCCCTTGTCAAAATTTTGCCTTACTTCAAAACTATGATCATCAATCCAGAAAATCCATTTACCGTTGGCTATGAAATTTTTATTTACGGGGGCAAAATTATAACCATCGAAATAATTTCATTTTTTGGATCCCAAAACAAAAATTTTATTTATTATTCCAAAAATGCAGAATCACATTATCAACATATAATATGGTGATTCATACTGCCAATTATCAATATCAACATGTGATATTGTCTTCCTACCCGACCGCATAGTTCACATTTTATCTCATATCTACCTATCTCATGCTTACCTAAGTTATGTTCAACTCGTCGTACATAAAAGAAAGTCGTAGATATCTGGCCATTTCCGTGCGTAAAAGTAACTGCGAGAACTAATTGTTAAATGACAATGCCGTGATAGTTACCATATGAATACCATCCAATCACAATAGCAATCATTAGGCGTTAATTAATTGAAACCTACGTTGCAACATAGGATGAATATTATGTCAATTTTCATGAGAATAAACAAGATTATTTCTAATTACCATATGCTTTTGCTTGTCACTGTGGCTGTGACAGCTATAACCATATCCATGCAGCAGTTAGAGGGAATTGTCAGCCGAGCAGCAGAGTAAATCTGGGGATACCAGAGTGACACGGTGTGGGCGAAGGGACAACAACTATAGCTGCTGCAGCCATGTTGCTCGTAGCAATGCAATATGGTCGTCACAGCCATAGCATCTAGCAGCTTCACTACAGAATATTGTTCTTACATCATTTATCTTTGCTACAGAACCAATTCTCACACTATCAATGGTACTATGGCTCCCCCAATCATAGGTTTTTTGCGAGTACAAGAGTAATTTTCCAGCAGAGAAACTAAATTGAAATTAGTTCTACGACAAAGCGGCTACAAAAACCGAGCTGTATCCCGAAATTTAAATAAATACATTTAAAAAGGCAGAGGCAACCCATCGGAAAATGTGGTCACGCAAAATGAAGACATCACCACCAAGAAGAAAGCTTTCCTTCCATTCAAAAAAAGGGACGACATACAAGATAGGTAACGTTCTCCGCAAATGCGAAATTAAGGATATTTTCAAGCCACATGTACATTTGCTTGACTTTAGGAGTGGTTTAAAAGTGAAACATCTTCTGGGAAAGGTGAAGGACAGAACTCCGCTACAAATCGAAGGAGATTACGGAATTCCCTGGAACGCACGTAAAGAAATATGCCGGGGAGACAGGACGCTCAGTCATAACTCGACTGGAATAACACCAAACTGGGTCAAACGACGAAGACGTAAGTTGCGGAGCGTGAAGCCTTGGGACACGCGATCAACTTCAAAAACTTTAGAATCATCGCCAAGGTGGAAAATTTCAAACCCCGACTAACCCGCGAGGCCATCAAAAAAAAGAAAAATAAACAAAATTAAAATAGTCTCAAAATCAGCCCCGCGTAGAATCTAGTCATCCGTAAAAATCTTCTACCGTCCCTTCTTGTCCTACCTTATTACTTTATCAGCTGAAACCTTAACCAGAAAACACTTTATCAGCTGAAGCAATTCAGACACCCAATACCTTTTCCACTACGCCAAAAGCTGGTAAACTCTTTAGTTTTACCGCATATAGATTACTGCTCGTTGGTGTTCACAAACATATCAAAAGAACAAATTGCCATAATACAAAGATTAAAGAATTGTTGTATACGACGTATATCTCACGCGATGAACATGTCAGCCCGTATTATATGATGTTAAATTGATTAAAAATTTAAGAAAGACGTATGCTGCAAATGGGTATGTATATACTTTTTAATTATTAAATGTAAAGATTCCATTGTATTTATATGATCAATATGTATATAATAAGGACAAAAAAGCGAATTACTAGAAATAATACGAAATTAATTATACAATGCCATAGAACATCTACTTATAATAAATCATAATATGAAAATTGTGGAATTGTCTTCCTTTGAATGTAAAGACGTCGACATCTGTGTACACATTCAAGAGAGCTCTGAAACAGTATTTATGTTCTAAATATTAGTATATAAAGTGTAACATTTACTTATTTCTTTGTTTTAATTTTGGTAAATTATATAATAATAGTGGCTGTATATACATAGTATTGTAAGTGATATGCCTTTGATCTTTTTATGCCATTTTTCCTGAGACAATACCTACCTCTAATATGATGTTTCCTTTATGTCATTAGGTAGCTATTGCTTTACTTTTTTTGTAAATCTAATAGTATCAGCAGCTTAAAATATAAATAAATGTAAATGCCATGTACTTGTGCTCCTAGGACTATATAGTCCCAGAGTAAATAAACTTTACCTCCTCCTCCCTTTCACCTCCCACACCTGAATCTTTTGTATAATGACTAATATAAAGAACATGACGGCAGCGAGCACGAGTTTACCCAAGGAGTCTACTACTACCCAAGGCGTCTACTACTACCCAAGGATACTACATGTAGTATTCATGAGTTTACCATTCAAGAAGTAACCAGCAGGGGTCACCAAACGTCGGGCTAACACCGAAAATCACGAGACTTACACCCTGACAGTTATATAAGTCATCGTGGACCGCGAAAGTTCCAATGAAGAAATAGAGTAGAAGATCTCCAAGATGTAGTATTTTCCATTTTGTAAAAGGGAGTGCAAGGGAAGAGTGGTTAAAAAAACGCCGCCAAAATATCTGTGTCCTAAGAGGTTATGAAATTGGGGAAGAGGACATGACATGAAGGCCAGGATCGGTTGAGACAAGGAAAAAAAAAGAAGAGCATGAAATTGGGGCGGCAAAAGAAAGCTCGGTGGGAACCTCGGCTACGTTTATGAGTCGTCAAAAGACGGAGAGTTGTGGGGAGGGCAGGGAGGGAGGGCGAATAGTTGCAGAAAGCGGGGAAAGGAAGAAGGGCAGAGGAAGGGACCGAGAGGAGAAAGGGTGAGGGAGAGTGAAAAATACTCCCGTAAACATGGGAACGGAGAAAATATCGGCGAGGAACGCATAAAGATCAGCTCATTTTTGTATTCAGCTGAGTTTTCTCTTTCCAATCCTTTCTTCTTCTAATATTTGCTCATACTTATCAAACTCCATACCACTACATTGCTAAGTGTTATGGTGAATTTGCCAGGAGATGCCTTATCTAGGTGAAACTGGATACAGTTTATAGTAAAGTGTCTAAATCATGAGTCTTCCGTGTCGTCTTGCCGTGTGCTGCGGTGCTTTGCTGTGGATTCCCTCGTGTGTCGCTGCGTCGCGTCATGGTGCGCCGGAACTAGCGGGTGTTAGTTTGGGTTCTGTGGTGTGGACGGTCTTTCCTCTTACTGGTGTATGGTCTCTGGTGGGTCTGAAAATTATAAAGACAGTTATTTATTTAAACAATAATGTGTCAGCCCAGACAAATATCCTTGGCCAATCTTATCTAAAACTCTGTTCTTTATTATTAAGACATATCAGTTCGTCATTGATTATTTATACATTCAAATTTTAAAGCCGTTGTTTTTTATTTCCTTCTACGCAGAGATCGACAAATTACACTCCAGTTGTATTCAAGAAGCAAAATACAATATACTTAGAAATTGTATTTAAAATAAAAAGGTAAAAATACTCGGAAAATGTATTTTTGATACAAAATACAATATTAATTTCAAAATACATTTTCACTCGGATTGTTGAAGAAATTTAAAATCAGTGATTCCTATTGAACGAAAATTAATGCGAATTCAATACTAGATATTGATTCATAATAAAATTGATCAGCTCAAATATATTTACATCTTTACATGCATATAACATAGCTTATTGCTGGACCAATGTCGTGAGGTTTGCGTAATTTTTCTCGAGATCAGTATCAGAAACAACATGATGTGCAGAAGACGAAAACGTGTTAAAATTTGACCTGAGCGTCATTTGCATTATTTATAGCTTCTTAAAGATAACTTTCAATGTGGCCGCCCTCGAACTGTTCGTGACGTCCTTTGCTCATATCCATGGATATTCCTAGACGTAAAAGCTGAATTTAAAGCCCTATCTGAGCTTTTTACTTAAAATTGGTGTTAATTCAGACTATGTTGTGTATATTGCCTCGATACCATCGTAATAATGGTGTCAAGTCCCAGAATGTGCAGAAATTTTACGAAAATGTCAAGTGGGTGACAACTGAAAAACTTTTCATCCATATGAGAAAGGTTTAATAAATCTACCGGTGACACCGTGTTAATTCCTTAAAACGAACCTTCAAATGAATAGCATATCTTGATTACGATATACTCTGAAATGATATTGGCCTAGGCCAAACTTAGGGAAAACGGGAATAGTTTCCAATGTGGAAAGAAGGCAGAACATTATCGGATTTGGAAAAAAAATACTTTAACCTTATCAAGCGTATCCTTGAAAGTAACGTTTTGGTCTTTGGATAGGGTTCATGAGTGTTTGTAATATTGGAAATTATCTTCCATTACAAAGTTGCACTAAAAATATCCTAATACGCAAAATTCACTCAAGGAATTAAATGCTCCAAGACTCTTCAGAATCACCGTGCATTGGGAAGTTCCTTTCTTTAAAAAAAATCTGAATTCATTTAGTAGTAAATCAAAAGGTGTACACTTGTTAGCATAAAACTTATCTACAGAAAGCTTATATAAACAGCCTAGGCTGGAGTATAAGTTAAGCCCAATGGAGTGTGATATTCCCGCAAGACATTAATGGATGCAGTCGACTCTGCACTACCAGTGTTTTTCTAAGACTAGCTATCATCCGGAAAGCACACTTCTAGAGTTTGAGTTCAAGCCATGTCGTCATGGTAGCATCAGTTGTAGCTCAAAAAATAGGTGTAAGAGTCACACTTAATACAGGTATGATGAGGTGAACTTATCTTTTCCACTTCCTCATTCACATGCTCACAAATAAATGAGACAGAGGAGTTTTCAGCACTCTCTTCATCTTAATAGCTTTCCTTGTCGCAACATAGCAATTGTAAATTAACTCTTAACATTTTTTAATCGTTAGAAAAGTTGGCGTCTGATTTTAAAAATAAAGGTCATCAGCATATAATTGATAACTTATAAAAGCAGGTGAGTGGTTTTTTCTTGGTTGGTGAAATCGTAACACTATTCTGTAACTCGTATTTGTTTATCTTTTTCAATCTTTCGTGTCATATTTAGATAAAAAAGTAAATACTTCATTATAATTATACATTCGGGAAATACAGTTTTGATAACTCTTAATATTAAATTGCCATGCAACTCCAATAATAAAACTTTAATTATTTTCATGAATCAAGATTACATAGTGCTCTCATGGCTTCGAACCTACGGTTTTTGTGAATTTCGATATTTTGGCCTCTGCATTTCAAAGTTTTAAGTTGGTAGCTCACTTTTTAAAGTACTTGGATGGCTTGATCACTTTAAGTAAAAAGGTAAAACGCGTATTGCATGACGTGTATCATTCTCGTGCGCCCCATTGCATAAAATACCTCGGATAACTGACTTTGAAATGGCCTGCCCTCAGCCGTGTTCATCCCTCGCTATACCATTCCCAGCCGTTCCGGAACATCAATACATACCCTTTAAGTTATATATTCCGAATGACCCGAAGGGTTAGTCGAAACAAAAAATCAGTTCTGGCCAGCCACTCGGAGGAAGGCTGCGAGGTCGTTGGGAGACGCAGAGGTGGTATTCCCGCCCCTCGTGTACACTAATAAAACCTCCGCCAGTTCCCGTCTTCGTAAAACTTTTTGTTACTCTTTTTCCTTTTGTTTCGGATGGTTTCATCTTGATGAGGTCATCTTTTTGCGTTTTTAAACATTTATTTATTCATTTGAAGAGTCTATCACATGCAGAAATGATTCTAATTTAAAGTATTACTCATAGCAAACATTAAATATGGATCACATACACATAAGCAACAACAAGGACACCGTAACATAGCGTCTCCCAACGTGGAAAGAGGGACGAGAGTATGAGATAATTTGTTTAGAGTAGGGGAGTTTAAGCTTGTATCTACATCTACAGACTACTCGCTGCAGGGGCATGTGGCAGGGGGTTTTAGGGCACCTGCCATGGAAAGTAGGTTTCAGGGAAAAGGATGGGGGAAAGGATAGAGGCGATTTTCCTTAAGATAGTGCCTTGCTGATTTGTTATAATGACTTATGGCACGTGGAAAGAAGGAATTTTTGTACCTACGAGTTCCGCAGTGTACCTCTCTTATTTTGTCATTTCTATCAGCTCTAGAGATAAAGTGTGGGGATCAAAATGTCCTCCGTAGCGAGTGCCTCGGAATATCGTATGAAAGGGCTTCAATGATGCTGCCCTACCTCGAGGCATTTGTATTTCGTGAAGCATTGTACTCTAAGGATAAGGCCAGCAGTATTTAACTGCGTGCTGATGGAAAAGGGGTGAGTGGTTTTTCTTGGGCGGAGAAATTGTCATACTACTCTGTAGCTCATATATTTTTTTGTCTTTTTTCATTATTTAAACCGTATTTAGATAAAAATGAATACAAGATCACCAGCTAGAGAAAAATACAGTAATACTTCCCCCAAAAGATTCACAAGCGTTGGGAAATACACTTAATATTAAATTGTCGTTAAATCCAGTGAATAGTATATTTATTATTTTCATGAATCGCGATTGTTTTAATGCTCTCATGGTTTTGAAGCTACTATTTTTTGTGATTCTCGATATTTGGTCCTTTGCATTTCATAATTATAAGCTAGCGCCTCGCTGTTAAAATTACTTGGATCGTTTGACCACTTTAAAAAGAAAAAATGCGTGTCCCACGACGCGTGAAACGCTCGTGCACCCCATTGCGTTAAAAGACCTTGGTTGACTGAGTTCGAAATGGTCCGCTCTCAGAGCCGTGCAGTTCCGGAACAAATGGGAGCATTTAACGGCTCTGGTTGCCCGCTCTGAGCGACTGAGCGCAATGACGTCATGAGCACTAGCGAGTTCCGAGCAGTGGATCCATTCACGGTGTCACTGCAGTAATATTTTTTGATAACTTTTCCAACACAACTCTGAACAAGTTTCTTAAGGTCGGATAGCAGTGCACTCTAGTGCACAGAAGATAAGTCAAATCAAATATGTGAGTACAAACTTTTCTACTGCTACCTATTTAATATTTATTGCCCTGAATAACTATTTGGAAAATCTACTCAATTAATTCCAATCAAATATGAAAAATAGACATAAGATATAATAAAAACAGTAATCAAGGCCTCTTTGGAGCGATAGAGGCCTGTAGGAGAAATTACGAAAATTGATAAACTCCGTTGTCTCAGGCGTAACTTTATGGAATTTGCTTAGCATATTGAATGAAAAGCCGTAACTTTGTGATTGTGATTTGTAACCACCTGATGATGACGTGCTACGTCGAAACCCGGGTCGTTTACAACAAATAAATGTGGAATCACAAAGTTACGGCTTTTCATTCAATATATCTACGAAAATTGACGCTGAAAATGGGTGGAAACGCGCCGAGCGAAAGATCTCTTAATTGAACGCTCATATGTGTGGATATGATCGACTGAGCGAGAAAAACCTCATTGTTTATATAAGTCTGGATATTGTATATCATTTTGCAATCAATTTCGAAAAGATCTGCGACATTTCACAGAATCGAACTTTGTCCGGCAAAACGGGTCATTCCGACCACTGTGCACTGTCCTGATCGCTTGCCATATTTGTGAAAACCTTCGATCAGTAAATTCCCGACCAATAGGAGCAAAAGACATACAGCTTGAATTACGCATAGACCCGAGCCACATGAAGAGGAAGAAGATCCTTTGATGTAGTTTCAGCGATATATCACTTCGCCTAGAACTTGATGAATTTAACCAAATTTTAAAGAAAAAACTCTACTCTTCAATGATATCAAAATATTAACCCTTTGCCGAACTGCATTTTGAGTAACTTTCTTGAAAATATGAACTGTTTTATATGGGATAGATCACGGATGTGGCTCCAGAAGGAGAATATTGAAAAAAATCAGTTTTTCTAAAACCTAGATTTCGTCAAAATATAACGGTGTGTAGTTTGAATGTTTTCTCAACTATTTTTTTTTAATTAATCTATTACTCACCCCAGTAATTTTTACAGAATCGCAAAAAAAACATTCTGTTTTGAAGGCTTTTTAGCCGTGCGGCGTGAAAAAATGAATCAAGCTAGAGACTTATGTTGACATATTTATTTTATCACTGAGAATTTTTGTCATATTTATTCCTCATTTCATAGTCATTTTGTCATATTTATCTCTGAGAATTTTTGTCATATTGCTATAATTTTTCGCCATTAATATTGCAATATTTATTTTATAATTCTTAGAGACGTTGAAATCAAAATATAAAATTCGAATATGGTCTCCATTATGACTAGGGAACTATCTTGCTCAAACTACCTTAAAAAGATTACTATCCCAAGGTTGGAAGTTATGTGCGAGTATGAGGTGGATGGAATGCGATAGCTTGTGACGGAAACGGTGGAAGTGTATACAAACGTTCAATTAGGAAATGAAGAGCGATATAGATGGTTGTTTTTAATTAAATATTAATTTCACATATCCGACAATACTTGCTGTCTAGTTGCATTTTTGCAAACTGTATATAATTGAAGTAAATACAATAGAGTTACTAACATGAGGAATTCAGATTCAGGTTACTGAAATATATATTCAGTATTTTGAGGAAACATCTTTGCACTAATTAATTGATTAACAACGGCAAATGAAGCGGGGTTAATTTATATCTCCTTGAGAAACTTTAGCCACTGGAATGGTTTGGTTCCCGAAAGAAATGTCCTCATTTTCCGAATTTTGTAGCCCAATATGGCTTGAGGATAAATAAACACGTTGTGTATCACGACACGATATCACCAGTTCTTTTGCCGATTAGAGGCAGGAAAATTGATGAAATTCGCCCTCTTTAAATAACGATTTAAAAATCACTTTGTGTGGTATAATTTATTATGACATTTAAGGCATGATGCTAATATGCATAATTTACATGTCTGTAAGTTCAGAGGCATTGATTTTAGTATGAAATATTCCTCAGTTGGAAACCGATGTTTCTCGAACCACTAACAGCCTATAGTACACACACTAAACTGCTCGCCAATTAATTTATGTCATCCTCAAATTTGTGTGTAATTCCAGAGAGCAAAAATCATTCACCTTGACCCGATATCATGCCGAGTGCTTTAGCCAGTCAAGCTATCGAGACGTCCTGATGTTTCCTCTGTGAAATTTCGCGCTTAATGTGCACTTTCGGGTGACTCTGTAAAGGTAATACCGTGGTTAGTCCCGGTATCCTTAAATTTCAGCATGAAATTCATCAACGACGCATCCACCCATGTAAGTACCACTATGCTCACTGATCAGTTGCGATACAGCGAACCCGTCACCCGCTCAGCGTGAGCAGACACGACGTCATGATCAACCGCTGAGTGAGCGAAAGGGCCGCTGAACGCACCCAATAATACATACAACCCATAATAAAATGCTGTTCCGACTGCCCCTTCGCCTTGCAAAGGAAGGCTACGAGGTCAGCGGGAGAGACAGAGGTGGTATTCTCGCCCGTCGTACTCGCATCTCTGCCGATATACCCGTCTCCGTTCGACCTTCCATTTTATTTTCGTTTTATTTCAAAAGCTTTCCTCTTGTTGAGGTCGTCTGTTTGCATTTTTATTTATTATTTTAAAAATTTATTTTAAAATTGCTCACATGCCACAATTATGCCAGTTAAAAATGGTACATATGACAAACATGAATTATGGAACACATACAAATAAAAAAACAACAGAAACAGGGTAAAATAACTTCGCTCAAAATGGAAATACGTACGACAGAACGAGATAATGTTGGGATAAAGCTTTGTGGCAAGAGAGTGGGATAAAGCTTAGCTGGCGTAAATGGGACATGATAAAGAGAAAGGACCGATGCAGTCGAGGAGGGAATCCAGGAGGGAGGAGATCCGCATCAATATTTTTGAAAAGCACAGCGTACTTTTCCGCAGAACTTTTATTGGTACGGCACGGCGCGTCTCACTGCGACACGCCATCGTCAAGTACATTGGGAGTAGGTTACAAATATATACGCAAGACTATCCGTGAGGGTTGAGGTTGAGTTTACTTACCAAGGAAAGTGACCACTTGGTGGGAAGGAGGGTGACTGTGTGGAGGAGGGAGTAGTGGGTGTTGACGGGGTGGAGGAAAAAGCGTTTGACCACGTGCCTCGGAGAAACTGTGGGTGGTAGTAGAACGTCTGGAGTTAAGTGTCTTGGAGGCGATGGGAGGAGTGGCAGGTTGCAGTGGGGGTGGGGCTTAGGGGGTGGAGGGCTGGGGAACGTGGGGGGGGACGTGGGGGGGACTGGGGGGACTGGGGGGGTTATGGGGTGGGGGGGAACTGGGGGGGGGGGTCTGGAGGGGAGGGGGAAGGGAAGGAGGGTGTTGGGATGTTTTGTGACGGTCAGTCGTGCCGAACGAAATGGGGATGGGCGGGGAAATGTTTGTTCGTTGCACAGCTGGCCGTGTTCCAATCCAGTAGGGCGTACCCTTGCGCCCTGTACCCTTTTCGCCCTAGCGAAGTCTTCCGCCCTTCGAACTCTTTCAGCCGACACAAGCGCTGTTCAACGACGTGGTGATTATTTGTACCAAAAACAAATGAGTTTAGAATCCCGCAACTGAAGTTAGTAATAGGCAGGGATACTACAAATACATATACATTTACACACTAATACATTTACACACTCCCAGGTAATAGGGATAGTAGATCACGCAGACCACGAGAGCAAAAAAATGGAGGTGGCTGATGAATTGGTTTTATGGAATCACATTTTAGCCTTCAATGCCATCACAAATGCGATCGTTTTGCTCTTACAAAGGAGGAGGAGGCAAATAGAAGCAATAGCGGCATGGCTGCATGGGAGAATGGAGGAAAGAATGGTAAGTGAATGCTGTGTTATTTCTTCATTCAGCAACCACAAATAATACGGATGAAATACACTTTGTGATATCGGTATGGAAAAGTATAATTCTATTAGAAATGGCGATTGTTAAGGCAGTTTCTTTTTGACATAGCGACCTAGAGCGCGATACTGCATAAGCGACCTCCCCAATCGCGGCCCTATTTGGGAAATATTAAGGGGAAATGTAGTGGAATGCCGTAAACACCTCCGAGTGACTCCACAATCCTTGAGGCTTCTGGTGTCGAAAATTGAGAGGAAAAGGCATGGTTGGGATACGGAATTGGAGGTATGTATCATTGAGAAATCATAAACATTAGAAAGTGTTGCCTACTGTGAGAGTAAATCTTGTGCATAAAATAAGAGATTCGGCACAGATCGACCGTTTCCACACTTCATTAAACTTTCCTTGTTAAATGATTGGAATTAATTCCCTGAAAGACTTCCCTTGATTGGAGCATCCCCTTCTGTCTTGTTGTCTATGAAGTTGATACTCATATATTTTGTCAACATAAACTAAACGGCTTTATTGCTCTCTGCTTCCACGCCTTTTTCATTACTTCGGAGAATTAATTATGTCATTTCTTCCACCTCAGGTCATTATATTTCTGTACTTGTTGGCCTGTGGGACATCGTTCCGTGTGATATCTATCGGATTTGATGTGCCCAGGACTTCGGTGCACACTGCTGTGCAGAAAATGCTTGGTGTTATGGAAAATCTAGTTAGGACCATAATTGAGCTGCCACAGCAATAGGAGCTGGAGGAAATAGGTAGGGATTTTGCAGCTAAAGCAGGGTCTCCAGCTTTCTCCAAATGTGTTGGAGCCATTGATGGCAGCCACATCAGGGTGTTTTGCCCAAGAGACATGAACGAAGCCTATATTAATAGGAAATTATTTTACTCACTGCAAATGCAAGTACTGTGCACAGGCAGTGGTAAAATCATAGACTATTATGCAGATAAATGCAAATACCATTTTTTTACTAAATCCTTAGCTTTGCATATGTTAATGTAAATAGTGTATTCGCTAAAGAATGTAATGCTTTATTCCACTAAAGTGCCCTTTGTTGTGGGAGTAATTAGTGAACATTAATTTCTCCCAGGTTTTCCAGGATCTGTACATGATGCCAGGGTACTGAGGCATAGTTCCCTTTACAACAATGTACGCTACCCTCCTGAAGGGTATTTCATTGTGGGTGATGGAGGATACCCATGTAGGCTGTATCCCATCTGCCTAATGGTGCCCTTTCGTGCTCCACGACTCATTCCGAGACTCTTTTCAACCACAAGTTGTCTAAGGCAAGAATAGTGGTGGAAAGGGTCTTTGGAATGATGAAAACAAGGTGGCGATCCATATTTACCAAGGCCCTGTAGTTGAGGGTTGCCCAGGCTGTTAAAGTAATGACATCCTGTGCTGTTATGCACAACATATGTGTTACAGCTGGGGATGTCCTTCAAGATCGAGTAGATTTTACTAGTCTCTTCACAGCTTTGTTGTTTATTTTACTTTCAATTTTTGTGCGAGTTGCTTAATCAGAATGCTCTTTTTTCAATGACAGGATAACATACAGCCACAGGATGGATTGAGGGCGAGGGAGATGTACATGGAGAAGGATTCAGGGCAAGGCTAGTGGCTGCCCTGGGTATGGAGGGGTAATTCATATCTTCAAGGCAGTCATTTTTTCGTCATCTATCCATCATCTTGAGTTTTGCATTTGTAAACATAGGAGCAATAAAAATTTATTTGTAAACCTACTTATCTTCCCAGTTTTTTAGCAACTAGGTATTTAAACCGGCATCTCCATAAAATCTATGCATTAACTCCGAACATTTAAGTGATATCTCTCCCATGTTAAACATTAATATTTATCATTAAGTGAGGTTGAAGAAAAAACATTTCTTTCCTACCGTGTACTATGCATCAGTCCCCTTGTCTTAGTCAGTGATTATTTAGTTAGAGTTATTCCACTATTTCTATCTTTACTTTAGCATCAGTAGTAAAGCAGGGATTGAAATGTCTATAACAAATTTATGTGACAGAGTAATTAAATGCCTAGGTGCCCATTTTAAAGTTAATCACGCATAATTTCCTCCTTAGAAAAAATAGACTCGACAGGAAAGGGCCTGTTATAGAGAGGAATATATCCTGTGAAGAGGTATTGTCTACAATTGATTCAGAACAAATGAGATCTGAATAGGACAGGTGATGCTGACTTTAAATAAAACAGTTGTCAAGTTAGGAAAAGCCATCACAGCAACTCTGGGAACGCAACAATGCAAGGGAAATAATAACAGGAAATATTGAATGGAACTGCACACGATGAGGAGAATAAATTGACAAAGCAATGACATTTTCATTTATGGACCATAACTGGTCTGTTCAGCCCTGCTCACTTCACATCTCTTCTTGAAAAAAAAAAAACATTCCCATAGTCTTCGGGATGGTACTGCAAGTGCTATCAATGAGAAATATTGAGTCGGAGAGCTGAAATCACATGGAAATATGTCAATTACACAAGCTAACAAAGACAATTAACAGATTTCCGGTGCTATACCAAGCACAAGAAGTTATGGGTTGACTAAGGGCTAGTTGCAGGAAAAAACAATACAATAATTGAAGGTAAATAATTTTTATTTTTTTTATATTTAACACAACGTCATAAAGTTATATATTATTTTTTCAAATTTTATATATATATATATATCGGTTTACGACGTTCTACGTCTTCCGATTCCCAATTTCCATGCCTCCCGATCATTCCAGAGTTCTTCATCTAATCCTCTTTCTCTCATTTCTTTCTCTATCCCTTGTATCCAACTTTTCCTCGGTCTGCCTCTCCTCCGTCTTCCTTCCGGGTTCCACAGCAGCATTTGTTTCGGGAGTCTTTCATTTCCCATTCGTTTTACGTGTCCATACCACCTCAACTGCTGCGTTATTATCTCATCTATTATGGTATCATTGACATTCATTATTTCTCTAATTCTTTCATTCCTTACTCTTTCTCTTTTTGATTTACCGGCTGCTCTTCGCCAGAAGTCCATTTCAGTCGTCAGTAACAGTTTTTCTGATTTCTCCGTTAGTGGCCATATTTCACAGCTGTAGGTTACTATGCTCTTTACTATGGTATTATAAATTCTCTTTTTGTTTTCAATGGATATTGTATTGTCCCACAATAAGCTATTTAATAGTGTTATTGCTTTTTTGCCTTTATTGCATCTATCCCTAATGGCTACCTCCATTGTTTTACTTTCTGCAATTTGCATCCCTAGATATTTATACTCTTTACAGTGTCCTATTTGTTGCCCACTTTCTAAAATAAGATTCTGTTGCATTCCTCCCATACACATATATTTTGTTTTGTCGATACTGATATCAAGACCCCAATTTTTGTATTCTTCTATTATTTTTCTGGTCATATATTCTAAATCTTCATAATCTTGTGATAGAATAACTTGGTCGTCTGCATAGCTTAAGGTGTATATGGTACTTTCTTTCAAAGGTATTCCCATGGAGTTGCATTTCCTTTTCCAACCCTTAAGCACTTGGTCTAAATATATTTTAAAAAGTGTGGGGGAAATACAGCAGCCCTGTCTTAGACCTTTATTTATTGTGAATCCCTGAGAGAAGTCGTTTCCCATTTTGATCTTGGCTGCACTATTTTTGTACACATTTTTTATGGCTATTATTAAGTATGAGCTTATGTTAGCTCTTTTCAAGGCTTCCCACAGTTTCATTTGCGGCACCGTATCATATGCTTTTTTAAGGTCAACATATAAGAGGTGAAGTTCCTTGTTGTATGCCCAGGTTTTCTCTATCAGTTGTGTTAAACAAAACAGATGGTCTACAGTAGATCTTCCTTCTCTAAACCCCGCTTGTTCTTCGGATTCCTTGTCTGCATACTCTTTCTCAATTCTATTTTTTACTATTTTGCCATATAATCTGCTAATTGTACTAGTCACAGATATTCCACGATAGTTATCGCACTCGTTCTTATTGCCTTTTTTGTATAACGGTGAGATATAGGAAATTCTCCAATCTTCTGGTACCTCTTCTCCATTTAGACATTTAATAAAGAGTTCTGTTAATTTATTGTACAGTAACTCTGATCCATATTTTAACAGTTCTCCCGGTATTTCTCCAGGGCCAGCAGCTCTTCCATTTTTTAGGGATTTACAAGCCTGTTTAACTTCACTGCATTGCATTACTATAGGTGATGTAACATTTCCTATGGTTAGCAGGTGGATTTCATTTTTATATTCTTCTCTATCCTCTGTCAATAATTTTTTAAAGTATATTTCCCATTTCTCTTTACTAATAGACGTAATTAAATCTTTCTTTTTATCCTGCCTCAATGATCTCAAAAACTTCCAGCTTTCTGTATTTCTGGTTCCTCCTATGTAGGTATTTAAGTGGTTGCATTTCTTTTCCCAGCTAGCGTTCTTTTTCTGGGTTAATTTCCGTCGCACTTTCGCTTGTGCTTCTTTGTATGCAACCTTGTCATTGTCTGATTTCGTGGTCAGGTATTTGTTATATTTCGACCTTTTTTCTTCTATTTCTTTTTCAATTTCATGATCCCACCAATATGGCTTTCTTTTCTTCTTTTCATAGTAGCCTAATGACTCATACGCAGCTTCATGTATGCATTGAGATAAATGCCTATAAAGATCCTCTGTATTTGATAATGTTTTTCGGCAAAGAAGTTTTTCATCCAGACGTTTTTGGTAAAGCTGTCTAACGCTTTGTTGTTCTAAGCTGTCCAAGTTGTATCTTCTTTGCATTATTTCTACGTCAGGGTTATCTTGGCTTTCTCTAATCCTTGCTCTTCCAGGAAACATCACCTTAGCATTTAACAGGTGGTGGTCACTACCACATGCAGCACCTCGGTATATTCTGACATCTTGTACTCTTAACTTTGTATTTTGCTTTATGATGAGGTAGTCAATAATTGATTTGAGATCTCTAGTAGGTTGTGTCCATGTATATTTATGTATACTCTTATGCTCGAAAAAACCATTAGATATTCTTAGGTTATTTTGTTCACACATTGTTATTAGTCTTAATCCATTGTCATTTATAGTTTCTTCTCCGTATTTCCCAACCACTTTATCATTTGACTTTTTTCCGACTCTACTATTTAGATCTCCCATTATGATAAGTTCTCTTGAGTTTCCAATTTTTATTATTTCATCATTTAGGTGTTCAAAGAATTCCTGCTTTTCATTTACAAGCGAGCTTTCATTTATTCCATATACGCCCAGTATAGTGATTCTGAAGCCGAGCATACAGAGATTCATTTTTATCAATCTTTCATTGATTGGCTCCCATGATGTTACATTTTTTCTAAGACTCTTTCGAATCAGGATGGATGTTCCCTGTTGGGCCCTTTTATCCTTAGGGACCCCGCTATAAAAGTGATCATAGTAACCTACATTTTCTGAGCCTTGTCCCTTTTTCTTAGTTTCTGTGATTACAGCAATATCTACTTTCATTTTTCTTAGCTCATTTGTTACTTCTATTAGTTTCCTAGATACACCCTGTACATTCCAGGTACCAAAAATCATAGTCCTTTTCCTTAGCTTACGTCGTCTCTGCTTATCCAGTCCGTAGTTCCGAGGCTTAGTATTGGGTTTTTTAACAAATTGAGGTTTTATGAGTAACAGGGAGTTAGCCTGATGCCTCAACCCCCAACCTGGAGGGCCGGGGTTTGATTTTGGAGTTTCCTTCTCCTAGACGGGTTGCTTTCGCCACAGCTATAGAACCCCATCGGTCCTGCCTGTTTGGTCCGCGGGTGGTATTTTATTTCCCACCTACCCTCTGGTTTCTTCCGAAGACCAGTGGGGGCATTCCCCTATCCGCCACCTGGGGACGCGTCCTCTAGGGGTTACAGGCTCCCCCGAGGATTCAAATTTTTTAATATCCCATTAATGCCATCTGCAACTTATTTTTGTACCTTCACCACCTCCCCTATTGACCTCTGCCAGGCCCTATCACTCTCCCGGAGATAATCCAGGAGGTCTGTGGCATCCTCTCTGCCACGCTTCTGGCCCCTCCTGGGTGTAACCTCAACGGGCCTGGCAGGGGCTTCCGGGGACCTGGAAGATACTGTTTGGGCAGCAAGCCCACTGTCCACAACTGCAGGGCGAGTAATATTATGACGCGATGAAAGTACGCTATCCATCGCGTCATAATATTTCCAGGTAAGAGGACCTTTGTCCTCACCCTCGGTGCCCACACCACTCCTAGGGTATTTACACTTCTGAAAAAGAAAATAGGAAGTGTTAGTTATCTTAGGAGCTAGATAAACCAAACATATTCATTAATATAGTTGAATGCAATCACACAGAGATAGGTAAAATGTTAATTTAATGAGTATGACATTATGGTTCTTTTTTTCTTTACTTTAAGCAATATGAGAATTCATTTCAGCAACAAAGGATTTTTTAAACACTTGACTTATTTTACAATTGCCTTGGTCAGTGGTAAGCTCTACTAGTTTTTGCACAGGACCAACTCTTATAAAACACTTAGATTTACAAAATGATAAAGCTTCTAGTTAGACAATGTATACACTATGAATAGGAGTGACCCCTAAATAGGTTCTTAGGGAGGACCAATTGATACTTTCAAACACATGATAAATTTGGACATGTAAATCAATGAAGTTACCACTTGAGCTTGCTTCTCAGGTTGGTTATGTGACACTGAAGACATATTTCCCAATAAAAGTTCTGGATTTAACTTGAAAATTTATAATTTTCCAACACATCCTTAATCCCATTAATAGAGAAATGGACACAATCAAAGGGTAAGAGAGACAAGGAGTGGAGCAATAAAACCCACTCACAGAATGAGAATAAAATCAGGAAATTTTCTTACTTTATAACGGTCCACCAAATTCTCCCACTTCTTCAAGGAGAGGTGGCCCCCGGGATATCCCAGCTCCTCTGCTACTTTCCTGAAATATTTGTAAACATGAGATGGTATATACTTGAAAATAACTTAGTGACATCTGTTTCAGTCAGATTTAAAATGAAAGCTGGAAACACTGGGCACATACCCATAGGCAGTGGCTGCTGAGCCCTTTCTACCGGTGAATAGCAAACAATATTTTTCCCGTAGAGCGATAAAGAGGTGGGTCCTTTCGTCAGTCCCTGGAAAAGAAAATAGTATTAGCTTAATAAGCATGTAAAGCGAGCAATTTAAAATACATACACACGAATATCATGGTAGAATAAATAATGAACTGCAATCAGGTAACTTCCATACGATGCGAGCACACGGTTTGGAGACATGAGGTATCACCTTGACCAACATGGTGTAGAAATATTTATCACTCTGAATTCAACGTACTAAGCTACTTGCTTCTAATGTGTCTACATCTACAAAATACCCTGCAAGCCACCTCAAGGGGAAAAGCATAAACGATGAAGTGAGATAACGTTCACTGGCACAAAATGAATAGCACATGGCACGGAGGAAATAAAAAATCAATCTTCAAAAATAACATGTGAAATTACTTATATTTCTCTCCTAAGAAAGGTATGAATCATTCGTGTCTATCGCAATAATCAACTACACAGGGTTATCTTCGATACGATGCAAGCACATGGATCGGAGTTTAGAAAAATAAACTTTTTAGAACAGAATATATATTTGTTATTCATTTCTCTGGCCAATACAACCTACAAAGCGACCTGCTTCTAGGCAAATGATGAAGTGGGCTAACGTTAACTGGCACAAATTGAGAGCACATGGTACGGGAGCAATTATAATATCTATCTTCAAGAATAACATGTTAAAACACTTAATTCTCCAAGGAATTAAACTCACTATAGAACTAGCTCGTAAATACACCATAAAGAATTAATAAAGATAACGTACGTGTCCACTCCAGTGGACGCATGGGAAACAAATTGTACTTCACATCCTACATCCTAATAATGCTACATTCGCATATTACAATTGCGTCCCTCCGAATAGAATAAATGACTTTAACTAAAACTTAATTATATTTACAAACAATTCATGTGATATCACTCGTTAAACAGGCATGCACACTCGTACTTACATATCCATTCCGCAGGAGTGGTTTTCGTTGAACCTTGCGCCATGGCGATCAGCTTTCAAAAGGGCACGAAGGTAGCTTCTACAAACACTTCACACCCTTCACCCCTCACGCCCAAGGTCCGTCTATTATCCGTATATACGGACCTTGCTCACGCCCTGCAAACCCTAGCGCCTCACGGATTGGAACGACACTTCACTGACGTCACTTCCTGAATGTGACGTCTGCCAGGGCACGAAGGGCGCATAAACGTGGATTGGAACACGGCCCCCCCTGAAGTTCTAACTATTTTCATTTTCTCTATTTTTTCCATCTTTAATTCATTCGGAACAGCAGCAAAATTGCCGTCATTGAATTTAAATGTTTGTATTCCTGTCTTACCGATTTTTTCTTGTGGGTCTTTGCCGATGCTTAAAAGTTTGAGGTTACTTCGGGAATAGGAATGAAGTCCATCCATGAAGGAGAAGGGCAGAAGAATTGAGGTGACACAGGTGAGGTGAGGTGACTTGCAAAACATTTTTGGAGGTGCATAGTTTCACCTTAGTGTGAGCACCGTTTGGCTCATGTAATCGCAGCGAAGTATCGGTAGATGGCAAGGGAAGCTGTGCTACCCGTTATTTGGAAGCAATATGGACTACAAATGTTGAGGTGGGGACAATATGAGCGTCCATGATTCCCCGTCGAAAGGATACATCCTACGATACCATCCCTCACCGAATTTTCGATCGTACGGTAACTATAGAGCTAATGCGTTTCCATCTACTTAGTCCACGCTACCCAAGTCCACAATAGCGCGCAGGATTACGTATGGTATATCAATATTTAACGAAAAAAGCATGTATTGTTCATCGTATCAGCCAATATTTACGAAACTAGTATTTGTCGTCCTACCGACGGTTTCAGTCTCGTTGCTTCTCCATATCGTGGGTATTATTAGGTGGTATAGCCAGTATAGCTCTCCGTTTACGTATCTGCCTATCTGATATTTGTTCAGATACGTTAATGATTTGATTCAATAAAAGCTATTATATTCCATAATTTAAGAAGCTATCATTCAAATTTTTCTTTTATTAGCCAAACTTGTAGAGTGTAGCATTACGCTGAAGCTGTAGAAGCCGTTGGCTGAAATGGGTCCTTGAATCATTCCCCCACTTAGGAATAAACATATATTTTGAGAGTTAAAGTGGATATTTCATATCAATATGGTCTAAAAAATAAATTGTAACATTTATGATTATTTCTCTTGCCTATTGTATGCAGTTATTTCCCATAACAAAAACGTTTTCAGCGACGTGAAACTGTCAATGCACGATGGACTGTCAGCAGGAGTTTTTTGCATTAGAATCCTGTTATCACAAATCTATAAAAGCGTACCCTTTCAGAGAGGGTACTGGAACTTATTACCTGAGAAAAATCAAATTCATTTAGCTGAAGGTTACTTACATACGTGAGCTATGGCCGGTGAAGTCTCACTGCTCTTAGAATACCTGGCGGCCATAGCACGCTTGCTCAGACCACTCAAGCATGGTCAAAAAACATCGGTTTCTGTCGTGCGGCGGTCTCCGGTAACTCCCCCCCCCTACCCCCCCTCAGCAGTAGGACCCCCTCCCACACCTTCGCTCTGCAGCGCCCACCCGCGCCGCCCCTCCCCCACACTCCAACCTCCATCCCACGTCCACGCCTCTCCTTCACACGCACTCCCCCCTCTAACCTTTCACTACACGAGCTCACGTCCAAGTTGCCGTATTTAACACGCATAGATGGATTACTTTCAGCAGTGGCGGCTCCAGACCAGAGGTTCGGGGGGGGGGGGGGGGGCACCAGCGGCTCTTGGGGTATGGAATACCCCCCAGGAAAAGGGGGGTTCGTGGGTCTCATCCCGGAAATTCGTAACAAACTATGTGCAAAATGGTTTTTTTTTGGGGGGGGGGCAATTGCCCCTACCTTGGCGGGCCCCCCCTCCCTTGGGCCCGCCAATGATTTTCAGTGGAATGGAGTTCCATGTGTTACGTCGAGCGGAGGGATACCAATCCGATCGTCAACTGCTGCGTTCGTCCGCCTGGGACGTTTAATTGTAAAGGAACATTTGATGCTTACTCCTCTTTATATACCTCTACTTGCGATGTCGCCACAGCAGACGTTGGCAAGGGGTACGTGTGATCAAGAGTTTTCGCCATCGCTAAATGGTGCAACCTTATCCCGAGACTCATTTGTGATTCTGCCCTCCTCTTTTCTTCCTATTCTTCTTCCCTCCTCCCCTTGACCCTCTCTTAAATCCTCAGGGCGTTGTCCAATTAGTACTATAGCTTCCACTGAAATGTAGATACCCACACGCCCCATGGTACTGATTTGATTAAATGGGGCGGGGTCGGAAAAAACTTCGAGGGTTGCCACACGAGGCGAGCTGCGGCCATTGCCTTTACGTCACCGAGAGCCGACGAGGACGGACGTGATGCGACAGGGCTAGCGGAATAAGAGTCACATAACTCCGAGAGCAGAAGCCCTAGCGGAAGGAATGCATTGAGGAAACTCACGTCCACGCAAACGTTGGACCGATCGGAGTCTTTTATTTTGGGCTCCGTCGCGAGGTTTTTCCTCTCCTTGAAGACTATCGCGTCAATATGGTGACAGCACTGCGCCTTTTCTCTCTCGCTCTTTCGTTGTAAAATCTATGGAAACTGAGGATATGCTTAAAAATGGAGCATGCAAGGTGTACCAGGTAGCAGCTTATTGCTCAGTGAGATGGAGGCCATGGCATTATGGAATAGCCCTATACCCTAACCCCGAGAGCGGGGAAACTTCCACAATCCGCGTATTCTAATGGAATAGTTCCTACGCTTGGAGATATATATTACGTGTTCCATCTGTGGCCTCTAGCTGACGTTATTAAACCCTGTGTTATGTTAAAAATGACAAAATGGAAGGGGTCAAACACTCAGAATGGAATTCCAAATAAATAACTAATTTCTACCGCTCTCTGCTTCCTAACTACTTTCTAACTACTTTCTAACTGCCGCTGAATGTATTTTCTGCCATTAAACGATCATTATTTTGTGGCTGATTCGTCGAATGCAGAATATAATTAAATGTAGCGGATATCTTTCGGAGAGGCTAGTAAAAAAGTGGGATTTACTAAAAAATACTAGGAAAATGTGACGAGAAGGTTAAAGAGGGATGTTATTTTTCTTTCGTGAGACCTGAGTGCGCCGCTAGCATATGGGACCCTTACGAAGTAGAACTAGTCTCATAAGTAGATCAAATACTGCAGAGAGCAGCAAGATTTGTAAAATGCTGTTACGATAAACATAGCAGGGCTACCGAATTGTTGAAGGTATTGGGGTGGGAATCTCTAACTGATTGAATGGAGAAATACAGGTTAAATCTTTTGCGCAAGTTTCACGCAGACAATTTTTTTCGGACGTTCAGCATATTTTGCTGGAGCCAACGTACTGCGGTAGAAGCGATCTCAGGAATGAGGTAAAGGAAATAGAATGCAGAAGCGAGAGCTTTAAAATGTCATCTTTTCCACGAACAATAAAGGATCATAAAAGTTGCGATAGATCAATTACATGAAACTCCCACCCTCACCTGGTAGAGTAGACTTTTCACTAGTGTTTGATACCATAACGTCATTACTAGCACTTCACCCCGCTTGAATTGTCCGGCATTATTTTGCTTTCTGCATGAAGTAGTATCTCGTAGAATTCCTAAATTAATACTACTGGTATAATTAACCAGGAGTTGTCTCTTCGCCAGTGAACTGCATGTTTCTCTACGTACGTTTGACTGCACACTGTCCCTTTTTTGGGTCCGCGCCTAGCGGCCTGGGGAACGTGCAAGGTCCTGATTTGAACTGGGGTGAGTTCTGCATGCCTGGTTCGGAATCCCCCCGTCCCACATATCTTAGTGTTGGCTTGCGCGGTACTTCGTAGATGTTAAATTGTGGCAGACCACACGTTTTTCATTTTTGTATCACATGTAAAAATGTTTTTCAACAAAGCTCGTAGTTTTATGATTTGGCCATTATTTTATTGACTTCAAGTTCGTCCTCATTTAGCGGCCACGAGGGTGTGTGGGGCTCCAGTTTGGATCGGGACGAGTGTAATAATTCCCGTGCCACACCCTGGCCAAGTGGCTCGCAAAGTAGTTTGCGCGTAAAGGTGATTTGGATATCTGAAGGCGTTCTTCAACCTCCTAGTGCCCGCATTGAATCTTTTGTTTCGATACACTAGTTTCAAGAATAAGTCCTTCTTACCTCACATTAGTAGTAGTCTATAAGTTAAT
This sequence comes from Pyrrhosoma nymphula, assembly GCA_963573305.1. Classification (NCBI taxonomy): domain Eukaryota; kingdom Metazoa; phylum Arthropoda; class Insecta; order Odonata; family Coenagrionidae; genus Pyrrhosoma; species Pyrrhosoma nymphula. Next base: position 122,213,312 of record OY754332.1, read on the forward strand.
ACGCCAAAACACAAATGAATGCGTGTGACGTCATTCAAACCCGTGGCCACGAGAGTTTAATGCATGTATTTTCTATACTCCCTGCCCGTGGCTTAATGGTTGCTAGGCCAGCGAGTTAACAAATTATGTACCGATACATGTAAGTATTAGATAGTTATTAGTTCTATTATGCGAACTAAAGCCTCAATCACAAGGTCGTTTTTCGTCCTCAATTTCAAGAATAGTGGTATGGACAACTTAAATGATGCATTTGTGACACCATAATTATCAGGGATAGCGACAATGACAGGGATCCCTATCTCCTTTTCCACCATTTGAGAGCGTTCTGTTGTCCGCCCCTTAACGCGTACGAGAATTTAATGACAACCAATTAAAGCAAACGGCCGCAAATAAGAAATATGACTTCACACTGAGTTTTAATCAAATAAAGATAGTAAATATCACGGCAATGATGATTGCAGTTACAACAAATATTATTTTGAGAGAGATTAAATGATAACCGAATTGGCTACCGAGGCTGATATTTCATCATTACCAGTTCTATCGTGCGTGATAGTTTTCCGATGTTGTCTGCTTGATGCTTGACGTATATGTTGAACTGACATTTAAAAGCATTTAGGTGATAGGAATAGAGGGGTGGCTTATAGAGCATACAGGGGACAATTAAGTTTTTCCACAAGGGCATAAAAACTAGAGACGTAACTGACCGGATAGGGCTGGCGGAGGTTTTGTAGCAGTTAGCGCTTTAAACCACTCTCTAACCAACGTATTTAACCCTCAAACTATTGATATTTTTACCACTTTTTCGCGAATAAGTGTAACTTAGTTACGCCAGTATTTTGCAATGCATCAAAAAATAAATTAACCCAACACACCATATGTATCATGGTTCTTTGATAATTATTAACTTAAGTTGTAATTGGGTAATATTATTACCAATAAATGTTATTAATTAAACATTTTATACATTTTCTGCATTTATTTCACTTGTAAATTAGTTAGTCATACAATAAATCAATTGGAAACACTGTTTTTAAATTACAATTGTTACATCGCAGCAGAAGCATTTAGAAATTTCGTCATCAACACGACGTATTTTTCACACCACTCTTAGCACATCAATCTTGTTTCTTTATCCTCTCCACGTTTACATGTATAGAACCTTTTTTAAGTGTCCTTCAAAAGCTGGTCCTCTTCTGTTGCCCTGGCATCAGTCGTGTCTCCTACCGCTTTCATTGCCAATATTGCATAGCTATGTGCATTCCTACAGCACTTTAGTCGTGGCAGCGGATTTGTGTCAGGGCTAGTTTAAAGCATGTTAATGTAGAAGCGCTTTGCGTCTTTTCTCGTCAAATTTCTTGCCAGGACACCGGGTCTCTGTCCATATGGTATATGCATTTAGCCTAGCGTTATTAGTTAACTCAAAAAAGAGACTTAATGGCGAGCGAAAACGTTTTCCTCACGTAGGTGTACGCAAGTGTCATTTTATGCACTGAATTAACTTCTCCCTATGTTTAATTTTAGTACAATATCAACAAGGGATTTAAATCAACGCCATTTAGAATTTCTTTTTCAGAATGATAGAAGTATAGTAGAATACTGCTGTTTTTCTCAGGCGTGTATGACACCAGAGTCAATTACCTCGAAAAACCAAAGGGAGATTATAATTTTACTCTTTCAATGTTTGCAAGACATTTATTGGGAGTATCCATTTTGTTTCATCTGAACGTACAGTTGACACTCAATTATTTCTTGTAAGACAGAGTATAAATCAGTACATGAATAGAATTTATAATCTCCTTAAAATATGGTTCTGTCAAATCCATAGCCACCGCCATTTTCTGATGTACTTTTCACCCATTATCCACCATCCTAGTATAAATTTGAAAATTTTGGAAATAGGGATTTTTGTTATTAGTGTTAATCCATATTTGTATGCCATAGTGATCAGGTATGCATTTCAGACACGCCCGAAAAGGGCATTTCCCACTGAAACCTGTCAGTCTCGTAAATATTTCATGAGGACAATTATATTCAGGGAATGCTTAAGAAAGAGACTATAATAACTTCAGGCTTATAAGATTTTAATTCAATCATGTTTTTACGAGTTTCAGAATCATCAAACTTAATGAGGCTACTTCACACATTAAACCACTTTTCATATATGCGTGCGGTGAAAAATGGTGATCGAAAGTCTGTATTCGAGGAACATAAATTTGAAACAGATATCGTTTCCATGTAGTTTTCCGCCTGCATTTAGAATAGCAATAAAACTGAAAACTTCTTCAGAAATAGTTTCTAGCCATGTTTTTCGTTCCTATTAGAAGCAATAAAGCGGAGTTAGATGCAGATCATAATCTTGACTTGGCAGAACTCATACGCTTGGTCTTCAAATTTTTGTATGTACATATAACAACCCTTTCTTGAACTACAACCTTGACGTGGTGGAAGGGCTTGTGCGTTCCAATGACCCCTAGAGCTGGACTGGCAGGAGTAAGTTCATTGCTCCTGCAGCTCGATTCTGTAAATGTCATACCTATGAATCGCGTGGAACGAACCACAGTGGAGTTATGACGGCACCGCCCGTCATAGGCGTTCGAGCGATTCTGTAAGCTAGTGTCATCAGCCGTATGACGGGTTGCGAATTGACAGTTGAAAAGCGCAACGTTGACTTGATTTTCTTATGTTGGTAGCTATGCGGATTGCGAAGAACCAATCAGAACATTCGACACAAAGCTACTTAAGGCGGCATAAGTGAATTTAAGTTTCGTCGAAAACCACCATGGCAACTTCACTCCTGTGAGTATAAAAAGACTTTTATATTGTAAATACCGACTCATACGTTATGGTTTCTTAGTTTATGACTATTAAATATATATTTCATCTTTTGCCGGTTGTTAGATGCAAAGACAGCTTAACACGGGGCACGTATTTGCACAATTAACTGCAATTTCCTCTCAATCTTGCGCTAATGCTTTAGCGAAAATAGAACAAGAGTTATTTTGTCATCTCATTAGTATATATTCTTGCATGCGTTCGAGAAGTTCTCATAATTTCACTACGTAGTTTTAAATGCGCTCTCGTGCATATGTCAGATTGTGCAAGTGCATGCCACGGTTCACGATTTCTGTGTGAAAATGTTATAATTCAAATACGAGTTAGTGGTAATAGTTTGAAAGAGTAACAGTTTTAGGTAGAAGTTGAAATTTTTACATGCCTTAGTACTTCCAATGTGTCAATAGTAAGAAGAATCGTGTTGGCCGCGTCACCGAACGGCAGCAAATGCTACTGGTTGACTACATGTCAATGCACAGTGATTTTGCTGCCGGACGGTTCACCGGCCCTATGGGGGTTGAAAGACAAGGCCGAGCAGTGGGAGAGATTGTCAGGCCGCCTAAATGAATGTGGACCTTGTAAAAACGTCGAGCAGTGGAAGAAGGTAGGTAAAGTGATGGTAAAGAGTGATGTTTATGTATTTTTCGGGATTTGAACAATGACTGAATATCTCTTACATAGACATGGAGAGATTTAAAGAGGACTGTCCGGGCCAAGGCGTCACGCATTAACGTGGCGTCGAGGGCGACTGGCAACCTCCCAGTGCAGGAGGAGTTGACGATGTTAGAGGGCAAGTGTTTGGCCGTCATCGGCGAGGAGGTTGCCGTTGGACTTAATGTCCAAGAAATAGGCCATGGGAGCATGGTAAAGTTGTAATTAATGAGCACGAGTGTCGTAGTTTTTTGTTTATGTCTATGGAATGGCCTGTCACCATTTAGACACATATAATTATATTACACGTTTATTTTTATCACAGTCAACACCTTCACCCATGACCTTCCCTGAGGAGGTGCCAGTTGTAAGTAGGAAAATGTTTAAAAACCATATATATCCATGATGTAATTTTCTGGGTGTATTTTGATGGCATGTTATTAAGTAGAGTATCAGTAACATAGTAACATTCCTTTCATCAAACAGACTCATGACAGGGATGATGACGCAGGACCATCAAATGCTGCGGTCCCCAGTGAACATGTTTGTACTTCTAAAATCAAGTTAGGATGAAAAAAGTGCTGGTCATTATGGTTTTAAACATATCCTTATTTTATTTTTCCTGCAGTTGGAGATAATAGTAAACGATTTGTTCACCCCAGAACAATGTGAGGCCCCAAGGCGTGAGTTAATCAAACACTATTCAAAGAGTTTTGCATAGCAATGTAGATGTATATTAACTGTCAATGTCTAACTATACTAGTCACGAAATTGCGAATGTATTCATGTGATATTCAATTTAATTTGACGATTTACAGGCAAAGGAGATGGTGACTTACAAAAAGCCACTGCTCTAATTGTGGAGGCAATGAAAAAGAATGCGGTAAGAGTATACATCAGCCAGGAGGGGTATTTTAACTTAATTTTCCTTGTAGGTGTTAGATAGCTTTGTACAAAATTAGTAATTATAATCATTTGGTAGTGTAACAATGAAATTGTCATTTTTTTCAACTAGTGATTTATTTTTTTCCTATATCTTCGGTTGTTCATTGTTTGATATTGTGTTCATTAGTCAGAAAATTTAGTTAACGAAAGGTGTGCTGCAGCCTTGGAGAAGCAAGCAGAAGCGTCTCAAATGAGGGCTGCAGCTGCAGTGCGGAAGGCCGCTGCAGCTGAACGAAAGGCTGCTGCAGCAGAGAAGAAGGCTGCTGTGGCATAAAGGCGGCAGGCAGTGGACGAGAGGAGAGGGCAGCAAGAGATTCTCTGCAGTCAGTTGCACTGCAGTCAGTTGCTTAGGGAGAATGAGTGGCAGTATGAATGAGTGAGGTGAAAGAAGGAGATGAATGTATGTTTGTTTTTGTATGTATGTGTTTAGTTTATAATAAAACTTTCTGGTCTCTGCTACTTATGTCGATTTCTTCATAATACCTGATTTTTTTCTCTACTAGTGGTCACTTTTACTGTCACTGTTACTACCATTAATTCTCTGCTGTGGGGTTTACCAAGAACGGCAACAAAACTCAAACTTAGGTCATTACGCATGTGGTGATACATAGAAGCAGTGCTTAATTAAATGAGTGGAGGCCTGTGAAAAGGGTTTTGGTTGAAAAAGTAGTATTAACATTTATCTTTGTCCTGAATTTTTTCTGCTGTTCCTTTGCACCATTAAGAAATCTTAAATTACATGAAGGTTGAACAATGTTAATGATAAAGGTATACTATTGGCAAATTTTACATGGAAGATTTGTAAAAATTGCCACAGTCAGTCCCTAACTCCATCTTTTAATTTACCTCTTTAATTTGGAATTAGGTCTATCCCCTATCTTTTTATCTATGAATGCTATTCCATTTTACCTCACTATGTTCCTTAAGAATTGTTTTCAGCATTCCCTCCTCACACATATCCTGCTCCATCCAAACCCACTTTTTCCTCCTTATCTCCACTAGAAGTTTTTCTCCTCCAAACCCACATCTACCACCACTTCTTTGCTTTTCCTCTCTATGCCATTCCCGTCAATTGAGGATAGGAAACTTACAACCCAAAAGAATCATAATCAAAGAAATGAAGTGCATTCATTAAATATTTTATTTGACAGCCTTGAGTTGAAACTTCAGTTACAAGATTTCACAGTAACATTTACCTGGTGACTCTCAATTAATAGTCCACTGGTATTCATCATTCCCTTCAGTTGTAGATTCAACATTCATTAATATGCCCCTAGGAAAGAAAAAGTTTGGAATTAAAAAGGGTAACTATGAGATACGAAAGAAATTCAAACGTGAACATCTGTGGAAAACAAGTTGAGAAGAAAAGATTTAGATTGTTTCACATACATAATTTTAAGTGATGGGCTCAATTGCGATGCAACGTACAGATACAGGATGTACAAAATCTTAAATGCACTTGGTGATAGGTGTTAGAAGGATGATGTGATGGAAGGTTGAGTAATGGTATCAGGAAAACCCCTTCAAAATGAAAATTTGAGAATAGGGCATCAGCATTTTTCCTTGAATGTGGCCGACCAAGAGGGAATGGTTGAGTTGGATGGCCTGGGAGAAGGGGAATTTCCAGAGAAGATAAAGGGAGATTGGTGTGATGTGCCCTCAAGTCTCACCATGTCCCCAGTTAGGATAGGTGGGTAAGAGTTCAACTCTATCCATAGCATGCCTGAGAAAGTGTATTGATGAGTTCCTGTGGTATGCTGATTTGATTTTAGAATGGGTAAAAATTTGGTTATTTAATTAAAAATAGGTTTTTCACCAATGATTTTCTTTAATTAACCTTTCATCACCTTCATTCACTATCCTTCTGTCCTCATTCACCAAGTGTATTCAATATTGTGTATTTCCTGTACCAGAGGTCACACCACGATAACCTGTCATTAATAAATAATCTATGTGAAATATAAAAAAAAAATTTTCATTATTAAGAAATTTCATGTAGTCACACTGAAAAGTTTTTATATTCTTGGGAAATAAAAAGGATAGTAATGGGACAGAAATCAAGGATGGTTAACATAAAGGTGTTTAAAAAGTAGGCCCTTAACTTGAAGTAGTGATGGGTAGGCAAAACAGATGATAGATGGGAGCCAAATGATTCTCTGCCTTGAGACGATGATGCAACTGAATAATGAGAGTTGTAAATTTCAATTATTAGTAACATAATGATAGTAATGACAGATAGTTAAAAAATTGTGCTGTATATACTTACTATTTACAAATTAAAAATGGAGTAAGGTGAATGTTATGTACACTATTTACACATATGAAAAATGCAATGCTGCAAAAATTATGTGAAGAATTGCCTGACCACAGACATCCTCACATCTTCAGCAGCAGCATTCCTCTCTCCATCAGCACCACGTTCAACGTATTCCAAATTTGGAAGAGCTTCCTCCTGAGGCATGTCCACACGATAGGCCAGCATCATGTTGTGGAGTACTGAGCATGACAATACTATCTTCGCTGCGCTCTCAGGGTTATAATGGAGGACCCTATCATGGTGGAGGCATCGCCATGTCATTTTAAGGACACCGAAAAGACGCTCCACACAGTTTCGGGTTTGGCAGTGGCAGTGGGTATAACGACCTTCAGGGGTGTCCGGATCCGCATCACGGATGGGTGTCAGCAGGAATGGCTGGAGAGCGTACCCAGAATCACCTGAAAAGAATTAATAAACACTTCCCATAAATTTCAACACCCTAATGCCTCATGTGAAATGGCATCCGGATTATTGACAACATCTTACCCAAGAGCCAAGTATTCATGATACCTTCATCATACCACCTTTGCATTGCTTGTTTTGCCAGGCTGGCATTCCAAATAAACTGGTCATGAACTGACCCTGGGTAACGAGCATTGATGGCTAACACTCGAAGATCGTGATCGCAGATCTATCGATAAGAAAAATTCAAAAGAAAATACACCTCAATATGAATGAATACAAGACAACCATTATTGAATAAGATTGTAAAAACATTTCTTACCACTTGCACGTTGAGGGAATGACACCTTTTGTGGTTGTTGAAGTACATTTCTTCCCTCACAGTGGGCTTCACAATTTTTATATGGGTGCAATCAATGCAACCGACTACCCCTGGAAAGCCCCTCATTTCCATGAATCTGTTATATAAAGAAAATCCATGCAACGAATTTGACAACACATCACTATGCTCCCTTGGAAGTACAGTATCATCTAAACTCCACCATAGTTATCATTCATTCAATTACCTGTTTTTAATGCTCTGCCTCTCCTCAAAAGTTGAAGGGAAGCTGATGAATCTATTAGCAAAAACATCAATTAGAGCATTGCTCACCGCAGCTAAATTTCTGCTCACCGACGGCTGCCCCATGGATATCATCATGTCCTGTCCAACACATCGTTGATACGACCCTGTGGCAAAAAACCTAATGACGGACAGCACCTAAAAGAGAAACTTAGAATATTGTGACCTATATGATGCATGTAAGAGCCACAATGGTTGATTAATGCGTCCCTTCACGTAGTTACCTGAGCATGCACCGGCAAGCCACTAGATCTTCTACGACTTAGCCGTGGTGTCAGTTGTGTGACGATATCCATCGCCAATCCTCTGGATATACGGAAGAGAAGTTGAAAGTCCTCTTCCCGCATCTCGAAGGGATTGCCAGCATCGCGTATCTGCCGCCGAAGTAGGCGCAGCTGTTGCCTCCGTCGACGTTGATGCTCCCACATCAACATCGGAACGAAGTAAAGAGCCTCCATTATCCTCATTAAAAGTGAATGGAAAGGATTGAAAGTGATCACTTATGAAAGAAATATTAAATGATTCTGTTCATATTCCATTACTTAAGTTACCGCACAGTACTTAATATATTAATACCTTGTTTACCAACGTTCGCTTATGATAGTTCCGTTCGGGTAGTCCAATGAGGTGCAGAGAGAGTAATCAGGAGAGTAAGGGCCAAACGAAGCAAAGGTCAAATCAGGAGAGTAAGGGCCAAACGAAGCAATGGTCAATGCGGAAGAGAGAAATTCAAGACAAGCCGGTGGTCAAAATCAAAATAACAATCAGAGTCGCACGGAAACTAAGTAGCCGCCAATACAAGCCCGGTGACAAACGAATGTGTTTCTTTGCGCAGTCTGCCACAAGGTGGCTCCGTTATGAGTTCAACTTCTACGATTGTCCGGAATTAGAACAGCTATTTTCAGATCAGACATACATACATTTGTACATTTTGGTGTGGTTACACGGTGCATTTTCGCGTTCAAACCATTCTCAGCCACTTCAATAGCAATCTAGACAAAGATATCGGCACATATATCGTCAATTCTATGTACGCGCATATTAAGTTAAACTTACGCACTTCATTTCTTGATTTTTAATTCATTTTATTCATCGGAAATGAAAACATCAATTAGCTACGATCGTAATTAAGGAAGAATGTGCCATTAATAAACAATTACACCGTAAATACATAATGAAACATTCAAGCGCGTTGCCGTGACGAATCTACCACGGGCTCTCTTGGCCGTGAATACTACCACGGACGAGGGAGTCGTAGTGACGACGCTCAAATTTACAGAATCGCTCCAACGTCGTAGCCGCCATAGAATTGACGAAATCCGCTTATGACGGCCATATGACATTTACAGAATCGAGCTGCTGGTAGGGCCACCCATGCCAGATAGGTCGAAGGGTAGGAGCCAGACGAAAGGTAGTTCCGTGATGGTGTCACGTTAAAAATACCGTTGAGTCGCGTGTGAATACCTCTCAACTATCACTTCCCAGAACATGAAAGTCATTCAAAGAGAACTGATTCCTGGCAACTACGGGACGCCGCCCACTAGGGCGGGTGCCGTGCCCGGCAGCGGGGGAGGCAAGGCCTCCGCGGTCGTCATCACACGAAATCCTTGCACAGCATCATCATCGGCGGATACAAGGGAAAGAAGGGAGAAGAAGAAGGAAAAGAGGAAGAGGAGGAGGAAAACAGTGGAAAAAATAGATACTTGGAACGTAAGGACCATGATGAGGGCCGGGAAGCTTGAAAATATTAAGCAGGAAATGAAAAAGGAAAAATAGATGCTTTGGGATTGTGCGAGGTGAGATGGAAGGATAGCGGGGACTATTGGAGTGATAACTACAGGGTGATCTATAGTGGGGGAGATGAGAGTCAACGGGGGGTAGGCATGGTACTGAACACAAAGTTGGGACTGAGGGTGGTAAACATTGAACAGGTGAGCGACAGGATACTAGTGGTAGAAATAAAAGCACGGCCGACGAATTTCGTACTGGTCCAGGTATACATGCCTACGAGCAACCATAGGGAGGAAGAGGTGGAAGAGGTGTACGAGCAAGTAGAAGAAATAATTAAAGAAGTGCCGGGGAAGAAAAACCTAATAGTGAGGGGTGACTGGAATGCAGTGGTGGGAGAAGGGAGGGACGGATTAGAAGTAGGAGGGTTTGGGCTAGGAGGAAGAAATGATCGCGGTGAAAAGGCAGTTGAATTTTGTAGAAGAAATAAATTAGTAGTGACAAACACTTGGTTTAAACATCACCCCAGGCGTAGGTACACATGGAAAATGCCTGGTGATACTGGGAGATACCAAATTGATTATATAATGGTGAGGCAGAGATTTAGGAACAGTGTAAAAAACTCTCGTAGCTATCCAGGGGCGGATGAGGTTTCAGATCACAACTTGGTGATGATGAAGTGTGAAGTCAGATTCAAAAGGCTTTGTAAAGGTAGGAAGATAAAGAGGTGGAATCTTGAAGCATTGAAAGGGTTGAAAAGGAGAGAATACCAAGAGCTGGTGGAAAAGAACATAGGTGAAGAGAAGCGGATGGGAACCATAGAGAAGAGATGGGAGGTTATAAAAACAGGCATCGTAGGAGCGGCAGAGAAAACAATAGGAACGGTGGAAAAGAAGAGGGTTAAGAAGCAGTGGGTTACAGAAGAAATGATAAAGAAAATGGAGGAGAGAAGGATATGGAAAAACGTGAACACCGACGTAGGGAAGAGGAAGTACAAGGAATTGAATAATAAACTCAGGCGAGTGACCAATCGGGCAGAAGAAAACTGGTGGAAGGGATAATGTGAGGAAATGGAAAAGATGCAGGAGGAGGGGGAAGTGGACGCTTTGTACGCCAAGGTGAAAATGTTATCGGGTGGTAAGAGAGGGCAAACGATATAAAAGGTTAAGGACAAAACAGGGAAGATATTAATCGAACGGGAAGATATCCAAGAAAGATGGAGAGAATACGTAGAGGAGCTATATGACAGCGAGAATAGACCCCTTAGCCTAGATCTAGAGGATGAAGGAACAATAGATAAGGATAGCCTCGGACCAGAGTTACTTGAGAGTGAAATAGAGAGGGCATTAAGAGAGATGAAGAGTAGAAAAGCCGTGGGAACCGATAACCTACCTTCGGAGCTACTGAATAATCTAGGTAGTAAGGGGAGAAAATCGTTTTTCGAACTTATTCGCAGGATCTACGAGGAAGGAGTATGGCCAGAGGATTTCGTGAAAACAGTATTAATAACTATCCCGATGAAGAAGAAAGCGTCAGAATGCGAGGAGTATAGAACAATCAGTTTAATTTCGCACGCAGCAAAAGTGTTGCTTAGAATACTAAATAGAAGGCTGGAGAGCAGAGCAAAGTGCTATTTAGGCGATGACCAATTTGGGTTTAGGAAGGGGAGGGGAACCAGAGATGCGATTGCGGTAATGAGGACACTTATAGATAGAAACATAGAGCATAATCAGGATGTTTTCGCTTGTTTTGTAGATTTCGAAAAGGCGTTTGACAGAGTAAACTGGGAGAAATTAATGCAGATACTGGGGAAAATAGGAATAGATTGGCGTGATAGGAGACTCATCCGAAACTTATACATGGGGCTGAGGGCTCAGGTGAATCAGGGGGGGAAGTTCTAGGTCGCGGGGTGCGGCAAGGGTTTCCGTTGTCGCCTTTACTTTTTAACATCTATGCTGAGGAAATGGTAAGAGAGGCATGGGATGAGCTAGATGTGGGAATGAAAGTAGGAGGCCAGTGGATAAAGTCGGTTAGATTCGCAGACGACCAGGCGTTGGCCAGTCGCTCATGGATAGGATTGCAAACTTTGGTATATGCACTGGAAAAGCAGTGTGAGAAATACGGAATGAAGATAAATAATAGGAAAACAAAAGTAATGAGATTCTGTAGGACAAAGAAAGCGAAGCTGGTGATAAGAGTAGGAAGTCACAAACTGGAGCAAGTAGAACAATTTAATTACTTGGGTAGTACGCTAGAAGAAACAGGACATAGTAGCAAAGACATAAGGAGGAGAATAGCGCTAGCGAAGGAAGCGTTCAATAATAGAAGGGAGCTGATGACGGGGACCTTAAGTAAGGATGTAAAAAAGAGGCTAGTGAAGAGCTTGATATGGAGTGTGGCGTTGTATGGGGTAGAAACGTGGACCTTGAGAAAGGAAGACGAAAATAGGCTGAAGGCTTTTGAGATGTGGGTGTGGAGGAGGATGGAGAAGGTGCGTTGGACGGAAAGGAAGATAAATGAGGAAATGCTTGACATGGTGGGCGAGGAGAGGAAACTTATAGATGAGATTAGGGGAAGACAGGATAGGTGGCTGGAAGGGGTAATGAGGGACGGTGGTTTGCTTAAGGCCGTGATAGAGGGTAGGATGTTGGGTAAGCGGGGAAGGGGAAGGAAGAGAATCGGTTTTATGGACGGGATGAAGAAAGGTAGGACTTATGCTGAGATGAAGAAAGAAATGCTAGAGGTAGAAAGGGCACGGCACGTGTAAGAGTTCGTTGGATATTCTCTGACTTTCATCACAACCTACCTCTAACCGGTAGATTACTGTAATGAATGAATGACATATAACAACCAAGATAACTAAGGAAGGGAAAAGACGAAATGCATCAGATCCTGAAGCAATATCTTGACTAGTCTCTATCAAACCCGGAGGTGAACGAGAAATATTTTGCATCAGCCTTCGTCCTCTTTGAATAGGTTCCGCCGGCTAAACCATTCCACTTTTGGAAGTAAATCCTATCGCCGCGTATCTATCATCGGAGATCTCGCTCGTTTTGCGTGGAGAAAGTTAAGCACTTAGATACATGGAATCCTGCGTCATGAGGAATCCATGAGGAATCTCATCGTCTTTTTCCATATAGTCCTCTTCTTCACTCCTTATTTCGCCAAAGAAAACCTGATCACTGGATAAACTGGCATTGTCATCCAACCATAGTTATTTCTGTATATCTTCTTCATTAAGTGTTTCTCAGCTGCCACCCAACTCAAAATAGATCAAGTTTTCATATAGGGTTTAAATTGAAAAACAAAGAAGATAGTGCACTCCGCTCGACGACCTTGAAAGAAAAGAGAATAGACAAATCATTGGATGAAAACGAAAAATCATGCCGGTCCTACGCTAGGGAACTTCAGATTAAATTATCAATAGTAGTCTTTAAAAGAGGGAAATAATGATTATTCATTACTAGTAACGACATAGTCGACACATGAAACTACTTCTTTGAAAGCGTATAGACGCAGGGCGATATCATGCATGAAGCAGATATTCTTATCATTAGTAAACCGATTGGTGACATCATTGTTAGTAATATCATGAGCTTCCTGAGCAATCAAATCCTCTCTTAAAGCAGTCAGCACGGCCTGCGGAAAATGAGATCATGCAAAAACCATATCGGGTTCTTTTTCTACAATATCCTAAATTAAAAGGAATAAAAATAGTAAGTCAACGCATTTTTCTTGGATTTCAAGGTAACATTTGAAAAAGCCTCACAAAAAACGATATCATTGCAATAATGGGGGGTGAATGAAAAAATTGTGAATCCACACAAGAAAGTGGGTGAAATTCGCAACGATTAAAAGCTATGCAATGTAAAATGGATAACATTGTGAAATAAATAATAGCAAAAATTCTTTTAAAAATTATTATCAGTCATGAGGGTAATTTTTGTAACTTTAAGTTCCACGTTGACTTTCTTCAAGCTCACGTTGCCGCAAGTTTCTAAGAGACTTATTTTAGTTTCCGTCTAGCGATTCCGCCTATTACAGGTACTCCTATTAATAGCAATTTTCCAACACAAATACGAAACACTGAAATAGATACCAAAACGGAGAAATCGGAAAATTATGAATTGGATACGTGATTTTCTAACTGATTACCAAACGTGGGAGTGGATGAATAAAATGAAAACAACCAATGGGCTTAGAAAAAGAATGCACAAATTAAATATGGTCTGATGTAGAAAAATAGTTCCTAACATCACGTTCGTTTATGAGTAAAATGTTTTTATTCAGATCAAAATAGATATTTTTGCTGATTTAACGTTGGCTCATTTTGCTGATAGATAAATAAATAGAGGTATGCTGAAAATTAGACAGTATTTAGACATTCTCTTTTAAAAATGCGGCCCTTCAATCTTCACCCCATTCTCAATTTTTTACCAATGACGTATCCGCGTCGCCTTGACGAACTAATACGGCGCAAGAGTTTGGCTTCGCCGCGCCGGAACAGTGCCTGAAAGTATTTCCACAGTCAACGACGACTATGTGAATAGGGGATGGGTTTAAATGACCGGTGAGTTCCGTCGAGACGACTACAAGCGGTGGGTTTGAAATTCCCCCATACGAACCTCGACGTGGGTCTCCAACTACAGGGGCCTTTATATCCCCGTGTCTACTCTTATCTCACCCTCACCCCCCTCGCACTTACTCGCAGGCCAAAAGGTGCACTGCTCCCCTCCTAGCTCACTCCTTTTCGGCTAAATATCCTTTTTGACCTCGTAGACCAAAAGTTTTCTGCTTACGTGCGAATAAGACCTTGCCTGAATCCCCCGACTCCGAACTACAAGTCCCCCCTCCTCATTCTTCCCATTTAGTCGTATAAAAGGCGAATGCTCTTCTGCAGAGCTCTCATTATGTCAATGGATTTGCCGTGAAGTGGTCGTACTAGTCCTTTCGAGATTTGGTTTGTGTTGTGCGTATTTCAGCGTGCAATCGTGAGCGAGGAACAGCAGCTGCCATCCAACGTTGAAGAGGTTAGTGTATTGAACATTAAAGGTAATTTGGCAATAGTTAATTAAACGTATTTGCCTTTTAAATTGTCAACTGATCGACACAACAGTTGTGCGTTGAACATTCTGCTTGTATCATTACTGTGTGGTTACTTCTATGGGCTAAGTGTGCAGGCATACGCACAGTTAATTTTAGCAGTGTACTGCATGTTTGCATGTTCATTTACGTAGCACTCTCCCAAGTTTCTGGTTTGACTGCGCACTGTTATCCTGACTGTTTTATGGTCTGCGACTAGCGGTCAGGGGAACGTGCGAGGTCCCGATTTGAACTGGGTCGAGCGTTGCATGCCTGGTGTTTAATCACCCCGTGCCACACACCATAGTGGTGGCTTCCATGGTTCTTCGTAGATGTCGATGAATATACCTTATTAAGCTCAATATATTTTGTAATGCGAGTCTTTCATGAATTAATAGTGGTTTTGTCTCTTTCAGAGGTAAATCGTTTCCATTGGCTGCATTTCACTCAACTATTCTCATTCACAACCCCTGCAGGATGAAAACATTTTCCTTTGAGCATCTGTAATTTCTTCCCTGGATGTCAACTCCTTTTTTCCCTTCATTCGTTGGCCGCCTTTGTGCTTGCTCTTTCGGTAGTGATCGCCCTGCGGGAAAGCTAGCCAAAAACCGCACATGGCGAAATAGTTTCTTTTCTCTGGAGAATTTTTAAACTCCATACTGCCTCTTTCATTTCCTCGCAGAATTTCTTTTCGTTTATCGGAGGTAAATTGTTAAATTTTTTCCTTTGTGCGCATGGAGTTGCGCTATCTCATTCCAAGGTGTAGAGGCTCTTAACTTGCCATTTAAGGGTAGTCCTTAAATATTTTTACTCCAATACTGAATACCCATATATCCCATGTCTTCATTTGCTATTTTCTCTGAAGTGTCAACTTATCCTAGAATATTCGCCTGCTTCCTCAATAAGTCAATTCTAATTTATAGGTCATTACCTTTGCCGCATTCTAAAGCATCACTTCCTACGTCACGCTTCAGAATACTCTATTTAAACCTTTCCTTCTTTCTATTCTTTGAATGAACTGCTATTTTTCCAATTTAATTCTCTTATTCCCCTGTCATACCCAAGTGGCGACCATATTCCAGTTACCACAATAATTGGCTAGTCAAACTTCATACAATCTGTGATTCATTGAACAAAAAAATCTCCAACATTACTGCAAGAGGAGACGGCAGCTGCCCCAGAAAATAGATCTATCACTCAAGCATTGGTGTCTGAAGTGCAATGAAGAAAGTGCTAATTCAGTGTCTATTAAGTGTATGGTCATTCTAGTGCTGTGTGGATTAGTGCAAAGTGTTTGATATGCGTGTGCGTCGAGGGATCGTCGATGGAGAGCGACGCAGTACTGCCACCGGTGGACCTTGCAGTTAATATTCCAGGTAGGGAGTCCACTCCTCTCCGTGCGCATGAAGGTGGATAGAGGGTCTCCGTATTCACCCATCTATCCATCTTTTTTGCGCACCCAGGTGAAGTGTGTAGGGTTCCTCGTTAGCTTCAGACAAGGCTTCCTTCGCGGTAGGGCCGCCGATGTGGCTTAAGGGTCATAAACTTCACTTAGAGACTTGGAGGGAGAAATTAAAGTGACTTTAGCCGATGAAAAATAGGTAGGCAATTAATGAATCGATTTTATAAATTACCGAAACACACAATATGCATATAGGTTTGAGCATCGCCGTAAACTTAACGAGGTATTATGCGCAAGTGGACTGCTTAATACTCCGTTACGTTAATGTAATAAAGTATCAAGCACTGAACTGCATTGCTTAATATTTTGTTACATTCGCGATGGGATATGAAGAACGTGGAGTACTTCATATTTCGTCGTGCTGGAAACTCGTATAAATCCTAATTTCGTGTTATCATATTCGAAAATGTCCCGAAATTCTCTAAATGCGAACTTAACAAGCACTTTACTTAATATTTTCCGAAGGCAGTGTTTCCCTTGTTTGAAGGGCTCTGTAACATGGCACAGTATGACGTCTCTTCCTGCAGAGATCCATACATCCAGAGAGATCTGCAGGAGCGGCGTGATGGACCGGCCATCGGCCTTCGTCTTTTCTCTTTGACGAATGCCGGAAGTGGGTTCCAGTGAGCTGGCTCGGTACCTCCTTGGGTAGCGCAGGAAACCCGAGCAGTCTTTTCTTTCTTACTCTGCCAATTCTCTCTCTGCATTAACCACACAATTAAGTTGTGCAAGTACTGCTAATTGCGACGTGCTCCAACTGAAGAAGGTTCCATAATAAAATAATTTAGCCCCATCTCAACCTTTTAGGCCTTCCTGAATGCACAAGGTTGATTAATGCATATCTTAATCCTTCTGTTCCGTTGTAACCATCATTTTTTGCAATTGAACAGCTCAAAACTTTTTTTTCTAGATTGAAACTTCTTTAGCCATATCTCACAAATTGCCAGTTTCGCACCGCAGTATTAGTGAAACTATTGGTTATGCCGCTGATTTTTTCTTCGTTAAACTTAAAAAAAATGATTAATTCGAGATGAACTTTTAACCCTTAGCCTGGGACGAAACTTCTCTCTAACTAACTTGATTAAGCACTCGTGCAGGAAAAGTGTTAAACGAGATATATTTTTATACATAAATCATACATATTTGATTGTTCAAATTTGTGCGAAGAGGCTGTTCTCATCAGGATTATGGATCATTTAGATATCGCTAGATAAACTAATATCAATTTGATGGTAGCGATCTTTTTTAAAAGAATTTCCATGTGAAGTACAGCGTGGTTGTTTTAATTTCCTGAAGTGGTAGATACTGGGGTATTTCAATTAGGCGTTATAAGTGCACTTGCTGTACAACCAATCACCCAACCTGCGTTCATTCTAGATTTTTTGTCGTAAGTTGAGACATACTAGCTAAAATAAAGTTGTAAGACATCGTTACAATAATTACCGACCGAATCTGGTAAAACTCTTCAGAATGTGCTACAGATTTGCTAATATGGGGATTTAAACAAGAACCTATTCTCATTTTCAAATTAATCTTAAATGCATAGTGTGCACGGTAGAATGAGGAACAGTGCTTAGAATGTAGAAGTGCTGATACAAGTAAAATCTACTGCGAATGAATCTTTTTGCTTCTTTTGTCCGTTCTTACGATGCAATGATGAGTCAAACGATATCCTCCGGGTCAAACAGGAGTTTTCCGTCAGTATTTAATTTTGATTTAAGCACCGGGGTGTGTACTTCGGTACCTGAACAAATAAATGGCTGTATGGACTTGTATATCGATACCCATGACATGCCGAATTTTATCCCTAGGGATTCGATTTTTAATCCAATTTCCCTTTTGTAAAAGTAACTTTCAATTCAAGTAACTTTGCGAATCAGTGGCAACACTTAAATTGAAACGTAGGGAAATTGAAGGTTTTCATAAGAGCAAGATAGTCAATTTCTGTTACCTTATAGTTTAAAAAAAAAAGTTCCATGCACGTGTGATGTATTTTACTAACAAAGTTAATTATCATGGTTTATTTTCTTTGTTCCATTTTCATCTGACGCTTGGTTTTCTGCTGCTTATGTCGCTGCATCAAAATGCCACCGGTGATTTTTTTTATTTTTCAGATCAATGAATCTGCTTGGTTCGGCGGAAAAAAGCTTACGAAATTTGTACAGGATAGTGGTGGACTTCAAATTATAGAGTCGCAACATCTACCATCCGATATAATGGAAAACAACCGAATGTTTTCTTTATTTGTTTAAGGGCAGGTGCCATCTTATTTTCTTATACGCATTTTAGAATTGCCCTAACCGATATTTGCCTTAATAAGCTACTGTTTCACCGGGTGACTACTCTCAATATAGGGGTCGGGACTTATACGAAGGCGACCGCTGCCGTGTCGGGTGGGCAATGTTCTCTGGGATGGGGGAAAGTACGTTGCGTGGAGAGGGGCGGAGGGGAGGGTTCGCATGCTCGGTACGAAACACAATCACACCCTACCTTCGGTACTGATTAGTTCGGAACTCTAAGGTAGCAAAAGGGAAAGCGGTAGCATTGGAATGACACATTCAATCATCGGGCCAGTCGAAAGGGAACGGAAACCTCCCTCGGTGGCATTTTTGATGGAGCCACTTTTCGGGCCATGATGACTGACAGCGAGTGAAATGGATGGATGTTGTTCACCTGGAGTGCATACCATGCCTGCGAGTCACTCGTATCCCAGCAGTACGAAGGTTATATTTATGATTCGGGAAAAAATGTTATTCTCTTGAGATTTTTTCCTTGGTTGGAAATTGCCGTTATCGGAACTCAAAACGCGGAAATACTAGACGGCAATCACTTCTCGGGGAAGATAGAAAATTTATGAAGTGCCAACTGATATAAGTTAAAAGGAAGCAAGTTCTGAACAACAATTTTAATTGCAATTTTAATTGCCATTTCAGTCGGGTAATAATCGGACACTATTCAAGCGGCTAATACTATTGTTGCTAAAATTAATCAAATTATATCATACTCAGGATTGCGTATGTGTGCTAGTTTCGTATACATATGTCAATGCTATTGATGGATAATCTCATACCCCCGTTATTTCAAAAGTCTATGACATGCGTAATAAAGTGACTTGAGATTCACATGTCTAAGTTATTAATATTGTGTACTGAAGTACACCCTGAGGTGAAGTAATGCCCGTGAAAGTAGATAGAACCCTTACATTTTCACTGGTTTTTGATTAATTTCACGTGTTTCGCAATGAATAACCTCGTGGGCAACTTTGCGGAATGGACAAGTTAGTGCAGACCGTAGAAGAAAGCTCACGAAGTGCTAATTGCCTTCCGTTCCCATGATATCTTCCAAAGGTTTCGTGTGGATTGATTCACCTTAATACAAAGGCCGCGGAAAGTGCAATTCATGAAGTAGAACTAGAATTGCACAAGGGAGACCATTCTTTGACCTTAAATTCTTTCATGATATGATTTCACCTTACGTATCCAGGAAACTTTGTATCGGTTAGAATATTTAAATATGCTAATGTATTTTCAAAAACCATTGTTACATATTATCAGTTTCATCTGAATTCCTAGATCACTCTATTAAAAATTAAAAAAGCTGATTTTGTAGGATTCCCTGAAACGTGTTAATTGGTGCCCACAAGTTTTAACATAAAATAATAAAATTGTTCTAGAGTTGCCTGCTATCTTTGTGGACAGCAATAATTTATTAGAATCTTTCTGATGTAGTATCTGTTATGTACCTATACTGTGGTGTATTTATTCTTTATTTTATTAGGTAAAATATCAATGTTTAAGTCTAATGATTGTATCAGTACACATTGATGTGTGACGGTTATATTGTTATGACGGAATAAACTCACAATGGCTGACGGGATCACGCCATCTGCATTGGAGATCATGTACTCTCCCTTTTTCCTGTCAGTCGATCCTGATCGCCCAAGCAGCCGTGGGCTTAGGTAATTGAGGTTTACTTCCTTAACTCGACGATTCCTATCCAGGTTGATAAATGCAAACTAAACACAAACATTTTCTTTGACACGGCTATTGAGTCAGTTGGAATACCTTACTATATCCTGGCTTCACATTAGGGGTTGCCAACCTCGCGCAACACCAGGCATTAGGAGTGATACCTCCAATGTATGTGGCGAGTGACTTAAGCATGTATTTAAAAATTACAAAATGATTCGAGGTATGACAAATACTTGCTACATCCGCGTAGTACTTTTAGCTGTCATTTTAAAAACTGTTAAATATTCTACGGTATCATTTACCAAGGATAACAAAAAACCACTCTTCAACTATGCTTATAGTACATGAAATGACTTCATTCCTTTCATTAAACTGCCTGCATTGGCAATAAGATTCAGCCACTTAGGCATGCTACACCCATGGAGGAAGTTGAAGTTTGGCTATTACCGAACCCAAAGACTTGCCTCAATTTTGGAAATGTTCTATCTTCCTCAAATTACTGCCCATACCATTAATGATAATACTGAATACATATGTTCCAATGAATGACTACATATTTAGCCTAACGAGGCCCAGGTCTAGGAAATTAACACCTTTCCGTGTTTTACGTTGGTGGCACTTCCGCCTAATTTTGGATTTTATTCAACTCGTGTTTTCAACATACCTAATTTTACTTGCATCCTGTATCGTAGTGTCTCATCCGTTTTTTATCGGTTGTGTGTGGTTAGTCAATATTTTCCAGTTCATGAAACCCACTAATTACGAAGGTTTTTTTTCATTCTTTCGAGCAGGTATATCTTAGATCTTCTGTAAGATTGGGTTCCGTGCCAACTTGAGTTAAGTTGGGAAGACGTTGGAAATTCTCTAGCTCAAGGTCGCTCCTGGTGGTATGAAAGGACGGGAATGCTTGAAATCTTCTGATTTTTATATTACGCATTAAGATTAAGAAATTGAAGTTTAAACATACGGAAACGTGAGTCGTTACGTCCTGGAAAAGACATCTTAATAGGAAAGATGAGATTTAACACTATCCTTAAGCTGTTCTATTTGGCTAAGGTTTAAAACATTGTTGCTTGAGAACTGCTGATATATTTAACAGCAGCTTGTAAGTATTGATGCGCGAAACGATAACAACATTTATTAAAGGCGGGTAGATTTAAAAAAATATCTAAGATTTATCCTTCAAGTCCCTTGAATATTGCTAGTTCTCCCAGTTTACCGAATGAAGGTTTAAGCAATAAGGTTCACTGTGCATTTACTAGACTTGTCATTCTATTTTCAGCGTTGGCATAAAAGATTTTGAGGGTGGAGTTAAGGTGGGGCAGTGCCAAGGAGGTGGGATGATTTGGTCTGGAAATGTGAGGCAAGTATAATCTTTCATTGATTTGTATTTTAGGAAAGCATCTTCATTGAAAGGTTGAATTTCCATCAATGCCATAATTATTTAATATTTGGTGTACATTTTCATTAAGCTATGATATGAGCTAACTAGCAGAGCTATTGTTAAGTACTACAATTCTAGCATATTTTCCAAATAATTTCACTATCCTTTTGATAATGTCTACTAATCAGTTAAAAGCATGATGAAGAACTAACTAGTTTTCATAGTATTAATATTCACCCGAAATTTCAATGCTTATCCTTTAAATTACGGATGTGCTTATTATTTCGCTTTGAATTCCATGGCCTGTTTTTAATTATGTAAAATTTTCAATGCTACCTCTTTTATGGAAAAAATAAGATCATAAGCATTTTATAGTGAGGTATAATATTATTAAATATTACCTTCCTAGGGTATTATAATATGCACTTAAAATTTGGTTATTGGTAATTTCATATCCACAGAGAAACTTTTTTTGCCGTTGATTTCATAATCTTCAGTACCAAATATATTTATCCTCATACATTCCTCACCATTAAGCCCTTAACATCAATGTTCTAGATTTACTACCATGCCGCAGTGACCTCGTGGTAAAGTTTTTTTGAGAATATGTGAACGGTGACGTTCATCTACGTTCTGATGGAACACATGTGTTCATCATGAAACTGGTTCTTCATCATTAGTATGCAAGAAACATTAATGAATTCCTTCCTACACTTCTTTGCTCGTTTTCTATGCTTTCCTAAGACAAATATTTTTGAGCCGTATATTTGTGCTAATATACTAGATAACATTCAAATAGATCCATAAAGCTGCACTCACTGCCCTTTTTTGTCCTTCATTTTTTCCAGTTTTGAAAATCTTCCCTTTATTCTGGTTATTATGTAATATTAGCACCTGATGCCTTTCATATTGAACCTCACAGCCCTTCCTGGTCTCGTTCCAGCCTCCATGTCTTACCATCCATCTGTATAATCTAAGTATACAATTGCCTATGTGTTCTTTGTCAGTCCCTAACGCTGCTAGAGAGCGCGATCTAGAATTATATTTAGCTTTTCCCTTGTTCAGAGGTGGCTGTTCCTTATTTCCTTTTTCCACTTCTTTCCGTCCCTCATATCCTCCGCACTGTCTTGTCTCCCTCATGTCGTTAGCTATACCATCCTAACACCTTTTCCTTGGTCGTACTCCGTGCCTACTATACTCCCCCTCCAGGTCAAACATCCTTTTTGCTCCATGGCTCTCTATCTTCTCATAAAGTGCCCAAACCAGCGTAGCCGACTTTACTGAGCCTTCTGTGATGCCCCCGCCACTCCAGCCGTCTCCTAGGTTGTCCTTTTTAATTCTAACCTTCCTTGTCTTACTGATAGCCCATCTCTGCATCCTCATTTCTGCCGCATCTAGTTTCTTCTCTCTTTCTTCGCCGGCCAGGTCTCACTGCTATATATCATGGCTGGTCTCACCTCGGTCATAAAGATATTTCTTTTGAACCTTTTCGTTATTCTTCTGTCACACAGCATACAGCTCTTTTCCATTTCATCCATCCCTCTAGTACTCTATGTTCAGCTCCTTTTTAAACCTCCACTTCGATGACTTAGGAGTCAAAATATTTTGACTCAGTCACCCTCCCAACCCTTCATCTAATAGTTTGATACCCCCTACTCTGCCAGCTCCACCCAGCCACATATGTCCCATCTTCTGTCTACAAATCTTGGGGCCAACATCCTCCACCGCCACTCGTCACTTTTCTCAGGTTTCTTCCACCTTGTCTTTTTTTTCTTCCACTTTTACGACATCGCCTGCAAAAATGCCGGACCGAAAAGCTAAGTTCTGAACCTTTTCGGTCAGTCCATCCATCACGAAGTTGGAAAAAGTAGGGCCAACCCCTGGTGTAGTCATGCTGTCACTGAGAAACGGTCACACAAACACAGGTTCTTACCTTGGTTTACGTTTCATCATACGTATTCTTTACCAATCTTACATTTTTCTATGTTATTTCCCTCACTCTCAAACTTTTACATATCTTCTCTCTTGGCACTAAATCGTATGCTTTCTCCAGGTCTATGAACACTAGGTGTCTCTTTGCTTTTCACTTTACTTTTCAATTAGTTGCCTTGAGGCAAACAGAGCGTCTGTCGTTCCCTAGCCTACCTACTATGCTGGTTACTTGAGACAGTTGTTTCCTCTACGAATATCCTCTCTATGATCCGTTCCCAAACCTTCACTATGTGCGGTATTAACTTTATCCCTCTATAATTCCTGCAGTCCTGAACTATTTATCACTTCCACTATCACAGTGGAATATTATGCATAGGCACCATCATACTCTCTCTAAAAGCCTCGGGCATCCTTTCCCCATTATGTACATTCACAACTGGATCCCATATCAGGTCTGTTCCTTCTTCTCCCTAATAGTCCAGTCACTTTGTGCACAAAAAGGGGCTCGACCTTGCAAAAGGTCATGTATTTCTAATTTTTTAATATGTTGTTAGGATCTATGCCAATAGTAAAAAACCAAATTTTCAGCTTCGAAAAACTTGTGCAATCTGCGCAGTGCGCAGAAAACTGCGCAAATTTTGCACTTTTGTTTGTTTTTACTCAATATCTCCTACAATATTTGACCTACAGAAAATAATTTTCAATACTTATTTAAAGAAAATATATTGTGCTACAATTTAAGACCAAAACAATCTACGTATGTTGAGAACTTTTTGAGAAACGGCTCTTCAAAAAAGGCAATTTTTTCCAAAAAGTGAAACTTTTTCATTTTGGTCATGTGTCTTGCCATATATCGGCAAAAGTAATCATCCTGCAACAAAAGCTATCAGAACTAAATGTATAGTAAATTCATTTACCTTTAATTTGAGCTGAAAACGACTCATGTAGGTCCAATAGTTTTTTCAAAAATAGCATAAAACAAAATTACGGAAAAATCGATTTTTGGAAAAATTGACGTATACTGTTTTGAGCACCACAGTTATCAATTGTTCAGTAAAAAAAAACTTAAGAGGTATATTTTGCATGTGTTGTGTCATTTATATGATTATTTTGACCCTCCAACGCCGTCCTATGTGCTCTGCACCGCGGTTCAGGGTCGTTTAAAAGGCCGCGACCCTTTAAACTTCCCATGGAACCGTCATAAGTGCTGTGTAGCGACCTCGCATGGTGTTTTAATGTATTATTTAAGGCAATAAATATTATTCCAACGAAATATCTTCTGACCTGCTTATAAAATATGTTTCATAGTCT
Source organism: Pyrrhosoma nymphula (assembly GCA_963573305.1). Taxonomy (NCBI): domain Eukaryota; kingdom Metazoa; phylum Arthropoda; class Insecta; order Odonata; family Coenagrionidae; genus Pyrrhosoma; species Pyrrhosoma nymphula. The sequence goes on from OY754332.1 coordinate 122,237,954, forward strand.
ATTTTATACTTTGAGTTTTATTAATTGAGAATTTTTCTCTAAAGATATCGATATTTTGGACATTTTTTATTCCTTCCTCATGAAATAAGTAACGTTTTCTCGTCTAATTATCTCGAAGTTGCGATGAAAAGCTTTTATATTTTGACTTGGAAGAATACCGTAAACATATTTGGTGTTCGGATGAAGATAATGCCACTTTTTCCGGCACCGGTCAACATAAACACTTCCCCTCGTTGACTACATCTTTTTCAAGGCAGTCGTTGCGACGAGCTTCATTTCGGATTGGAGTAATGAACACGTCTGGTTTAGAAGGGCAGGCAAGAGTTACGATGTTTTCTCTTCCTTTCAATTAACTCCAGTGTATTATCTTGGCTAAACATGGGAACCTTTTCTTCGCCCTTTTGATGATACTAAGGCAGTGGAAGTCAGGGGTGGCTCGCACAGACTCCACCGCCTATCTCGAGTGATTATTGAGTCGAAATGGCTGAGTTGGAAAACCTAATGGGTAAGCAAATTGTGGCGTGATGAACTCAGCTGCTTCCTAGCAACCCAGCCCATCTCACTATGTCAGAGGCATCTGGAACGAAGTTATTTCTCTGATAGGAGACCCAAGCCTGTAATATTCTGACACATCGTTGCAAGATAGATTTGGCGCCCTCGCACGTGAGGGGTATACATTATGCCTTCTTTCGTCAGTTTTACCATAGAAACCGAAGTGTTCGGACCTATGTGAAATGAGTGAATTGGTGAATAACTGTAGCGAAATATCTGTTCCACCGGGAGTTAGTTTTATATGTCGCAGTGCATTGGAGGAAGGCCCAGCTGTAGTTGTTAAAAACCAGGCCATAGCCGAGGCTGGGGAGAAATGCTTTGTGGCTCTTTACGGGGATGATATAAAGAGGGACACCTTGAAAACCTCCGCTACCAGCTTTTCATAAATTCGGCATCCAACTCAAAGGTTAACCTTACTCGTTAGCCTCCAACGGCCGATGCATCGAATCACCATTATTATAGAACTTACCACAAAGTTCAGAACTGGTTGGGGGCAAATAAAAACCCTACAGATTGGGGGTGGAAGATCGACGATCATGACCTTATCCCAGTCACTACCACCATGGATCCCACTCCTCAGAATCTATTGCGCATGATATCTTGTACATGCAGAAAAGGATGCAGTGGGGGATGCAGCTGCCGCAAAGCCAGATTAAAATGCTCAGCACTATGTAAATTTTGTAGTGGCAAATCATGCCACAACGTTCCATATTGCCATATTGGAGATTCTGACGACGATGAAGACGACCCCGCCCCTATCTTCTCCGAACGAGTTGTGGAGCTCTCTCCACCAGCACATGGAATAACAAAGGATTTCTCAGAACTAGGGCCGTCAAAACATATGAAATTATGATGTAAGTAGTACCCGACTTTATTAGCATGTAAATATTAATTATGGTAATTGCATATTTTTGCATGTATTACGTTATTACTTTTGTTATTATAACCATAATATCATATTTATCAAAATAAGTTACCTTGGTTGAATAAAAAAGTAGGGAACATTGCAAATAAATATAATTACCTACTCGAGTCAACTCTCTTGTGCAGCTTCAATATTTTACACCCCTTATTTTATTTAAGTAGTGGGGAATGCAGCTGCCGCAAAGATGAATTAAAATGCTCAACTGTATGTAAATTTTTCTAAGCTAAATCATGCAAGAACCTTCTATCTGTTCATATTGAGGATTTCGACGACGACGAAGACCCGTCTCTTTCTTTGTCGAATGAGTTGAAGAGCTCTCTCCACGTGCTCAGGGATTCTCTGAGGAATTCTCAGAGCCAAGGCCGTCGAAAAAAGTGAAATTATAACGAAGCAGATTAGCTCTTAGCATGTGAATATTAGCTATTGTAATTAATCTTTTTGTGATAAAAAATTAAAACTAGTAACTAAATTATGTGACCTGTACGTGTATGTGACCTGTTTACATTGATTTTTCCAAAAATCCATTTTTCCGTAATTTTGTTTTATGCTATTTTTGAAAAAACTATTAGACCTACAGGAGTCGTTTTCAGCTCAAATTAAAGGTAAATAAATTTACTATACATTTAGTTCTGACAGCTTTTGTTGTAGGATGATTACTTTTGCCGATATATGGCAAGACACATGACCAAAATGAAAAAGTTTCACTTTTTGGAAAAAATTGCCTTTTTTTGAAGAGCTGTTTCTCAAAAAGTTCTCAACATACGTAGATTGTTTTGGTCTTAAATTGTAGCACAATATATTTTCTTTAAATAAGTATTGAAAATTATATTCTGTAGGTCAAATATTGTAGGAGATATTGAGTAAAAACAAAAAAAAGTGCAAAATTTGCGCAGTTTTCTGCGCACTGCGCAGATTGCACAAGTCTTTCGAAGCTGCAAATTTGGTTTTTTACTATTGGCATAGATCCTAACAACATATTAAAAAATTAGAAATACATGACCTTTTGCAAGGTCGAGCCCCTTTTTGTGCATAAAGTGACTGGACTATAAAGTCTAAGCCTCCACAGGGAGGCCATCTGGTCCTACTCCCTTTCCGTTCTTCCTCCGAATGACGTCTTCCCCTTCTCCTAAGTACTTTCCCCCTTATATCATTAACCTACTGTGTGTGTGCGGTCTTTCTAGGTCTTGTATCTTGCTTTTGCTAAGCCGAATAGAATCTTCTGTCCCCCAGGTGTCTCAAACTCTTCACACAGCTCATCCGCTGCCCTCTCTTTAGCGATTACAACAGCCAACTCTTTCTTCCAGGCCTCTTCCTTCCTCTGGCTCATGCTGTCTCTGAGATGCCATATTTCTTTTTACGGTTCTCGGGTTTCTTGAAGGTGGTATTCATGGCAGCCATATGACAAGCAGTGGAAAAATCCTTGACAATCTCTTCTTCCTGGTTTCTCACTCCGACCCCACCCACCGTGCACTCTTCTGGAACCTTCCGTTCCCTCCAACATGGCCATTCAAGTCCTCCACGATGAAATATCTCTCCTCTGGTGATATTTCTACCATCTAAAGGTCTAAATTACTCCAGAAATGTAAATGTTTCCTCTAAATTTCATTGAATGAGAACATCATTCATATATAATATTTTATTCGAATTCTAGATCTAAACACGAACAACTTCGTGTTAGACTGCATTTATAATCCCAATGTATTTATGGTTATACATATTTAGATTAATTTAATAACATACATAAATATATATAGATAATTTTAATACAATCAACAGGAGGGGAGCGAGGCAGGGTTCTTCAGTCCTTCCACGGGTTTGACGAGGTCCCCTGCATCGGACAGCCCCCAGTTCCCGATGAGACTAAAAACATTCACCTCAATCTCTTTCCATGCAGTTTAATTCTTCGGTTTGTGTATTATTTTCTAAATGAGCTATGTATACTCCTGTGCAGCCATTTTTTTATTGCCCCGGAATTATAAAATTTTAAATCGTTCCATTCAACAAACATTTACTCCGAAACTTCACAACTGGGGTCAAAGGAATTTACAGTGGACAGACACTTGACCTGAATGATACATTATCACTTAATGACTTCTAAGGCCGAACCAGGGGGCTAAATATTCTCAACTCGGCACACCTAAAACCAAAACATAAGAATAATTAAGGACTATGCAGTCCTCATAATAATACAATACAGAAAAAGAAAGAAGCATTCATGACCAACACCAGCATGTATGACGCTTATCCTAATTTGATAATTGATTAAATATTTATATCAGAGGGCTGTTCTTTCATAGTACTGAAATTTGTCTGCAGAGATTATTCATATGATGTCACACTTGACTGAAGCATTATTCTCAAGATTCTTTTGAAATCACATTTGCAATGTTACATTATATGGCGTAGCTATATCTTCTCGGCTCAAAATTAGTTCCTTTTGCTAATATTTCAGAAACCTCATTTAAAAGTATGAATGTTTTAATTCCCAAAATCATCAAGTTATGGTTGTTCGTCTTAGCCGTCAGAACCTGTTAAAAGATAGATTTTAAATTAGTATGTACCGTTAAAAATAACATTTTAGCATTGAATTTCAATGAAGATTGTGCGTACCAATGTGACCAGAACATTGCATCAAACAGAATTTGAATAGAATTCTTTCAACATCACACTAGCAACTTTTTCACCAGGGTATAAGTCCACTTCCATATAGTGCATTGTGCATTCCATTTATAAATTTTCATCACATAACTGATTATCATTTAGTACTAAAATTATTTGCATATTAACGATTGTTTTTGCGTGTGACCTTTCCTTCATTAATAGTTTTGTTAAGGCAAAACGTGTTAATAGAAATCAATTTGCATTGTGGCATTCACTGATGAAAAAACGTTCAAAGAACTGATATGTACTCCATCATTTTCCTTGCACCAATCAGTAATACTAGAAAGCTACTGCTGACAGTATCAGTTTCCTGTTCTTCTTCTTTAACCTACTTTATCTATTTTCATAGGACCACCGACATCCCACCAAAATGAGCTGACAGGAAAGCGGTGTAATGTGCGCGGACAAGTGGCCGTATGCATCAGCGGCACCGCTAGACATCCCCTGCTCCACTTTACCATTGCCATCGGGGTTTGCCTCGGTCATGTGGCTGAAAACTCGACTGAAGCAGACAGAGGAGTCTTTCAGTCCTGGTTTCGAGGTCCTTCACCTCGAACTACCCTCGGAGATGGAAGACCTTCAGAAGCCAGGCGGTCCTTGAGAGTCGAGTGGCTGTCTGAATTCAGCATGCATAATTCGAACGGAAGAGGGATTAATGTTAAAATTTATGATACATGAAAATAATAAAAACCAGTATTTATCATTCGTTCTTTTTATTTTCACTTATTCACCATTGGTAATGACATTAAATCAATGTCTACTGTGTCATAAATCTTAATCAAAAAAATACCCTGCAAGCCACCTCATGGGTGTGTGGCAGGGGGCGTTAAATCTAAAAGGTGTTAAGTGCCTGAATTAAACAACTATTTCTTGTCTAAACCATTTGCATGACGTATTCACTTGGAAACAGTTGAAATTTTCGAAATTGATAAGTTAAAAAAAAACTTATGTTGCTCTCAATATATTATAATGCTGACTACTAAGTTCATAGTTATCCACGCTATATGAATTTCGATAATTGTTGAAAGTAATCACACAAGAGTTAAACCTAATCGCAATGGTGTACAGATGACACTTATGAAAGTGCTTAACTTCTAATTTTGTAGCATGCAGGGGTGTATGCAACGTTATGACCTAAAGCCTTCCGGCCATTCATTAGGGAAGTTCGAAGCAACGATCTAAAGGGAGGGAGAAAGGGCACTACAAAACGAATAGGGAGAATTTTTGACAAGTGGTTCGGAGAAAGCCGAATTATTTAACTACTATCAATGCAATAAAAAAGCCATCGCAGAATACTACAGTCATGGTAAGATTATTTAAAGTAAAATACGCCGCCTATCGATAATTGTACTCACGGAATAGAAAGCTTGCTATAGGTTTGAAGTCAAAATAAACAACCAGGTCCCGAATAAATTCCTTCCCACGTGTGCAGAGAATTTTCTCCAGAAATAGCTCCCTACTTTCAGAAAATATTAATAAATTCAATAACGAAAATACAGCACACAAGTTATGGAAAAACGCTAATGCCAAACCAATGTTTAAAAGTGGTGATAAGAAACGGTCTCCGATCCTGCTAAACCATCTAGTGCAAATTCCTTGAACATATAATTGCCAGTTCAGTTACGAGACACGTTTATATCCAGAACTTGGTAATAGAAACCCAGCATGCATTAAGAAAGAGAAGATCATGCTAAACTCGATTAGTTATTCTTGCCTACGATATTTTAGTCTTGGGTGAGGATAGCTTTCCAGTTAACGCAATTTTTACGGAGTTTCAAAAGGCATTTGATGAAGTTTCCAATAGAAAGTTACTTATGAAATGTACGTATGTTCTTAATATCGTATACATATTTTCCTGATTAGTAAGATTCGCGGACGACTAGGCATTGGTTAGTCGATCATCGAAGGGATTGCAAGCTTTAGTATATGTATTAGAATATCAGTGTGGAAAAACGAAATTAAGATAAATCTTAACAACCTTAATAACAAAATCAATGAGATACTTTTGGACTAAGAAGGCGTGGCTGGTCATTAAAGTAGGAGGGCACAAACTGGAACAAGTAGAGCAATTTAATTACTTGAGTATTACACTGGAAGAAAATGGGCATAGTAGCAAAGACATTTGGAGGTTAACAGCATTTGTAATTGAAGCGTTGATGCAAATAAGGGTCCTGATGACGGGGACCTTCAGTAAGGAATTCATGAAGAAGCTGGTGAGGAGCTTGATATGGAGTGGGGCATTTTATGGGGCAGAAACATGAACTCTGAGAAAGTAGGACGAAAATAGGCAGCAAGTGTTCGAGAAGTGGATGAGGATGGAGAAGGTTCGGTGGGCGGAAAGGAAAACAAATAAGGAAGTGCTTGACATGGTTGGTGAGCAGAGGAAACTTCTGGATGATACTAGGAGGCCGGTTAGGTGGCTGGAAGAGGTAATTATGGGACAATGGGTTACTCCAGGCCGTGATAGAAGGATGGATATTGGGCAATTGCGGAAGGGGAAGGAAAAGAATAAGTTTTATGAAATGTACGAGGAAGGGTAGGATATAAGCTGTGATGAAGAAGGAATTACTAGAAGTAGATAGAGCCCTCAATGTATAAAAATCTGGAAGGTTTTCTCAGACTCTAATTAGAATCTATCCTTAACCAGTAGATTAGGTAATATAATGATTAAAACTTGTAAAAAATTATTTGTTTTCGTTAGGGTATTTTATTACCCCATGCGCCTACTTACGTGACTTTTTGCAGTGATTTCATTTTCCTTTCTTTGACTCATACGAGGGCATCATTTTTTTTGCAACCATTCTAAAATATTGTAATTTCTTTATTTCCTTGATAGAACCATGTTTATCACAAATATTGAAGCAATAGATGTATCGGATCAATTAAACCTTACTTCCCCCAAAACGTATGAAACCGTGGCGTACAAAATGTAATTTTCTAAGGGGTGCAAACCCTTCACTTACGTGCAGGGTTTGGACCCGGTTAGTAGGTATGGGCACTTGTTTGTCTGCAATTATGAGTGAGGAGTGACAAATATTGCAAAATTGAAAGTCATAGCCTTTCTGCAGATGAAATAATGGGTGTTATGACTGACAAATGTACACATTTTTACGTTTTTCGAACAGCCTTACTGCTCAGTAGAGATAGAATTGAAAAATAGTGTGATGAATTGACCGAAAAAGTTTTTCATCGGCCTTCTTTTTCAGGTGAGATTCATTCAGAACGTTAAAATCTTCGATATTTGTAAGATTAAAACGGGTTTCGATAAGAAATATTTTAGTTAGCAATAAGTATGAAACTATTTTTATTCCTCTTACGCTGCATTCGTCTTGAGGACCCCAAACATGTGAAATAGACGAAATCACTGGTTTCCGAGAAGTATGCGGAACTTTCACAACAAACGTTCACATCCAACGGAAAAGAATGTATTTTCGGAGGAAAATATCCCCCTCAATTTATTCAAAGCAAAACAGCAAAGTACGGGACTTAAGTCTTCACTTTGATCGACACCAGGATAACGAACACGAAAATAATGAAGTTTATATTGTACTCATCCACCCTTTTCGGCTGTAAAATCAGCCATGGAATATGTTGATGCGCTTAGTAAAAACTATAGAAGGTACAGGAAGAAGCAACCTCTGACAACTGGTTCAGAAGTATTCCATTGCTTAATTGTTTGATTCATGAAAATACTATTTACACAGGCAAAGAAGGCATAAGGGAAAGGTTCTATCATCTAAGGAAGAAAACGGCTTGAGTTCCACCTGAAATGTCAAATTATAGTTGTAGATCTGTAGGAGCTGGCATTCTTAGCTATAACAATTGTATCTTTCGTACCGATGAAAAACCGAAGTGTTTTCATGGTGTCCTCTATGAATCACGGTACTGCGTTTAATGACTCACCGGGAGATATGCAGGGGCCTGAAATTGCAAGCGAGTATAATTTCACGTAGTGAGGAGTAGGCACCATTGGTGAAATGTGCGCAACGACCAGTACTGCCAGACGCTGCAAAAAAGGCCACCAGTAATGTTGTCAAAAATATACATATAGGAAGCAAAAACGCGCAATAATTGACATGAGCAATAATTCCGAAAGTAAGCTCGTTTGGAGGTAATTTTTGAGAAAGGTAGTTCTGGAGCTCGTAAACAGATTCGAAAAAGGGCAGCTTGCAAGTATGTGGCTAAATTCCTTCGAAGAAAGGGTGAATGTAGTTCCAGAATCACAAAACTAAGTGAATGCTAAAAAACGATGAGCTTAAGACATATGGAAACTAAATTCATGTATTATGTTGCCAATTTACTAACAGAGATAAATGTACATTACTCAAACTTACATTTTTATTAACATTGCTTTGATTGTCAATATCAGTAACGCAGTGAATATCTTGACATTATATTCTGCCTCACCTTCTTACTTCAAGAAAATATTATCATTTTCAACTTCTTGTGATTTATCTTCATCCAATACCTTTCGCACTGCACCTCTAACGTGTTCATCATTTATTGTAACTCATTGGTTGACTGAAAAACCAACTCTTGATCATCTGCAAATTTCACTGATTTTATCAGCTCCCCTCCTACCTTTATTCTTACCTCCATCTCCTCCTCTGGCTCCCTGACCATTTCTTCTGAATACACGTTAAAAAGCAACAGCGATAATGGGCACCTTTGTCGTACTCCCCGTCCTATCATGGCCCATCCCGATTTTCCATTGGCTAAATTCTTCTACACTCCCATTAATTTGGTCCAGTTTACCCTATCAAACGCCTTCTCGAAATCTACGAAGCATGCAAAAACAGGTCTCTGCCCAAAACAGGCCCATACTCAAGGTTTCTCTCTACTAGCATCTTCATCACTTCTATAGCATCTCGTGTTCGTGTCTCTCTCCTGAACCCAAGCTGGTCGTCACCCAGGTATTCGTTAGCCTTCTTCTTTAGCCTTCAATTTATAATTCTCAGAACTACTATGGCTGCGTGAGATATGAAGCCTATTGCCCAATAGTCATCTCACTTTTTTGCCTTAATCTTCTTCGGTATCGGAATTAGTATGTTCTTCGTGAAGTCATCCGGTCAAACCCCATCCTCATATATCCTACGAATAAGCGGAAAAAGTTCTCCTCTTCCATTCTTCCCCATACTCTTTAGAAACTCTGCAGGTATGTTGTCTGTTCCCACCGCCTTATTCCTTTTCATACTTCGTTGAGCTCTTTCAATTTCACTATCTAGTATACCTGTTTGGATGCCATCTTTGTATATGTCATCTTCCCTGTTTTATATCTAACTTATTGGACCTTATTTTCTTACATAAAGATTTTCAACATATTCTTACCACTTCTCCTGGATCTCATTTGGTTCTACTATCAACTTTCCTGTCTTTTCTGTTATCTTTGCAATTCCTCTTCCCTAACTACCGCCCGTCAGCTCCTTTACTTTCCTATATGATGCATCGGCTCTTCCCTCTTTTTGGCATTTCTCTAACGAGTCGATCTGATCCCTCCACCATGCCTCTCTTGCTTTCTTTGTTTCTCTTCTAAGCATGTAGTTTAATTCCTGATATTTTCTCTCGCCTAGCTCTGAGTATACGCTCTTCCATTTCCTTCTCTCCTGCATCTCCATTGTCATCTCCTTCGTGATCCACGGTTTTCTAATATCGCACTTACGCCTACTGTTGCTTTCGCCGCTTCTACAGTTTCTTTTTTCAGACTTCCCCATTCATCTTCCATTGATCTCTCTATGATCCACACCCATGATTTTATCAACCTGCTCTCAATACTTCTTCTTCATTGCCCCATTAAATGACTCTGTGTTATACTTTCTTACCCTCTGACCCCTTCTTATCTTTTTGAGTTTTACGAAGTATTTCATGACTAATAAGCCGTGATATGAATCCACATCAGCCCCTGGATACGTACGAAAGTTTGAAACACTATTCCTGTATCTGTGACGAACCATAAAAAAATTATTTGAAACCTACCTGTGTCTCCTGGCTTTCACCAAGTGTATCTACGTCGAGGATGATGTCTAACTATGTATTTGTAATCACTAGGTCATTTCTTCTTTATAACTCCACAGGATTCTCGCCGCGATGATTTCCCCTTCCTAAACCATACTTGCCCACCTCCCACCCATCTCTTCATTCACCCATCATCGCGTTCCAATCCCCAAGTGCACACTCCCAGATTTAACACAAATTATTTCCTCTAGCTGATCGTATACACCATTTACCTCCTCTCTATGATTAGAGGCAGGCATATAAACATGGATTATAATTAACTTCGTTGTATATACCTTTAGCTCAACGGCTATTATCCTATCACTCACCTGTTCTGCATAAGTACACTACTTTTCTACGAAGTTTCCTGCTCATTACGAACGCAACATCGCGCTGGCTTTCATTCCCTCCGCTATATATCTCTCCATAGCCATCGCTCCAGTAGTCCGCGCTACCTTTCCATCTTACTTCGCCCAGACCCATGATGTCTACACCCACCCTCTCCATTTCTTACTTTATATTCTCTAACTTGCCTACCCTTAGTGTAGTCCTAACATTCCACGTGCCTATTCTGATTGTTACGTTACTCTTCTGTATTTGTTTCTTCTGCTGCTGTATTTTCCTCTACCTCCGAGCAAGGATTTCGTGTGATGACGACCACAAGGGCCTTGCTCCCACCGCTGCCGGGCACGACACCCAGCCCTTTCGGCCGAGTCCCGTAGTTGCCAGCATTCATTTTCATATAAGAACTGTCCATATTTTTAAGGTTTTTATAAAATGAGATAGTATTCTGTGGCCTTACTCAATAGTTTTTATTCGTGGCACCACTGCGTGTGAGGCCGCCGCACTGAGGTCAGACGCTATTTGCAGCCACCTCACTGAGGTACAGACGCTGCGTGGACTTTCATTAGTCTGTCTCCTAACCTTCGACCTATCTGGAATGGGTGGCCCTACCCGGAGCATTACTCCCGCCTATTCAGCTTAAGGATCATCGGAGCTCGCAAGCCCTTTCACCACGGCAAGGTTATATTCCAAGGGGAAGGGTCCAGGCACCGAGTGACGGTAATTTTGCGTGTTCGCACGGCCATGATAGACTTTCAAAGGATATTTAGCTTTACTTTTGAACCATACATGATTCATATTTACCACACAACTAGAGTAATTGAACGATCGTTAATTTTTCTACGACGAAAATTAGGCTATATGTTACGGTCTCGCCCGCTAACGGCAGCACAAGAGCCTTCGACTAAGGGCATGAAGATGGAGAAGGCGGGGGCGGGGGGGCATCAAGAGAGTGACGCAGGGCCGGCAACAACATTAACGCTGTAAGAAGGTAAAAAAGTGGAACGCATAATATATATCGGCAAGGAATGGAGGTAAAGAGCTATATTCTAACACACTTCCTAACAAAAACGGTGAACTGGGTTTCGATGCGAGTGATTTTGCGCTGTAAATTTCGCAGATGCGTTGGCATTGGCTTGGACCATTTCGAAAAAGTTTGAAGGATAGAGATAGTTTTGAGAAACCCGTCGTCAACATTAGATATCTCTTAAGGAAAGGAGACCAAGATTTCACGGGTCAACGCTCGATTAGGTGGACGAAGCAATAAACTTTTAAGAGCTCGGCATTACTTGGGAAGTGGAGTGTTTATGCTCCTTGGGAACTGAAGAAGGAGGGTGGGAATGAGCCTACCGTAGAAATTCTCCTCTTAACGCTAAGGTCCAAGGACTTCACGGTTTAACGTGCCAGCCGGCGGACGGAGCACGTAGCACTCCCTCCATAGCGTGTGAGGGTGATACAGAGAGGGTGGACAGAAACCCATCGTCGGCATTCGCCAACTTCAGCATGTTTTGAATGCTACTATCGCACAGCTAATAGAGCAGAAATAATGTAGGGAGGTTGCACCACATGCATAATAGATGGTATCATTAAACACCACTATTATATGAAAACGCATGCCTTGACTGGTTTCTGAAGAAGGTTTTCGCGGCGTGCAGGTTTGCAGTCAGGCAGGTTTCCGGGATTCGTCCGCGTTGTCATTTTTGGTGGCGGCGTTTCACCTACTATGCTATAGGCGTCCTCAGGCCAGGCTGAAGTGGAGAATGCTTCGAAAGGGCCGGTATTTATGTTGTTCAGTGGGGGTGTCTTCCCGCCAGTTCTTCAATTGATTGGTCCCTGGCTCACATCCGCAAAACGCGGGAAGTGGGAAGGGTCCTTTTTGGAGCCATGGAATACACGTTTCCAAGTGTTGGAAAGGATGTATGCATCTTCTCTATTCATGTTGTATGGCCTCTTGATTATTTCCACAGCTTCTCTGATGATTCTTGGGAAATACCTCTTTTCTTTGGCCAGGATGTTTGGTTTTTCGAAGTTGATGCTGTGACCTGGCTCCGTCAAGACATGTTGAGCAATGGCTGATTTTTCTTCCTGCTTGTTCTTGAGTGCCCGTGCATGTTCATTCAGCCTACATTGTATGGTCCTCTTGGTTTGGCCAACGTAGAATTTCCCACAGCTGCATAGGACTTCGTATACTCCCTCGTGGATCCCTGGTGGGAGGGGGTCTTTGGCTTGAGTGAGGAAACTGGCTATTTTGTTTCCGCGTATTTTCACCAATGTTCCCATTATAGAAGCTGTCAACATCACCAGAAGATTGGGTGAGCTTGATAGCGAGGTTGACGAACGAGGAAGTGTTCGATAAGGTGTCGGAGTTAGGGAGACTGGTGGCATAGATACAGAGAAGACAATGCAAGTGGATGGAATAGGGTTTGCGAAGGTATGGAATGCAGTAGAAAGTGACAAGCGTGGAAAAATGTTTGAGTAATCACGCAAGGGGACGAAGGATAGGAATTGGGTAAGGAATGACGGGAGGTTGAAGGAATTAAGAAAACTCTAAGCTCTAGACGCTAAAACTCAGCCTTTTGCTGCTACGGGCATGCACATACCTACACTCGGCGTGAAAAAAACTGAAGTTAGTGCAAGCGACACTAACATAGTACCTACTACATTTCGTGAAACGTTTTATTTTGATTTTGGGATGTGCATGAGTTGAAATAAATAAAAAAATCTGTTCAGTCGGTAGTACCAAAATAATACCCGAGAAATACTTTACAGGAGGTTGGGAACTACCGTAATCACAGAAATTGCCAGCCCTCAAGGAAAAATAGTCTATATACGGCTCAGATGAAGCTCTGGCTTTAAAAATGCAATGCAAATGATGAGCCGTAACTTACAGCAGTCCGTATGGATACAAACTATGTTTTTCAAATGTAATTTTATTGTGCTTTCTCATTTGAAGCAATTCAATGATTGAAAGCGAATTTTATAGTGCCTAATGCGATAAAGTGACGGCACAAAAAACGTGTACGGTGCTTTGATCGGGAAGTATATTTTTTTAATCGGAGTGGGAGGGCGTAGTGGGGGGGGGGTGGGCGGCCAGCGTGGGTGGGGCCGTGGGGGAGGAGGGGTTGGGGTGGAGGGTTTGGGCCACAGGTAAGGACCCCCACACGGTATCTATGGTGGGCTAATGCGCAGTACATTTACAAATCATGATTTGGTTTTTCTTTGGATAATACTCAAACTGAACAGGTAAAAACTCTTTTCAAAGAAAAAACATTTAGTTAGGGTTTTTAAGCTAAAATATATCGCGAATATGCGCCATTTAAAATTTAGGAATTATGGTGGGAAGATGAGAAGCCACACTTTCTTGTTTAGCAGTCGCAGCGATCATTTGTTCATATGATTTTTGTCCTAATTTGCTTGAAAAACATGTGAGGCCAATTGAAAAATAACATGAAGGCTTTTTCAATCACGGTTGATGGTATTTATAAGTGACTAAACTATTGCTAGTGTAATGGAAACAGTTTCTAATTGAATATTAATTGCACCAGTCTAATTCTAATACAAATTATTATTACATTTTCCAACTCTGATGCACATCTTTTTTTTTTTTTTAAATAAGCTTTGTAAGTTTGAAGAACATGCTAATCACTCGCAAAATCAAAGCTGCACATGGGTAGCGATAACTCCCGCCGTTCCAATTCCATGCGATTTAGACAGTTGACAATTATCGTCCTTTGGTCACTCCAGCATTGTTGCCAAATGGAAGCATTTCAATCAATGTGACTTTGTAATAATGCGTTCTAATATTCCATTTTGTAATATCTGTTTATGTTTTACGTTTAAACAATGCAAATTGTTGTTATGACTTAGAGGTTGGTTCCTGCACGTTCCTAAGAACGACAAAAGGCTAGAAACCTTATCTGAGGGTTCGTCGTTATGAAATTCCACATAATTGCAAGAGTGCGTCAACGGATAAGCTCTCTTCTGAAAAATTTAATGAGTCACGTAGAGAAAAATGAATAGTCAAAAAAACCGACGACCGTTCTCCGAAGGTCTTTTCAGGCCTTGAGGTTTTATTTTTGTTTTTTTCTTGCGCGCGTTGTGCACGTGACCCCAGCTCTGAGACTCACTGGGGTGGGATATCTGGCACCCCCACTCCTTCTGACACAACCACCCATGTTACACGAGGCACGTTTACGTGCCTCACATTGAGTACGCGGCAGAAACGCTCTTTGGCAATCGGGGAAAGAGGTGGGAAATTTGAATCGTTTCAATGATTCAATTCATACAATTCCGTTCACGCCAATGACTCGATCTTTCAAATCATTCAAAATGAACCAAATGAATAGAATAAACTAAGTGATTTGAAGGAATTCAAACACAGGAATGAACCAAATGACGACAATTAACCATATGGCCACGATGTACCAAATCCCCAAAACCACTAAGCGGGTGAGGGACCGTTCTTTCCAGCTCTGTTCTTGAATATGAAATGAATAACCGGAAAATACAAACTTCTTTCAATACTAATACCAAATGTAATTTTGATTGTTGAGGATAAAGAAATAATTAATTATTTACCTTTCATTATTTGCTTTGAATTAAGCTAACATTAGGGAATCGCAGTTACAAGTCGTGGTAGGGGACCTGTGACTTAGTGTCATTATCTTGGATTTTTATTTTTTGCTATAAAATAGCAACTACCAAGCTTTACGAAACGAAAATGACCAAAGAAATACGAAATCCATTTCCATTAGGAACATTTTCCATTCATTTAGCATAAGTCGCTCTTTACACGAATATCGCGTGTGATATCGTTGAGTTCTTCTGTCTTCTTGATCAATTTTGAATCATGGCATTCTGCGTATGTTCGATCATTCTTCCCAAATCATTCGTTTTGATTCTCTACTTAGTCGATCATTATTCACGAATCATTCTCTCTATGTATTCCGTTCGTTGATGAATCATGTAAGTCGGACTGCTTTTAATAATTCATAAATTATGCGTTTATCCACACATTTTGCTCTTTTTGAACCAGTTGAACTGGGAACATGATTCAACTCCTTTAGTTAACGACAAAGAATCGTTCGTGATGAACGATTCACTCCAAGGTGACTCTGCTCTAGCGGTTAGTCGTTGACGATCAGTGGCGGAGGGAAGAGCTATTGAGCCATCCAAGCGGCGATTCTCTACGGGTGATTCCCCAAACTGTGAGGTAAGTTTTTCTCTTGGTTATTCCTTGAAGGATTAGTTTCCTAAGTGTTTACGTCTTGAAAATGGTGTGCCGTAATAATCTAGCCTAAATAAGTATTAGAATTCTCATTTTCTTTGACATGCATTTAGTATGCATGGCATCGATGAGAAAAGGTTTTTGCCACGCGCGATCAAAGTTTTTATGTGATTTGCATCCAGAGAGTGACGGGAGCATAATTCCGATATTCTGCCAATATAGCAGTAATAAACCGATACTCCTAAATAGTCCAATATTCAAGTGAACGAATGGGATAGGAAATCCACCCCCCTTGTGATAATAACAATGAATCGCGTAGGAGTGTAAACGAAAAATTATTTATACGAGGAGTTGTAAGAAAAATGTAAATTCTTATTTAAAGAAATTTACATCAGTTATAGGCCAAAATAGAGCATATGTGAACATTGTGATTTGATATAGTTGGTTTTTATCTAGTGTTGCCGTTTGATAATGCATAATTGTTAATGATTATTTCTTCAGAATTTGGTGAAATGAATCCAGTCTTAATTTCCAATAAATTAATCGTATGTTTAGTGAACCTCCGGTGGCAGGGGAGTGGTCAGAGGTTGCCATTGTTGAAGTGAAATATTTTTGCATGTTGTTACTGAAGGTCATGGTAAACTGATAATAATGCTGCGGTGAAGTAGCGAAACTTACCTTACTACTACGTAGGTACTCAGGGACTTGATTTTAGTAAATTGAGATCTACTTGGGTCAGTGGCGTAGCCAGGAATTTCGTTCGGGGGGGGGTCCAAAACCAGGGGAAAATTTTTGAAAAACAGGGCGAACTAGACAGTCCACAGTCGATACTCGGCCAGCTATACAAACACCGCCATTACACTACCCGAACAACCGAGCCCAAATGTATCGTTTGAGAATTTATTATTTAAACAAAAGGACAAACCTTTTTTAACAACGGTATGATAATTTAATATTTGTAGACTTTCCCCTGCTCCAAGCGTAATTTATTTTTTAATATGTCTTCATATTTTGTCTTTATTTAACCAAAAGTAGCCTCCGAGGAAATCCGCATTGCGAAAATTTTCACATGAAAGTAAACTTAGGAGCGCTAAAGCCGGTAAATAGTGACAATTTTCCCAAAACGCGTACTCCAGTGAAAGAAATTATCAAATGTAATAAGCACTTCTAGTGAAATTCGCCCACCTAATACCCATAAGCGTGGAAAAGAACCAACCGACACTCAATCTACAAAATATGACATTAACTTTATAGTAGTTAATTGCCGTAGCGTTAAAAACAAGCGCGCTGAAATCGAGCATATATTTCAGGACGCAGACGTGGTCATAGGAACGGAGAGCTGGCCTACAGAGGATGTGCGACAGCGAAGTTTTTCCTCCAGGATATAAAATCTACAGATGCGATCGAAGCGATAGGACAGGTGGCGGAGTTCTTCTAGCAGTTAAATCACATTTACACAGCACCGCCCACGAAATAACTGACAATGAAATAGAAAGCGTGTGGTGTACATTTAAACAACGAAACAAAAGGAGTATACATGTTTGCTCTTTTTATAGACCTCCAAACTCCAAAGTTGATGTTATTTACCAATTAGAAAATCAAATATCCGCATTTACTGTGAGAGACAGTAAAAGTGTAATAATTATTGGGGGAGATTTTAATCTGCCATCTATAAATTGGGATTTTACACTGTAAAACCGAATTCTAGGAATAGGGAAATCACCGAGATCTTACTCAACACACTTGCTAATCACTCACTTTCCCAAGTAGTTGACAAGCCTACGAGAGGAAATAAAATATTAGACCCTTTTGCAGTAAGCCAGCGTTATTTTCACACCAAATGCTCCATATTGCTCCATGCTGCATATTTTAATAAATGAAAGACTGAATCCTGACTGAAAATATACATGGCATACTAGAAAATAAAATCAGAACTACCTAATTCGTTTTAGAGAGCTCTAGCTAGTTGTGTATTCATAGGTATCCACAAAAATGTCCCATTTTAGGTATGTACAAAAATATGTATTTAAGAAAAACCCTAAGTAACTATATCTTCAAAATTTTAAAGACCTACCGGTAATGCTCAGAATACTAGTTCACTATCAGTAGTGTCTCTTGACCCAATTTTAACATATTTACATTTCTCCAAAATGGTTCCGAAATAACCGGGATAAAAACACATTTACATGCATGCAGGGGCGTATTAAGTTCGTTGTTTTGGAGTGGAGGAATTTCTAATTTACAGAGGTCTGAAGGGTATGGAGTACCTTAAGATTACCATTTTTTTTTTTCATATTCACAGGAATTACAGGGGGCAAACGCCCCTTTTTGCCCCCCCCCCCTGACCCTCCGAACCACCATGTCTCCCTCCCTTAATCCGCCCCTGCATACATGCCACTTACGCCATTCCCTTACGGGGTTGGCAATGTCAAAGGACTTTAATTCTGCTGTTAAGCCTACGAAACTGACTCTCTTTTGATAATGTCCTTCATTTGGCCCTATCCTAGCACACGTCTTTCGCTTCTATTACACTCATGAATTCATGTTTTATACATGCTGTCCCATTCTTAGAACTCTTAATATTCCTCCTCTTAAGAGTCTTCCACCATGACATTCTTGGTTACCCCATCTTCTCACACCATCTATTTCACTCTCATATATCTGTTTGGTTACTTGACTCTCATCCATTATCTCAGCACCGAACATCCAACGAAACATACTCCCTTCATATATGTCCATCACTGAAGCATCCAACCCACATTATTTTCACTTTCTTAGACAAACACCCATTCTACAAAATACCCTGCAAGCCACCTCAGGGGTGTGCGGCAGGGGGTGAGTATTCACCAACATGCATTACACTATACGCTAGAGTTAGTGTAACTACGACTAATTATGCATTAGCATAAATCGCTAATGCTTGTCACAAGGCGAAGCCTCACAAGCATGCACTACTACACTACAGATATTATCACAATGGAGAGGGACCATTATCTATGTGTATTTTGCAATTACACTAATGGACAGGGACTCAAGACATGTAGAAAACCTGCACGGCGTGCTGTTAGTACTAGGTACACAGATAAGGATTCAAGTATTAGGGAGTACTATTACTACTAAGAGCTACACTACCTAACGACAAACTTAGTTAAAAGCCTCATTGGCAGCTGTTATGGTCCCTTATAGCTCATGGGAAAAATGACATTTTAAATCTGTCCGTTCTGCAGTCTAGTTCCCTAATTTTATTCTCATGATCTGATCTACCGTAGTATGTCGGATTTCCTAAAATATTATCACCGTCGTCAGAGAATAGACCGGTTTTGAACTTACATAATAGATTGAGTCTAAATTTTAATAGACGGTCTGAAAGCTTTTCCCATCCCAGGCGCTGCAAAAGGTCAGTAACACTAACGAGATTATCATAACGGCCTTTAACGTATCTTGCCGATATTCGTTGCACGCGTTCTAACTCAGTTTCCAAGCCTATCTCATAAGGATCCCAAATACTGGCAGCATATTCTATGTGGGGTCTAACGAGGGAGAAGTAGCTGATTTCCCTAACTTTATCGTCGCGCTTGCCAAGTTCTCTTTTAACAAATTCCAATTTACGATTAGCTTGACCGGTAATTTCTCGAATATGTTTACTCCACGAGAGATCATTAGTTTGTTTAACTACGAGGTATTTAACCGATTCTACAGTATCTAATTTGCTGTTGTTTATGCAATAGCTGTTACATGGAGCGTTTTTCCTTTTCCAAAAATTCATAACAACGCATTTTTTCAGGTTTAATTCTAGCTGCCACGCATCGCACCACTCCTATATTGCCTCGAGATCCTTAGTTAGCGCTCCCTTATCATTAAGGCTATGAATTTATCTATACACCACTGAGTCGTCTACAAATAATCTAAGCGTACTGTCAACTGTTTCACCGATGTCGTTTACGTAAAAAAGGACCAGAAGAATGACACTTCCCTGCTGGACACCCGATGTGAATTTTACTTCATTAGAGATAGCGCCATCTAATACAACCCTTTGCACGGGATTGCTTAAGAATTCTCTAATCCAGGAGATTACGTCATCGTCTAAACCATAGGATTTTAATTTCATGATTAGTTTACTGTGGGAAACTTTATGAAATGCCTTTTGAAAGTCAAGAAAAATTGCATCAACTGGAACGTTATGTTCACCCGAGACTAAAATATCGTGGGCAAAAAGTTCTAATTGAATATCGCAAGATCTTCCCTTTCTGAATCCGTGTTGCGTCTTTGTTAACAAGTTCTGCATATCGAGGTGTCTCATAACTGGACTTACAATTATATGTTCAAGGACTTTGCAAGAGATAGATGTGAGAGATATCGGTCTGTAGTTCGATGGCTGTTCTTTATCGCCGCTTTTGAATATTGGAGTGACATTTGCAATTTTCCAGTCCATGGGTACTTTGTGTTCGTTGATGGATATACTAAATATATTCTGCAAGTAGGGTGCTATTTCACAAGCTAATTATCTATACACGCGGTCAGGAATTTCTCCAGGACCTGGGGATTTATTTGGACTTAAAGATTTTAGCAAGTTTTCTATTCCGTGAGTGCAAATATCGATAGGTGGCATCTTTTGCTATAAGTGAACATTTACCTTTACGGGTGTAATCTGTGATGACTTTGTGAACACACATTGAAAGTAGGAATTCGACAAGTTGGCTTTGTCCGAACTGCGTGTTAATAATTCGCCATTTTCGTTTCGTAGTGGAGTAACTGTTGATCTATTGCCTTGAACTTCCCTTACGTATGACCAAAATGCCTTTGGGTTTCTCTGTAACTGTTCTACTAATGTTTTTCTTTTAAAATCCATGAATGCATTTCGAAATGCTTCCTTTGAAGTGGCTTTAGACTATTTGTATTTTTCAATTATTAAATTTTGATCACCAGGGGACAAATCTCTACGGAGTTTTTTCTTCTTGGCGCGGCATACTCTGTGACGTCTTAACGATTTTCTCACTTCTGCATTGTACCATCTTGGTTCGCTGCCCTCTTTTTTTACTTTACTTTATATATATTTCCTATCCCCGAATGTACGATTGAAGGAAAAGCATTCCAACTACCCTCCGTGTCTAACTTTACGCTTGATTCCTGGAAGTCGGGAAGAGAATTTTTAGATGACTCTTGAGCTTATTGAAATCGGCTTTTTTAAATGTAGAACTTTCTTCTTTGTTTAAAACTTTTAATGATATTCAAAGATAACTTTGCGGTAGCTACTCTATGGTCACTAATGCCCTCAAAAGTGTTTACCCTAATTACTTGTTGCGGTATATTTGTTGCCAATAAATTAAGAATGTTGTCCCCTCTGTTATGCGTCGTAGCTGTCTGATGTAGAGCATTTGATGAGAACGTCTACAGCAGGGACTCGCATATATCTTTGTCTGTTCCCCCTGATATGTAACTGTAGGTCCTCCAATCTATAGAGGGCGTATTGAACTCTCCACCTATGATTAAATTTATTTCGGTGTTCCTGGATGTGATGTTCTTTATTTGTTTCGAGTTCTAAAATTGAAGTGACGTCGGTGTTAGGTGGCTTTACCGCGAATCGAACCGACTTTATTAAGTGGCCTCCTACTTTGATTCCCACATCTAGCTCCTCCCATGCCACTCTTACTATTTCCTCAGCATCAATATTTAAAAGCAAAGGCGTCCTTGCCTTACCCCACAACCTATAACTGCCCACCCCGATTCACCGTCAGCCAATCACCTGTGCCCTCTGGGCCATGTATAAGTTTCGAATGAGTCTCCTATATTGCCAATCTATTGCCATTTTCCCAAGCATTTGCATTAGTTTTTCCTAGTTTACTCTGTCAAATGCCTTTTCGAAATCCACAAATCAAGCAAAAACATCTTAATTACACTCTATGTTTCTATCTATAAATGTCCTCATTACCAAAATCACATCCCGAGTAGCCCTCCCCTTTCATAACCCAAACTGGTATTCGCCCAAGCAGTGATTTGCTCTATTTTCCAATCTTTTATTAATTATTCTAAAAAAATTCACACCACGTGTAAAATTATACTAACTGTTCTATAATCCCCATTTTCAGACGTTTTCTTCGTCATTGCAAAAGGAATCAGGATTGTTATAGAGAAGTCCTCTGACTCTTTTCCTTTCTTGTAGTTCCTACGAATGAGTTCGAAAAAAGATAGTCTACCCTTATTGCCTAAATTCTTTCGTAACTCCGCAGGTGTGTTATCTGTTCCCACATATTTTCTTGCCTACATCCCTCGTAATACCCTCTCTAGGGGTTAGATGGAAGAAGGGACTTATAAAGTCTCAATCTAGCCCAAATAAAGATTTCGCTGTCGAATATCTCTGGTTCAAGTTCATCCTTATCTATCGTTCTCTCCTCCTCTATGTCTAGGCTTACAGGTCTATTGTGACTGTCACAGAGCTTCTCCGCGTATTCTGTCCACCTATGCTGGATAAATTCCTGTTCAATTGATGTCTTCCCTGCTTTTTCCTTAACTTTTGGCATCGTCGGCCTTTACCGTCCGATAGCATTTTCACTTTAGTGTATAGCGCACCCACTTCCCCCTCTTCCTGCAGCTTTTCCGTTTCCTCAAATCGTCCCCTCCACCAGTTTACCTTCGCTCTATTGGTTACTCGCTGGAGTTTATTACTTACTTCATTGTAATTCCTCTTGCCTAGGTCTGTGTTGACGTTTTTCCAGATCCATCTCCCTTCCATTATCCTTATCATTTCTTTTTTAGCCCACTACTTCTTTACCCTCCTCGTTTCTATCGATACTATTTTCTTCTCCACCGCTCATACCATGCATGTCTATTTAATCTTCCCTCTTATATTCCCATTTGCTTTGCTCCACCTATGTTCCTTTCCACTAGCTCCTGGTGTTCCTCTTCCCTTTCAATACTTTCACATTCCACCTGTTCGTACTCTTACTTTAACTAACTAATCTAACATCACATTTTGTCACAACTAAATTGTGATCTGAGTCCGCATCCGCCCTCGGATAGCTTCGCGATTTTTTACATTGTTATTAATTCTCTACCTTGCCTTAATGTAATAAATTTGATATCTTCTAGTTTCACCCGGCATTTTCCATGAATACCTACGCCTGGGGTGAGGGCTGCTTGCATCTCCTCTAGGTGTTGATACAACCCATCCAGCTCTTTACTTGTGCGCCTGGACCGATAAGAAATTCGTCAGGTGAGCTTTTATTTATACCACCAGTATCCTGTCGCTCACCTGTTCAATGTTTACTACCTTCATCCCCAAGTTTGCATTCAGTACCATAGCTACACTAAGTATACTCTCATTCCTATTACAATAGATTACCCTGAACTATCACTCCAATTATCTCCGCTATCCCTCCATCTCACCTCGCACAGCCCCAAAGCATCTTACGTTTCTTCATTTCCTGTTTAATATTTTCTAGCTTCCCAGCCCTCAGCATTTTCCTTACGCTCCAAATTCCTATTTTTATTGGAACTTTCCTCCGCCTCTTCTTCTTTTTCCTCCTTCCTCTCGTAGTCGTTGTATCCTCCGATGACCTTGTTGCGCTAGGAATTCGTGTGATGACGACCGCGGAGGCCTTGCCTCCCCCGCTGCCGGACCCGACAACCGCAATATTGGACGGAGTCTTGTAGTTTCTAGTATTCAGTTATCTTTTAATGGCTTCTATTTTCTGGTAAACATTGTAGGGTGGGATTCCCTTTGCCATGCCCAATTTTATTTTTAACTTGACTTCACGTGAACTGCCTTTCGTCTGGTTCTTGCCCTTCAACCTATCGTGTTTATGGGTGGGCTTACCAGGAACAATTGCCATTGCTCCTTCCAGTCTAGCTCTAGAGGTCATTGGAACACCCAAGCCCTTCCATCGGGTAAAGGTTGTAGTGTAAGTTGTAGAAGGGGAGTTGCATATAATAAGTTCGAAATCTCATGGTAATAATATTTTTTTCCAGACATTCAGTTTTTATGCTATAAATTACGGAAAAGAGAATCAATAAGTAGTCACAATAGTTTCGAAAGCGTTACCATTGTTTTGTAATAAGATATTTGAAAATTTAAATTTAGCCATTACTAATCAGGAATATCACAATATTTATTGCCTAAACGTATGAGTGTCACATTTTAGCAGCCATTGTTACTCAGAGGGACCTCAATCTTCATCGAAAGTGATTAGAAGTCGTCGTCGGTGTATGAGGGTTCCCTCAAATTATTCCACATTGTACCGAGGTGTAATCCGGAGTAGGCTTAAGACCGGACTACACTTCACATATTCAGGATTATGGAGGGTCCAGTGCACTAATTTACTCTCATTTCCAATCTTTTGATAATAAATCTAGGCACATCCTTTACCGCATGTGAAATTGAAGTAAACGTTCTATAGTCCTCGTATTCCGACACTTTTTCCTCTTCGAGGTTAGGATCAAAACTGTTTTCAAGGAGTCCTCTGTCAATATTCCCTCCTTGAAGATCCTTTGAGTGTGTTCGAAATCTTCACCTACCATTGTTTTCCAAACTTTTCTGTATCTTTGGAGGGATGTCATCTATACGAGGGTGGCACTTATTTTTCGAAATAGAGAAAAGCCACTCTTCTTTCTCTTCCTTATATTATCAATGCGGTATGTCAATTGACGTATTAAAATCATGTCAGTGTTCGTTACTGAGAACCCGTGCCCCAAGTGCCCTAAGTACTTCGAAGTTAAAAATGCATGTTTGAGGGTGGGAAAAGCGCTCTACCTGTGTGCGCTTTACAAGTGGTTCTAGTTAAGGCCTTTAGGGTCGACATTTCGTCGGTATTTACATATCTCTTTGCTCGTCTTAGATATGGTCCCGTGCAGCTCGAGCCGCCCCTCAGAGCGCCAGCCAGCACCGCTACACCACCGAGGTAAAGCGCGCAACATTCCCCTACGAGACCCTACCCCTCTACCCACATATGGTACCCACGCCCCTCGCCTAGCGTACAGGGTAATGATCGTCTCTGAAATGCCTCTTGAACTCTGATTAGTGGTCTCATATTCTAAGTGATTACGGATACTTTATTGGTAATCACCCAGATACCGATAATTTATCGGTAATCACCTAGTAACATACATAATTGATAACACCCATAAACCAATCGATTTCGAATTCCAGTACGTTAACGTGGCTTTACTTATGGGAGTTAACTCCCATAAAAGTGACGAGTTAGCGATGTCTTGATACGTATTGCCACCTGCAGGGCATCGTTCCGCATACACATTACTTCCAGTTTTTCCTAGAGAAAAAAATGACAAAAGTTAACAAAGAATATGGCAATTTAAAAAATCGCCCAATTACAGCAAACAATATGACTGCACATCGCACTCTTAGGGTTCCACAGGCATTCACGGATTTTATAAATCTGTGCTCGTTGTATAAAAATATATGTGCCTCTATGAAGCGTATTAAGTACGACAGTTATAGTGTTTATTCTTATTCAACATAAGAACTGTCACAAGTCTTGTCTTAAAATAGCCTCGACCCGCAGAAACACGTCTAGGTAAAAGTAAATGCATACTTATGTAACAATAAATCCTTTTCTGAAAAAGTAATGCCGCTTACATTTTTAATACCCGCTCGCAGTCATGTGATCATGATTTCACCGGACGTAATGCAATTTTATCGCAAAATCGAAATACTACTTACAGGAAAAATATAAGCCAGTCTATTTTCCGTACAAGTGCGGACCATTGTCTATAGTAAACCAATTACTACTACTATCGACCCTTACTGTTGTAGAAGGCAGTCCGTGATCACACATCTAAGTACTACTTGTCAGCAACTTATGGTGCTACTGCTATAAGAGTAACTTCCATGTGTAAAGCCGTCTTCACGACGTACAACCGCATGGAAACTTTTGTGATCGTCCCTTGCTTGCGTACTTAAATCCAATATTTGATGAACATTAGCTCAAGCGCTCTTGGTGAGCGTCTCATTTGGAAGTAGGGATAAACCGGGAGGGGAGGGAGAGAGTTATGAGAAACAATTTCTACGTCAAGAGGAAACGTCCACGGAAGGTGTGTTCTCGGGGGTCGGGCTAGGAGAATGTGTTTTGAGGAAGAATTTTAGAGTGAAATTGCGCAAAACATTTCTTTTCTTCATGTTGAACCTAGATCGAAAAGCACCAGGATCTATTATTTTAATGATGCTTGAAGATGAGGAACGCAATTTACTGTATTTTACGTTTACACCTGTCGATTTTCTATCCCGGTAATATCATTTGCAAGAATACGAGTATAGTTCATTAGTCACTGGCGTTATTTTGTGAAACTTCACGATGTTCACCATGATGCCAAAGAAACACTTTGCACTCTACCACAATTATTGTAGTCTCCGAAATATTTGTTCAGAACATTCCCTTGCCCGACCTCTCCAGAACACACGTCACCCGTGCACGACTCCTCTTGATCTCGAAATTGTTCCTTTTAAACTCTTCTTCCTCTTCTACTTCACCCCTTATTGCAAATGTGACACTTTCCAAGAGTATTCAAGCTAATGTTCACTAAGTATTTCTCATAAGGGTCGTGGAAAACCGTTTTTATACGGTTGAACAACGAGAACAACCGGTTTGAATAGGAAGTGGAATGGTTAATGAAATAAGAGTGCAATTGGACAAAGTATATACATTCCATATTTGTGAACATATGAATAAATTTTATTTGCTCTCCGACGATTCTGGTGGTCCGTATGCCTTTGTGATCCCGATAACCCTTTGGCTTGTCTTCAGGTTGCTCAGGGGCCGAACCACCAGAACTTGAGAGAAACACCCATGCCCTGAGGTTGCTTAAATCCGACCCAGGCGGGACTCGAACCCGCGACCCTCGGAGCAGCAGGCGAGGAATTTACCCCGCCGCCACCGGGGCCGGCCATTATTGGTATAATTACCCAGAATATGAGACCATTTATCAGATTTCGAGAGGCAATTCATTGGCCATCATTCTTCTGGACGCAGGGTGAGGGGGCGTGGGTACCATACGCCGGTCCAGGGAGGGGATAAAGATAGATGGGGAGAGTCTAGTAGGGGAAGTGTATCTTGCGGGATTGCCCTCGATGGTTCAGTGGTGCTGGGTGGCGCCCTATGGGGCTGTTCGAACTACGCAGAACCGTATCTCATAAAAATAAACAGGTACGTGGAAACCGACTGAATTTTGAACCATAAGAGCTTCGCCGTTTATCTGTATGAGCCATTTACATAGTTCTAGCGCTTTTCCTGCTCTAAAACACGTATATTTAGTTACGAAGTACTAGGTCCCTTGGGGAATGGGTTCCCGATAACGAATAGTGACAGTATCTCAGACTCATGAATTCATATTCCTCTTATATCACCTTTAGGGTTGGGTATTGATTGATTGTTTTTCGGAGGGGGGGCGGGGGGGGGGCTTTGACAGGAGCTCGGGCAGTTAGATCTTTCTTAGTCAATTGTGCCAATCCCATGCCTGTCTGCCATTTGCAGACAGGGGACAAGAGCACCATGGTAGAGGTATGGAGGAGTGGCCTCCACCCTCCCCAGTACAGGTATGGAGGGTGTCCTCCCTCTAACCTTCCCGGTCTGGATATAACTCCTTCCGGCCTCCCGGTGGTCTGGAGGGAGAATCGCCTCTCCATCTACGCCTGGTTGAGGTATGGAGGAGGGTCGCCCATCCAACCTCCCTCCGGGCCCAACATTGCTTAACTTCAGTGTTCTGATGGGAACCAGTGTTTCAACGTGGCTAGGTCCTTGCCCCGGGGTTGGGTATTACTACTTTCTGAATTTATAAAAATAAGTGCCACCCTAACTTACACCCACAAGATTTCCTAGCCATAAAATAGAAAATGTATTATGTTTAGCTGTTAAGTATCTGACGACGAGATTGTTGAATCGTCTTGTGAAATTCCGAAGATTTAACTCCAAACTTTTAACTCTCATTAGGATTCACTTAATCATTTCTTCCATCATTTTCTCATTAAGTAGTATATATCAACCACAGAAATAAAATCCAAACCAATTTTAATTCCATTTTTAATAAAAACTTTGTACTTTTCCACACTTTATTTTTAAACTGCGACCAGTTTCACCATAATATGGCATCTTCTGGCACATTCTGAAGCTTAGGTCATACAATATATACCCAGAGAAAGTTAAAAATGGTGGGGGTTTGAAATGGGGGAGAGAGGAGCAGGGCGGTTGGGGCATGGCAGAGTGATGCCCCAACCGCCCTGCTCCTCTCTCCCCCATTTCAAACCCCCACCATTTTTAACTTTCTCTGGGTATATATTGTATGACCTAAGCTTCAGAATGTGCCAGAAGATGCCATATTATGGTGAAACCGGTCGCAGTTTTTAAATAAAGTGTGGAAAAGTACAAAGTTTTTCTAATTAAAAATGGATATCTATCACTTCTACGAAGTCAAGCTTGAAACAATCAAATTTTCATTCATTTAAAAAACACTAATGGACCAGAATCTATGGTGTAAAATAAATAGTGTCGCTTAAAATAGATTATAAAACAATAAATCTTAATTAAGCTCCTAAAATCATTTTAATATCTCTTCCTCCAGCAAATTAATCTTAGACATGCGTAATCTTAGTTTATGAACAAATCTGAGTATAGGGCCAAGGCCAATAACTGTCGTTGCCATAGTTCCAGTCATGGAAGAGAGGGTAAAAACACTAAAATTATACAGTTTAACTAATATTTCGTAATTTAGAGATCACAATGTAGAAATAAAACATTAATTATTTTGGCATATTCCGAGTGTTAGCTTTGAAATTGATGTATTTTTCCATATTTAAATGAGCGAATTAAAATTGATCTTCTAGGAAATATTTCATTTCTCCCATTTAATCCCACTGATATACTAAATTCTGTCTATTCTCTAAATATAGAGACTCTCAGTTTTCAAATTTCCCCCAACTCACTGGGTGGTTAGGAACATTCCCTGAAAATTTCAGTCCTCCAGTTGGATTAAAAATCCCAGGAATTTGTATGACAGAGGTCTGACATCATCTGATGTTTTTGGGTGCCATGTCACACATCGTTCATGAGATTGTTACTCTCATCACCAAATGAAAGTTTTTACAGCATGTGCTATAGCGGGAGTAAAATTCTTAACAACAGTATCCAAGATCCACTTCAAAAATTAGAAAGTGCGAGGAAAGGGAGCAGAGAGGTGCAGCATGGTGGGGAGAGTTTTTTTCACATTCAGAGTGGGATGAATTGGAAGAGAAACTTTTTTTAACAAACTGCACGGTTATGGTGGGGGAATTTTTTGAGGCTGGGCAAAGGTTCAATGATGGTGCATGATACTGGAGGAGAATGGCTAAGGAGTTAGGCAAGGAAGGAGAAGGAATCAGGATGGAAATTTTGACGAGTAGAAGGACACCACGATTTTTATTTTTTAAAGGGAGAACATGGAACGAGTGGTAAAAAATTCCTCCAATGTATCAGTGAATAAAGAGGAGAGCAATTGACAAGCAAACTAAATTAAAGATTTATCCAAATTGTCAATAGGGTGGTTTAACATGAATAAATTTATGAAATAATTTATGTTGTTTGCAATGTTTCAGAAAGTGTATGTCTGCCATGAGAGTTACTATTAACAACTTGTACTATTCTTTAATTTAATGTATCAGTGACGTAGGAGTAGGAAAATTGGGGATGAGGACATGAGATGAAGGTTGGGATCTGTGAAGACATGGTTCAATGAAGGGCATGAAATGATGGGTGGGAAAAGAATCCCTGGTTTTAACCTTGAGTGGGTTTATGAATGGTCAAATTGAAATTAATGTCTCTACAAAACCAGTAAATGTGGCATTATTTATAGTAAGTTACTTTATTTTTTGGAAGCACACTGTTTTACGTTATCATTTCCATTACTGGACCACTCCATCAAAAACGTTTCCTTATTCTTCAATATTTCTCTAATTTGCATCTTTTCCACCCTTCACCTATCCCCAAGCTCTCGAACACATAAATTCTCTGCTTCAATTGTATGTAATTTAGTCATTTGTTTGCTTAAGCAAATTCGTTTCTTTTTGATTGACATAGTTGCTAACTGGGCAGTCAGAGAGGCACTGTTGTAACAGAGCCGGCGAGGTCACAAAAGACATCCGACTTGCTTGTTAGTTGTGGCTGTTGTTTACCACTGAGTATGGAGTAACAGTAAGTGGAAGTCAAAAGCTGCCATGAAGTAGAGCTCTCTGTGGACATTTTCAGTCATAAATTTGGAGGGAGGGGGAGTGAAGGGCTAAAGGGAAAAGGGTAAAAATTAAAAGAACATTTTCCATTTAGCTGTCTGTGAATAAGAGCATACATTCTTTGCAGCTACAAGCTACAGTATATTCCCCTCCCATAAAGAATTATTGGTCAACCTCGACAAATGTGAACATTGCTGCCCTGTAAGAGAGGTATTTTTCCATAAATAAAATTGGAAATGAGCCTCAGTCAGTGTCTGTGTCTATTACTCAGTGTATCCACTATTTTGAGGGCTTAGATCCATAAGCTTCCATGTCCTGTGGCTGAAGATTGAAAAACTCAATTTTTGGGAGGTGTCCACCATTTGGAGGTGTCGGTTAAGAGAGGTTTCATTATGTGTTTAGTTTCAGTCAGGAGATGTTTAAAATTATATCTTTGTCTTTAGATACATGCTAATTTAAGTAAGGGTTTTTTTGCTAGTTTGGATCTCTCTACATAATAAGATGGAATTTACAAACATACCAGTATGTAATGTCAAAAATAGGTTATTGATATTCAGGATTCACAACACTAGTGGGACTCACCTTTTGCACTAGAAATGTTTTCCCTTATGCCTTACCCAAAGCTCTCACCAAACAGGGTCTTGGCATTAGGGTTCCACAATTGGATTCCACAATAAAATTCCATAAAAGAGCCATACCATTGGGTGATTCTACAATATTTTAAACTTACCTATGCACCTGGCCTTGGACTCAAGGTTACACATCACATAAGGCTTACATACTCAAGTTCTGAATCCACAGCCTGTATTCAAGTCCTAAATCCATGTCTCTCAACTATGCCCTTTACTCATGCCCCTCACCCACATATTGCACCCAAACCTTACCCTTATGTTGCACATCTGTATCCCTCACCGGCATCCTGCACCCATACCAACACCCGTGACCCGCACCCATCTCATGCTACAAGATTCTTGTCAATCACTCAAGCAAGTCTTGTTCTCATCCTGTGCTCATATCATCTGAGTCTTTTCCCACACCCTTGTCATGCACTCCTTAAATCGGTATCCCTCGCCTGTTCTTCTTTAGCTCTGAACCTGCCGTATAGTTCTCATCTCACACTCTGCATTCAACTCCTGCACCCAAGCATCACACTTTCAATCTGCATCCACGTCACTCAGCCAAGTCCGGCATCAATATCTTGCACTCACATTCCAAACTTGCATTCTGCTCCCAAGTCCTTCATCCTCATCCCACACCTCTTACCATAATATAATGAACCATAAAATTTTAATTCTCATTCACATCAACATACCAGACCATTATTCATATCCCCAATGATTTTACCAGTCCATCTCAAAACTCGTTACACTTGCTACAGGCTGAGGCCCAAAACTATTAACACAATTTTGTGCCTAGTAGATTGTAGTCTTTTGAATTGGCTAGTGCTTCATACCATACCTTAATGGGCCAAATAAGGCCTTGTGGTAGATGACTACTAATACCTTTAAGTGAATGATGTCCAAAATTTTTAAAGGCCAAATTTTTCCATAGTTTTGATCCCAGTTAATGTGCCTTCATTGATTGCCTTTCGTTTGCACAGAAGATTGTAAGGCTGGATCTTGCTCAGACTAACACACTGGAAAGTGGTGTTGCACTAATTTTCATGGGTCGTGACACATGGTCTAAGAACAATGAAAAGGGATTAATTCTGGGCTTGCTTCCTTATTCTTAGATGCCTTCAGGGCCTTGAGCCTTATTCAAATCGGTGTTTACACAATTTGTCTCTTTCACTTTGAATGAACCCAAAGGTAGTGGTCTTGATTAATGTGAATATCTGAGGAGATTTGGAACTAAAAAATCAGCATAAGTTGGTCCTAAAAGTTTTTTTTTATTTCAATTCAAGCAACTGAAATACTTCCATATTCAGGGTAATTGATATTTGGGGGCCTTCCTCATCACTGCTTCCCAATGGTATTTTCAACATGAGGCCATCATGTCATCAACTTTTTGTCTGGCTCCTACACTTTGACCTATCTGGCATGGGTGGGCCTACCAGGAACAATTACCATTGCTCCTTCCAGTCCAGCTCTAAGGGTCATAGGAACATGCAAGCCCTTCCACTGCATCAAACTTGTAGTTCCAGGGAACGGACAGGATGAAGAAGGGTAGGACGTGAAGAAGATGAAGAAGGAAAGTGTATGTAAATATCCTGTGGATTTTACTTACTTCTATTGAAACCCATATTAACCGGTAGACTATTGAAACCCATCTTAACCAGTAAATTAGCTTAATACATAATATGTAAATGGTAAACTGAGATACTTGGGGTCATAAGATCAATTTCCTAAAAAATTTCTATCATGAGAAAACTCACATGATAGAACAGCCATTCGATTGGTTCCGGGTGTGACTTGAGAGCATTTAATTTTAAATTTTCATATCAAATACTTAAGCTAAAATATACTGGAGTACACCTTTAGTTAACAATAAGAGAAGGTAATTTTACAACTTAATATGCAATCTAAAAAATTTACTATCATTGTTGTAATTGGAAAAAAACTGCAGTTCCGGGTGACTCACACAAATGAAATTTAATAACATAGATTACTTTAACTTGTAAACTCTGTGAATTGCTTAAACATTAAACATTGAAATAAATATCAGTAAGATTAGAGATATTGTTCTTTAGTTTTAACTAATGGAAAAGTATCGAAAAGCATAAGTATTCTAGTTATAAAATTTTTAATAAGTTCTGGGTGTAACATGGTAGAGTTCAGGGTGTGACCTAATTACTCATGCTGCTCTACATTATGAGTAAAATTCAATTTTTACTTTTAAATTTGGGTAATGGCTCAGTATATTTCATTAATTAAGCTCTATTAAATATGGTTAAGTTGAAATTTTAAATTTTAGAACAAAAATGTAAGCACATTTTGTTATTATAACAACTAGGATTGATGAAACATCTATTGAATTGATAAAAGCACTGTACTCTAGCAAAGGAAAGGAAAATATACTCAAACTGTACAATGAGAAATATGAAGGTGGCTAGTGACGAAAATAGTTTGGAGAAGTAGTGATGATACCCATAGAAAAGAGGAAAAACAGGAAATGCGAAGAACATTGGACTCGAGGCTTAATATCTCACACAGCAAAAATACTACTAAGAACAAATAACTGAAGGCTATATGGGAAGCCGAGAAGATTAATCAAAGGGGAACAGTATGGTTTTAGGAGGGAACAGGAACCAGATATACTATAGGCATGATAATAGTAATTAGAGAGACATATATGGAAAAAAGAGTTAAGTATATTTAGGTTTCATAGATCTGGAAAAGGCATTCAATTGAGTAAGATGGGAAAAATTAATGGCTGTACGGAAAAAAAGAGCGATCGTTTGGAAAGAAGGAAGATTAATTAAATACCTCTATTTAGGCAAAACTGCAAGAGTGACGATAGCAGGTGAGATGACTGCGGAAATTGGCCTGGGAAAAGGAGTGAGACAAGGGTGCTGCATGTTGCCAATATTATTCAACAAATATTTGGAAGAAATAATTCAAGGGTGTTATGACGGTAGAAAAGGGGTGTGTTTGGAGGGAAAAGAGTAGAATGCATAAGATTTGTAGATGACTATTATGTTCTTGAGGTTCCCTTGTCTCTTTCGTGGGTTTTCATTTAAAGGAATAGACACGTGTGATTTGTTCGTCTCTTTATTCTCGCCATGACACCACACAGAAGGCGGTGTATGACAATTTCGTCGGCCATGCTTTTGGCACGCACATTTGTATTTGGAATTATCTTAATTCTATTATAATCAGCAATATATGACATCCTCCCCTCACAAAAAAAAATCAAATGGAACAAAAGGAGAAGGTTACAAATCAAGACGGTTCGGAGGATGAATAAGACGAGTAGTACGCCGTATCATAGGGCGGACAGGTGTTATGGGGGATGATGTAAGATCCGAAGTTAGTGGAGAAGGACGGATCTGAGGAGTGGCAGGAGTATCCGGACGGATAACAGGTGAAGAAGGGCGGCTATTGGGAGTATGGACAGGGTCTGGTCTTACGTCCAGTACGGTAGGTAAGGGCTGTGGTTCTATTGGAGGAGTTACAGGAGTAACTGGCAATGGGATCAGAGGTAGTGGAAGGTGAGGTTGAGCAGGAACATTTTGAGGAATTTCAGGAGGCGGCTGAATAATAGGAACCTTATGAGCATCTACATGCAAATTCATTTGGTTAGGGCTACATTGAATTATTGTGTCTTTACATTTAACATAGTAAGTAGAGGGTCCAACTACCTGAGTTACAATTCCTTCATTGGGTGTTTCACCCTTTTGTCGACGAACCCATACAATATCACCAACACTGAACAATAATCCTTTAGGTTCATACGAGTGAGGTTCTGGAGGTTTCAAACAAGTCAATAAAGTACGAGGTTCAAACCTCAACATCATGCTAGCAGGAGTCACGGCAGTGACAGTACATGGTGTTGTTCGGATACCACAGAGAAAATTTAACAATCTTTGTTCTAGTGGTTTGTTGCCTGGAGTCAGAAATATTTTAGTTACAGCATGTTTTACAGTTTGAACCCATCGCTCAGCAGCACCATTACTTTGAGGATGGTAAGGTGGACTGTGAGTGACTCTAATATTATTATTAGTACAGTACATCAAATATTCAACTGAGTCAAAGGGGGGGCCATTGTCTGACACTATTTCTAATGGCAATCCAAAGATAGAGAACACATTTCTTAGTCTGCTAATCACAGCTTCTGCATTAGTGTAAGACATCAGGCAAACCTCAAGCCATTTGGAATAGCTGTCAACAATGAGAAGGTACACTGATTTACTAAAGTAAAAGAAATCCACATGGATACGAGTCCAAGGGTGTTTGGTATTGGACCAAGGAAGAGTCTGCGTAGTGGCAGGCTTCCAATTGACTTTAGCACATGGTTCACATTGAGCTACATGATCCTCAATATCATTGTTTATGCGAGGCCACCATACTGTTTGGCGAGCTCGAAGTTTCATTCTTACAATGCCTGGATGTGCATCGTGAAGGAGGGCTAAAACTTTGCATCTAAGAATTTGAGGAATGACCACTCTATTTCCAAAAATAATACAGTCTCGTTCCAAGGACAAAGAAAGCCTAACATCAAAATAGGATTTTAAAGCGCCATCATCACAATGAGAAGGCCATCCTTGGTCAACTAGGGAGTAAACTTTCTTCAAACACAAGTCCTTCTGAGTCTCTTCTGCTACTATTTCAAAATTAAGAGGTACATCACAAATAAAGATATTTCCAATTTTCTCCACTTCATGATCTTTACACGGTAACCGTGACATTGCATCAGCTGCACCCATGTCTTCTGACTTCCTATACTCAATCTTATAGGTATGAGCACTCAACAAAATACTCCATCTTTGAATACGATGGGCAGCAATTTGGGGTAAATCTCTATTTGGATGGAAAAGTACCTTAAGGGGTTGATTATCCGTGACCCAGGTCCATGCACGACCATATATGAATTTATGAAATTTTGTAATTGCAAAAATAAGAGCTAAGGCTTCTCGCTCAATTTGTGAATATTTCTTCTGGGCCACAGTCAGGGTACTAGAGGCAAACATTATAGGTTTCTCAATTATCTTATTTGTCTGAGGGTCAATCACTCTGTGAGACATAACAGCACCTATACCGTAAGGGGATGCATCTGTACATATAATTACAGGTAAGGTAGGGTCGTACAATGCAAGATTGCCATAACTTACTAATTTCTCCTTACTGAATTGAAAGGCCTTTTCACATTGTTCATCCCACACAAAGGGAGTATTCTTCTCAGTGAGTTTAGTTAAAGGGTACAAATTGTTAAATATTGGCGGTGGTATTGATATTAACATTTATCCCGACTGACATGGATTCACAGAGAACAAACTTAGATCAGACATGTGGTTTAGTCATGATTTATTAACGGACATCAGACAACAAGTGAAGTACGAAAATGGCAACACAAAATGGAACAGTTGAATGTCAACGATTATACATATTTGAAACTTACTATTACAATTTCAACACACTCCCCTAATCATGACATCAACACTTTCTTAACAAATTCCAAACTTAATAATACACTTCACATGACTCTGAGCATTCAAACCCTTTGTCAAAACATCAGCTGGCATATCCTTAGTTGGCATATACCACAGACTTACTTCATCCAATTTACACAGTTCTCTAATATAATGAAATCTAACATCTATATGTTTAGTACGAGCATGAAAACCTGGATGCTCAGTTAATTTCAATGCACTCATGTTATCATTGTACAACAACATACTGCCAGACCTCCCATACAATTCAAACAAAAAACCTCTCAAAAAAAACTCCTTCTTTGCTGCAGAAATTCTCAGACAACACAGCCTTCAATTTCTCTGTTTTAGTTTTATCATTAAAGAAAATGAAAAAATCATCTACATATAATGCTACAATCACAATTTTGTCACCTTGCTTCCAGACATATACACATGGTTCATATTCTGATTGTTTGAAGTCAATATCCTCAAGAAGTACTTGAACTTTTTCATTCCAACTTTTACTCGCTTGCTTAAGCCCATAAACTGCCTTTTTTAACTTGAATACTTTTCCTTCAACCACCTTTAGACCCTCAGGCTGTGACATGTATATCTCCTCTTTGAGATCACCATTCAGAAAAGCTGTTGATATGTCTACATGGTGAACATACAGATCAAGTTTAACTGACAATGCAAATAACAGTCTAAGCGTACTATATCTGACTACAGGCGCAAAAGTATCATGGAAGTCTATCCCATACTTCTGTGTACACCCAACAGCCACAAGCCTTGCTTTAAACTTAACAACATTTCCATTGCAGTCTCTCTTTATCTTGAAAACCCATTTACATTTCACAACATTCTTCCCTTCTGGTAATACAACTAGATCCCATACATCATTAGCGAAATAAGATTTGAGTTCTTCATCCATGGCTTTC
Organism: Pyrrhosoma nymphula; assembly: GCA_963573305.1. NCBI lineage: Eukaryota > Metazoa > Arthropoda > Insecta > Odonata > Coenagrionidae > Pyrrhosoma > Pyrrhosoma nymphula. The sequence goes on from OY754332.1 coordinate 122,274,863, forward strand.
AGCCAATGCACTTTATCTTTTCCACTTAAAGCCTCACTTACACAAGTAGGTTCTACATGGTCATCAAAAACAGCAGTATCATACAGGTATGCAGCGTACATTACATAATCATCAAAATTCTTTTTTAGTCTCTCTCTCATAGGATATCTTCTCTGATTATCATTTTCATTTACATTAATTTGATCATCCTCATTTTCCTCTATAGGGACTTCAATTGCATCATTATCTCCAATGAGATCAAGAACAGGTAAATAGACAATTTCACTCACATCATGATTCTCATTTACAGAACAGGCTGAAAATTTCTGTTCATTAAATTTAACACTGTGCTCTACAGATATTTTCTTTGGTTTTTCAGGATCAAACAGCCTATACCCTTTACTCTGCACATCATAGCCAACAAAAACCATAAGTTTACTTCGAGGCTCTAACTTATCACCTCTGACTTGCTTAGGAATATGTACATAGGCGTCACACCCAAATACCTTTAAATGAGAATATCTAACAGGCTTACCAGTAAACAATTCTTCAGGAATTGAATTATTACAACCAGTGTGAGGCACTTTGTTCTGTACATGAACTGCAGTGTTTATCGCTTCTGCCCACAATCTCTTTGAACATTTAGCATTAAATAACATGGTCCTAGCACCCTCAAACATTGAGCGATTTTGCCTTTCGGCCACTCCATTCTGCTCAGGCGTATATTTTACAGACCTTTGTTGCAAAATTCCCTTAGATTTAAAAAAGGAACACAAATCTTTGTTGAGAAACTCTCCACCATTATCTGATCTAAAAACTTTCACAGTTTTATCCTTTTGAGTTTCATTCTCAACAACATACTCCTTAATTTTATCTTTGGTCTGCGATTTGGAAACCAAAAAATAAACATTAACAAATCTTGAATAATCATCTGTGATTGTCAATACATACTTGGAACCTCCGTAACTCTCCAGTAAAGGTCCACACAGGTCAGCATGCACGAGATCTAAATTTTCGGACACTTTCGGAGATACAGATCGACTAAAACTTTGTCGACAATGTTTTCCTATTGCACAAGCTTCACACATATCATTGTTCACTGCTGAAAATTTCACATCATTTGTATTCTCATACAAATATTTCAACTTTTGTGTACCTACGTGCCCTAGCCTTCTGTGCCAAAGGTCGTAATTTTTCACATTTCCTACAAATGCTGATCTAGCAGCTGGTTTGTTTTCTAGTTTATACAGGCCATTTACCCTAGTTCCAGTGCACAACACAGATCCAGTTACGACGCAATCCTCAGCGTCAACAAATTGACATTCTTTTTTGGTGAAAACAACGTTAATATCACGATCAGTACATTGGCTAACAGATAACAACGTAGAACTAAGTCCAGGCACATGCAAAACATCTGAAATCTTATCAATGACACCATTAGAACACAGATTCATATCACCTGTTCCAGCAATTTTTAGTCTACTATTATCACCAACTAACACACATTGATCACAACTAGCATTACGATAGTTTTCGAGAATATTTTTGTCGGGCGACATGTGACCTTCTGCTCCAGAATCAATAAAAATTGAACAACTATTATCACATCTAGCAGATAATGCACACAGAAATGTTTTCTTTCCATCACCAGACTTTTTCTTCCCACTATCTTTCGTAGTCTTTTTGTTGTCGTCTTCTTTCTTCTTTTCAAATCCAGGTGTGGCGGGCGGTGAGTCTTTCGGCTTTGGGCAATCTTTGATTCCATGCCCCACCTCATGACATCTCCAGCACTTGAATTGAAAATTCTTGCCAATCTTGCCTTTTCTCTCAGATCCCTTTCTATTAGCATACAGGGCACACTTTTCAGACGAGTCACCTGAAGTCACGTCTCTTCTCAGGCTATCATCCAGCAGCTTGGCTATTACTGTATTTAAATCCATCTCTCCCTCACAGGCACAGACCGTCATAACAATACTGTCATAGTCCGTAGGCAACCCCTCCAATGTCCCTTGGTCTCGAATTTATCAGCAAGTATTTTCCAAGCTTCCTTTGAAGTCTTCGCCCCTTGCACATACTGGTAATTCTGAGGATCAACCATGAGGCAGATGTCTCCCAACGCACGTTGATCTCGTCGTCTCAATCCATTATCTTTGTTGTCGTCGTTACCCTGAACGACATCCCACAGGCCTTGACGTCTGAAGTAATTTGTCATTGCAAACTCCCAGTTCTTGAAGTCTTCTCGCCCTTTCAATTTGGCGATACCGAAGCCAGAAGGACCAGGTCCCGAGTCAGACACAGCCATGATGCCGGGTCAACACAAAGATACAGTTCCTCAATCCGCAATTATCCAAAGCCATCAGTCACGAATAATTATTAATATTTCTGGGCCCATAACCTGTTAAATATTGGCGGTGGTATTGATATTAACATTTATCCCGACTGACATGGATTCACAGAGAACAAACTTAGATCAGACATGTGGTTTAGTCATGATTTATTAACGGACATCAGACAACAAGTGAAGTACGAAAATGGCAACACAAAATGGAACAGTTGAATGTCAACGATTATACATATTTGAAACTTACTATTACAATTTCAACACAAATCCTTAGACATATTAGGCATATAGTCTCTATAGAAATTTAACATTCCTAAATAAGAGCGAACTTCTGATACATTAGTAGGCTGCTTGGATTCTAAAATGGGTTTTACTCTTTTATCCAACATGTGAATACCATTTTGATCAATTTGATGACCTAGATATTCAATTTGGTCTTTCAAAAACATACATTTCCCTAGGTTTACTCGAACATTATGATCATTCAGTCTCCTTAACACTTCATGCAATCTATTACTACATTCTACATAGCTGGTCCCACTTACAAGAACATCATCAATGTAACATACCACACCACTTATAACTTGTAGGATTTGGTCCATAATACTTTGGAAGATAGCTGGGGCACTAGCAACTCCATACATAAGTCTTGTAGGGCGTAACAAACCAATTGGGGTGTTCATAGTCAGGCATTCTTGTGACATTTCATCTATCTCTAACTGGAGGTAAGCCTCAGATAGATCTAAAACACAAAAACATTTAGCATTTGTAAGTGATGCAAAAATATCCTTAGGTCTAGGCAAAGGATAAAAATCAATGTGAAGATTAGGGTTTAATGTTTTCTTGTAATCCACACATGTTTGATAAGTACCAGGTGTGGGTTTAGGTACAGGCCAAATGGAAGAAGCCCAGTCGGATCTACTAACAGGTATATAGCGTCCATTCTGTATTCCAGCTCTCAAATCATTTATGATGGTGGGTCGGATTCCATATGGGATCTCATATAATTTTTGAAATCTAGGCGTAGCATTCTCCTTAAGGACCAAGTGAGCCTTAAATCCTTTAATACTTGAGGTAGTATCCTTGCAGAAAACCTTGGGATACATTGTAACTAGCATACCTACCTCAAAGGAATCATCTTTGGCTTTTGACATAGTTGTAGCATTACCAACTAAATTACACTGACTTGTGGAATTGGTTACATACATAACAACTCTCCATTTGGGCATTAAAAGATCTATCCAATCCCGACCCATTAACGGGCAAAAAGTACGACTAACTTCAACCAACACTAAAGGTAACCACAAAGGTTCATTTCCATTTTTCACCTTTACATATGCATTACCAACAATATTTATAGGGAATCCTTGAACTGATTTCAACGTGAGGTGATCTGCAGGGCCATATGATGCCGTAGGAAATAACTCATGAAATTGACCAACAGTCATCAAACTTAGACCAGAACCTGTATCAACTTCCATGGCTACCTGTTGATCGTTAATTGAAACATTTACCAATTGAGGTGGATGTGAAGAAGGCACTGTAATTTGTTTTCCTTCCTCTACATCGACATTCACCATTTGAACTATGTAGTTAACCTCACAATTAGCACTGTTGTTATTGTTGTCATCATTTTTCCTGTAAACAGAGTCGTTAAGAAGGTCCACACAGATATCATGAGCATTTGACATTTCTCCATTTTCAGTATCCTCTAAGTCTAAACACAATTCTTTGGCATACTGTTCATCATCAAAATCATAGGAGTTAACATTTTGGTAAGTAGTAACATAATTGTCTGCAACATAACCTATGTATGTATTTTCTTCATTGTTATTGAAAACAAAATCAGGATAACTTTCGGGAACTTGCACATAGTTATTTGACTCAACATTTCCTGATATACTTGCTACCTGTCCATCATGAGAATCAATATTTCCATTACTTACATTATGTCCTTCACTTTCATGATTTTCACTGGATACATAATGATTTCCATAAGTGTTGTCACGGTGATAACTAGATATATGACCATACTTATGACACACATAACACTCTGCATTGATGGCCCAACATGCATCAGGAGCATGTTGTGGGTCACCACACCTCCAACATCCCATCCTCGTCGCCACTATTATGTTCTTGAGGTTCCCTTGTCTCTTTCGTGGGTTTTCATTTAAAGGAATAGACACGTGTGATTTGTTCGTCTCTTTATTCTCGCCATGACACCACACAATCATAACAAAAGAACATCCAACCAAAAGAAGGCGGTGTATGACAATTTCGTCGGCCATGCTTATGGCGCGCACATTTGTATTTGGAATTATCTTAATTCTATTATAATCAGCAATACATGACAATGACATGACAGTATTAGTGGAAACCAAAAAGCAGTAATTGTAATGCTAGAGGACCTTAACACCAAATGTCTAGATTACGGAATGAAGATGAACAAGAAGAAGACCAAGTGTATGGTCATCGGAGGAAAAGGGGAGAAAATTAAAATCAAACTTGAAGGGGAATGCATAGACCAAGTAAAGAGTTTCAAATATCTGGAAAGTATTATATCAGAAGATATTTGTTGTACAGCTGAGATAAAAAGATCGGTAGCATTAGCAAAAATAGGAAGGAAACCAAACCAAAGGAAAAGGAAGCTACTCTGTGAGCCTTTGAACAAAGAATTGAGAAAAAACTAGTAAAGTGGATATGGAGAATGGAATTATATGGGGCAGAAACTTGGGCAGTTAAGAACAGAGATGAAAAAAGACTGGAAGTCCTGGAGATGTGCGTATGGAGGAAGATGGAAAAAGTGAGTTGGAAGGATAAAGTGAGAAATGAGGAGGTACTGAGGAGAGTGGATGAAGAAAAGACTATGATAAAAACGATTAGGAGAAGAAAGAGAAATTGGATTGGACTTTCCCTGCCAAGACAATGTCTGTTGACGACAGGTAAAGAAGGAATGGTGGAAGGAAAGCTGGGAAAGGGAAGGAAAAGCAAGTGAATGCTAGACAACATCAAAATAGGTGGAAGGTATGCGGACACAAAGTGTCTGGCTGAGAGAAGAGTGGAGTGTAGGAGGAGCCCATGAGGAAACCTGTCATCTGGAGCTGAAAAACATAAATGAAAAGAATTACCTGAGGCTTGTCTGCTAATACTATCTTTTTAATATAGATTTCATTGATGATTTTTTTTAATTTTACACTGAAATTTTATAATGGGGTTTTGACACAGAAAATGAGAGGTCTACATAGAATTACTAAACTTTATATGTTCTGAAGCCCAATCAGAGAAAAGAATAAATATAGTATGTATATTTTTTCTGGTTTAATGTTGAAATGTGATGAGCTGTTACTTAGAAGATATAAAGTAAGGTTAGACCTAATTGTAATCCCACCCAATAAAAAATAACACTTTAAAAACAGAAGTAATGAAGTCTCTTGGAATTTTGGTCACTGTGGAAACACAATCAAGGTCACACCCGGAACCATTAAATCACATATTGTATTCATTTATTTAATGTTTTAAGATATCAAAAAAATTTTATAGCCTAAAAAAGGCATTATCCTAAAAAACTAGAATTGTACTACATAGATTACATGTTTTATGTAAACCTTTTTGATATTTTTGGTTCCGGGTGTGACCAATTAACATTAATAACTAATTTGCATGGATTTTAAATAAAAACTTACCCCAGTAAATCAAATCTTATAGGATTAACACTTCAAAGGCAAAATATCCACTTCTATAGCTGATGGAGTGAAATAGGAGACCAGAAATGCAAATACTTAACATAAACAAAATATCTATCAACAGCTGATTTAAGGTCTACGTTTACTGATGACACAAAGTTCACTTTTTAAGGCAGTGAATAAAGAAAAACTAAAACTAAATTTATAGGGTGTGACAATTTAGTGTTTCATGCTTTCAAATATCTTATTCATATTATTTTAAATTGTTTTTTTATTTTTTTTTCATATTTGGGCTCACTTCAAATGGAAGGGCTGAGAAATAAATTATTATTAATTATGCCAAAAGAAATAGAAATTTCACATTGAAAACATTGCAAATCCAAGGAATCAAAAAGTTTGAATCCAGCAGACACCCTGTATTTTTTGTGCTATTGGTAGAGATTGATGCAATAGGAACACACTCGATGAAATGAATGTAACAAGAAATTGTTGCAAGAATTTTCAGTGGTAGTTAATTAATCTTATTCTTGAGTCAAGAAAATGTGGCATATTCTCACATCAACTATTATTTTTGCCTTCTTAATTCAATGCTACTATGTATATTATATTTAATGGTAGGATGCAAAATGGAGTGGCAATATACTAAGATCACTTCTTATATTTAGTGTTGGTCATTCATTATTTGTTGGTTAAATTATGTTATAATATATTTTTTAAATTTGTTGCAGATTGAGGGATTAGATGGTTCAAACCATTGGAGCTCAGCTGAAATGTTTGATCCAAGAACCAAAGAATATTTGAATAAATGGGAACAATAAGAAGCAATATTGGTGCTGCTGTGATGAATGATGTTCTCTATGCTGTGATCCCCTGCCATTGTGTTGGATGCTCATTGAGAGGAAAACATATTAATGCTGGGGAAGTGAAACTAGTCCCCTTGACTCATGTTAACTCTTTTATGTGCAGAAAAGTTGCTTTTATATTGCGACAATGGACGCTAGTGTAAGCATATTTTTCCTATGGAATTACATTATTGCTCTTTTTTGTTGTAATTTCCAATCTGTGACAATCCCTTGGTCCCTTTCACCCATCAGAATTCTTTCACTCATATTTTATTTTTACATTCATTGTGGTGGAATCAGTGATAAAGGACTTGTGGGAGCCATAAAGACCATACTTTGAAATATTTCCTTGAGACCATCAGACTACTTTCTAGTGATGCATGAATCAAACAATGGGGAAGAAATAATTAGTTTTTCATTTTCCTACTCTGCAGTCCATCTTACTTGAGTAATTTTTAGTGAAAAAGTTCTAATTCTTTGGTTTAATATCCCAAATATGACTGACAGTAGTGATAGCCATTGCTGTACCTAGTTTATTGTTGATTGCTCTCCATCTTCTTTCTATATCTTCAACCTGCCCTTCATCAAATTTTCATTCACATTGTTAAAGTGATCAGATTTTATATTAATTTCCCCAGTTCTACTCCCTAACTTGCATCTTGTTTCACCTTATTATGTTTTCATTAATTTCCCCATTATAGCTCCAGTCCATTTTATCTTGGTCTCATTTGATCTGCAGGTGATGTGGTTCCTCAGTCTCCCCTTCTTATAGACCAACTCACCTTTTTTCCAGGGTTCTCTCTAATACTGTGTATGGTCTTCAATCGCTAATGTTTCTCTGTTACGCATAATTAATTTGCAATTCGATCATCATGATCTGCAATTTTCATTCAGAGTTCGTTTCATTTTTTCCCTCCTATTTGCTATAATGGCTGCAGAAATTGGTTCCTTGGTTGACTTATCATTAAGGGTTTTTCTTTAGACCACAGTTCATAGTTTAACTTCCATATCAGTGGTTCCCAACCTTTTTAGATTTGCAAACCCTTTGGCAGCCTGATTCCCACTTGAGTGTAGGTATCAACTGAAATCAGTTGGACCACCAAGCAGTAAAAGAATTTTCCACACTTCCACTATTATTCAGCTAGATCACCTAGTGTACTAGAGCTTGAATGTTCGTAATTAATTGCTGTTCTATATCATCACATATTGCAAACTGCCATCCTTGCTCTCTTGATGGTGATCACTGATTGGTTCTTGCATGACTTCATTTTCTTCTTGTGTGACCATCTGATGAAGATAGGTAACCTGCGATGCAGGAAACCCAATATTTAGCCCAGTCTCATAGAATACTTTATGCATGCTCATTAAGGGTGTATAAAGCTATGTTAAAATTTTACTATACATAATACATTTTTTCAATGAACAGGTGCCGTTGCATTCACTGGACATCTGTAATTCTGTTGGAGGTGACATTGGATCTTCAAATTTATCTTCAGCGAAGGTGTGTGATCCAGTGACTAGTACATGCACAACGTTGCCCGACAAAATGAGCATTGGCAGAAGCTTCACAGGAGTTAGTGTTTCTGAAAAGTCATAATGATTAGTTTTCAAGCCATTTCATGAATCATGATGCACTATTTGTGAGTCGTACACAAATTGTGACACCTTTGGATCCATTGTAATCCCATGCAATATGTTTCCTGTGCTCTGCGTAATCTCAACTGTTGACGAACAGATGGATACAGCTGTTGTATTTTGTGAAGCCACCAGTGGTGGTAGAAGTTTGGTTGGTGTTGGGTCGTGTAGCACTCTATAATGCATGGTTCCAGTGATACTATGAAATTTAGCACAAAATATGTAGTTAAAGTCAGTGGCGAATCTACATTTATACAAATGGGTATTCAAAACGTCTTACCTTATAGTATTTTGTATTTCTTCATTAAAGCTTTTGCAGCTCACAATGACTAATAAAATTATTATGATATGGGCGTACGGAGCATGTTGTTTCAATTGGCCCGACATTTTGTAACCCACTACTGGTCACTTGTTAATGGGAATGAGGGTTGTTGCCACTGTTTGCTCTTAAATATCTGTCCCCACTAAGTTGGTTCAAGTGGGACTGTTGGAAGGGGGGAGGGAGAGAGGACTGGTGGGGAAGGGGGAGATAGAGAAATTTGCGGATGACTGGGTTCCATGTGCTGATATTTTTTTGGCCACCATCTCTGTTGAAATTATGTTTATTTTTCTTTATGTTATTGGCCTCATGGATGAGTTGGGGTTTGAACCTTCCCACCGTAGCAATGACTTTGGATTTTTCAGAGTCGATCGCGTGTCCCAAGGATTCATGCTCGGCCACTTCAGACTTAGTTGTTTGCCCCAGTCGAATGTTTTGTGCTCTTCCATTCGAGTTTTGACTGAGTGTCCTGTCTCCCTGATGTATTTTTTACTGCATGTTCCGCAGGGAATTTTGTATACCTCTTCAATTCAATTTGTAGTGGTGTTCTGTCCTTCAAATTTCCTATGAGGTGATTTACTTGCACCTGTGGCTTAAAAATTGCCTTAATGTTATATTTACTAAGGATGTTGCAAATCTTGTCGGTCATGCCTTTAATATATGGGAGGAATGCTTTCTTCTGGCTGGTGATGTTCGTAGTTTCTGATGGTCATAACTCCCTCCCCCCTTCCAACTCTCCCACTTGAACCAGCTTAGTGGAGACAGATATATAAGAGCAAACAGCGGCTGCAACCCTCATTCCCTTTAAGAAGTGACCGGCAATGGGTCAAGAAACATCGGGCCAACTGAAACAACATAGGGCATACACCTGTATCATAATAATTTTATTAGTATTTTGTAGATAAACTCCAGTTGTACTCCAATGTCCAGCATTCTCACCCTCAATTACCATTCCCTTACTATCAAGAAATGTCTCTTTACTCATGATCATAGGCTAAGCCAATGGTATGGCTAGCTGGGATTTTCCTCTCTCACCTAATTTTAATTCAAAATTTTATACTCTGTCATGCATATTTTTCAAATAACTAAAATTAGAAATTCTGTTTTGTGAAGATGTTTTGGAAGAGATTTTTGTCATTTATTAAGTAAGCATGTTTTACTTAGGAATTGAAATAAAATGAAAAGTAATTGGTGCATGTGGACAATATAAATGAGTGGAAGTGAGTGTAATGCTGGAATACATAAACTGTGGATTTTAATCAAAGATGATTTTAATTGTAAAAAATTTGCACTTTTTATAAAAACCATTCACCTCATGGTCAGTTGATTAGGAGGGGGGGTACAACTTGTGTTGGACTGTGCTTTTGGGAAATCATGTGCTCTTAGAGCAGTTTATTGTTTTTGATATTTGTGTATGAAATGTTTAATTCTTTTGAATGAATATTAAATGTCTGTTCTGCTGGGGGTGTTTTTCTTAGGTTGAAAAACATGCCCTGAGAGCAGTGGCCAGTTTCTTGTTGTTGATATGTGTGTATGAAAGTTTTGAATCGTTGAATATAGGTATATTCAACCTGTGTTCTGCTGGGGCTTCTATGGCTGGAAATGGTAGACTCAGAGAGCAGTGGCCATTTTCTTCTATTTCATATGTTTGTATGAAAGTTTTGATTCTTTGAATAAACTGTCAACATGGGTTCTGCCGAAGATGTTCTTCTATGGTTTGAAAAGAGGCAGTTAACTACCTTCAAAGGAGAATTTAAAGCTTGCATAGCTGTTGTTCTACATATGAATAGGGGTATTGGTTATATATAATATGATATTTACGCTGAAATTTAAATGAAAAGTGGACTTTATGAGGCATGTTTTTTTAGAGCATTAATCATCCTAATATTTATTTGTCTAACAGTCTTTTGGCATGATGGATTAATTTTGCACCAGAACAATAGTGTTAGCAGTATTCACATCTTAGAAAAAGAAAATAAATGATGAAAAATGAACTCAGTTATTGCTTGATAACACATTAATAACAGGCAAAGCATTTCTGCTGGAGATTGACAAGTGCAAGACAGGTAGGAGTGCATTGTGGCAGGACATTCAGCCACCCACGTAGAAAAATTTGCTCTGTAACTGGAATGGAAACTTGGGTGTATTTATTCGGTATTCAAGCGTCTTCAACTGGAGTGTAACTAAGAATGAATTGAAACAAGCTCCACCCAATTTGCACCCCAGCTACATACCAGCTGGGATGGAACTGGGGTGCATCCATAAATGCACTCAAGTTACAGATGAGTTGAAACGTCCTTACCACTGACAGCACAAGTGGAACTGGGGTTGAAAATCAACCTGTCATACAGAGGAGTTACAACCCTGATGCACCTCAGTTCCACATTTCTAATACTTAATGTTTTCCTGTCCACTTCTTAGCTGTCCTGTTACACTCCAGATACAGTGTACATTTTACCAGTACAGCCCTACATAGTCCCAGTTCCAACCCTGGTACAGAAGAAAAATATTTGCCAGGGTAACGTTATAATCTCCCTAATAGTGACATTTGTGTTCTTCCTACTGAAAGAAAGATGTGCCATGCATTGAACAGATTTATTGAGAGAAAAATTCATCATGAGCTACACAAAAAACCAAATGCTTACTCTTAGCATTACTTAGGTTCATGCATGGCCATGGTAACCCTGTGGGTAGGGGAATGAAGAATTCTCCCACAGCATCCCTGCTTGTCGTAAGAGGCGACTAAAAGGGTGATCTTGGTCAAAAATAAACTTGGTTATATTCCACACAAATTTATTAAAAACACGACCGGTTTCGACCTTTATAGGTCATTCTCAAGAGTTACAATATTTGAAAACAGACAGGGCGGTATATATATATATATATATATATATATATATATATATATATATATATATATATATATGTTGGTCTCACGATGGTTGAATGGTGGGGGGGGGGGAACTTCAAGGACAGTGGTGATTGGAAGGCTATGAAAATCTGGGGGGGGGGGGGAGGGAAGGTCAAGAAAGGAAGGTGAGCCGGGAAACAACTGGTAACCAAGTTTATTTTCGACGAAGATGTATTCATTCCACGAAGTGAACTCGCAGACCATTGATTTTATAAAAGGGTGATGCCTGAATGGCTGCATAGGTCGAAGATCTCTGCTACGCCACACTTACTGGCATGCAGTCCATCTGCACGTTCAATTCAGTGGAATTAGGTATCACCAGGTGGAGTTCTCTTGTATGAAATGAAGTAACTTGTGTCTTTTAATGACATTTGTACTCATTATGACTCAGGCTTCTAGCAATGTTAACCTTTATCGTTCGGATTAAAATTCCCGCTTCGGACGGTGTTTTCCGTCTGGCACGTCACAGCAGCAGTGGTGGCGATTGCTTCCATTTCGGTGATTTGCAAACAAATCTGATGGATGTATCCTGTATATTCTACCAAATTTGAACTATATCATTGTTCTTACTATAGGGTAATACCACTTCCGACCCAGGCATAGTCAAGAAAATAGTCTCTGAATATTCCCCGCTGCTTCACAAATCAATCTCACACACGTATCACAACCACAAATGACTTGGAATACTCTTCACGATTAAATAACGGGAGCAGCAACACGGACGACAAAATTCTAGTGACCGTTATTGGAACTATGGGATAAATTTCTGGTTAAGTCACCTTTCATGTAAACGTACTTGGAACACAAGAGAGCGTGTTGATTTCTCATTTCAGCTTAAACATTTTAGCCTAAAACTTATGGATAAGAACGAAAGTTTTAATGTTGAAATGATAGTTCCAGCTCAAAGATGTTTTTAGTTCACCTCCGAACACATATGTAGCAATTGATAAAACAAAAGGTACAAATAAGAGAATATAAATCCCGACGTTTATAATAATATATTTTTCCTTGAAGTTGACTATTCATTTTATTCCTTTTTCTCCGCGTTATAGTTGCGAATTATGTAGATCTGCAGTTCATAGGGCACCTCTTAAAACATTGTCAATGTTATTGACGAGTTTGATACTTAGCATTGGTGTTGCAAATGACCTCAATTGACTGCAAAAATAGTCAGTACTGACCATTACACACTTCGGAAAGGGGCTTCACAATTTTTCAAAAATAAATATATATAATTTTTTTTATGAGGGAAGCTATTATACCATGAAGCCACTTTTTGGGTAAAAATTGCATAAGTCCGCGCTTTGAAGTCAATGCGAACGCATGTCACACACAGTAACATTTACATCAGCAAGTCCTTATAGCAGTATCTCATATATTAAGAATCAAATAAATCTCTTGTCAGTGAGTCACCGCCTCACTACTAAACGACGAAAAGAAGACCCTTTATAGTAGGTACTATATTAGAGATATACCGTGTACAAATATAGTATTCAACAGTTTTACTGCCCTGTTTGACCTTTATGTATTCCGATGGATATTCCGCAAAAAAATCATTTTTCACTGAGTCAAATACCGCAGTTTTTCGTCGACCAATGGATGGTATCTAAGTGTCGGGGTACTTAGGACTCTTTAATGGACGTTTATTCTGTGGTCTCACGAGAGTACACTGCGTCATGTGCAACGTCGCCGCCGTTCACTTCTCGCCGTCTCTTCATGAGAAGTAATCATAAGGTTTACTGTTATAGTCATAATGGCTAGACGAAATCCCACCGCGTATCTGTGGTACGAACCGAACTTGGATCAGCTATCGTGTCCAATGCCTCCTCCAGGCACTCCTATGGCACTTCCATCCGCAAATTATATCACAACGCTCTCTTTACATATCGGACAAATATAGAGTAGAAAACGAAGCATAAGGTTTACTGTCTACGCCATTTAAACTTTTGTGAGACTTTTTGACTCACAAAAAAAATTGATCTATTATGGACTCGACGACAAGCCGTCGCATTTCGTGGGAAGAACCACACTCGGAACAATGTTTCAGTCTAAGGTATTCTTTCGGCCCTCTTTTAGTGCCCTTTACATGTCTGCTTCACACGGCACATTTACACGGCCTTGCCGTGCTTCAGACGGTACACATGATACTTACGTTGAAGTTTAAATGAAAAGTGGACTTTATGAGACGTGTTTATTTTAGAGCATTAATAATTCTAACATCTATTTGTCTAGCAGTCTGTTGGCATGATGGATTATATTTGCACCAGAACAACAGCGTTAGCAGTATTCACATCGTAGAAATAGAAAATAAATGATGAAAAATGAACTCAGTTATTGCTTAATAACACATTAAGAACAGGCAAAGCATTTCTGCTGGAGGTTGACAAGTGCAAGACAATTAGGAATGCATTGTGGCAGGACATTCAGCCACCCACGTAGAAAAATTTGCTCTGTAACTGGAATGGAAACTTGGGTGTATTTATTCGGTATTCAAGCGTCTTCAACTGGAGTGTAACTAAGAATGAATTGAAACAAGCTCCACCCAATTTGCACCCCAGCTACATACCAGCTGGGATGGAACTGGGGTGCATCCATAAATGCACTCAAGTTACAGATGAGTTGAAACGTCCTTACCACTGACAGCACAAGTGGAACTGGGGCTGAAAATCAACCTGTCATACAGAGGAGTTACAACCCTGATGCACCTCAGTTCCACATTTCTAATACTTAATGTTTTCCTGTCCACTTCTTAGCAGTCCTCTTACACTCCAGATACAGAGTACATTTTACCAGTACAGCCCTGCATAGTCCCTACATAGTAGGGGAATGAAGAATTCTCCCACAGCATCCCTGCTTGTCGTTAAGAGGCGACTAAAAGGGTGATGCCTGAATGGCTGCATAGGTTAAAGATCTGAGCTACGCCACACTTACTGGCATGCAGTCCATCTGCACGTTCAATTCAGTGGAATTATGTATCACCAGGTGGAGTTCTCTTGTATAAAATGAAGAAACTTGTGTCTTTCAATGACATTTGTATTCATTATGACTCAGGCTTCTAGCAATATTAACCTTTATCGTTCGGATTAAAATTCCCGCTTTGGACGTTGTTTGCCGTCAGTCACGTCACAGCAGCCTCACTCGTAGCAGGCGTCACAGAGGAAATTAGTCTCCGAATATTCCCTGTAACTTCACAAATCAATCTCACGGACATATCACAACCATAAATGCACTGGAATACTCTTCATGAATACATAACGGGAGAAGCAACACGGACGACAAAATGCTTGTGACTGCCATAGGAATTATGGGAAAAATTTCTGGTTTAGACACGTTGCGTGTACACGTCCTTGGAACACAAGAGAGCGTGTTGATTTCTCATTACAGCTTAAAAAATTTAGCCTAAATTTTATGGAGACGAGCACAATTTTTAATATTGAAATGATAGGTCCCCCACAAAGGTATTTTTAGTTCACCTCTGAACACATATCAAGCAATTAAAATAAAAGATACAAATGACAGAATATATTTCCCAAAGTGTATGATAATATATTTTTCCTTGAGGATGACTATTCATTTTATTACTTTTTCTCCGCGTTATAGTTGCGAATTATGTAGAGCTGCAGTTCATGGGGCACCTTTTAAAACATTGTAAATGTAATTGAAGAGTTAGATACTTAGCATTGGTGTTGCAAATGACCTCAATTGGTTGCAAAAAGTAATCAGTACACACCATTGCACCCTTGAGAAAGGGACTTCACATTTTTTCAAAAATAATTATATACACATTTCCTGAGGGAAGCCATGTAACTGAGTATTCATTTTTCGCACTTGTGAAGCCACGTTTTTTTTTTAGTAGAAAAGATTAGCTGAGTGTTAATCCGCTCTTGGAAGTCAATGCGAACGAATGACACAGACAGTAACATTTGCATCAGCAAGTTCTCATAGCAGTATATATATACTAAGAATGACATAAATCTCTTGTCAGTGAGTCGCCACCTCATATCTAAACGACGGAAAGAAGACACCTGTGTAGGTAGATACTATTAGAGAGACAGGGTACGAAGATAATAATGAAAGGGTTTACTGCCCTTATCGATCTCTATGTACTTCGAATGGCAAAGGGCATTCTGCTAAAAAATCACTTCTCACTGAGTCCATCACCGTAATTTTCCGACGACCAGCGGACGGAATCTAAAGGCCGCCATTCACGTACGAGCCTTGCTCGCGAGTCCGGCTCGGCGAGCCTCACTCTGGAGCCAGGCTCGAGTCAATTTCACCAGACACGGGGGAAGGGAATTCAAGCGTGGCTCGGGAGTTTCAGTAACCAGCATGAACTCAACCAAGCAGGTTGCAGCGGTGGTGATTGTATTGAATGAATGCAGTGTGTTTGGAAGAGTGAAGAAAAGAAAAAGGAGGGACTTGTGGGCTAAAACCTGGTTGCTTGAGAAAAACAGATTTACTCACTTAAGGTGGAAGGAGCGATTTTTGTTTGTATACAGATTTGCGTGAAACTTTGCATACGTGTCCTTGTTAGTAATACCTATCGATAAAATAAAAAAAACTGCATGTTACCGATTTGGTTTCCTGGCAATTCAATGGTATTTTAACAAGTAATCTTATGGAACACGGCATATATTTTGAAAAAATTCTATTACTAAAGTACAGATTTTCTCCTAAATGCGAAATAGTAAGTTTCATATTATTATAATAGCTGCCAACAAATATCAAGGTATCATACCGAGTAAGAAAAGCGTATTTAGATATGATTTTCGCGTAAAATTCGAATTTCGCGCCGAAAATACAAGTCAAAACAATGCTTTAATTAAGGCGAAAATTTGAAATATTACTCTTGCATCATATACATTACTGCATTGTGGTGATTTCCAACGTATAAACAGGTGTACGTGGGTGAAATGTGGTCCAAGAATATTTTTTTCGACTTACTTGAAAAGTTATTAGAATGTGCCTTCAACGACTCACGATTACCGCTCCAGCCACCTTAAAAAAAATTCTTGATCAAAACATCAGGGCTCATAAAATTCTTGCTGAAAAGTGCGGTACACATGGTTCCACAGTCTATATAAACACCAACTGTTCTTGCAATTAAGAATGTTCGCTTTTGTGGATACGCGAGTCTAGTGCGGGATCACCACACAAGCACGAGCCACTAGCGAGCTGACGGCGAGCCGAGCCCCCACGAAGGCCGTGGCGAGCCACGCCAGGCTCGCCCAAGCGCGGCTCGTGGTGCCACACACATGCACGAGTTTGACTCGTTAGAGCCCGAGCCACGCCGGACTCGAGAGCAAGTCTCGTACGTGTATGGGGGCCTTAAGTGTTGGGGTACTTAGGACTTTTTCAGAGACAATTATTCTGTCGTCTCACGAGAGTACACTGTATCATGTCCAACGTCGCCGCCGTTCACTTCACGCCGTCTCTTCATGTGATGTAACCATAAGGTTTACGGTCTTCGCCATGGTGGCTCGACGAAATCCCACCGCGTATCTTTGCAGCGAACGAAATTTCGATCATCGTTTGCGTCCAATGCCTCCTCCAGGCACTCCTATGGCACTCTCACCTCTGCAAATGATATCACATAGCTCTCAGACAAACAGATACATTTCAGACAAATATGGAGTAGAAAACGAGGCATAAGGTTTTCTGTCTACATCACCTTGATTCTCTGTGAGATTTTTAGACGCATTCATCTATCATGGAGTTCACACTATCCCGTCGCATACCGTGGAAAGAACCACGCTCGGATAAACATTGTGATCTAAGGTCTTCTCTCTTTAAGTACCCTTTACTTGTCTGCTTCAGACATCACAGCTGTCTCTGATCATTCCAGATGGACGTTTCGCTCTCGAAATACCTTCTCAACTATTCAACCACCACAGCTTTCTTTCACATACGCCTTCAGGACACCTAAGAACTCGTTTAGGGGTGATAACTTCTCCTTCACGTGGAAGGGCACAGGAAATATCCCATCGGTAACTTCGTCTTAGTGTACTTCTCGCCGTCGCTTTTGTAGTGTAAGCTTAAGGTTTTCTGCCTTCATCTCTAAACCTTTGAGACCATTAGACTTATCAGAGTCCATTTTCAACTCGACAAGAACGCATCGCATGTCCGTGGAGAGAATCGAACTCCGCTTACACAAGGAAATGTACGTTTTACTCCCTTTATCACTTTGAAACTCTGCGAGGCACATTTTTTGCATGAGTGTTCATCATTGACTCGAAGATAGCCTCCAGGCATACTGTAAGAGGAGCCTACTCCTAAACTGTTGACGTCACAGCGATCTCTAAATTTGTAGCAGTACATTCCTCTAAAAAAATGTATCATCTCACTGAGTTCACAACCTCAGTTTTTTGACGACCAAAGGACGAAATCTTAGTATTGGAGGAACCAAGGACTCATTTAGGAAGATTATTCTGTCTAATAAAATTAACATAATACGGGTGTATGCATCGTGTTTTTTCGGTTGGTCCGTCGTTTCATGACCCACTGCTGGTCACTTCTTCTTGGGAATGATGGTTGCTGCGGCTGTTTGCTATTATATATCTAACCCACTCAATTGGTTCAAGTACGAGAGTTGGAAGGGAGAGGGAGTTAGGACCGGGGGGAAGGGGGAGGTAGAGAATTTTTGTGGATGACTGAGTTCCATGTGCTGCTGATTTTTAGGCCATCATCTCTGTTCAAATTATGTTTATTTTTCTTCAACTCGATGGCCTCACGAACGAGTCGGGGTTTGGATCTTCCCACCTTAGCGATGACTTTGAAATTTTCTTAGTCATCGCTACTGAGTTCACCACCTCAGTTTTTCGACGACCTAAGGACGAAATCGACCTAAGTATTGAGGGATTAAAGACTCTTTTAGGGACGATTAATCTGTCGTCTCATGGAAGTACTCAGGTGAGGTATCACCGGCCGCATCACCGTCAGTTACTTCTCATTGTCTCTTCATGTCTAGTAATCATAAAGTTGACTGTCTTCTTCGCGCTGACTAGACGAAATCCCACCGCATATCAAATTTATTGAAAAATGTTTACTTCCAATATAAGGATTGTTTATAGTGACGAGAAAATGTACACATATGTATGTACTATGGGGGAAAAAGTTTCCCAACAAACGGAGCGTCGCCACTAGCGCTCTGGAGAAAAATAGGCCTTCTCTCTTATGGCATACTATTCCAAGGCAACGACGAGGGAAATTCGAACACAGTAATATGATGGACTCATCGTCGAAGCCAGTGACGGATTACTGGCCGCTTGCCTTCCCCGAGTGTTATTCGCGCTGACTTCCAAATTGAGGCGCATTAGACAGCCACGTATGCATTTCAAACGTATCATTGAACCCATTGAACGCTCTCGTTATCGCCATAGCTTCCTCTGCATTCTTTACCTTTCCTCTCCTTTTCTTCTTGGCTTCGCTCCAATTCTCGCACTATAGCAAGGTCCTGGGATTCACCTGCTGTCTACTATCCTTACAACCTGCGATATTTAAAGAACACCGCATTGAATAAGAGTTTCTTCTTTTAATCGTGAATACAAACGTATGTTCAATGCACATTTCAAGCATGGCGGTAGATTTTCAATGAATAGGCAAATAAATAACCTTTATATGTGCAAATATGTATTAATGAATTAATAAATACACAAATAAACTAGACTCGGAGAGACTCGGAGGCTGCCCGCTAGGCTTAGATTACTTGAGCAATTAAGAATAGATATCTTTAAGAGCGACACGGAGAACATCATATTAGAACCCCACTATATTTCCAGATCCGACAGAAATGATAAATTAAGAGAGATATTTTGCCGAACGGATAGGTATGGGAATTCGATTTTCCCCCGAACAATAAGGGACTTTAATAAATGCTAGGCGTAATTTCATTAGAACATTTTATATGTAAACGGCTGGTGTCCTAACACCCCCCGCCACACGCCAATTGAGGCGGCTTGCGGGGTAGTATGCTGATGTAGATAAAAAGACAAAAAAAAACAGTAAGTAATATAGATATTACATTTTTCTTATGATTGATTGCCTTTTTGAAATGTTGAACTATTTAAGCTTCTAGATGGAGAAGGAAACCACTTTAGATAATGCAACTGGAGTTATCATATTAAATTCCAGCTTATCAAAAAAAATATTGAAGGCATTTATTCAAGATGGAAGTTACTTTTTTTAATACCGTAGTATTCGTAAATTAATATTTTTACAGTATTTTAAAGTAACTAATTTTAAATAAACACAAAGAGAATAAATAAACTCTTGGTAGATGCACTGTTGGTCAAATTATCTGTCAACTTCCTAAAGAAATGCAAAGGAAACAAATTTTCCGCCCACTCAAAATGGAGATACATAGCAGAAGTCCTGACGAACGGTTTAACTCATACTTTACTATTAAACAGTATTTAATTTCACCCCCATCACAATCAATGACTCCTTGAAGTCTTTGACTCATTGACCCTATGAAATAATTTAGGGCGCCAACCCAAAGATGCCCATACCTCCCAGACGTGACCTTTCAGTGTCTCTTGGTTCTTCCCTTTGCAATTCTGCCATTCCTTGACCATTAAGTCGCAAATATTTTGTATTGGATTCAGGTACTGTGAGTTTGGAGGGAAGGGTTACGCTGTACTGTGCGAATGCTCCTCGAAAAATCTCCTGAGTTTCGCGCACTGTGGATGGGACAGGTGTCCTGAACATATTTCTTCGCATTATGGTACTACGTCGTTTATGTAAGGAAGTGATGAAAATACGAAATATTCGGGCGTAGGTAATCCTTAGACGTCACTCTAGGTGGTGTTCTCAACAGCAATCCCGCCCCGACTGCAGAAATAGCTCTCCAAAAACGCAGATATTTATGCCCAGATCTATTTTTCCTAGTTGTTTTTTGGGTGATACGTGACAAACAGGAGGAATATAACTTTTTTCTAAATAAGTAAATGTTCCAAAAAGTACTATCAAGGCGGTTTCTAATCATACAGGTGCTTTTAAGTTTAATGTCCTCTTTATCACGGCCACCCCGCCAATAGTAAGAGAGTTTTCAGCAGGATGCTAACGAATGCTGCCATCATCATCTCGAGACGTGCATCTTGGTCTTCGCTTCTTTGTCGTATTGTCATAATCTCATCCCCTCCCTCTAGCATTTTAGCCAGCAATATACTGTCTTTCTATTCCAATCCATTGCCCTTGATATTTGAGCGAAGTTGAGACTACCTCAACTGTCTCATCGATTTATCCCCTCTCTCCTGGACTTAATGGAATGTTTTGAATATCCCTGGAAGTTATCACAGAGAAATAGTGTCTTCAAAAGCAAATGCTTTCAAATCCACATTCCACATAACCTACCGATCAACTGCCATTCGTCTTTTAGCGATAAGCTTCCTGTAGTCTTACCTTTATCACTACCTGGTTTTAGTTGAGCCGTACGAGAGAATTCAAAGAAACGTTTCAAATGCATTCAAGGTTATCTAATGAACCTCCGTTCTTGGGGCCAGCGCGAAACCCACTCGGGTCATGCGAGCAGCCGGGAATCCATCACCGATTCGGACGATTAGTCCATCACCTTACTCCGTTTGAATTTCCCTCCTCGTGGCCGAGACCTAAGAATAACATGCCATCAGAAAGGAAAGTGATTTTCCCCCGAGAGCGATAGAGGCGACGCTCCGTTTGTTGGGAAACTTTTTTCCCCCATAGTACATATTTTTCATAAATAGTAAAATATAGCTCAAAGCAATACTTCCATTAAATACATTGGTGCAAATCATAAGCTACGCCATAAATGTTAGGCAAATAAGTTTTCATTTTTTGAACGTGAATTTTACGAAAGGGTATATCTGGCACAGAATGCAAGGGCATATATAGCTAAATTTTCTGGGCCGTGAGACATTAAGTTTCATCAATAGCTCTTAGTATTTGCTCCCCAGGTGACACACAAATATATCAATGCTGTCATTACCATAAAATATAATTCTGCCGCGCTTGGACAGAAGAGACCACAAATGAACATTAAACCATGAACCGTCTCACCAGAATACAACATTCACAATATGGAATGCCTCCGTGGGAAAACCAAATTATGATCACTTTTCGCGTCCATGTCCTTCTCCAGGCATGTAAGAATGGACGTTATTCTTTTATCAACATCAAGATTAAAATGACATAATTCTTATACTATTGACAGTATTATTTATTCCTTTGTGGGTAGTTTTCATTGAGATATTGTTTATTTATATATTTACTCCAAAGTGTCATTAAAAATTGGAATGTTAAAAAGGGCCTACATTAATTTAAGACATGAAATGATTATACACCCTTTCACAATATTCACATAAAAATTCGAGATCCATAAACAGATTTAGAAAATAATAAAAGTTTTAGAAACAACACAAAACGGCTTAAAAATCTTGCAAGGAAAGTCAGAGAAAAAATTATTCATACAAATTTGAATATAGAAATGAAAAACGTTATTAATTATTGATTAGCTGATTTAAATAAGAGCATAAACTCAGAATAGCTTTGTAAATTTCAAAGAAGGGGAATATGAGTCGAAGATTTCTAATTTAAAATTATTTCCCCTGTCTCATTATGACCCGTCCATTTCAGAACGAAGGGGCAATACCCTGCCGTGAGGCTAAGAGTATGGAAGTGAGTGACCCTTCCGGGAAGGCACCGCTCCCGTGGTCGGGGCAAAGCGAAATGGGAGCCCGGCAGCAAAGACATACGGGTCCCGGTTAAATAAAGGCGTGCCTGTGATGCTCGAGACTTTCTTTAATTTTTCTCGGTGGTGATGACAACAGTCTGATCTCTGGAACACCGTCCGACCCCGCTGCTTCTGGATCTGCCCTGCCCCTCGATCGTCGCCACCAAAACTAACGGCAACACTCAACATCTCCTCTGCCATTAATCTCCCTCAGTTTCTTCCTGCCCCGGAAAAAGATTTATTTCGAAATGCGAGTCAGTTATTCAACTAATTTGATTATATTTTAGTTCATTTCATTGATTTATTTCCTCAGTCTTCTAATTTCAACCCCCTGTTTACACGAAAACAATTATTAAATATTTATCTTTAAGGCGTTAAATTGTAATTTTTTTAGAGTTAAAATAGGGGGACCAAGCATAGGAGGCATATTCAATTTGGCTCTTTCCAGGAAAGTATTATTAACATGGTAGTAGTTAATAGTAAGTACCAAGGCTGCCACTCGATGAGGTTATAATCCGAGCACTTAACAAAAACAGCTGTAATAAAGTAGGCATTGAAAATATTTGTCCCCTTATTTCAAAGCACCCTCCTAATTCTTGCATTATATTTTTATTCCGAGAGATCTTTTAGTTGATTTCATGTAGATATCGTTAGTATAAATGATGACATTATTATTTGAAAGATGTTAATAAAGATAAAACACAGAACTGATTTAAAACACAATAGTATTTATCATCTGTAGTTTTTATACGGGCTTGTGTGGTAAGATTTTAGTAACGTCATAACAGCAGCGGTGGTTCTGGCTTCCATTTCGGTAATTCGTAAACAACTCCGAACGGAGAAACCTGTATAATCTACCAACATTCAACTATTACAATGTCCTTATTACGCGGCAATATCTATTCCAACCGTGACATAGTCAAGGAAACAGTCTCAGAATATTCCCTGTTACTTCACAAATAAATCTCATCCGCAAATAACAACCGTAATGACCTGGAATACACTTAACGAATTAATTCCGGGAACAACAACACTGACGACCAAATGTTAGTGACGGCCAGATAGAGTATCGGTAAACTTTATGGTTAGGTCACTTTCTATATACCCATTCTGTAAACACAAGAGAGCGTGTTGATTTATTATTAAGAACGCAATATTCAATGTTGCAATGATAGGTCCTCACAAAGATATTTTTAGTTCTCATCTGAACACACATCAAGCAATTGAGAATGCAAATGGAACAAAAAGAGAATGTATTCCCTAAAGGTAATAATAATATACTTTATCTTGAGGATGACTATTCTTTTTATTCCTTCTTTTCCGCTTTATAGTGTGAATTATGCTGAACTTCAGTTCACAAGGTACCTCTTCAAACATAAAAAATGTCATTGAAAGTGTTATACTTAGGAATGGTGTTGAAAGTGACCTCTATTGGTTGCAATAAGTAATCAGTACCAACAGAACCCTTCAGAAGTGACCTCTATTGGTTGCAATAAGTAATCAGTACCAACAGAACCCTTCAGAAAGGGGTTTCAAAATTTAAAAAAATAAATATATACTCAGTTTCTGAAATAATCCAAGTTACTGAATATTCATGTTTCGCGCTTGTTAATTCTCTGTTCCTTGGGTAAAAAAGTGAAAAATGTGTCCGTGCTCTGAAGTCAAGGCGAACTTAAGTATCTCTCGCCTTCTATGCAATTCTCTCTGTCACGTCCACGCTATCGAAGTCATTCCTAACTGCCCGGAGTGTTGTCAGGGTGGTAATCGGAACAAACGCTAAATTGCAGTCGCCTTGAGCAAGGATCTTTACCACTTACGTGCCAGTGTCGAATTGCGATTTGGAAGTCCTACATGAGCCTGCTTGAGCATGAGGTGCTTAGCATCCTTACTGAATTACGAGATGATACAAACCTGACTTCTGCTCCTCTAGAGGATACCTCATCCGATGATATCAAATACTGGAGAATATGAGAGCTGTAATACGGGAACAGGGTGAGCTGATAACGACATCTGACAGGGTCTCCTAGACGATCATACACAAGTGCGTAATACTATTAATAATGTGACGAAACTTGCCACTGAAACTTTTCACCTTGTTGTCGAACCAATAGTTATTTCCACTTTCTTATTAGAAATAAGCTCTCATCGCATTTGTCACTTTTGTCCATGGGATTAGCAAAATATAACTTAATGCCCACCGAGTTATAGGGAATTACAAATATGGTTACCATCCCTTAAAACACATTTCCAAAGTAACATGTGCTTTTTATCTGCTAGTGACAAGTAGTTTACCACGATTACAACCAACAAATGAAATTTCAACCTGAATTAAAATACCATTAATACAACTAAGAAAAGATTTTTGAGTAAAAAGATTTTTTTATTGTTGCAATCACTGTAAAAAAGGTTACGTAGGCTCTGGCACGAAGAAATTATCCCATGAACATCATGCAATTTTTTATAACCGTAGCAAATTTGAAACTCATGGGCAACGAGTGTTCTCTCGGCATTATAGTCCATTGCAACAGAACACAGTTGCACTATCACTATGATCGTGTCCTCGAATGTGGCCTATCACTGTACTGACTGTTTTGAAGACAATGGTCTCTCAATTGCACTTATATAAGATAATCTTATTAGGCCAAAGCTGGACTGAGAATTTATATTTTATGTCACAGAGTCCTTCACTTAAAAGTCACAGAATCCCCTCACAGGAACGTAAATGCAGCACTTTTTTTAAGTTAACGTCACAAGCTTTCTCTTCATTTTTTCAGTTGCTTTAAACACACTAGCACTTATTTTTTCATTAATAATCTTTGCATAGCAGGTATTAAGTGATTACTACACATGAGAGTAATATAGGTGAAACATCAAGAATGTAGAATAGAATAACATCATTACCTTCATGAAATTTCCAGGTTTTCAAATGATATGATAATCTGTTTTTGAACCCATGCTGAGTTCAGTGAAGTCTCAGAACAAGTTGAAATACAGCTAGTCCTACATTAAATCATCATGTCTGGAGCGAATCTCATCCTGTCTTCCTTTAGGATTCGTTCTTTCTGAGGGGTTCACTATGTTCAAATGCACAAGGGCAGAATGGAAAATGGTAGGGGCTGCACAATTGGGGAAGGTTGGGTAGAACCAAAGCATATCTTTTTTCACACCGTTCGCATGCGTGTACGTTTCGCTAGGATACATATCTTTCTCAGAGAACTGTTTAATGCACACCACCGAATTCTGAGAAAAATTCCAGTCCTTTATCGGAATGTTCTTCAGCCACAAAGTTCGACGACACTCCTCTTAAGGAAAATAGAACACGGTGACGTATTCCTTTCCTTCTGCGAAGTGTAGTTGCTTTTGCAACACGTCACATAACATCGGCGGGGCATCTTGAAATAAAGAATAATACACCGTGGTATCTCCATATGCTAAATATGTACAATCAAATAATTTGCATAGAAGGGACCCGGTTTAATACCTAATCAAGGTAAACAAGATCTGAAATTTTCAAGGCATATTCAGAATTTTCCAATTTATTATCACTAGCTGAGCTGTATAACTTGCATTTTATGTAGAACAAATTCATGAAGTCCAATTCAGCTGTGACCATACTTTCTTCCAATAGGTGTTCAAATGATACAGTCAAACGCTACCGATATAATGCAGGTTTTTATATTCCGAAAAGTCTTGTAAATGTTAGTGACGAGTGTTATACATAGGACTTGTATTTAAAATGACCTCTATTAGTTGAATAAAGTAATCGGTAGAGACCATATCCTTTGGAGAGGAGCTTCACAATTTTTCAAAAATAAATATATTATACTCAGTTTCTGAGGGATACCATGTGACTGAGTATCCATTCTTCGCTATTGGTGAAGCCACGTTTTTGGGCAAAAAATGTGTAAGTCCGCGCTTGGAAGTCAGTGCTAACGCATGTCACAAACAGTAACATTTTCATCAGCAAGTCCTTATAGATGTATATCATACACTAATAATCAAATAATTCTCCTCTTAGTGAGTCGGAACCTCACATTGAAACGAAGAAAATACCTTAGAGTAAGACACCTTAGTAAGTACTATAAGATATATAATTCAATTCCATTCCATTCAAACCATCAGAAAAATTCACGGTTGATAAGGATGTCTCACTTATATGAGTACGAATATAGTATTTAAAATGTTTACTGCCCTGTTTAATCTTTATGCATACCGAAGGATATTCTGCAAAAAAATAATATTTCACTGAGTCGAATACCGCAGTTTTTCGACGGCCAAAGGATGGTATCTAAGTGTTGGGGTACTTAGGACTCTTTAATGGACGTTTATTCTGTGGTCTCATGGGAGTACACTGCATCATGTGCAACGTCGCCGCCGAACACTTCACGCCGTCTCTTCATGTAAAGTAATCATAAAGTTTACTGTTTTCGCCATACTGGCTCGACGAAATCTCAGCGCGTATCTACATCTCCAAAATACCCTGCAAGCCACCTTAACCTGCAAGCCAGGGTAACTTTATCGTTGCACTTGCCTAGTATTCTTTTAACAAATCCCAATTTACGATTAGCTTGACTGGTAATTTCTCGAATATGTTTACTCCACGAGAGATCATTAGTCAGTTTAACTCCGAGATATTTAACCGATTCTACAGTCTCTAATTTGATGTTGTTTATGCAAAAGATGTTACAAGGAGCGTTTTTCCGTTTCCAAAATTTCATAACAGCGCCTTTTTTCAGGTTTATTTCTAGTTGCCATGCATCGCACCATTCCTATATTGCCTCGAGGTCCGAGGAAATTACGTCGTCGTCTTAACCGTAGGATTTTAATTTCATGAGTAGCTAACTGTGTGAAACTTCATCAAATGCCTTTTAAAAGTTAAGAAAAATTGCATCAAGTGGAACGTTATGTTTACCCGAGACTGAAATATCGTGAGCAAAAAGTGCTAATTAAGATGCGCAAAATTTTCCCTTTCTGAATCCATGTTGCGTTTTTGTGAACATGTTCTGTATATCGAGGAGTCTCATAACTGAACTTACAACTATATGTTCAAGGAATTTGCAAGAGATAGATGTGTAGAGATATCGGCATGTAGTTCGATGGCTTTTCCTTATCACTGCTTTTGAATATGGGAGTGACATTTGCAATTTTCCAGTCTATGGGTACGTTGAGTTCATTCATGGATTTACTAAGTATATTCTGCAAGCTATTTCACAAGCTAATTCTCTATACACGCGGGCAGGAATTTCTTCAGGACCTGGGGATTTATTTGGTCTTGAGGATGTTAACAAGTTGTCTATTCCGTGAGTGCAAATATCGATAGGTGGAATCTTTTGCAGGAAGTGATCATTTACCTTTACAGATGTAATCTGTGATGACTTGGTGAACACACTTTGAAAGAGGGATTTTAATAAGTTGCCTTTGTCCGAACTGCTTGTTAATAATTCGCCCTTTTATTTTCGTAGTGGGGTAACTGTTGGTCTATTGCCTTGAACATCCCTTACGTATGATCAAAATGCACTTCGGTTATCCTGTAACTGTTCTATTAATGTTCTTCTTTTAAAATCCATGAATGCATTCCGAAATGCTTCCTTTGAAGTGGATTTAGACTATTTGTATTTTTCATTTATTCCATTTTGATCACTAGTGGACAAATCTCTACGGAGTTTTTTCATCTTGGCGTGGCATAGTCTGTGACGTCTTAGCGATTTTCTCGATTCTGAATTGTACCATCTTGGTTCGCTGCCCTCTTTTTTTACTTTACTTGGAATATATTTTCTGATCCCCGAATTTAAGATCGAAAGAAAAGCTATCCAGCAACTTACAAGTTTCTAACTTTACGCTTGATTCTTGGAAGTCGGGAAGAGAATATTTTTGATGACTCTTTAACAGATTGAAATTGGCTTTGTTAAAATTGAAGAACTTTCTTATTTGTTTAAAACTTTTAATGATATTCAAAGAGAACTTTGCGGTGACTACTCTATGGTCACTAGGGTGGTCCTTATTTTTCGATTTTTCGATTTTCTTTCGGGACACCCCCCCAATTTATGCCAATTGGTGTGGAAACATATCCTGTAAATTATAATTGCAATTGGATAACGGGAAGACGTTCCGCATCGCACTCAAAGTGGTGAAATTTTGGCATTTTTGGCTATTTTTCGGATATGAATTGCGATAAGAAGGCGCCGGTATTTTTCCACTGATTTTCTCTGGTGACCAGCAACGTATTGGACATTTGACATGCTGCACCTAAAATATTTTTAAATTGTTACCAGTGGTTTCCGAGATACGGCCCCAAGAGTGAGCGCGTGCCACCCCAAGGGGCGCCGCCTCGCGCCAATACTCGAAGCTATCCGGTCCGCCACTTCTTTCGGCGTTAGTCATATTCTCTCAACAAAGTGTATTGTTATGCGATATTTTCGTAACTTATTTTTAATTTATTAATCTAATTAAATTTAAAAAAGCACATTATTGAAGATTCAATGATTGTATCTTTATTTTCCTTTAATGCAGGAAACATTTTTGTCAGCATTTAATACCAACACATCTATTCTGACGAACAACCTGGACAATAAAACACTATTTTAAAATTTAAATATTTAAGTGAGCTATCATGCTTGAATCTCTGTAACATATCAAAATTCTTTTGACAAAGTAGTTCTATTAGAGTCAGAGAATTTACGCCTGTAGTTAAGCACAACCTATAGTAAGAATTGTTTCTGACTTTCGTCTTACGTTAATTTATCATTAAATTCCTCCATCAATTTAGCCCCCCTTTCAGCAGCACTTTCAGTTGCATTGCAATCTTCTGTCCTTCTTTATATGCCTTATCACTTTTCCAGTCAGCTGCATCCTTGGAGGGAAATGTCATAGGAACTTTAATTCGTTGGGATAGATTTTTTGATTCAGAAAATATAGTCTTCAAGACCCTTATTGACGAATCAGTCAATATCTTTCGGAAGCAAAGAAAATATTTTCGGTGTCTCGTCACCACTATCAGTGAAGCTTGATTCTAGAGGTTCTACTATTCGTCTTCTGGCTACTACTGGTAGATTGTCATCGAAAAAGCCTAGGGCTGCTACTTCCGGGTTAAATTCCATAAATGGTTCCGAAATTTGCTCATTGTCACCTCACCAACTGCACTGTGGATTTTTCTGTATTTATACAAAGTTTTAAGGAACATTAAATCCCGCCTCGGAGCCTCATCCACATTCGGGGCCATTATCCATGCCTCGACATACAGATGCACAATTAACAAACAAATATCACGGATTAAGGTTTCTTCCTCGGATTACAAGGAGAAATCTTAGCGAAAAATAAATATTTTCAGGCAGTAAAGTTCTTTCGACATCAACCTTGCATGATGCATAGAACCAGGAACGCGAAACGATATACCGCGCGGAGAAACCACTCCTAAATATACAGGGTGATTCAAAAAGAATACCACAACTTTGAAAATGGAGAACTCTGCAAAGAAGAAAAAGTAGAGCTAAGCGCTTTCTGTCGTCGATTTAAGGAAGCTCTAAAGTTGCTCATTTGGTTGCTAGGAGCATTGTTGGCCACATAATTTAGGTCCTAACCCTGAAGCTTCATTTATGTTGTTAGTGCAAATATGGCGATTGCTCAAGAAAAAGCTTTTTGTGTTATCGAGTACGGCAGAATTGAATCGGCGACAGTTGTTCAGCGTGGATTTCGAACCAATTATGGTGTTCAACCTCCTGATAGGTGGTGTATCAAACGGTGGTATAAATAATTCACAGAGAAAGGGTGTTTGTGCGAAGGGAAAAGTTCCGGACGGCCGCGCACGAGTGAAAAAATGTTGGCCGCATTCAGGAAGCATTTGCTCGCAGTCAAAGAAAATTGACCCACCGAGCTAGCAGAGATCTGCAAATTTCATAACCGACCATTTTTGGAGTCCTAAGGAAAATGTTAGTAATGTAACCATATCGTCGGAAATTGGTTCAAGCTCTTTCTATAGCTGAAAAGCTTAAAAGAATCGAGTTCTGCGAGTTTGTCCTTGAGCAAATGGAAACAGATGACTTGTTTATTTCGAAGCTAGTGTTTAGCGATGAAGCTACATTTCACTCAAACGGGAAAGTCAGTCGGCACAATGTCCGTATATGGGGCACTGAGAATCCGTGGGAAACAACTCAGCATGAACGTGATTCACCTAAGGTGAACGTTTTCTGTACCATTTCAGCCAATTAAGTTTTTGGTCCTTTTTTTTTTAGAGGGTGTACCACAGTCTATACAGTCGCGTCATGGCATGTAATTTTCCCTATACAGACTTGGAGCGCGCCGATGCAAGCGCCTCTAGTGGTGAACTTGTATAACTACTTTCATTACGGTGTAAATGAAGCTAACTTTTGCTCACTTTCGCCAACATTTGCATTGCCTTCTAAACATTTGATTTTTGCGGGTAATGCTTTATGTTAACGGCTTTTCCATTCTCTTTTAATTATCGTAATCTTTTTCAGAGCACCGATGTGTCACAATCGTTCGCGGAATAAATGGTCCGTTCAATGGTTAGACATTTCAAAGAAGGAGCAAAACTTTCTTCAATTTTTGAAATATGTACAGAGTAGTTTGTTTCCCCAGTCTAGCACTTATGGCTTATGACATAACGTACGTCTGTTCTGACTTTTTAAGTGACATAAAGACAAAATAGGAAGCACATGTACAGGTATTTATTGAGGTCACTATTACATTTTTGTATTTGCTGTGAGAAATGAAAACACTAA
The DNA here is from genome assembly GCA_963573305.1 of Pyrrhosoma nymphula. NCBI lineage: Eukaryota > Metazoa > Arthropoda > Insecta > Odonata > Coenagrionidae > Pyrrhosoma > Pyrrhosoma nymphula. The sequence continues at coordinate 122,306,019 of OY754332.1, forward strand.
AGGATCTATGGAAATATACTTTTTAACGCATTTAATTCATATCGGTAACCTGTATTATTCACTTTTAAGTATTTTTTGTACATTCGATTTTTGTAGCTAGAGAGACCCTGATTTTTTCATTTCAAATATAAAATAAATGCATGTCCTTACAAAGATTCTATTGAGCAAATGTTTCACGTGAGCTGCATCTTTCTGGAAGGGGCATTTTGTTTGATTCGCAAATCACATTCCCATAAGACGCCCTATTTGCTTTAATTAACAACAAAATAAGTATTACTTATCAATGTTGATGAGCATTCCTCGAAAAAGGAATTCAGTTCCTCACTGCACAATATAAGACTGAGGAAATTTCACTACTTAAAGTTTTTAAAATATGTTAATAAATTTTTTCCTCGGATATTATCTTCTATTTTCATGAGGAAGTACCTACATTCACAATAATGAAGTGATAGCAGTTTTCTCAGAAAATAGCCCAAAAACATATATCATTCACAAGAAATCATGTTTTGACCAACCAATTATTTCAAGCTATCTAAGCTTCCTGACTATCGAATACTTCACTGCCGCAGGAAGAATTAGGCTTCAGAAACGATTTCAACACCAAAGATTGACATAGGAGTAGCCTTGTAGCGGACAACAGAGAAAAATTCTCCAAAAAGTCTCGTTTCATTTTTCTTGTTTCTTGACATCTTTCTAAAGTGCTTTGGTTCTCAGCTCTTTCCAAATATTTTGCAGAGAGTTGATATTTAGAAGCCAAACTTCAACAAATTTTACCTTGTATGTACTTATTATCATTTCCTTAATGGCCAATTAACCTGATTGACCCCAGCCAATTTTTCATTGCCTCGAGGGCTTCAATGTGTTCATATTCATCTGTGGTAGTAACTATCAGTGTCGCAGCTGAAATAATTCCGTGGGAGTTGGAAATATTGGATAAATCATCAACGTTTTTACACATTTTGGTGTTTCCAGTGACTGAACAGGCTTTAATCCACAAGAAATAAGAGTGCTTATGGCTGATACTTCTGTAGAATGACGTAGTATATGTGGTGAACTGGCCTTCCATTTGGAGAAGACAGGGAGTTAGTAGGGGGAGTTACTGCTTTTATAAACTATGGGCAAGTCTGACTGTATTATTAGAACCCAGGGAGAGCTATTCACAAACGACCTCCAAAGAGATCTACACTCTAATTCCACTTTTTAATAGATGGAAACAATCATATTTAAATAGGTCATTCCTGTAACTATTCAGCAAATGAGGAATATTTTAAAAATAGTATAATTTCCTGCATAAAAATCCAAGATAAATCAGTTGATATTTTTATTGACTTACGAATCAGAACAAAGTTTGAACCCTGGTCAGTCACACATGTCTTCACGGTAATCGCTGGTTTAGAAAGTATTTGAAGATTAGTTTTGAATAACTTTTGAAAACATTTGTATTTTACAGACTGGCAGGAGAAATAGATACCCTATAGGCTTCCTTAAGTTATAAAACAATCTCTTTATCATTAGCAGTAGAGCTGGACTTGTTATGTTACTGCTTCTGAAGAAACCCAATTCCTCAAAGCCACAGACATAATCTACACTATTATTGTACGACAAATGCCTCACAACTGCTATTTTATCTATGCTCAAACTAACCAACCTTTGGTCCTATTTCAAGTTCTTTGCCTTCTCTTTAAAAAGCATACACACTCTTAGATTCAGGCTACTTTTGGTATTTATTCCCTCAACTTACAGTTTCTACATACAAACAGAGGATAGATTAAAATGTACGGAAAAAATGTGTAACCTTAAGGCACAGTCTAAACTAATAAAAGAAATAAGATCAGGTTTAACTTTATGGAATTCCATTTTATAACAATAAATAAGCACCAGAATATGATGCACATGCATTTAAATCCGGTTTGTGCATAATTGTATTGACTAAAATTGTGGATTGTAAAAGTTTTATTTATTGTTATACACAGTCTATACTATTTGTTTAGACTGTGCTTAAGGACTGCGATACAAGAGACTCAGTGAAAAACATTTGGTATCACTGAACTTATGAGATCCATGACCACGAAATATATTCCCTATTAATTTCCAGGCAAAAGGTTTAAAACAGTTTTTGGCTATATATTTCACTTCCGCAAAATATCTTGCATATTTAATTACCCTAACCATCTCTTACCTACCACCAGTACATCTATATCTACTCTTAATTCGAAGAACTGCTATGTTATTCCTCAAACAAGAAACCTATTACTCTCTTTAGTGAGTTCTTAATTTCCTGGTTTCGAACTATAGACATACAAATAAAAATTACTCACTCATTGGATGATCCTGTTGTAACTGTATATCAGAGCAAAATGTGCCATGATTGGCAGAAACTGGGTGAAAAGAAACATGTTAGTAACGCTAAAAAAAGCTATCGAAGGATACTTTCTTTATATATAAGAGGAGATTGGTATCTAGAGTTTTTCCTCGGGAAGACTGTCTTTCTGGCAGATAACTTCCGTTGAAAGCTTATTAGAGACGGATTATTGGGTAGGTATATCAAATATTATTAGGACGACGGTTAGCATCAATCTCTTTTTATCAACTGGCTGTCTTCAAAATGCCCCGAACAGAGCAAATAATTTTGTGCACAAGTAAGCGGCATTTTTCCCGTTTCCCTAAACTTACATGGTGTTTTGACCACCTTTAACAGCTAACATTGAGAAACTAAAAGAAGGAATTACTGCAGCTATCCAAACTGTTACGCCGGAGATGCTACAGAGAGTGTGGAACGAGATCGAGTATCGGGTGGATGTCACTCGAGTGTCTGGAGGGGGTCATATTGAACATCTATGAACTTGTTTTCTACTGTGAAAAACTTTTCTAGTACTACTTTTAAAAAAACTTTGTAAGTACTCTTCACATTGAGTAATTAACTCAAGGTTCCATCATGTTCCTTTGATTAAATACAGATCTTCAAAGTTGTGGTATTATTTTTGATTCACCCTGTACAACAGTGTGCTCAAGAAGTTCTCGATAGTCCTCCCTGTGGCAATTTTCTTGCAACTATTGTAGCGCAAACGGTAGAATATTTCCAACTTCCTCTTGTAGCACTTCTACCGAACGTCTGTCTTGCATACCTGTTTTGTAATTGTCCTTATCTAATGAAGGACACATATTCTGAAACATTTTAAACAGAGGAACATTAGGGGCCGAAGACTTCCCAAACTTTGCGTCGAAGACACTTTTTAAAACCAGCTCGTATATGTGGTGCCGGCATGGTAGAGGCAATATATCCTTTATGAGAAGCTGCTCTAACAAGAAACATGTGCCAATGAGTCTCCCAGTGTTAGCCGCAGTTGTATTGCAGCAGAATGCTTGCACATTTTCATGTAGGTTCCACTCCTCCAGCATCTGATACACGGTAACGGCTTGATCTTTCCCACTGCCTGATGGTGAAATGGTAACACCAAGTAAAATACTGAGCTCCCCGACTGGTGGCTATAACATGAAGCCTATACACCAGTTCTTTGCCCATCAATGCTGGAAGCAATTTTCCGTATCAGTCAATGGTAACTGCATCTATCTTCTCAAATGCGAATGTTCAGCGTAGGTTGGGCTTACTCCGCGCGTAAACGGTCGCGGCAGCGACGAATAGATGAGCGATTGATGCTTCAGCAGCTGCTATCAAAATGTGAATTGCTTTCCTGTCGCCCACTTTGAATTTGTCGAAAGCTGCGATAAGTCTAGTAGTGATAAGGTCTCTTCATTGGTTTAGGTTAGGTCAAAATATTACCTTTCACACCTTCGTCCCCTTTAGAAAGCCGCAGTCGTAATTTCTCTTGTTCGCGTCGCCGAATAGCCTTCCATTCTCTCTGTCGTAAAGAGATATTAAGTCCAAGCCCGGTTCCCGGTCTGCCCTTTTCTCGTTAACGGAGGAGGAAAAGTCTGTCTTCTTCTTGAGGTATCATCTCTAAAGGATCGACATAAGCGATCTCGAACAGATCATCGAGGGCTGACATGAATTTTAACTCTTTTTCCTTCTGCGACAGAGTTCTTCGTCCTGAAGATTTTTGCAATAACCACCGATCCTGGTAGACTTTCCATCTTTCCGATGCTGTGCTGAAATTTCCGTGTTGGTATCCGCGCTTTCTCCTAAAAACTTCCACTTCTTTCAATGCAAGACTAGCACTAGATCGCAAATTTAAATTTACCTTACGAATTTTATAGAAAAGGACCCTTAGCACCTAACCATTACATGGCAACTTAGTTCCAACAATTTTATTCTTATAATGACCAATTAGGAATATTTGATCGGCGTTTCTAGTTTTCATTTCCTAAGCCTATCCCGCAGTCCACTCCACTCCAAGCTCCAACATAGCAGCCGTCTTTAGATCGAAGTAAATCTCTGGCTCATATGCTGTAAACGTACATGACGGTGTAAACGGACAATTTGTCCGGCTTATATAGGCGAGCCTTGGGCTCGGCCGGCCAGGATTCAAGTCTGTTTGTTGGAGCGACTAATGCGGCCTTTGAAACGATGTTTCATTGTTTCATAGAAAACAATGTTTCATTTTAACGTCACCTCATGTAGATTTTTACGATTGTCCTATGCCTGCATTGTAATTTATATATAATATACAATCATATATAATGATTATGAAACAATGTAATCAGTTGTTGAGCCCTAAGCTTTTGTGTCGCATCCAAATTACAAAGATATCCAACACTTCCTCTACATAAGTTAATATATGAAGATAGTGTAGCTATGCTACTGGGTTATAATTGTGGTCAGAAAACTGTATTCACATTAAATTTTCAATTTCTGTTCATTGTTTAATTTAATTAGATTAATACATTAAAAATAAGTTAAGAAAATATCGCATAACAATACATTGCGTCAAGAGAATATGACTAATGCCGAAAGAAGTGGCGGACCAGATATCTTCGAGTATTGGCGAGAGGCGGGGCCACTTGGGGTGGCACGCGCTCACTCTTGGGGCCGTATCTCGGAAACCACTGGTAACAATTTAATAATATTTTAGGTGCAGCATGTCAAATGTCCAATACGTTGCTGGTCACCAGAGAAAATAAGTTGAAAAATACCAGCGCCTACTTATCGCCATTCATATCCGAAAAATAGCCAAAAATGCCAAAATTTCACCAATTTGAGTGCGATGCGGCACGTCTTCCCGTTATCCAATTGCAATTATATTTTACAGGATATGTTTCCACACCAATTGGCATAAATTGGGGGGGTGTCCCAAAATAAAATCGAAAAATCGAAAAATAAGGTCCACCCTAGTGACCATAGAGTAGTCACCGCAAAGTTCTCTTTGAATATCATTAAAAGTTTTAAACAAATAAGAAAGTTCTTCAATTTTAACAAAGCCAATTTCAATCTGTTAAAGAGTCATCAAAAATATTCTCTTCCCGACTTCCAAGAATCAAGCGTAAAGTTAGACACGGAGGGTAGTTGGAAAGCTTTTCTTTTGATCGTTAATTCGGGGATCAGAAAATATATTCCAAGTAAAGTAAAAAAATAGGGCAGCGAACCAAGATGGTACAATGCAGAAGTGAGAAAATCGTTAAGACGTCACAGAGTATGCCACGCCAAGATGAAAAAACTCCGTAGAGATTTGTCTACTAGTGATCAAAATGTAATAAATGAAAAATACAAATAGTCTAAATCCACTTCAAAGGAAGCATTTCGGAATGCATTCATGGATTTTAAAAGAAGAACATTAGTAGAACAGTTACAGGATAACCGAAGTGCATTTTGATCATACGTAAGGGATGTTCAAGGCAACAGACCAACAGTTACTCCACTACGAAACTAAAAGGGCGAATTATTAACAAGCAGTTCGGACAAAGACAACTTATTAAATTCCCACTTTCAAAATGTGTTCACCAAAGTCATCACAGATTACATCTGTAAAGGTAAATGATCACTTCCTGCAAAAGATGCCACCTATCGATATTTGCACTCACGGAATAGACAACTTGTTAACATCCTCAAGTCCAAATAAATCCCCAGGTCCTGAAGAAATCCTGCCCGCGTGTATAGAGAATTAGCTTGTGAAATAGCTTGCAGAATACACTTAGTAAATCCATCAATGAACTCAACGTACCCATAGACTGGAAAATTGCAAATGTCACTCCCATATTCAAAAGCAGTGATAAGGAAAAGCCATCGAACTACATGCCGATATCTCTACATATCTATCTCTTGCAAATTCCTTGAACATATAGTTGTAAGTTCAGTTATGAGACTCCTCGATATACTGAACATGTTCACAAAAACGCAGCATGGATTCAGAAAGGGATGATCTTGCGCATCTTAATTAGCACTTTTTGCTCACGATATTTCAGTCTCGGGTAAACATAACGTTCCACTTGATGCAATTTTTCTTGACTTTCAAAAGGAAATTGATGAAGTTTAAAACAGTAAGCTACTCATGAAATTAAAATCGATGTGCGTATTGATATCTCCACCTATGATTAAATTTCTTTCGGTGTTCCTGGATGTGATGTCCTTGATTTGTGTTTCGAGTTCTAAAATTGAGGTGAGGTCGATGTTAGGTGGCTAGTAATATGCGCACACGAATATTGTTTTTTATTTAGGGCATCTAATAGAGAACCATACAGATTTTAGACAGGTATCTGGGACGATTTCCTCTTGGCTGACAATGGTATTCTTTACAGCTATAAATATTCCGCCTACGGTTCGGATGGACCTACCTTTTCTGTAAACGTTGAATGAATTAGGAAAAATTTCATTATCGGAAATATCGTATCGTATATGTGATGCGAGCCGAATTTGGATCACCTTTCGGGTCCAATGCCTCTACCAGGCTCTCGTATGGCACACTTACTCCTGGAAATGATATCACATAGCTCTCAATGCATTTCAGAGAAACCTGGAATAGAAAACGAGGCATAAGGTTCACTGTCTAAATCACCTTGAATCTCTTTGAGACTTTTAGACGCATTCATCTACCATGATATCGACACCATTCCGCCGCATACCGTGGGAAGAACCACACTCGGTACAACCTTGTGATCTAAGGTCTTCTCTCGGCCCTCATTAAGTGCCCTATACTTGTCTGCTTTAGGCATCACAGTGATCTCTGAGCATTCCAGATGGACGTTCAGCTCACAAAATCCCTTCTCAACTAGTCAACCACCACAGATTTCCGACGACGAAAGGTGGACACATACACCTTCAGAACATCAAAGGACACTTTTAGGGGTGATCACTTTGCCTTCACGTGGAAAGGCACAGGAAATCTCCCATCGGTAACTTCGTCTTAGTGCACTTCTCGGCGTCAATTTTTAATGTAAGCTTAAGGTTTTCTGCTTTCATCTCTAAACCTTTGAGACCATTAGACTTATCAGAGTCCATTTTTAACTCGACAAGAACGCATCGCATGTCCGTGGAGAGAATCGAACTCTGCTTACACAAGGAAATGTACGTTTTACTCCCTTTATCACTTTTAAACTCGGCGAGGAACATTTTTTTGCATGAGTGTTCATCATTGACTCGAAGATAGCCTCCAGGCGTACTGTAAGAGCAGCCTACTCCTAAGCTGTTTTTACGTCACAGCGTTCTCTAAGTTTGTAGCAGTAAATTCCTCTAAAAAATATATCATCTCACTGAGTTTACAACCTCAGTTTTTTTTACAACCAAAGGACGAACTCTTAAGTATTGGAGGAACTAAGACTCATTTAGGAAGATTATTCTGTCGTTTCTTGGAAGTTCACAGGCTAGGTGTCATCGGCTGAATATCCACATGGTTACTTCTTAGTTACTTCATGTGCAGTAATCGTTAGGTTAGTTGCCTTATGACGTTACTGACCGACTGGCTTACGTTAGAAGAGACTATTGTTTTAACACCATCAATATAAAAATCACAAAATTCTTAAATACAACTATTGACAGTATCATTTATTATTTTGTTTGTAGTTTTCATTGATAACTTGTTTATTTATATATTTACTCCAAAGTGTCATTCAAAATTGGAATGCTACAAAGAGTATTGAAGACATAAACGGGCTATAAACACTTTCACAAAAATTACAGAAAAATACAGGATTCATAACACGGAAAAAAACTATAAGAAACAACACATAATGGCTTCAAAATGTTGCAAGCAAAATCAGAGAATATTTGGGTCACATTGATAGTCAATGTTGTGGCTGAAACACTTACCCACCCTATTATGAGCAATTAGTTTTTTATTCACTCATGGTTGAGCTAGTGCACTTCCTAACCATTATGAGTATACTTCTCAAAAATTTTCAACTTAAATTTAGTCCAGTCTCATAAGTTTACTTTCCCAGATGCTATGCCACCATATATTTGTTCTGTTAGAGGAATATACTGCTCTTTGATTCTAATGCACTAGGGAATAATTTTTAACAAATTTTCTCTTGATTTCGATTTTCAGCTGTTTTGAAGTCAAAGCAGAGCTCGTGAGAAGCATTGGGTGCAGTCTAATTGGCCGCCAAGATCTGACCTCAAACCTGGTGATCCAAACATTCTATATCAGTCACTTGTCGACAGAAAGAACATTGTATTTCAACCTCTGCATAATGAACTGGGTCTCATGACGCAATTTTTTAAAGCTTTGCCAACTGAAGGAGACTGTTTCAAGTATCTCATTTCGGCATTTCCTAGCCTGTCTTTTGAAAAGATAAAGGTTTGGCGGACCGCAGGTTCGGCAACTCATTAAAGATGAACATTTCATTGGAACAATGACAGAACTCCAAAAGAATGCTTACTTGGCATTCAAAGACCTTGCCAAAGACTTTCTTGGAAATTCACGAGCACATAATTACACCGAAATTGTCCAGAAACTCTTGGAGAGCTTTAAAATGCTGGTTGCAACATGAGCATTAAGGTGCATTTTCTGCATAGCCATCTTGCTGACTTCCCGAAAAATCTTGGCGCCGTCAGTGATGAGCAGGGTGAGCGATTCCACCAAGATTTAAAGATCACGGTATCAGGGTAGATGGGATGTACATATGATGGCTGACTATTGTTGGAGCATCAGGTGTGATTTTCCATAGATTGAACACCCCAGGAAAAGCTGTAAACGAAAATGTTTACCTTAATATGTCTCTTTGTTGTTTGGTAAAAGAACTTTACTTCTTGTATGAATACAGTTTGAGTTACAGTAACTATATACCCTTTATATAAATAAAATTATACTCTTTGAACAGTGTATTTGGTAATTATTTCTTTTATTTTCCTTTGGATGCAAATTTTATATGACTTTTGTAACGAATACCCCTGCGGGTAGGGGGATGGAGAATACTCCCGCAGTATCCCTGCTTGTCGTAAGAGGCGACTAAAATGGCGGGGAGAAAACCACGATAATAAACCCCCTGTGAAGCTTGGGTAGCGTCCGGACAGCCTTGTGGGTCAACTGTCTGTGTGAGGCGATACCAGCTAGCCTTAGATCCACCCATGTGTTTGCCGTGCATGGAGACCCGTAATGGGGAAAAGGGGATCCTGGTGGGTGAGTTCTTTGGCACCCAGCCGGGTTTCGGATGCCCGGTATGGGCCGGGGTTCGATACCCCACTTCGGCCCTGGATTCCCTGTAAATGGGGGGCCGGGGGCTAGCCACCCCCGGTCAATCGGCTTTCCGATAAGTTAGGCGGCGAGTGCTAGGGAGGTGGGTGTCTTCGTAAGGCGGTCGGAGGTGCTTGGGTTGGTGGGCCCGTTGCATCGAAGACCCAACCCGAAACAGACAACTACCTCGAGGGTGCTATATCCCCTCTGGTAGCCCTGGCGACCGTGCCGGCTGGCGGCACGGCGTCCCGAATAGATGGCTCCGTGGTGGGTGGGGAGCCCGGGGGATAAAGTATTTCGGATGGTATGGAGGATAATAACCTACCACCAACCAAAAGATCCCGCCCGGATACGGGTGGGGGAGATAATGCGATCGAAGGGAATAAAAAGTTTTTAATAATAAAATGCGTACAAGAGGGAGAAAGCTTTAAGAAGGTATCACCATTCTTGATTAAGAGAGTTCTGTCGGCAGCCGTTTCAGGTGAACTTAAGTCAGCAAAGAAGCTACGGGATGGAACTTTACTAATAGAAACAGCAAACATAACACAGCCTTAAACTGCTGAAAATGGAGAACTTCAATGACATTCCCATAAGGGTAGAAGAACTTAGAACGCTAAATACATGCCGGGGGGTTATATCCCATTTTGATCTTTTATACGTCTCGGTAGATGAAATCAGGGTAGAAATGGCCGCTCAGGGTGTCACTCACGTTCGAAGACTGACGACGAAGCTTAACGGTGCAATGACCGACACTACGTCCGTCGTTCTCACGTTTGCACTCGACAAGTTGCCTGATAAAGTATTCGTAGGATACGAATCAGTCCCAGTTAGCCCATATATCCCGGCAACCATGCGATGCTTCCAGTGCTAACATTTTGGCCACATCGCCACACGATGTGAGGGCAAGGCCACCTGCCCGCGCTGTGGCCTGGAACAGCATGCGGATGAAGAATGCTCCACGGATCCCCACTGTGTGAACTGCGAGGGTACACACCCGGTGTACTCTCGTAAATGCTAAAAAATGATTGAAGAGAGAAAAATAATGGAAATTAAAACATTGGGAAAAATTCCTTATTTGGAAGCCAGGAAAATATATAGGGCTCAGTTGGCCCCCACGTTTAGCAAATCGTTTGCACATGTTACCTCTACTCCTACCAAAAAGGTCACAATTTCTACCCAGACAGAGCCAATAAATTCGAAACCCACCGAAACAAAAGCGGAGCTCCCACGCAGTGCTATCGAGGCATCGAAGCAGGAACCAAAACCGACTGTAGCCAATGCCACCACGGGTTCCCCCAAGAAGAATACGTCTATAACGACCGGGACTGCGCCGGGGAATCGCGAGAAGACGCCATCCCCAGGTCCTTCTGGGTTGACCAACCGAAAGCAGCCCGAGCCAATTGAGGATGAAGAGCCTTTATCCGAGAACGAAATCCTCCAGGCCAGAAAAAAGGATAAGAGGCACCGCTTTCGGCGGTGATCCTCCATAGATTATATATTTTTTTTTTCATATATATGTATTTATTTATTTTTTTTAGACAGCCCCAATTTTCTGAAACTTTTTGTGCTTTAGTCCATTCTTTTTCATCTATTACATGGCAGTAATAATGCAGTGGAACTGTAATGGTTTTTACAGACATAAGGAGGAGCTTTGTGTTTTACTTCGCGATTTTAACCCTTTATGCGTTTGTTTGCAGGAAACGCATTTTAAAATAACTGACAGTAGTATTTTGAAGGGTTATAATGTTTTTAGATTTGATGACACCACTGGACAAAGGGCTCAGGGTGGAGTCGCAATTGCCACTCAAGAGGCCCTTTACACCTCGCGAGTGGACCTCGACACACCGTTCCAGGTGGTAGCCGTAACGATGCATGCTCCGGAACCAATAACGTTGTGTAACGTTTATCTCCCGGAGGGAGCACCAGTGACGCGCAACAACCTTTCAGAGCTAGTTCGGCAATTACCTCGACCGTTTATTTTACTTGGCGTTTTTAATGACCATGACACTTTATGGGGAAGTTCTAGGGCTCACTGTAATCGAAGAGGACGTATTTTATCCGCTTTTATTGACGATTTTAATTTGTTTTTGGTTAATAATGGGGAGTATACCCATTTTAATAGTTATAATGGTTCATACTCAACTATAGACTTATGTCTAACGTCGAGTAGTCTTATAAACAAGGTTAATATGTCTGTACATAGTTACCTCTGTGGGAGCGATGACTTCCCGATAATTATTCGATTGAGACCTGGATACGATATGAATTTTAGAACTCCTGACACATGGCTGGTCCATAAAGCTAATTGGACTTTTTTCGAATCTAGTTTCAGTTTTATACATGATATCAATCGTGGCAGTTTGGGCAATATTGAAGCTCTGACGGAATCGATAACTAACGCGGCAAAATGCAGTGTACCACGCTCAAGAGGTACCATCAAACGGCCACCAGTTCCCTGGTGGAACGAACGGTGTGCCGAAGCAATACGACGGAGGAAAAAAGCATTGCGTATTTTTAACAAATGTCCAACGGCTATAAATCTATCCTCTTTCAGACGGCTGCGAGCCAAAGCGCGGCAGGTAGTCAAAGAGGCCAAGAAGGATTCCTGGATGGAATTTGTGTCTAGTATCAACCACAGAACTCCCATTGCTCAGGTGTGGCACAAAGTGAAATATATCTCGGGCTCCACGTTGAGAGATGGCATTGCATCACTTGAAGTCGATGGTCAAATCGTTTCGTCCCCTCCTGATATCTGTGAGGTATTTGGCCGTCATATTTCAAACACTACGAGCAATGCGAATTACTGCCCCAAATTTAATGCAATGAAGAACCGCTGTGAAGCGGCCCACCTAAACTTCATAACATCGGGTTCTCCAGGAGACTACAATGATCCCTTTTCAATGTGGGAATTGAAATCCGCAATCTCAGATTCACAAAACAGCTCCCCAGGATTGGATAGTGTACACAATGCCTTCCTGCGAAATATCCCTGAGTCGTCATTATCTGACGTCCTCCTCACACTAAACCAAGTGTGGAGTGATGGTAGTTTCCCACAAACCTGGCGAGAATCTGCGATTGTTCCGATTCCAAAACAAGGGAAAGACAGAAGCGACCCTAATAACTATAGGCCGATCTCTTTGACCAGTAGCCTTTTTAAGGTTATGGAAAGAATGGTTAACCGAAGACTTGTCTGGTGCCTAGAGAGGCGAAATCTTCTTGCACATATACAGTGTGGTTTTCGAATGAGTTGATCAACACTTTTTCACCTCGTTCGATGCGACAACTTTATTCAAGAAGCTTTCCTACTCCGTCAACATGTCGTTGGCGTCTTTTTCGATTTGGAGAAGGCGTACGATCGACTTTGGCGCTTCAAGATTTTAAAGACATTACATAATTGGGGTTTTAAAGGAAACCTACCCATATTTATTAAAAAAATTTTAACCAATCGTGTTTTTATAGTTAGAATTGGAAAATATCTGTCTCAAGCTCATAATCAGGAAAATGGAGTACCCCAAGGATCTGTGCTGAGCGTAACGCTGTTCGCCATTGCCATTAATGATGTCGTCGACTGTATCCAGGCACCTGTAATAGGTTCGCTGTTTGTGGACGACCTAGCTATTTTCTGTAGGTCGGCTAAACTAACAAATGCAGCCAGACAAATACATCTGACGCTCAACAAGCTCCAGAAATGGTCACAGATGAATGGTTTCCGCTCCTCGGAAGAGAAAACGAAATGTATTCACTTCCACCGGCGTAGAGGTGACCATCCAACACCAACAGTGCGTCTTGGCAATATTAACTTGCCTTTTGTGAACTCAGTTCGTTTTTTGGGGTTGACCCTGGACCGCCTATTAAATTTGCGAGACCACATCAACGACTTGCGAAACAGGTGTTCGAATACATTAAATATTTTACGTTATTTAAGCCATTCCACATGGGGTGCAGATCGCAAGACATTGTTGTTATTGTATCGATCATTAGTCCGGTCAAAACTCGATTACGACGCTTTTGTCTACTCTTCTGGCAGGAAGTCTTATTTAAGGCCGCTGGCTGTTGTACATAATGCTGGATTGCGACTGGTCACGGGAGCATTTAGGACCTCTCCAATTTTTAGTATTTATTCAGACGCAGGGGAACCACCATTGGCTACCCGCAGAAATATCCTTATGTCGAACTATGCCTCAAAGCTTTTATCAATGAAGAGGCACCCTTGTTTTAATAGTTTTCCAGCCACGGTTTTTAAATGTGTTTAACAGACGGACGAGGGCCACAAGGCCTTTAAGCATAAGGCTCAATGAATTGATGGAGAAAAATAATTTCTCTCTCCCTGATGTGTACCCAGTAGGGTACCTTGAAATTCCTCCGTGGTCACTACCACCTCCAGATATTAGGCTGGACTTGCGTAAGTCCCTGAAGTCGAGCACTACGCCATGTGAATACCAACAGCTCTTCAAAGAATTTCTCGGGCAATATCCTGACTTCGTACCTGTCTATAAGGATGGGGCGAAGTCATCATCTGCTTGCGGATCTGCAGTAACTTCTTCTTTCCACGGAGTTTTAAAAGCGAAACTCAGTACGATGTGTAGCACATTTACTGCCGAACTCACTGCGATAAAGATGGCCTTAATCAGCATTGACTGCCGTCGGAAGACTTTCATGATATGCACTGATTCGTTAAGTTCACTGCAATCGATCTCTGAATTTTCCTCCTTTAATCCCATCGTACAGGAAATTCAAAATGCCCTCTTTAAACTTTCGGAAAAAAAGAAGTAAGAGTCATGTTTTTATGGATACCTGGGCACGTAGGGATTACGGGTAACGAGAAAGCCGATGCCTCAGCAAAAGAAACATTGGGAAACCACCAAATTGATATTGCGGTGGTCATCGCGGATGACCTAAAAGCTACGCTACGGCCTGTACTCTTGGAGGACTGGAGAGGAACATGGCGGAATCTTCAGAATAACAAGCTGCGTAGCATCAAAACTGAAATTTCAGCGTGGCCTTCCTCTTGCAGAAGCAAACGTAGGGATGAGGTCGTAATCACCCGTTTGAGGATTGGGCACTGCCATTTTACACACTCCTTTCTATTTACTGCTGAAAAGACCCCTCCGAAGTGCGATGATTGTGACGCCTCTCTCACTGTAAATCACCTACTGACAACGTGCACTAAATACCGAGTTATACGCAGTAGAATGACCATCACGGGTAGCCTAGATACGCTTCTAGGGGACAATCCGGTTAGCCTAAGCCGAATTTTATTGAATTTCAAAGAAATAGGTTTTTAAAATTTAATATAGTTAGCATGCAGTCATACAATAGTCATAAAATAGAAATGCATAAAATTAGTAGTTACATTTTGTAGAGATCTAGTTTTAATGCGTCAAAGGGACATGGTGCAAATGACCCTAGCCGTCGATGCACCAAAAAAACCCAATTCTACTACTACTTTTGTAACGAAGAAACGGTATTCTGTAATTTTTACATTTGATATTATAGACAAAACTGGGGTCATTTTTGGATTCAGATGCCAACACTTAGTCATAAATAAATGTCAGACATGAATCAACAAAATTGGTTCCTCAGTGTAATTTGTCTTTGATCACCCTGGGGAGGAAAATTTCTCCTTGAAGGTCTTTTTTCTTTAGCTTGTAGGTTCCTTTCATGGGCAGTTCTTTAAAAACTCTTGGAAAGAGAGGCCTAGCATATCCCGGACTTCTTCATTCCCTGCTTTAACTTGTCAAAGTCAGGGGTGCCATCTACATCCAAGACGGCTGCCATACCTGCTCTTCCTTCTGTCTCAGGAACTTCTACTTCAAAGACAATTGCACCTTTCAAGCCAAAAATATTACTGACAACAGCTTCAAATTCTGATGTAGCGACATTTTCCCCTTTCCACCTGAAAAAGAATGTAAGAGACCGTGGCCTTATATGCCGTGACACAATTTAAACGCAGCAAAGAAAAATTATTGAAAATTAAGTGAGAAAATTATGTATAGACGAAAGGAGCTGAGAAAGGAACAAATAATGGGAGAGGCGCTTGTTAGAAATGACGGTAATATCTGATTTCAGCTTATAAGTAGGTGCTTATACTAGCGCGAAGGCTCAACGTGAACACGTGAACAGCTCAACACTGACTCTAGTGTGTCGTAGTGGCATCGCTTATATATACGGGAATGGGGGTGACGTCGTATCTTCTTTTGATGGCACCACTTCAGGCAACACCTCCGGTCCACGCCGCTAGACCGGGTCACCATTTGACGATGATGGCGAAGGCAATCTAACACGCTTACCAGATCGAAGGTAGTATCAGTAATATTAACCACTAGATGTGTCTATAGCATTTCTCTGCATGTTTGTATGTTCTTTTACGTATCACTCTCCCAGTTTCCGGTTGGACTGCGTACTGTTCTCCTGACTGCTTTTGGTATGCGCCTAGCGCCAGGGGGAGCGTGCGAGGTTCTGACTTGTGCTGGGACGAGTGCGTTGTGTGGAATCACCCCGTGCCACACACCCTAGTGGTGGCTTGCACGGAACTTCTTAGATGTAGATGAAGGTTAGCCCTTTCACGGCTACCCTCCTGGTCCTAAACCTTGACGTTTTGGTCTGTTTAGCCGAATACTCACGTGCCGAGCTCTCACCGGTATTTCCCTACTTTCCTTCGTATAACTACGAATAGAGCCACAGTAGGAAAATGTTGGGGCGGGAGATTTGGATTTTTAAAACGTGCGCATCGGCGCGAACAATGGGATTGATAAAAACAGCCGTTAAGTATATGAAATACATCTGTCACGTTTTACATTTCTTAAAATACACACCCTCTTGACACTTGCATTATATTTTTATTCCGAGGGGCACTTTAATTAGTTCATGAAGTTATCATTGGTATAAATGTTGAAACTATTGAAAGAATAGTATCAATAAGGATAAATGACAGAAGTAATTAAGAACACTATAGTATTTATCACCCAGACCTCTATACGGGCTTGTCTTGGAAGATTTTAGTGACATCAAAGGAGCAGCGGAGGCTCTTCCTTCCATTTAGATAATTCGCAAACAACCCTAATCGAGGCAACCTGTATATTCTACCAACTTTGAACTATTCCAATGTTCTTACTTCGCGGTAATATTACTTCCAACTCTTTCATAGTCAAGAAATTATTCTCGGCACATTCCCCGTTATTTTACAAATCAATTTCATATTAAAAAATCACTTTCATAAATACACTGGAATACCCTTCACAAATAAATTCCGGGAAGAACTACTCGGACGAAAAAATGCTTGTGACCGCCATATGAATAATGGGTAAACTTTATTGATACCTTCCATTGACACGTCCTTGGAACACAAGAGTGCGTGTTGATATGTAATTACAGCAGAAATATATTTAACCTAAAATTTACGGATAAGAACTTTTTTTCTATGTTGCAATGATAAAAGGGAAAATATTCATAGTTCACATTTGAACACATAATATTGATAAAATAAGAGGTACAAATAGGACAATATATATACCCTAAAGATTCTAATATTTTTTTTTCCCTTGAAGATAGCTATTGTTTTTTTCCCATTATTTTAGCTCACACTCTCTGTATGCTTGTCTGTGTAATATAAATATAAAATATAATTCGTTCGAATAACATTACTATTACTACTGTAGTATTACATAAAGATTTATTTCTGCATATACGTCGCAAACGGGTTGCGGGGCAGAGAAGGAAAGGGTGCGGTGAGCGTGAGGTCCACTTAATCACTCGGGAGGAGAGGGAATAGGTGATGGCAATTCCATTGGCGGGGGTAGCCCACCATATTTACCCGGGAGGTGAGCCAACTGTTTTTTTCTCCAGTGTTTGCGCACAGGCATCGGTCAAGGCTGAAGCAGTGAAAGATTTTAGTGAGTGTTTTGGTCTTCAAAACACTCAATAAATTCTTCAAATGTTTTACGCAAAACATCATCAAGTTTTTTACGCTTGGGTTCAGAAATTAGCAAAGAACGTTTAAGACTTAAAATGTGATCAATAACTTCTAGAACTTGGCACTTAAAATACGCTTTTTAGCGCCAGTTCATGTGCACCTATAACATTCTTCTTTACACTTTCACTCGGCTGGAGTCCCAGTCACCCATATGCGGCAGCTTGCAGGGTCGTATGTAGATGAATTAGCGTTTTGTAATGTGGAGGTGGTAATAACAGGATAAAAAGTAAAGTTGATGGACTGTAAAGGACCCCCTGGCTTGGACTAGGGGTTAAGGTAGTTTTTCTATTTCTCCGATATTACTGACGCTGTATCATACTCATCTGATCTGACTTTTCAAGACATACGTTTTTGCCAATGTATTTTCCAAGTTGCCAATGTATTATCACTAGCTTAGCTGTACAACTTGCATTTTACGCAGAACAAATCCGTGAGGTACAAATTAAGCTGTTAACATACTTTCTTCCATTCGGTTCTCAATTGATACAGTCAAATGCAGCCCACATAATGAAGGCTTGGGTCACCTGAAAAGTCGGCCGTAGCGGAACGCAGCCTGGGCGGGTGTCATCTGATTTCATTTAACGATGATAAGTTACTAAGCCGATTTAATGTCTATTAAGACTGTTTGTCTTAGAAGGTGAGATCTAAATTTTTCAAGGAATATTTAGCAGTTGCCAATATATTATCACTATCTGGGCTTTACAACTTGCATTTTACACAGAACAAATCCGTGAGGTACAAATTTAGCTGTTGGCATGCTTTCTTCCATTTGGTTCTCAAGTGGTACAGTGAATTGAAGCCAAGATAATGATCGCTTGGGTATCCTGAAAAGTCGGCCGTAGCCAAACCTAGTCTGAACGGGTAATATCTAATTTCATTTAACGATGATAACTTAATTAGTCGATCCAATGTCCATCAGGACTGTTTGTCATAGAAGGTGATAGAAATCTGGATGGAAAAAAGAAAATTCGCCCTCAACGTAGGCTTGAGATGAGAGACGTTGTAAATTTCAAAGAAATATGCATTAATAACGACCTAGGTGTCGTCGCTGAGCGTCAATATCAGGCTAAACACAGTTGGGTGACACACTTTATGTACACTCCGAGGTATTAGGGAAGGAAAGGTGTAAAGGAGGGTGAGGGTAAGGCTAGGTGGGAGGGATCGAAAAGAGAGGGGGAAATGGGTAAAGTGTAAGAATGGGGATTAGAGGAAAGCAAGGTGGATAGGCGCTACGGGTGGGGGACTGGGAGCTACTGAGATCGGGAGGGGGTGGGGGGATACGTGGTGGTGCGACCATCGTGCAGCCACCGTGTTGCAAGGTGGGGGGAGGGCGAGGGCTCGGAGGGTGGATAGTGGTGTTGGAATTCCGATGATGGGAGGTTCAGCAGAGGGGAATGGGATTGATAATGACATCCATTCTGTTTATGAAATACATTTATCACGTTTCTCATGTCTTAAACCTTCAAATTGCCCAAGACCGTCTAACTTGGGAACTTTCTTTGCCACATGGAGGATTTTGGGCTTAAAACAGTTGTGGTTTAATCAAATCCTTGGCGAATAGCGAAGAAGAATTACTGTAGTTCCTGATTCTTTCTCATTTGAAAGATTTTTGGACGTCCGCATTATACCACCTAGGTTCAGTATTGACCTTTTTGAGTTTACTTGGTATTGCGCTATTAATGGTTCGTCGAGTGATGCTACGAAAAGTATTCCATGCATAGTTAAACAATAGAATCTTCATGCTAACAAAACACTGTCCAACAGATAACCATTATCCTTTCTGTTCGTAACATTGGCTTTTTTATCATTATTAGGGAACAAACGCGTCAAATATGCTGGTTCAAGGTTTTTAAAGAGACCATACAGAAACGAGCTGAGCAGGTATCTTCTCCTCGATTTGACCTTCAGCAATGAATGCCGAGTAAAGTAAGGGGAAATATAATCATTTAAAAAAATTGAGGATGAACCTTACGCACATGTTTAACGATCGTTGAAGTTTTGTATTTACTTCATCAGTGAGATGATTATATACCAGACAACAATAATCGAAATATGGCAGAACGAGTGAGGAATTAAGTTACTTACGTGTGTGAAGTGGTAAAAGGTTTTTGTGAATTTTGAGCTGGTAAAGGAACATATTAACCTTATTGCACTTACATGCTAGGCTAGTACATGGTCTTTCCAAGATAAGTTACACGTCATGGTAATCTCAAGATTTTTAATAATATTGGAGAACAATATTTTAGCTTTACCAACTGCTATCTTCGGTATATTGTTAACATTAATGTTCCTGAAACATTTTGAATCACGGAGGAGAATAGCCTTAGTTTATTTGCAATTTAGTACAAAATTGTTGTTAATGGCCCATGAATTGATAGCGTTGACATATTGATTTACTTTATCGATAACGTTGATTAACTCTGTTAACTGACAGTGACAATATATCTGGAGATCAGCAGCATAAAACAAGTAATTGCAATTAGTGATGCATTTAGGAAGGTCAAGGACGTATATAGAACATAACAATGGACCAAACACTGAGCCCTGAGAACTCCGCAGTGAACATTAGTCCAGTTCGATCGATGTATTGTCATTTGAATCTTTCAATGCCTGTTTTCGGTTGTTGAAATACGAATGGAACCAGTTTAGGGAGGAACAAGAAAAATTGTGATAATTCATTTTTGGAGGAGCAGAGCATGGTTTACTAGGCCAAAAGCATTTGTAAAGCCAAATGACATAAGAATGGTTATAATTTGTTTGTCGATTGCATGACGTATATCGTCCATAAATTTAAGCAATGCAGACTGAATAGAAAAAAAATTCCGGAAACCAGATTGGTAAGATTCAAGTTGTTTCGGTTAAGGTATTCGGTGACCTGCTGGAAAACGATCCTTTCCTGGCATTTAGAGAGGGAGCATAAGTTCGAAATAGGGCGGTAATCGCGGGGGATTGGTTTTTTTTACCTTTTTCATTTGTGTGATAAGAGAAGATTTCCAAATTTTGGGGAAATCAGTTGACAATAAGGAGAAATTAAAGACATCGAGTATCACAGGAACAAGTGCTGTTGACGAATCCTGTTTAAGTTTAACTGAGATGCCATCAACCCCTACGGAAGTTATTTTTGAGGTGGATAGCGTTTTACGTAGGGTATCAGTAATATGTTGGAAATAAAAACTGCTTTCGTTGTATGGTACGAATGGGTCGAGGTTAGAAATATTGAGCTGGCACTAGTGTTTTCGTTAGACTGGATTGAAAGAGCGAAGTGTCCGTTTATTTCGTTTGTGAGAAGTCATACGCGAGTTGTTTTTCTCGTCGCTGCACTAGGGCGAGACTCCTCAGTTCCTTCCAAATCTGGTTAGATTCAGTCAAGTTGGGAAAAGTGCTTGCATAATATTTTCTCTTGGCAATCGTCACGGAGTGTTTCACCGGATTACGTAATGCAACAATAGTACAACAACGTAGTGGAATAAAGTATTCAAGTCAATAGCAAGTAGGTCATCCTGAAACATGACTGCACCAACATTTTTAAAATCACGGAAAACAATTTTAGGTGGAAGCAGATAGGGGATATTAAATTTATAGGACAATACAATTTTATCATGTGCGGAGAGGAAGGCTACAGGGGATAGAGAAAATAATGAGACTTTGTCTGGAGAATCAACAATACACAAATCAAGTAGGGTGTGGCTACTTTCCATGTGATGGGTTGGTTGAGTTGAGACCAGATGAAGATTATAACTATAAATAAAGTTCCTGATAAAGGAAGAATAATAACTATCCCGTAGCAGGTCAGCGTTGAAGTCCCCGACAGTAACAATTTTTTTTGTAGTTAAGGCTAAATGTAGTATAAACATGTTCAATTTCGGTTGAGGATCTCTTATTTGGAGGTCTATAGATAACAAATAGAAGAAGTTTAGAAAGGTTAATACCATGCACTTCCAATACCATGAACTCAGGGCGTCTTTCATAGACCGAGGGAGAGGTCGCCAGCACAGATGCTCGGAAAGAATGATGGATGTAGACTCCAACACCCCCACCACCTTTACCAATACGGCCATATCTGAGTAGGCAGTAATCGGTGAAACCAACCATGCTGTCAGTAACACTCTGCTTTAGCCTTGTTTAGGTTAAGCAGATTATGTCTACTGGGCAGGAGGAGAAATGGGACCGGAATTCATCTACGTGACACAGTAAGGATTGGCAATTCACTAAGCTGAATTTGATTTCACTTTCACAATTAGTGGTGTTGACTCTTGTTGGTGAACAGACGTACTTATATTCTATTAAAGGAGCAAGGTCAATTTCGCTGCAGATGGAAATGCGCTCACCACCATCATGGGTACGGGCGAACACACGACCGTTTCGAATCCAGGCATATTTGATTTTTCCCTTCCTTTTTTAGAGCACGAGCCACCGCGTATAGTTTCCGGTTTGATGGAGTCAGGGACTCATTGATGTAAATTGGTGGGCTGATGGAGCTTCTGTCATTACCAATGTCGTTGAGTTTCAGGTCTCTTTTTGTTCGCCTGACACTCACGAATAGAGATGCATCACAATATCGCAGAAAGCGCACAATATTTGGAGCCGGCTTAGGTTGAGAATTTGAAGGGTGGTTCAGACCAACGCGATTGGCGTAATCGATTTCATTAACTTCGATTTTGATTCCCAAGGCAATTCCGACTTTACACACCAAGGCCTCTGTCATCTCACCATCGGAGTAAGGTATGAATTTC
This sequence comes from Pyrrhosoma nymphula, assembly GCA_963573305.1. Taxonomy (NCBI): domain Eukaryota; kingdom Metazoa; phylum Arthropoda; class Insecta; order Odonata; family Coenagrionidae; genus Pyrrhosoma; species Pyrrhosoma nymphula. Next base: position 122,328,287 of record OY754332.1, read on the forward strand.
AAATCCGTTACCAAGTAGCTCTTGCTCTACTCGGTTTAAACGTGCATCAGTTTCACTTAACTGCTTCTTAAGGTTGATGTTTTCACTAGTCAAATGATTAAACGAATATTTAATCATGGAGAGTGAAGCGTTGATCGACTTGAATGACTTTGCGTATCAACTGGCCACTTCTTCCCATTGAGCGAAGGATTTACGAATTTCTTTCTGGTGATTGCGGATTTCACTAATGCTATTCGATAGCTCTCTCAGTATTCCTTCATTTGGTCTGTTAACTGATTGTGATCCACAGGCTCGTTAAACTGATCTTTTATGGATGTGTCTCTGACGCTGAAAGAAGAGAACTTAGCCCGACAGCCATCGCAATGCCATAGTTTGTACTGCTCACTGAGTCCTTTGAATGTCGCTTCGGAAATGGAGTGGCACACTGGATGGAAGGAGGCACCGCATTCTGCACAAGAGAGTGATTCTTAGTTATATGGTTTGAAATTATACCATAAAGCATCTAGTTATTACAACTTTTGATGGAAAAAAACCACTTTTGATGACGAAAGTATTTATACATTAATTTTGCAGTTAAATCCTAAACAATGCAGTCATACAGATAACATAGTAGAAATAACAGTCCTAATTTCTTTCTCCAGAGCTGATTCACTGGATTTGGGAAAAATTTGAAAAGTAAAGTGAAAATTTGAAGGTATTTTTCTTATATTTTGGAAATAAAGGGGCAACCAAATGTACCATACCTTCGACTTATTCGGTGTTTAGCCTGCTGAAGCCAATGGCAAATATCATCTTTAATTTCATTTTCTGTGCGCTCCTTGAATATTTTCTGCACAGCCACTGTAAAAGCAATTAATTCAGAATTAACTTTTTGTGAATAATAATAACATGTCATTCATAAGATAATAATAATATTATGAAGGTATACTTACAGAGCACCTTGTTGAACACATTAGTAATTGAAAATGTCCTTTTCATTGGCACAGTGACATTTTGTTTACTCCTCCCAGAATACGCTAATTCATCTGTAAATATTTTTCTCATGACATTGTCAACCATGAACCGCCTATCCCTTCCTACTACGGCAATAAACATTTGCAGCTGCAAGGAAAAAATCAATCTTAAAATTGTGGTGGCGTATTGGGTATTGCTAATGATCATATCTTGGCATTATTTTAGTACTATTTCACCTTGTCATAATATAATATCATAGTAATTTAAAATCAACAGTTATTTAACCATTAAATAATACGAAACTTTATATTCAGTTCCCAAAATAATTCACGTCAGGTTTGAAATTAACAACTCTGTAGAATATTTTGTCACTTAATTTACACATTTTTTGGAAAAATTTTCTTCCATAAGATTTTTCTCTAGGGAATCAAATTCTTCAACCGTTTTTACTGGCCAAACTGGCGTGCTTTACTGGCCAAAATCAGATTTACTTTCTTACCCAGAGCTGTTAATTGTTCCACGTCCCTGGGCAGTGTGGCTTGCAAATGGTCAAGAATTATTCTGTCACATCCTAAAAAAATAATAAAATTATCATTCCTATGGCATCACATAATGTATCAATAAAACCCATTATGCAAATAAAATAACTATTTACTATCAAATCTTTTAAGCAAACTATGTATTTTGAATTCAACTCAAGACTACATGCACTCCACTTCTACAGAACTGGGACAGTCTTGGACGGTAGAAATGATAGCAATATACATGGTGTAATGCTGTTACATATATTGTATCACTACTCCCTGATTATAAATAACATACTTATATTTATTCTACAAAATGTGGATACACTAAACTACCACCATCTTTAATTGTATATTGAACAATTGGTGATAAATCAGTGTATCCCAAAGTTTGTGTTGAAGTTGAATAACGAAATTGTTTATATATCTTATTCATTGCTTTAAAATAATGTATATTTGAGTTAAAAATAAAATAATCTCCCTTCAAAGTAGAATTTATGCGTTAAATCATTCATACACACTACCAAAACGAGACAAAACGCCTACCGGTCCAAATGTCTGCTGGCGGCGCTATTAGGTATGGGGAAAATCCGGCGCTTCTAGTGCTAGAAGTTCCCTAGCATGACTTTGATGCTGAGCACAATGTCTAGGGCTCAAAATAATTGTAACTGCTATGTGTAAACTGAGAAAGGTAATATTTATATATATATCCTCAAAACTTGGTGGTAACATATCTTTCAATACAACTGGTCCAGCATCAAGTAAAAATTGGCGGAATTCTGTAGCCTTCCACATTTTAGCCTGTTCAAGACTACGTGGTTTTCTAGAGAACTACCTTTCATGGAAAGGAGATTAGATGAGATAGCATAATGAGCCTGTGCTCCAATTTTAGTGGCACTGAAGCAAATATCCATATATGCATAATTGTTCTCAACACCCTATGACGAACTAAATGCATATAATCCAGAGGAAATGGTGTGATGACGTTTATTCCGGGAATAACAGTAAACGATGAGTCTTTTACATAAAAGTCTAAATCACTTTTGTTCAAAAAGCTCTCATTAGTCCTAGGAGTTAAGTGGAATTGCCGGAAAATAATTATGCCTGTATAAAATTTTCCTTCCTCAACACATCTGGTACAGGAACTGTACCCTGCATGGCCTTTCACTCCTAAAATAAAAGACTTTGCAGGAGCATCACAACAAAACCCTTTCAAAGTGACAAAAACCTTTTGACCATTCAGAATAATTCCATTATCAATAAAATTTGTCACATCTTTAATGAAATCTTGAAGAAAACTGATGCAGTCACTCGGTTTCTTTTTACCATAATGGTTACCAATAGGAAAAACTTATGCCTTCACCGACTTCAAATTTAACACGGAGGCTAAAATAGGCCATAATTCACAAGCATTGCTACTAAACAAAGAAAGTCCATCAATGCCTATCAACAATTCTATGGCTGTAACTGACCCTCTAACATTAGTCCACATTCTTTGGAGACTACTTAAAAAGCCAATATGGAAATAAGAACCGGGATCGACAGGACGAGAAGCTACAGAAGTGGAGGTTTGAAGTAAAGACCGACCATCTGCCGGCAATGACCGGAAACAGTCATGATGTTTAAGAATGCAAAGCAGGGCTGAGAGTGCAACTGTAGTGACCTGAACCTTGATAGACCAATCTCTTAAATCATTGACCAATTTTTCTTATGCCACACTGCTAGGGCAGATATCATCCTCTGAGTAATCAGATGAAGATAACTGAGGAATATTCTGCATAATATGATGACCAGTTCTTGAACAAGCGTCAGAATCATTATCTTATTTTATTTTCATGATCCGATCTACCGCAGTATGTCGGATTTAGTAAAATATTATCAACGACGTCAGAAAATGAATTTGTTTGGAGCTTACCTAATAGATTGAGTCTAAACTTTAATCGACAGTCTGAAAGCGTTTCCCATCCCAGGCGCTGCAAAAGGTCAGTAACACTAACGAGATTATCATAACGGCCTTTAACGTATCTTGCCGATATTCGCTGCACGCGTTCTAACTCAGTTTCCAAGTCTATCTCATAAGGATCCCAAATACTGGCAGCATAATCCAAGTGAGGTCTAACGAGGGAGAAGTAGCTGATTTCCGTAACTTTATCTTTGCATTGCCTAGTATTCTTTTAACAAATCCCAATTTACGATTAGCTTGACTGGTAATTTCTCGAATATGTTTACTCCACGGGAGATCATTGGTCAGTTTAACTCCGAGATATTTAACCGATTCTACAGTCTCTAATTTGCTGTTGTTTATGCAATAGATGTTACAAGGAGCGTTTTTCGTTTCCAAAATTTCATAACAGCGCCTTTTTTCAGGTTTAATTCTAGCTACCATGCATCGCACCACTCCTATATTGCCTCGGGATCCTCAGTTAGCGCTTGCTTATCATTATGGCTACGATTTCTCTATACACCAATGCGTCGTCTGCAAATAATCTAAGCATACTGTCAACTGTTTCACCGATGTCGTTTATGTACCAAAGGAACAGAGGTGGGTCTATAACACTTCCCAGTGGGATACCCGATGTGACTTTTACTTCATCAGAGATAGCGCCATTTAATACAACACTTTTCACGTGATTGATTAAGAATTCTCTGATCCAGGAAATTACGTCGTCGTCTAAACCGTAGGATTTTAACCTCATGAGTATATTACTGTGTGAAACTTCATCAAATGCCTTTTGAAAGTCAAGAAAAATTGCATCAAGTGGAACGTTATGTTTACCCGAGACTGAAATATCGTGAGCAAAAAGTGCTAAATAAGATGCGCAAGATCTTCCCTCTCTGAATCCATGTTGTGTTTTTGTGAACATGTTCAGTATATCGAGGAGTCTCATAACTAAACTTACAACTATATGTTCAAGGAATTTGGAAGAGATAGATGTGTAAAGATATCGGTATGTAGTTCGATGGCTTTTCCTTATCACTGCTTTAAAATATGGGAGTGACATTTGCAATTTTCCAGTCTATGGGTACGTTCAGTTCATTGATGGAATTATTAAGTATATTCTGCAAGCTATTTCACAAGCTAATTCTCTATACACGCGGGCAGGAATTTCTTCAGGACCTGGGGATTTAATTGGACTTGAGGATGTTAACAAGTTGTCTATTCCGTGAGTGCAAATATCGAAAGGCAGCATCTTTGGCTGGAAGTGATCATTTACCTTTGCAGATTTAATCTGTGATGACTTGGTGAACACACTTTGAAAGTGGGAATTTAATAAGTTGGCTTTGTCCGAACTGCTTTTTAATAATTCGCCCTTTTAGTTTCGTAGTGGAGTAACTGTTTGTCTATTGCCTTAAACATCCCTTACGTATGATCAAAATGCACTTCTGTTATCCTGCAACTATTCTACTAATGTTCTTCTTTTAAAATCCATGAATGCATTCCGAAATGCTTCCTTTGAAGTGGATTTAGACTATTTGTATTTTTCATTTATTACATATTGATCACTAGTGGACAAATCTCTACGGAGTTTTTTCATCTTGGCGTGGCATACTCTGTGACGTCTTAACGATTTTCTCACTTCTGCATTGTACCATCTTGGTTCGCTGCCCTATTTTTTTACTTTACTTGGAATATATTTTCTGATCCCCGAATTTACGATCGAAAGAAAAGCTTTCCAACTACCCTCCATGTCTAACTTTGCGCTTGATTCTTGGAAGTCGGGAAGAGAATATTTTTGATGACTCTTTAACAGATTGAAATTGGCTTTGTTAAAATTGAAGAACTTTCTTATTTCTATAAAACTTTTAATGATATTCAAAGAGAACTTTGCGGTGACTACTCTATGGTCACTAGGGTGGTCCTTATTTTTCGATTTTTCAATTTTCTTTCGGGACACCCCCCCAATTTATGCCAATTGGTGTGGAAACATATCGTGTAAAATATAATTGTAATTGGATAACGGGAAGACGTGCCGCATCGCACTCAAAGTGGTGAAATTTTGGAATTTTTTGCTATTTTTCGGATATGAATGGCGGCATGAAGGCGCTGGTATTTTTCAACTGATTTTCTCTGTAGACTAGCAACGTATTGGAAATTTGACATGCTGCACCTAAAATATTTTCCAATTGTGACCAGTGGTTTCCGAGATACGGCCCCAAGAGTGAGCGCGTGCCACCCTAAGTGTCGCCGCCTCGCGCCAATACTCGAAGCTATCCGGTCCGCCACTTCTTTCGGCGTTAGTCATATTCTCTCAACAAAGTGTATTGTTTTGCGATATTTTCTTAACTCATTTTTAATTTATTAATCTAATTAAATTTAAAAAAGCACATTATTGAAGATTCAATGATTGTATCTTTATTTCTCTTTTAATGCAGGAAACATTTTTGTCAGCATTTAATACCAACCCATTTATTCTGACGAACAACCTGGACAATAAAACACTATTTTAAAATTTAAATATTTAAGTGAGCTATCATGCTTGATTCTCTGTAACATATCAAAATTCTTTTGACAATGTAGTTCTATTAGAGTCAGAGAATTTACGCCTGTAGTTAGGCACAACCTATAGTAAGAATTGTTTCTGACTTTCGTCTTACGTTAACTTATCATTAATTTCCTCCATCAATTTAGCCCCCCTTTCAGCAGCACTTTCAGTTGCATTGCAATGTATTGTCCTTCTTTATATGCCTTATCACTTTTCCTGTCAGCTGGATCCTTGGAAGGAAATGTCATAGGTACTTAAAGTCGTTGGGAAAGATTTTTTGATTCAGAAAATATAGTCTTCAAGACCCTTATTGACGAAGCAGTCAATATCTTTCGGAAGCAAAGAAAATATTTTCGGTGTCTCGTGACCACTATCAGTGAAGCTTGATTCTAAAGCTTCTACCATTCGTCTTCTGGCCACTACTGGTAGATTGTCATCGAAAAAGCCTAGGGCTGCTACTTCCGGGATGAAATTCCGTAAATGGTTCCGAAATTCGCTCATTGTCGCCTCACCAACTGCACTGTGGATTTTCCTGTATTTATACAAAGTTTTGAAGAACATTAAATTTCGCCTCGTAGCGTCATCCACATTCGGGGCCATTATCCATGCCTCGACATACAGATGCACAATTAACAAACAAATATCACGGATTAAGGTTTCTTCCTCGGATTACAAGGAGAAATCTTAGCGAAAAATAAATATTTTCAGGCAGTAAAGTTCTTTCGACATCAACCTTGCATGATGCATAGAACCAGGAACGCGAAACGATATACCGCGCGGAGAAACCCCTCCTAAATATACAGGGTGATTCAAAAAGAATACCACAACTTTGAAAATGGAGAACTCTGCAAAGAAGAAAAAGGAGAGCTAAGCGCTTTCTGTCGTCGATTTAAGGAAGCTCTAAAGTTGCTCATTTGGTGGCTAGGAGCGCTGTTGGCCGCATAATTTAGGTCCTAACCCTGAAGCTTCATTTATGTTGTTAGTGCAAATATTGCGATTGCTCAAGAAAAAGCTTTTTGTGTTATCGAGTACGGCAGAATTGAATCGGCAACAGTTGTTCAGCGTGGATTTCGAACCAATTATGGTGTTCAACCTCCTGATAGGTGGTGTATCAAAAGGTGGTATAAACAATTCACAGAGAAAGGGTGTTTGTTCGAAGGGAAAAGTTCCGTACGCCGCGCACGAGTGAAAAAAATGTTGGGCGCATTCAGGAAGCATTTGCTCGCAGTCAAAGAAAATCGACCCACCGAGCTAGCAGAGACCCAACAGGATGGGGCACCACCCCATTGCCACTTATCTGTCCATGCCTTTTTGAACAAAAGGTACCCACAGCAATGGATCGGCCGCCAGTCAGCTCGTGACAGAGCACTTCATCACTGGCCTCCAAGAAGACCTGACCTCACCCCCTGTGATTATTTTATGGGGGTATGCTTAAGACATGGTGTTTTGACCACCTGTACCAGCTAACATTGAGAAACTAAAAGAAGGAATAACTGCAGCTATCCAAACTTTTACGCCGGAGATGCTACAGAGAGTGTGGAACATGTTCGAGTATCGGGTTGATGTCACTCGAGTGTCTGGACATGTTTTCCTCTGAGAAAAACTTTTCTAGTACTACCTTAAAAAAACTTTAAGCACTCTTCACAATGATTAATTACCCAAGGTTCCATCATGTTCCTTTGATTAAATACAGATCTTCAAAGTTGTGGTATTCTTTTTGAATCACCCTGTACAACAGTGTGCTCCAGAAGTTCTCGATAGTCCTCCCTGTGGCAATTTTCTTGCAACTGTTGTAGCACAAACGGTAGAATATTTCCAACTTCCTCTTGTAGCACTTCTACCGAACGTCTGTCTTGCATACCTGTTTTGTAATTGTCCTTATCTAATGAAGGCCACATATTCTGAAACATTTTAAACAGAGGAACATTAGGGGCCGAAGACTTCCCAAACTTTGCGTCGAAGACTCTTTTTAAAACGAGCTCGTATATGTGGTGCCGGCATGGTAGAGGCAATATATCCTTTTAGAGAAGCTGCTCTAACAAGACACATGTGCCATTGAGTCTCCCAGTGTTAGCCGCAGTTGTATTGCAGCAGAATGCTTGCACATTTTCATGTAGGTTCCACTCCTCCAGCATCTGATACACGGCAACGGATTGATCTTTCCCTCTACCTGATGGTGAAATGGTAACACCAAGTAACATACTGAGCTCCCCGACTGGTGGCTATAACATGGAGCCTATCCACCAGTTCTTTGCCCATCAATGCTGGAAGCAATTTTCCGTATCAGTTTATGGTGCCTGCATCTAGCTTCTCTAATGCGAATGTTTATCGTAGGTTGGGCTTACTCCGCCCGTAAATGGTCGCGGCAGCGACGGATAGATGAGCGATTGATTCTTCAGCAGCTGCTATCAAAATGTGAATTGCTTTCCTGTCGCCCACTTTGCATTTTTCGAAAGCTGCGACAAGTCTCGTAGTGATAAGGTCTCTTCGAGTCCGCTTTACTGTCGGGTTGTACGAACCACAAGTGGCAACTTTCTCTGCTCTTCCCCCAAAACATTTGGACACATTAAATTCGTCATTGCTGTCCTTCGAAGATGTCAGTGAGGATGGTTCAACTATATTTTGAAAAAAATTGGAAATTTTATGAGATTTAAAGTAACAGGAATTTAGTTCTACATTTGCATTTTATAATTACTATTTCACAGAAACTGGTCAGTAGTGCAAATTTTTCATTGGTTTAAGTTAGGTCAAAAAATTACCTTTCACACCTTCGTCCCCTTTAGAACGCCGCAGTCGTAATTCCTCTTGTTCGCGTCGCAGAATAGCCTTCCATTCTCTCTGTCGTAAAGAGATATTAAGTCCAAGCCCGGTTCCCGGTCTGACCTTTTCTTACTGACTGAGGAGGAAAAGTCTTTCTTCTTCTTGAGGTTTCATCTCTAAAGCATCGACATAAGAGATCTCGAAAAGATCATCGAGGGCTGACACGAAATTTAACTCTTTTTCCTTCTGCGACAGATTTTTTCGTCCTGAAGATTTTTGCAATAACCACCGATCCTGGTAGACTTTCCAACTTTCCGATGCTGTGCTGAAATTTCCGTGTTGGTATCCGCGCTTTCTCCTAAAAACTTCCACTTCTTTCAATGAAGGACTAGCACTAGATCGCAAATTCAAATTTACCTTGCGAAATTTATAGAAAAGAACCCTTAGCACCTAACCACTACATGGAATTTTAGATCCAACAATTTTATTCTTATAATGACCGATTAGAAATATTTGATCGGCGTTTCTAGTTTTCATTTCCGAATCCTATTCAGCAGTCCACTCCACTCCAAGCTGCACCATAGTAGCCGTCTTTAGATCGAAGTAAATCTCTGGCTCATATGCTGTAAACGTACATGACGGTGTAAACGGACAGTTTGTCCGGTTTATATAGGCGAGCCTTTGGCTCGTCCGGCCAGGATTCAAGTCTGTGTGTCGGAGCGACTAATACGGCCTTTGAAACGATGTTTCATTGTTTCATAGAAAACAATGTTTCATTATAACGTCTCCTTATGTAGATTTTTACGCTTGTCCTATGCCTGCATTGTAATTTATATATAATAAACAATGATATATAATGATTATGAAACAATGTAATCAGGTGTTGAGCCCTAAGCTTTTGTGTCACATCCAAATTACAAAGATATCCAACACTTCCTCTACATCAGTTAATATATGAAGTTAAGTGTAGCTATGCTACTGGGTTATAATTGTGGTCAGAAAACAGTATTCAAATTAAATTTTCAATTTCTGTTCATTGTTTAATTTAATTAGATTAATAAATTAAAAATGAGTTAAGAAAATATCGCATAACAATACATTTCGTCGAGAGAATATGACTAACGCCGAAAGAAGTGGAGGACCAGATATCTTCGAGTATTGGCGAGAGGCGGCGCCACTTGGTGTGGCACGCGTTCAATCTTGGGGCCGTATCTCGGAAACCACTGGTCACAATTTGAAAATATTTTAGGTGATGCATAACAAATGTCCAATACGTTGCCAGTCTATAGAGAAAATCAGTTGAAAAATACCAGCGCCTTCTTATCGCCATTCATATCCGAAAAATAGCCAAAAATTCCAAAATTTCACCAATTGGAGTGCGATGCGGCACGTCTTCCCGTTATCCAATTGCAATTATATTTTACACGATATGTTTCCACACCAATTGGCATAAATTGGGGGGGTGTCCCGAAAGAAAATTGAAAAATCGAAAAATAAGGTCCACCCTAGTGACCATAGAGTAGTCACCGCAAAGTTCTCTTTGAATATCATTAAAAGTTTTATAGAAATAAGAAAGTTCTTCAATTTTAACAAAGCCAATTTCAATCTGTTAAGGAGTCATCAAAAATATTCTCTTCCCGACTTCCAAGAATCAAGCGTAAAGTTAGACATGGAGGGTAGTTGGAAAGCTTTTCTTTCGATCGTAAATTCGGGGATCAGAAAATATATTCCAAGTAAAGTAAAAAAATAGGGCAGCGAACCAAGATGGTACAATGCAGAAGTGAGAAAATCGTTAAGACGTCACAGAGCATGCCACGCCAAGATGAAAAATCTCCGTAGAGATTTGTCCACTAGTGATCAAAATGTAATAAATGAAAAATACAAATAGTCTAAATCCACTTCAAAGGAAGCATTTTGGAATGCATTCATGGATTTTAAAAGAAGAACATTAGTAGAACAGTTACAGGATAACCGAAGTGTATATTGATCATACGTAAGGGATGTTCAAGGCAATAGACCAACAGTTACTCCACTACGAAACGAAAAGGGCGAATTATTAACAAGCAGTTCGGAGAAAGCCAACTTATTAAATTCCCTCTTTCAACGTGTGTTCACCAAGTCATCACAGATGAAATCTGTAAAGGTAAATGATCACTGCCAGCAAAAGATGCCGCCAATCGATATTTGCACTCACGGAATAGACAACTTGTTAACATCCTCAAGTCCAAATAAATCCCCAGGTCCTGAAGAAATTCCTGCCCGCGTGTATAGAGAATTAGCTTGTGAAATAGCTTGCAGAATATACTTAGTAAATCCATCAATGAACTCAACGTACCCATAGACTGGAAAATTGCAAATGTAACTCCCATATTTAAAATCAGTGATAAGGAAAAGCCATCGAACTACATACCGATATCTCTACACATCTATCTCTTGCAAATTCCTTGAACATATAGTTGTAAGTTCAGTTATGAGACTCCTCGATATACAGCCATGTTCACAAAAACGTAACATGGATTCAGAAAGGGAAGATCTTGCGCATCTTAATTAGCACTTTTTGCTCACGATATTTCAGTCTCGGGTAAACATAACGTTCCACTTGATGCAATTTTTCTTGACTTTCAAAAGGCATTTGATGAAGTTTCACACAGTAAGCTACTCATGAAATTAAAGTCGATAAGCGTGTTGATATCTCCACCTATGATATTATTTCTTTCGGTGTTCCTGGAGGTGATGTCCTTGATTTGTGTTTCGAGTTCTAAAATTGAGGTGACGTCGAAGTTAGGTGGCTAGTAATATGCGCACATGAATATTGTTTTTGATTTAGGGCATCTAATAGAGAACCATACAGATTATAGGTATGTATCTGTGACGATTTCCGCTCGGCTGACAATAGTACTCTTTACAGCTATAAATATTCCGCCTACGGTTCGGTTGGACCTACCTTTTCTGTAAACGTTGAATGAATTCGGAAAAATTTCATTATCGGAAATATCGTATCGTTTATGTGATGCGAACCGAATTTGGATCACCTTTCGGGTCCAATGCCTCCACCAGGCTCTCGTATGGCACACTCACCTCTGCAAATGATATTACATTGCTCTCTATGCATTTCAGAAAAACCTGGAATAGAAAATGAGGCATAAGGTTCACTGTCTAAATCACCTTGAATCTCTTTGAGACTTTTAGACGCATTCATCTACCATGGAATCGACACCATTCCGCCGCATACCGTGGGAAGAACCACACTCGGTACAACGTTGTGATCTAAGGTCTTCTCTCGGCCCTCTTTAAGGTTGCTGGTCTAAAAGACCAAAGTGAACAAATTTTCTTAAAAATTTCCAAATATGTTCCTTTTTGGATATTCTATGGAATATCGAAGAAAAAACGGGGGATCATCGATATACTTTTTGCGATATTTTAGATTCTTTTAACATGGAGCCTTATGGCGCTCTCCACTCCAATAGGATAAATTACGCATTTTCACCATTCCTACTGAACAGATTTCAACCAAAAACTGATATAATGTAGCTCTAATAAATTAAAATCTATTCTGAAAAAATCATTCAATACTATCGACTGAAATGTTTCGTAAATACGATTTTAATATATGTATGCGAGAATTTCAAATGTCGCGCGCGGCTATGTGGTGTAAAGTTGCAACGTGGCACACAAAAGTACGGGACTTGCTAAGCAGAGACACGTGTTGCAGCGTGTTACAAAATGGACGCTGTTGCCGGATTAAAAACGAAAGATAGAATAATGTATATAAACATATTTAATACTAGTTCGCATTCGAGTGATAATACATCTTCATTAAAATACTTATTTTAATTTCTATGGCCACGGGGGTAACTGTTTTCGGAAAATTAATTTCGCAAAAATGACTTAAGAAATGAATCAAGTCTGCATCTAAGCAAATTTTTATGGCAATGTGTAAATTTAAAGGACAATATTTCAGAATGTACCCTAGACATAAGTCTATCCTACTGAATATAGTACAACTACGACCTATTATTTAAATTTTAAACCAGCATTAAAATTTAAGTAACTAAATTTCTCAATGACTAACGATTACCCAACCAGCCACCTTAAGTGCCATTTACTTGTCTGCTTTAGGCATCACAGTTATCTCTGAGCATTCCAGATGGACGTTCAGCTTACAAAATCCCTTCTCAACTACTCAACCACCACAGATTTCCGACGACCAAAGGTGGACACATACACCTTCAGAACATCTAAGGACACTTTTAGGGGTGATAACTTTGCCTTCACGTGGAAAGGCACAGGAAATATCCCATCGGTAACTTCGTCTTAGTGCACTTCTCGGCGTCGCTTTTGTAATGTAAGCTTAAGGTTTTCTGCTTTCATCTCTAAACCTTTGAGACCATTAGACTTATCAGAGTCCATTTTTAACTCGACAAGAACGCATCGCATGTCCGTGGAGAGAATCGAACTCTGCTTACACAAGGAAATGTACGTTTTACTCCCTTTATCACTTTGAAACTCTGCAAGGAACATTTTTTTGCATGAGTGTTCATCATTGACTCGAAAATAGCCTCCAGGCATACTGTAAGATCTGCCCTGCCCCTCGATCGTCGCCACCAAAACTAACGGCAACACTCAACATCTCCTCTGCCATTAATCTATCTCAGTTCCTTCCTGCCCCTAAGTTTTCTGCTTTTCACAGTGTGTACTTTGGTGGTACGAATATAAAAAATGTGAATTAACCGTATTCAGTTTTTTCGCCCTCACCACATCCCATTACATTTCAATTATTCTAACAACAGGAGAAAAATGTTGTAAGTTATGAAATAAGATTGCTAATCTTGTATTAAGACATATAACACATTTTTATTGTCACACATGGTAACTAACACAAAGTCAACAACAAAGTACATAAACGTGTAAATGGGGAACAAAAGAGCAACTAATAACTGTTTTTGTTTACAAACTCTCAACACTCCCCCTTAAACATTAAACAGTTCCAACAGGTGAACACATTTTTCATGTTTGGCTTTGGGTACACCTTTAGTTAGAACATCAGCAACCATATCACCAGTTGACAAATACCGCAAATTAATTCTTTTGGAATCAATCATTTCACGGATGAAATGATAACGAATATCAATGTGTTTCGTCCTGCCATGATACACGTCATGAAGGGCTAAATTTTTGGCACTTTGATTGTCATTAAAAAGTGTTGGACACTGATTACAGTCAAATACCTCAGATAGAACTGAATTTAAGTACAAAGCTTCTTTAGACGCTTCTGTTAGTCCTATGTATTCTGACTCTGTACTTGATAAAGCTACACATCGTTGTTTCACACTAGACCATGACACAGCAGTACCTCCTAATGTAAACACATATCCAGTGTAAGAATGTCTATCCATTTCACATGCACCCCAATCAGCATCAACATAACCAGTCAGACCTTGCTTGGTTTTGCCATACACTAAGCACAAATCTTTCGTACCCTTCAGGTACCTTAGTAGTCTTTTCAAAATACACCAATGCTCAGCTGAAAAACAAGTATTGAACTGCCTCAACCTATTGACAGTGTGCGCTATATCTGGGCGAGTACCAACAGACAAGTACAATAGAGCACCAATTAATTGCTGATATGGGACATTTGGGCTGCATTCCCCTTCTAATAGTGGTTTTAACTTAAGATTTGACTCAATAGGAGTAGAAACTGGATTAGCGTCAACCATGCCATACTCTTTAAGCAAATTCTCAATGTATTTGGTTTGGTCTAGCATTAAAACACCCTTTTGTCTATCACGCCTAATCCGCATACCAATACAACACTTGACTTCACCCAGATCTTGCATTTTATACTCTGACATCAATTATTTTTGATTTTAACAGTCTCATTTGCATTATTACTGAATATGAGAAAATCATCTACATATAGAGCTATAATTAAAATAAAATCAACATTTATCTTAAAATAAATACATGGTTCAGTTTTACATTGTTTAAGTTCAAGATTAGCCAAGAAATTATGAATGGTCTTATTCCAGGCTCTAGATGCTTGGCGAAGACCATAAATGGCCTTTTTCAAAAGGCAAACTTTGTTTTCATGACCTTCCTGAATGTAACCATTAGGTTGACACATGTAAATAGTTTCCTCCAACTTTCCATTTAAAAAAGCTGTTTTCACATCTAAATGCAAAATGTCCCAATCATTTAGAGCAGCTAATGACATTAAAATTCTTATGTTTTCTCGCCTTACTACGGGAGCATAGGTTTCATTAAAATCCACCCCTGGTTCCTGAGAAAAACCTTTCGCTACTAGCCTAGCTTTATATCGTGTTGGATCACCATTTGACCCATGCTTGAGTTTGAACACCCATTTACTTTTTACTACAGACTGATTCACTGGTTTATCAACTAAAACCCAAACTATATTATCTCTAAGAGATTTGAACTCTTCATCCATTGCATCTCTCCACTTACTACCATCTGATCTAGAAAGTGCATCTTCAATCGAAATGGGGTCGTTGGATTCACACAGTTCTATATGATACATCTGAAAATCAGGATATACCTTTTGATATCGTTTCCTTGTGGGGTATCTAATCTGTTTTACCTCATTCTCCCCTTCAGGATGAACCAAAGGATCAGTATCTAAACTTTTATCAAGAGTTGGATCATCATTTGGTTCTGCATGAATTGCAGCACTTTCATTATTTTCACTGCTATTGCAATGTATATTATCATCTGCAATTGGGAAAACAGGAGTAACAAGTTCATCCAAACAAAAAACATCATCAGGCACATCATAGTGTGATTCCCTTGAATTAAACTTATTGTTTACATCCTCAAGAAAAAACACATCACGAGCTTTAATAACTTTGCCAGATGCAACATTAAACACTCGATAGCCTTTGGAATTTTCACAATATCCTAGCATAATATGCTCCTGACTTTTGGGATCAAGCTTTTTCCTACACTCATCCTTCACGTGAACTAATGCTTTGCATCCAAATACACGCAAGTGACTAAGATCAGGTCTCTGGCCTGACCATGCTTCCTCTGGGGTAATATCCCTAACACTAGCATGATGTGAACGATTTTTTAAGTAAACAGCTGTATTACATGTCTCAGCCCAAAATTTCTTCTGAAGATTTGCGTCCACTAGCATAGTTCTTGCCTTTTCCAATATTGATCTATTTGTTCGTTCAGCTACACCGTTTTGATCTGGAGTTCTGGGTATAGTGGTTTGATGCCTAATACCATGTTTTACAAGGAACTCCGACATACCAGCATTAAAAAATTCACCACCATTATCATACCTCAACGTTTTGATGGTTTTTCCGCTTTGATTTTCTATGAACGCTAAAAATTCTACAAATTTATCTCTTACTTCATCCTTACTTTTAAGGAAACATGGAAAAATTTTTCTTGAGTAGTCGTCTACAAAAATCAATAGATATTTACAGCCACTAAGAGACAACTCCTCCATTGGCCCACATACATCCGCATGTACTAGCTGAAGCACTTCTGTTGCACGCTTCCCTCGTCTACGACTAATTTGCTTACACTGTTTGCCTTTTATGCAAGCCTCACAAGGCTGGCTAAATGTGCCATTAAATTGAATACCAGTTACCATTGTCTTAATACTGTTGAGACCCTTACAGCCAATATGGCTTAGACGTCTATGCCACAGTCCAGGAGAATTAACAGAAAATTCATTCACAGGCTGGTACAAAGTAATGTTGCAACCTTCAAAATTACCAGGAATGTCACCATTTATAAATTTAGATTGTGGCTCCAAGCATGCAATAGAAGCTGCACTGCTCAAATTTGTTTTGACTTCACTAACAGTCGCACTCTCATATACTTCGTCAAGTTTGTACAGACCATTGATTAAAGAACCTGTACCTCACCTTCAACATGGAAATCATTTTCATGATATATAGTGCAACCATTTTTAGAGAAGATTGAAATGAGCCCCTTTTAGGCTAATTTTGAAATGGACAATAAATTTGCTGTCAAATCTGGTATGTACATCACATTACTTAAAGGTTTAACACCATCGGCAACATTTAGTTTACAAGTTCCTATACCTTTCACATGCGACAAAGTATTATTTGCAACTGCCACTGGTATATCTGTAACATTTTCAACATAATCAACAAACATATTACCATTTTTTGCCATATGGTTAGTACAACCAGAGTCCATTACCCAACCTGACCTTGGAACTCCAGCACTGAAAGCTGCAGAAAAAAGTCCATCTATCGCAGGTTTTCTCTTGAAAGTAGAATCGCCTGGCTTCTTCCTGGTTTCCCACTCTTGGTTTTGCTGCTTCTTCTCATCGGCTCTCTTCTTGGCGAAGCAGTCATCCTTTTTGTGTCCAACTTTGTGGCAAAAGCCACACTTGTAGTCTGGTTTCTGGTGTCGAGGAAAAACTGGCCCCTGCTGTCCCTTATGTACGGCCAAGGCTGCATCGCTGGTAGTCTGAATGGCTCGTCTGCTCTCCTCCGCGAGTATTCTGGACTTCACGAAATTTACAGTGAGTTCTTTGCCGGAATGATCTAAGGCCATGATCATTGGCTCATACGTTGGAGTCAATTCTGTCAGCATCATAGCTCCAACTAGTTCATCTGGCAATTCCAAACCATGTCTTTTAATTTCTGAGACGTGCTGACTATGTCGGTAACATATTCCGACATGCTACCAAAGCTGGAAAGTTTCATGTCCATTAATTTATTGAGATGACTCAGCCTACCAACAGATCCCTTAGACTCAAAAAGTTCTTTTAAATTATTCCAGGCCTCTTTCGCAGTTTTCACTTCTGAGACATGAACGTAGAGGGATGGATCAATGAGGAGACATATCATCGAAAGGGCAATTTCACTCTTTTCACTATCAAAGACCTTTTCATCAACACTATTTGTGACGTAGTCCCATAACCTCTCGTGTATTAAATACATTCGAGTAGCGAAGCACCATGTTTTATAATCTTCTGGACCTTTAAGCTTTTTGATCTGGAACGACGAAGCGGATGCTTGACTTTGCATTTTAAAATGTTATTGTGAAATGTGCTCGGCTAATGCAATCACACTTTAGACCTTACGCACTTATTTGCAGTAAAACAAAGTTCACAATCTTAATTAACTACACGCATTCTGGGTCCATGACCTGTTGTAAGTTATGAAATAAGATTGCTAATCTTGTATTAAGACATAGAACACATTTTTATTGTCACACATGGTAACTAACACAAAGTCAAACACAAAGTACAAAAACATGTAAATGGGGAGCAAAAGAGCAACTAATAACTGTTTTTGTTTACAAACTCTCAACAAAAAATGCTTAGTTTTTATTGTAATAAGGAGTGTAGCTTGAGAAATGATGTCTTGATAGCTAGGGATGTTTAAATTTATCTAGAAAAGCGATTCATTCATTCATCCAATTTGATTATATTTCAGTTTATGTCATTGATTTCGTTCATCAGTCTTTTCATTTCAAGATTTTCTAATGCCTAAGTTATCCATAATGGCTTTTAATCCATCTGGTGGTATGTACCTTTGAGTTCACCTCCTGTATTGATGAAAACAATTCTAAAATATTAATGCTGAAGGCGTTCAAACAGAATACAATTGTAAGTATTATAAGGGGACCAAGCAAGCAAGGACCAAGAACGGCAGGAGTGAACCGTGTTTCACCATCGAGGCTTCTCGAAATCTGTCACAAAGCACGTGACCAAGCCCTGGCTTATCCCTCCCTCATGTTCGTGACGTTATGCTCCATCTACCTCCATTCAAATTCTACGGTTACTGACTGCAATCTGTTTGATGGTGCGAAGTTTTTTATCAAAGTCAGAGTCATTCAGTGGAATTATGAAGAAGCGGTTGATGAGGGCGTGGAAAGCAGAGAGATTTTTGGGGTAAGGATGTCTGGAATCTGCGGGTATGACATGGTCGGTGTATGCGGATTTACGGATGATTGAAAATGTATGCCTCCCATCTTCTAGGGTGATCGTCGAATCTTTGTACACGTGATTTGTACATGTAATTTGTGAACACGTGAACAGCTCAACACTGACTCTAGTGTGTCGTAGTGGCATCGCTTATATATACGGGAAAGGTGGTGACGTCGTATCTTCTTTTGATGGCACCACTTCAGGCAACACCTCCGGTCCACGCCGCTAGACCGGGTCACCATTTGACGATGATGGCGAAGGCAATCTAACACGCTTACCAGATCGAAGGTAGTATCAGTAATATTAACCACTAGATGTGTCTATAGCATTTCTCTGCATGTTTGTATGTTCTTTTACGTATCACTCTCCCAGTTTCCGGTTGGACTGCGTACTGTTCTCCTGACTGATTTTGGTATGCGCCTAGCGCCAGGGGGAGCGTGCGAGGTTCTGACTTGTGCTGGGACGAGTGCGTTGTGTGGAATCACCCCGTGCCACACACCCTAGTGGTGGCTTGCACGGTACTTCTTAGATGTAGATGAAGGTTAGCCCTTTCACGGCTACCCTCCTGGTCCTAAATCTTGACGTTCAGGTCTTTTTAGCCGAATACTCACGTGCCGAGCTCTCACCGGTATTTCCCTACTTTCCTTCGTATAACTACGAATAGCGCCACAGTAGGGAAATGTTGGGGCGGGAGATTTGGATTTTTAAAACGTGCGCATCGGCGCGAACAATGGGATTGATAAAAACAGCCGTTAAGTATATGAAATACATCTGTTACCTTTTACATTTCTTAAAATACACACCCTCTTGACTCTTGCATTATATTTTTATTCCGAGGGGCACTTTAATTAGTTCATGAAGTTATCATTAATATAAATGTTGAAATTATTGAAAGAATACTATCAATAAGGATAAATGACAGAAGTAATTAAGAACACTATAGTATTTATCATCCAGACGTCTATACGGGCTTGCCTGGGAAGATTTTAGTGACGTCACAGGAGCAGCGGAGGCTCTTCCTTCCATTTAGATAATTCGCAAACAACTTCAATCGTGGCAACCTGTATATTCTACCAACTTTGAACTATTCCAATGTTCTTACTACGCGGAAATATTACTTCCAACTCTTTCATAGTCAAGACATTATTCTCGGCACATTCCCCGTTCTTTCACAAATCAATTTCATATTAAAAAATCACTTTCATAAATACGCTGGAATACTCTTCACAAATAAATTCCGGGAAGAACTACTCGGACGAAAAAATGCTTGTGACCGCCATATGAATAATGGGTAAACTTTATTGATACCTTCCATTGACACGTCCTTGGAACACAAGAGTGCGTGTTGATCTGTAATTACAGCAGAAATATATTTAATCTAAAATTTACGGATAAGAACTTATTTTCTATGTTGCAATGATAAAAGGGAAAATATTCATAGTTCACATTTGAACACATAATATTGATAAAATAAGAGGTACAAATAGGAGAATATATACACTAAAGATTCTAATATTTTATTTTCCCTTGAAGATAGCTATTGTTTTTCTCCCTTTATTTTAGCTCACACTCTCTGTCTGCTTGTCTGTGTACGTACAAACCTATTTCTCGTCATCCAATCGATCTGAAATTTGTTCCATAGACTCCTTGCGACCAAAAATTGATTTTAACAAACCCACACTTACACACACATAAATACACACTGACATAATTATATTAAAATGTAATTTGTATGAAAATGAAAGAGCATTTAACGCCAGTTATCTGCCTATCCTTGCAAGCAACCGGTAGCCCAGGGTAAGGTTGTGACGGAGGATTTTGAAAAAAAATACGAGTAAATTGAAGCGTAACTTTAGAAGAGTTCAGTAATGAGTGAAATTTTAGTTAAATGTTGAAAAATCATAGCAAATTTGGATGAGACACTCTTTGTCATGCCAGTAACAAATATGCTGAATGACTTTCTCTATTATTAACTATTCTCCCGCTAAAATCAAGCGCCATCAGAAATGAAAAAACTGAGCATTTAATCACACTTAAGAAAATGAGAAAAGTACCATTTGAATAATGAAGTCTCTGCGTCATAGTGGATCAGTGTGCCAACATGACAAAAAGTTCTACCACTTCAAAGTTGGCGCTCGTCGGGCCCATGCTAATGTGACATCAGATATTCGCAATCCTGTACAACTAATTCCGTTTAAGCCATAAAAAAATTAACGAGTGATAAGGTCGTCTCGAAAGCTAAAATGACTAAAACTTTCGGTGCGATCTCGATGTGTTCGAGGTTCTCGGTGTGCGATCTCGGGGTTCGAGTCCCACTAGGGACGAATGGTTTTTCCTCCCTGTAGTAATTTGCACCTGGACCATAGATAGTTGGTGTTCATATCTCTCTTTAATGTATCATTTCCACATTGTTAATCCTGCATTATAGAATTTCGCTCAAATATAATTCGTTCAAATAACATTACTATTACTACTATAGTATTACATAAAGATTTATTTCTGCAAATACGTCGCAAATGGGTTGCGGGGCAGAGAAGGAAAGGGTGCGGTGAGCGTGAGGTCCACTTAATCACTCGGGAGGAGAGGGAATAGGTGATGGCATTTCCATTGGCGGGGGTAGCCCAACATTTTTACCTGGGAGGGGAGCCAACTGCTTTTTTCCCCCAGTGTTTTATGCACAGGCTGCGGTCAACGCTGAATCAGTGAAAGATTTTAGTGAGTGTTTTGGGCATCAAAACACTCACTAAAATATTCAAATGTTTTACGCAAAACATCATCAAATTTTTTACGCTTGGGTTCAGAAATTAGCAAAGAACGTTTAAGACTTAAAATGTGATCAATGACTTCTAGAACTTGGCACTTATTATACGCTTTTTAGCGCCAGTTCATGTGCACCTATAACATTTTTCTTTACACTTTCATTCGGCTGGAGTCCCTGCCACCCATATGCGGCAGCTTGCAGGGTCGTATGTAGATGAATTAGCGTTTTGTAATGCGGAGGTGATAATAACAGGATAAAAAGTAAAGTTGATGGACTGTAAAGGACCCCCTGGCTTGGACTAGGGGTTAAGGTAGTTTTTTTATTTCTCCGATATTACTGACGCTGTATCATACTGACGCTCACCTGATCTGATTTTTCAAGACATACGTTTTTTCCAATGTATTTGCCAAGTTGCCAATGTATTATCACTAGCTTAGCTGTACAACTTGCATTTTACGCAGAACAAATCCGTGAGGTACAAATTAAGCTGTTAACATACTTTCTTCCATTCGGTTCTCAAATGATACAGTCAAATGCAGCCCACATAATGAAGGCTTGGGTACCCTGAAAAGTCGTCCGTAGCGGAACGCAGCCTGGGCGGGTGTCATCTGATTTCATTTAACGATGACAAGTTACTAAGCCGATTTAATGTCTATTAAGACTGTTTGTCTTAGAAGGTGAGATCTAAATTTTTCAAGGAATATTTAGCAGTTGCCAATGTATTATCACTATCTGGGCTTTACAACTTGCATTTTACACAGAACAAATCCGTGAGGTACAAATTTAGCTGTTGGCATGCTTTCTTCCATTTGGTTCTCAAGTGGTACAGTGAAATGAAGCCAAGATAATGAACGCTTGGGTATCCTGAAAAGTCGGCCGTAGCAAAACGTAGTCTGAACGGGTAATATCTAATTTCATTTAACGATGATAACTTAATTAGTCGATCCAATGTCCATCAGGAATTTTTGTCATAGAAGGTGATAGAAATCTGGATGGAAAAAAGAAAATTCGCCCTCAACGTAGGATTGAGATGAGAGACGTTGTAAATTTCAAAGAATTATGCATTAATAACGACCTAGGTGTCGTCGCTGAGCGACAATATCAGGTTAAACACAGTTGGGTGACACACTTCATGTACACTCCGATGTATTAGGGAAGGAAAGGTGTAAAGGAGGGTGAGGGTAAGGCTGGGTGGGAGGGATCGGAAAGAGAGGGGGAAATGGGTAAAGTGTAAGAATGGGGATTAGAGGAAAGCAAGGTGGATAGGCGCTACGGGTGGGGGACTGGGAGCTACTGAGATCGGGAGGGGGTGGGGGGATAGGTGGTGGTGCGACCATCGTTCAGCCACCGTGTTTTAAGGTGGGGGGAGGGTTAGGGCTCGGAGGGTGGATTCTGGAGGAGGGATTGGCCTTGGAAGTCCGATGATGGGAGGTTCAGCAGAGGGGAATGGGATTGATAATGACATCCATTATGTTTATGAAATACATTTATCACGTTTCTCATGTCTTAAACCTTCAAATTGCCCAAGACCGTCTAACTTTGGAACCTTCTTTTCCACATGGAGGATTTTGGGCTTAAAAAAGTTGCGGTTTAATCTAATCCTTGGCGAATAGCGAAGAAGGATTACTGTAGTTACTGATTCTTTGTCATTTGAGATATTTTTGGACGTCCGCATTATACCACCTAGGTTCAGTATTGACCTTTTTGAGTTTACTTGGTATTGCGCTATTAATGGTTCGTCGAGTGATGCTACGAAAAGTATTCCATGCATAGTTAAACAATAGAATCTTCATGCTAACAAAACACTGTCCAACAGATAACCATTATCCATTCTGGTCGTAACATTGGCTTTTTTATCATTATTAGGGAACAAACGCGTCAAATATGCTGGTTCAAGGTTTTTAAAGAGACCATACAGAAACGAACTGAGCAGGTATCTTCTCCTCGATTTGACCTTCAGCAATGAAAGCCAAGTAAAGTAAGGGGAAATATGATCATTTAAAAAAAATTGAGGATGAACCTTACGCACATGTTTAACGATCGTTGAAGTTTTGTATTTAGTTCATCAGTGAGATGATACCAGACAACAATAATCGAAATATGGCAGAACGAGTGAGGAATTAAGTTGCTTACGTGTGTGAAGTGGTAAAAAGTTTTTGTGAATTTTGAGCTGGTAAAGGATCATATTAACCTTATTGTACTTACATGCTAGGCTAGTACATGGTCTTTCCAAGACAAGTTACATATCGTGGTAATCTCAAGATTTTTAACAACATTGGAGAACAATATTTTAGCTTTACCAACGGCTATCTTCGGTAAATTGTTAACATCAATGTTCCTGAAACATTTTGAATCACCGAGGAGAATAGCCTTAGTTTTATTGCAATTTAGTACAATATTTTTGTAAATGGCCCTTAAATTGATAGCGTTGACATCTTGATTTGCTTTATCGATAACGTTGATTAACTCTTTTAACTAACAGTGACAATATATCTGGAGATCAGCAGCTTAAAACAAGTAATTGCAGTTAGTGATGCATTTAGGAAGGTCTAGGACGTATATAGAACATAACAATGGGCCAAACACTGAGCCCTGAGAACTCCGCAGTGAACATTAGTCCAGTTCGATCGATGTATTGTCATTTGAATCTTTGAATGCCTGTTTTCGGTTGTTGAAATATGAATGGAACCAGTTTAGGGAGAAACAAGAAAAATTGTGATAATTCATTTTTGGAGGAGCAGAGCATGTTTTACTAGGCCAAAAGCGTTTGTAAAGCCAAATGACATAATAATGGTTATAATTTGTTTGTCGATTAAATGACGTATATCGTCCATAAATTAAAGCAATGCAGACTGAATAGAAAAAAATTTCCGGAAACCAGATTGGTAAGATTCAAGTTGTTTCGGTTAAGGTATTCGGTGACCTGCTGGAAAACGATCCTTTCCTGGCATTTAGAGAGGGAGCATAAGTTCGAAATTTGGCGATAATCGCGGGGGATTGGTTTTTTTACCTTTTTAATTGGTGTGGTGAAAGAAGATTTCCAAATTTTGGGGAAATCAGTTGACAATAATATGAAATTAAAGATATCGAGTATCACAGGAACAAGTGCTGTTGACGAATCCTGTATAAGTTTAACTGTGATGCCATCAACCCCTACGGAAGTTATTTTTTAGTTGGATAGCGTTTTACGTAGGGTATCAGTTATATGTTGGAAATAAAAACTGTTTTCGTTGTATGGTACGAATGGGTCGAGGTTAGAAATATTGAGTTGGCACTAGTGTTTTCGTTAGACTGGATTGAGAGAGCGAAGTGTCCGTTTATTTCGTTTAGTGAGAAGCCATACGCGAGTTGTTTTTCTCGTTGCTGCACTAGGCCGAGACTCCTCAGTTCCTTCCAATTCTGGTTAGATTCAGTCAAGTTGGAAAAAGTGCTTGCATAATATTTTCTCTTGGAAATCGTCACGGATTGTTTCACCGGATTACGTAATGCAACATTAGTACAACAACGTAGTAGAATAAAGTATTCCAGTCAATAGCAAGTAGGTCATCCTGAAACATGACTGCACCAAAATTCTTAAAATCACGGAAAACAATTTTAGGTGGAAGCAGATAGGGGATATTAAATTTATAGGACAATACAATTTTATCATGTGCGGAGAGGAAGGCTACAGGGGATAGAGAAAATAATGAGACTTTGTCTGGAGAATCAACAATACACAAATCAATTAGGGTGTGGCTATTTTCCATGTGTTGGGTAGGTTGAGTTGAGACCAGATGAAGATTATAACTATAAATAAAGTTCCTGATAAAGGAAGAATAATAACTATCCCGTAGCAGGTCAGCCTATAAGTCCCCGACAATATCAATATTTTTGTAGTTAAGGAGGCACCGCATTCTGCACAAGAGAGTGATTTTTAGTTATATGGTTTGCAATTATACCATAAAGCATCTGGTTATTACAAATTTTGATGGAAAAAAACCACTTTTGATGACGAAAGTATTTATACATTAATTATTTTTATACATTTAACCAAATGTACCATACCTTCGACTTATTCGGTGTTTAGCCTGCTGAAGCCAAGGGCAAATATCATCTTTAATTTCATTTTCTGTGCGCTCCTTGAATATTTTCTGCACATCCACTGTAAAAGCAATTAATTCAGAATTAACTTTATGTGAATAATAATAACATGTCATTCATAAGATAATGAGGCATCATAAGGCATGCCTGCTTTACTGGCCAAAATCAGATTTACTTTCTTACCCAGAGCATTAATTGTTCCACGTCCCTGGCCAGTGTGGCTTGCAAATGGTCAAGAATTATTCTGTCACATCCTAAAAAAATAATAAAATTATCATTCCTATGGCATCAAATAATGGAATGAATAACACCCATTATGCAAATAAAATAACCATTTACTATCAAATCTGCTGAGCAAACTATGTATTTTGAATTCAACTCCAGACTACATGCACTCCACTTCTACAGGGTGGGGCAGAATGGACTTCCTGATTTGACGGGTGAAATGTAAAAAAACAAACAAAGATAGTTTTAAAACGTTTTATTTCCCAAAACTACATTCAATGCCATTTTATGTTCATTTGGATTTGAAAATTTGGTTCATCCTGGTCACGACTTTGGCGAGCGATGCACATATTGAGTCGTTCAAAAAAGTTTTCGAAAACTCTTCTCAGCATATTTTCTGATATTCCAGCGATGACATCTGTAATTGCCTCCTTAAGAGCTTCCACGGTCCTTGGTCGAACTTGTAAACCTCAGCTTTGAGATATCTTCAAAGAAAAAAATCGCATGGACTCAAATCCGGGGAGCGAGGGGGCCATGGAACATCGCCTCGTAAGGGGATCAGGCGGCCAGGAAACTGTCTTTGCAGGATTTGGCGTGAACGAAGGGCGGTATGAGCCGTGGCACCGTCCTGTTGAAACCAAAAGGCTTGTGTGTCATATTGCTGACCATACTCTTCTATTTTAGGTTGAAAAAAGTTCTCCAGCATGTCACAATAACGCTCAGAGGTAACAGTAACAGTTAAACCTCGAGATTCAAAAAAGTAAGGCCCAATAATGCCTATGGAGGACGCGGCGCACCAAAACTGTCACTTTGGGGCTATGAAGAGGTCTTTGATGAAGTTCACGAGGATTTTCAGTCGTCCAGTACCGAGAATTTTGCTTATTTACTGTGCCGGAGAGGTGAAAATGCGCTTCATCGCTAGACCACAGAATAGCGTCGGGTTGCAAAGAGGTTAAAATTGCATTGTAAGCATCTGTACGTTTCACCCAGTCTTGTGGACTCAATTCTTGAACGACCATCATCTTGTAGGGGTGTAAGTGAAGGTCAGTGTGTAAAATTCGCCTTACCGTGCTGGGCGATATTCCAAGGGCAGCAGCATGTTTCCGCGCAGAGCGCGATGGAGACTGTTCAATGGACGCTCTCACTGCCACGATGTTTCCAGGTGTCCTCGCACTTTTAGGTCACCCAGCTGGTTTTATAGGAAGTGCAGATCCTGTCACCCGTACACTAGTAATCCATTTCCTAATGGTTTTAGCATCAGGAACCTTGTCATGACGAGCCAAACCAAACTGCCTACGAAAAGCCCTCTGCGTTGCCACCACACTATCATTGTTTTTAAAGAACGTTTTTATGACAAAGCCTCGATGCTCACCAGACCACTTAATGCCGACTACTGAAAATGGCGTCGCTTCCCCCACCTGCCGCCACTACTCCCACCCCGCTAACCCACCTGCGCGCTCTACAGTGATTGTCTGAAACTAGAGAGTCCATTCTGCCCCACCCTGTATAACTCTAAAATAACGTACCAGATGAGTGTGAGCTAGAGGATGCAGACTGCCCTTGAATAGATTCAAGGGAAGGGTAAGCCACTGCTTTTTTTTTGGCTCCATAATCTCTTGAGTGCTCTTGGGAAGAACACCGGGAAGCCATGTTTTCTTCCAACACTACTCTCCTGCGTTTCTGTATGGACAAGTGCTCTTCCTTACTTTCTTCGCCAGGAAGAGAAATTATTTTAGCCTTCCTCTTCCTTACCGCCAAGTTTTTTTCATCCCTGGATAGGTGTGAAGTATCCTCAGCCATACGTAGCTTGTATCTGGATTCTGAATAGGTTCCTGTAATAGTGAACATAGCTCAACTCTCACCGTCACAACTCACAGGAGGACTTATAATAAATACATCGGTTTATTTCCAATTTTAATCAAACGAAGCACTCATTGGGAAATAGTGGGTTATGAATATATTATTCTTTGAAATAATCACAGAAATTAATAAAAATAATGCCACTTATACCAAACTCATTCAATATCTGATTGGACATCTTATCCAATCACGAGTAGGGTGAGTTTTCTTTTTTTATCGACTTATTTATTTCCTCATCTGTCGATACTGTTGGATGAAAACAGAAGTCCCTGTCCCTGGAGACCCAATTCATTGCAATTATGCCCAATGCATCAACTTCCTCCGTAAATTTCACATTGCAAACTCAGAACCCATTTACAATATGAAGTTGCTGTACACATGAGGGAACAAAATGCATCAGTGTTTATAACATGACACCTTACTCTGAGTAAAGCAAAGGTAGGACGACATAGCTGCTCCTACTACTACATAGCAACAACACTAATTTCTCTAATATATCAGACACAGGCTTGAGTTGAGCATCTGATAAGTTACTAACTTCATACATACCCATAGAGGAGCTAGGGCAAAAAGGATTTCCATAAAAAATTTTCAACTATTTACATAAAATTGCCATGCATCCTAAATTTTTAGAATATACAACATTTAAAACAATTACAATTCCTCCACTCTTAAGACTGCATCAACTATCAGCAGAGGATGTAGTTAGCTTGAAAGAGTAAAATTGTATGACTTTGTACTGTCTCGAAGGTTCACAACCTTCTGCCAACAGACAAGAGCAATGGGGCCCAAAGAAGCGTGGTAATTCTCCTAGATTATCACGGTAGGAATTATTTAACCAGATGTTAGAACTCATAATTTCCTTGTGTAACAGACCATCAAAGTTGTGAGAGATAAACTCCTGGCCATAAATATTTTTGATAGTTTTAACAAAATGCACTAGCACTAGAAGCGCCGGAGAGGTCATTTTGACCGTTTTTGAATTTCAAATTATCTTCTTTTCCTTCACGATGGTCAAAAATTGTTTATCTTTCGCGACATTCGCGATCTTTGGCTATTTGGTAGGGATGGACTCAATGAGTGGGTTGTGATCCCAAGTGGCGTAAAAACGATCAGTAGGTTTGCGAGTCAAAATATTATAAAAGAAAATCTGGGTCCATCACCACAAGTCAAACAAATAGTTTCTAAAGAGAACGTATCTTTCGTAGAGTGATTGGACCACAACTATTGAGGGAATTGAAGCTATTTTTACCCTAATGTACGCACGAGGAGCATATGATTATGCTTCGATAGATTATGATATGCTATCGTCTAGTGAATGGGGGCCAGTGTTTTTCTCTAAGACAATGTCACAGAGCAGATTTCGATCGCTTATGAAGTACATACGTTTTCGTTGTTGGAGTACAAGATCTCAGCGTCTCACTACAGATAAATTTCCATTGATGTCCGAATTATGGAATAGCTTTGTGGACAACTACATAGCTTGCTATAGTCCAAGTGAATACCTCACGATGAAAGAGCAGCTTTTTCCGCTAATGCTAGTTGTATGTGGAAAATAAACCAGACAAATTTGGGATAAAGTTTTGGGTATTAGCAGATGTTAATTCCAAATATTTCTGCAATAGGTTTCCGTATCTGGGGAAAAATGAGTTGCGCCCGCCGAACTAAAGTGTCCCCGAAAATGTTGTTTTACGTTTATTGCGTCCGTACCTGATATTAGGACGAAATGCCACGACAGATAATTTTTTCACGTCACTGACTTTGGCTAAAAAAAGGAGAAAGGCAGTAGTATTGTCGGCACAATGAATTGAATCAGACGTGAGATCCCTGAAGTACTTCGGACGTCAAAGGCTAATTTGTACGATTCCACAGTCCTAAAATATGATTATATCACAATGACAGTATACCAAGGTAAAAAAAACCAAAAACGTATTCGTTATGAATACCATGCATCCCAGCATTGAATTAGATTTTACATAAAAAAGATTACCAAAGTCAGTCAGTTTCTACAACTCCACAAAGTATGGAGTAGATATACTGGACCAAATGGCAAGGAAAAACACCACGCGAGCTGAATCTCACCAATGACCTGTGCAAGTTTTACATATTATCCTGTATTTAGCTGCCATTAACGCATGGGTGATATATGAAGAGGTCAATTCACAAATTTCAGCCGCCATAAGTTCATTTTGAGGCTAGCTGATAAATAACTTAGTGAGTATATCAAGTCAGCCAAGCCATCACAGCCAAGGCCAGTCCCTTCCATTTCAGGTATACAAATTAGAAAAAGACATGTAAAGGGAATCAGCAGTGTCAGGTACAAGCATGTAAAGGGAATAAAACTATGGTAAAATATTCAAGATGCCAAAATATACTTGCGTAAAATGCACAGCAAGAAGTGAAAAACTTATACTATGTGTTATGTGTCATGAAAAATAAAGTCTGGGAAGGTTGAAATGATAGCAATATATATGGTGTAATGCTGTTACATACATTATATCTCTACTCCCTGATTGTAAATAACAAACTTATATTTATTCTTCAAAATGTGTATACACTAAACTACCACCATCTTTAATTTTATATTGAACAATTGGTGATAAATCAGTGTCGGCTTCCGCAGCGTTAAGCTCAACGATGGCGAGTGCCAGGGATTTGGGGGTCTGCGTATGGCGGTCGGAGATAATACATCTACATCTACATACTACCCCTCAAGCCGCCTCAATAGGCGTGTGGCGGGGGGTGTTAGGACACCAGCCGTTTACTTATAAAAAGGAAACGCTCTAATGAAATTACGCCTAGGTTTGGTGGGCCCGTGCATCGAAGATCCAACCCGAAACAGACAACCACCTCTAGGGTGCTATATCCCCTCGGGTAGCCCTGGCGACCGCACTGATTTGCGGTGCGGCGTCCGGAATGTGTGGCTCCATGGTGGGTGGGGAGCTCGAGGGACGAATTTGTTTTTGGTATGGCGGATAAATTCCTTCCACCAAACAAAAGATCCCGTCCAGATTTGGGAGGGGGAGTATCGTGTGAAAGCTGCAGAAGGTATTTAGTGATGAAATGCCGAAAGGAAGGCGAGACGCTGCAGAAAGTGTCTCTCTTTGTCATACGCCGAGTGTTGTCAAGTACGATCCCAGGGGACCTAACATCTGCAAAAAAACTAAGAGACGGCACCCTACTAATAGAGACGATGAATGATAAGCAAAGTGAGAGAATCCTTGAATTGAAGAAATTAAATAAAATAGAAATCGATGTACAGCTCCACCAATCTCTAAACACCAGTAAAGGTATAATTAGCTTCTATGACCTACTAGAAGCATGTAAATGGAATAAAACTATGGTAAAATATTCAAGATGCCAAAATATACTTGCGGAAAATGCACAGCAAGAAGTGAAAAACTTATACTATGTGTTATGTGTCATGAAAAATAAAGTCTGGGACGGTAGAAATGATAGCAATATACATGGTGTAATGCTGTTACATACATTGCATCACTACTCCCTGATTGTAAATAACATACTTATATTTATTCTACAAAATGTGGATACACTAAACTACCACCATCTTTAATTGTATATTGAACAATTGGTGATAAATCAGTGTATCCTAAAGTTTTTGTTTAAGTTGAATAACGAAATTGTTTATATATCTTATTCATTGCTTTAAATAATGTACATTTGAGTTAAAAATAAAATAATCTCCCTTCAAAATAGAATATAGGCGTGAAATCATTCATACACACCGCCAAAACGGGACAAAACACCTACCGGTCCAAATGATCGCTGCCAGCGCTTTTAGGTATGGGGAAAATCCGGCGCTTCTAGTGCTAGAAGTTCCCTAGCATAACTTTGATGCTGAGCACAATGTCTAGGGCTCAAAATAATTGTTACTGCTATGATATATCCTCAAAATTTGGTGGTTACATATCTTTCAATACAACTGGTCCAGCATAAAGTAAAAATTGGCGGAATTCTGTAGCCTTCCACCTTTTAACCTGTTCAACTACGTGGTTTTCTAGCGAACTCACTTTCATGGAAAGGAGATTAGATGAGCTAGCATAATGAGCCTGTGTTCCAATTTTAGTGTCACTGAAGCAAATATCCATATATGCTTAATTGTTCTTATCACCCTAAGACAAACTAAATGCATATAATCCAGAGGAAATGGTGTGATGAAGTTTATTCCGGGAATAACAGTAAGCGACGAGTCTTTTACATGAAAGTCTAAATCAATTTTGTTCAAAAAGCCCTCATTGGGTCCAAGGAGTTAAGTGGAATTAACGGAAAATAATTATGCCTCCATAAAAATTTCCTTCCTCAAGACATCTGGTACAGGAACTGTACCCTGCATGGCCTTTCATTCCTAAAATGAAAGACTTTGCAGGAGCATCACAACAAAACCCTTTCAAAGATACAAAAATCTTTTGACCATTCAGAATAATTCCATTATCAATAAAATTTGTCACATCTTTAATGAAATCTTGTAGAAAACTGTTGCAGTCACTCGGTTTCTTTTTACCATAATAGATACCAACAGGAAAAACTTATGCCTTCACCGACTTCAAATTTAACATGGAGGCTAAAATAGGCCATAATTCACCAGCATTGCTACTAAACAAAGAAAGTCCATCCATGCCTATCAACAATTCTATGGCTGTAACTGACCCTCTAACTTTAGTCCACATTCTTTGGAGACTACTTAAAAAGCCAATATGGAAATAAGAACCGGGATCGACAGGACGTGAAGCTACAGAAGTGGAGGTTTGATGTAAAGACCTACCATCTGCCGGCAATGACCGGAAATAGTCTTGATGTTTAAGAATGCAAAGCTGGGCTGAGAGTGGAACTGTAGTGACCTGAACCTTGATAGACCAATCTCTTAAATCATTAACCAATTTTTCTTATGCCACACTGCTAGGGCAGATATCATCCTCTGAGTAATCAGATGAAGATAACTGAGGAATATTCTGCATAAAATGATGACCAGTTCTTGAACAAGCGTCAGAATCATTATCTTCAGAGATGACATTTAAAGAGTCATGATCAGAGTTTATTTTCACCAGCAACTGATTCCTGAAGACAGACTCACTCTTCATTTAAAAATGTGACATCAGAACTACAGTGACATTAGCCCCACTCTGGGGGAATCTTCTGTAACTCGGAGCTCTGGAACTTTCAGGCGAAAGATGCTTACGTTAGTTCCCATCGGTATTCTCTCTCTTGAAAGCTCGGAAGAATGATCTTGCAGACAGCTAACGCGGTATAGCTTTCTGCTAGCTTTTGGTAAGACTGGAGGCTGCCAATTCGGGATCTTCGAGTTACAGATTAGACACCCTTGTGGATCCGTCAATGATTTAGAGACAGATATTGCATAAACGCTTCAAATCCGTTGCATCTGTTCACATATAGTTTCAGATACATTCCATACGTAACATATATGCAATGGACAATAAAATAATATCCTGTCGTTTATAGGTGTTTTTTAGACCATTAAAATTATTTAATGAAATCCTTGTAATAATATTTTTGTTTTACTTGCTTCGACGACTAAGGTCATTTCGCACTTATTGTCTGCCACGTGCATAAGGGTGTAACAGCACTTGGACGAATCGGACGATCACCCCTCCAAACTCGAGCCGAGCCCAACGATGCTTAACTTCGGTGCACGATCGGGAACCGGTGTTTCCATCGTGGTGGGCCGTTGCCCATGAAATCCTTATCCCTGATATCATGATTTGAAATTGTTAATAAAAAGCATTGCATAAATATTGCAGATTCATTCTGAATGTTTCTGCAATGAAGGTGAACCATTCTGTGCAACAGTGGTTCCCACACTAGTGGGATGCACCTTATTTGCCAGGAGTCAACTCTCTGTGATTGTCTTCCAAGTTCAGGGTAATTGATTGTGGATGAGACTTCCCTATCACCGCTTCCCAGCAGTAATTTTAATGACACCATCGCGTGAACTACCTTTCGTATGGCTCCAATCCTTCGACACAGTCTAAACTATTTTAGCAGTTTAAACAGTTAGTTTAGTGGCCTATCTGACATGGGAGTCACTACCAGGAGCAATAGTAAATGCTCTTCTTATTGTTAGTCCAGATCTAGGGGTAGGGACGCGCAAACCCTTCCACCGTATCAAGGTTGTGGTCCAAGGGAAGGGATTTTCAATGCATCAACATAAAATCAGGGATATTTGCAGGGTAGAAATAAGAATATATTTAGCGTTCGCAAGCATTCTATTAACTGTTTTAGTAATATTATTTGAACTAAATTTTCTTGACCTTTCTTGACTGAAATTGCAATATATTGTCGTAGTTTTCGTAACGTGCCGTTCACAAGTCATGGAAATTTTTGTTTAAACAGGCTTCAATCTAACACAGCCAACGACTACGCTGTCATTTGTTTTACTTTCACAATCGCAAGAAATACTGATAGGCGTCATAATTAGTATTAGGTGTTTGAGATATTTATTATAACTCAATAAACCATTTGGACGAACTTTTTAAATTTTAAGGTACCTAAAACAATTAATTAGGTATTTTTATGCAAGTCAGGTTTAAGCCTATAAATATACTTCATAAATCATTAGTACCTTAGTTCATATGCCGCAAAAACATGCGTAGCTGCAAAATGAATGCTTGGATAAAAACGTCTTTCGATTCTCTTTATTATAAATTTAATCTGTTGTTCTTTTATCGTTTCTTTCATTCCAAGTATTTTCATTTAAATTGGAATAGAGTGCTCGAGATGATTCGGGGAAGCAGGTGAAATGAATAAGAAAATTAGTTTGGATATTGCCACAACCGTCTCTGTTGTGGCTATGAATTTTTTGTTGAAATAAGAACCCATTAACAACCCACTGGAAACACGTGGTTTTTCTCCTGTAAAACTTGTAGCTCTCCTTGATTTCGAAAATGCGAATCAGGGACCTTTTGGACTAAGTGAGCTAAGTGAGCAAGGATCCTCTTGAAACTGAGAAATAGTGGGGATTTGGTTGATGTAGTGCTTGTTGTTTGTTTGTGGCGCTTCTCGCCCTTAAAGTGCTGCCATCAGTCGTCCACATACATAACTTCGCCCGAGAGAAATCAGCTCGCTCGAGGGGGTAAAGCGGGAAAGTTAACACAATACTGTGGGAACCTCGATGAGCAAACCGGAAAATTTCAGTCTTTCTTGAAATAAATGGGCTGAGTAAGCAATCGAAGCTTATGCATGGAAAATATTATGTTCTCGGCTAAAGTTCTTGTCTTGGATCATGCAAGAATGTGGAATGGATGCTATTGTAATGGACAAATGTGTGTGAAAAGAGAGTCCTTTGTAAGTTTAGCCATGTTGAGAGAATCTATGTGGGGGGAAAAGTAAAACATTCATATCAAGACAATTAATAGTGTGAGCGAACGGGGCAGACCGAGAAAGTCATAGGCGAGTTGGCGAGTCATAGGTAGAATAGACTTTAAGAGGAGGAATATCACGAGCCTTATGAATTAGACAGCGTGTATGAAGGAATGCATGAGCGTAACCGAAGCAAAAGAGGTATGGCAGGTAGAAGTTACTCCAATAGAGCCTGTTTAAATGGTGTAACACCAGTAATTGCGCTCTTTTTATTCGGCCTTCTCTGAAATACTGGATACGAATGCATATTTTCTACTGAATGAACTGTTCTCGAGATCGATCGTTGAGCCTTGTTGCCCTCGACATGAGTCAGCCACGTGCAATTTGTTGTTGAATTAAGGCTGTCAGCAGGTGTTGAAAGAATGAGTTCGGTATTCAGAGCGTAAATATTCATTCGATCGTTCGTTAGTGACTTGAAATCCTTCTATGGATATCAATAGTAGTAACTTCTTCTTATCTCATGAATAACGAAGTCTTGTTATAGAAGCTTTGTATAGAATCTTGTTTTATCTGCCCGCGAAGACAACGTTTATGCATTGAGTCGTCTCAGAAACGGGAATATGGTGCAAGAAACGGATGTTTTACGATTTGAGAATATCTTTCCATAAATACCCCGCTGCCCTGTGAATCGCCTCAAGAGCGCGTGACAGGGGGGGCTTTGAAACCAGTCATGGATCAAGGAAGGAAAATTGACAATCGGAGAAAAGATAAGGTGGAAAAAAATGTGTACTACTTGATTCAGTGGATGGTTTGTTAGGCCAGATAGTGGTTACAAAGAGAGACCGATTTACAGACATGATTCTGACTGCTCTAATCTGATTGGAAATTTTTGCGAAAGTGGATCCGACAATTCATTTTCAATGATATAAGGAGGTGGGAGGGATTTTAATGTTTCGAATGAGAGTGACTGGACTCTAATGCCTGGTTGGTTTGCCATTTTGATGGAGCTTGGGTTCGAATCCAGGCATTGGTGGAGATTTTTCAGTTGAATCCCGATTCCTACTTGCGGAGAGTTTTTCAAGTGCAATTCACCCGGTGTCGGATGCCTCGGTCAAATGTTCCGGAGCGAATCAGCCGACTCGACGCGATTTCGTCATTGAGTGGGTGGGAAGGTTGGTAGAGGAAAGATTATTTGAGGCACGGAAAAAGGGTGGAGAGAAACCCAGTGCCGGCGTTAGCCTGCTCTTAACGATAGGCACCTAGGTGTCAAGGTGGCGCCAAAACTAATGATTTGACCCGTGTATGTATCCTTTAGAGAAACCGATGATTCAATCTTTTTGCTATTGATCTGAATTGCTAAGTCCAAAAAAGTTGAGTGAACCATTTACTTTTATAACACTCGTTAACTAATGAGCTTAGATGAGACGAGAAATTATCAAGCCGGCTAATTGAACCTGACCATATTAAATAGACCAATGTGGTGTACACAGGGGTACCAACATGAAACGTTTTTCACTAGAGGAATAAGGGAAGAGAATAGTTCTTTTACAAAAATGTTCATGTGGATGTTTGCTTATAGAGTAGAGTTTTGAGTGGAGTAACCAAGTTTATTTTCATAAGAATGAATAACAGATTCTACTACTTTACGTCTGAAACGACCTTTGTATACGACTCGCAGTTTAGGAAACTATTTTCCTGATGATGTCGCGAAGCAATGAAACCCGGGTCGTGAGAAAGAAATGAAACTTATGTGGGAAACAATGAAATTCATCATTTCAGTATTTTTACATGTTTTCGACTTGTTGGTTAATTACTGAGAGGAGGCGAACGACAACAGGCAATTTGATCCAAAAAGGAAGAACGGTTTGCTGATTTGAGAGGAGTTTGCGAATAAGGGTGAATGGTTTGCTCATGTGGGGGGAGTGGAGGAAGGCTGCAGGGAAACCCGTGATTGGCTTAAGCCTTCTCACACAGGAAGGCGCCTAGTAGGGTCCAAGGCTTAACGTCCCATCCGACGGACGGAGTGTCACATCTTGAAGTGCTCTCCATAAATATCTATATAAGAACTGTTTGATGTATTCAAGGTCAGTAGCGTAGTCAGGGGGAGGGCAGGGGGGTGAATGTACCCCCCAACCCCTGTGTTCTTGCGCCCCTAAGCCTGTGAATGTTTCCATTCTAAAGTCCCAAATACGAACGTGAATCAAATTCATAACTTAATTATCAACAATATATTCTACAAGGTCTACAAGTTTGGATCATAGTATATTACCAAGAAAATAATACAGTAAAATTATATGGCAGCATGTTAAGTTTAGTAATCTGGTGAATTTATAAGTCGGTGTCCCCTAAAACATTTGCCTCTCCCTCACCCCCGGCGCCCCGAAGACCCAAAACTTGGCTTCGCCACTGTTAAAGGTGCGCATAGACGACAAATAATACGTACTGTTTTATTATTCATCGGCACCTAAAACTTTCATGCAAACAATGAAGTGTTATACAAATAAACAGTGTGGTGCCTGTGCTCCGAATCGTCACCTCACACCCTTATACCTCAGCTGCCGTTTTCGATCTCATCACCATTGGTCTTACAACCATGAAGTTGGTTGACAGCAGTTCATTCCACCCTGTCCCCTGCCGTAAAGCGAAACGATTTTTGCATGACTATTTCAACGTACTGCTTTCAGAAAGGTAATAGTAATGTCTTTTAACACAGCAGTCGTTTTTTCATCATGAGTGCTTCTTGGCTTGAGCTATTCTTTGTTTCATATCTGTTGGATTTCCTCCATTCCATTTCACGAAGCTTCTAAGGTAAATAAATGTAGGATTCCAGTTGTTTGGCTAGTCTCCCTGTAGCGTAATGCCTGCCTTCAGCTCCTCTTTTCCACATGTAAGGATTTTCGCATCACGAACGCATTTATGGTGGCGGAAAAAAATAATTGAAGTGTTTTTCTTCCTCCCTCTGTTATCGATTTATTTTGTTACCGCAGATGAAGCATAAATTTATGAGGGGGATATGGTTGGTTTAATGGCCTCTCTCTGATATAAAATTATTTTGATACCGTAGCTGAAGCATAAAGTTACGAGGAGGATCAGGATGGTGTGATGGCCTCTCTCAGTTATCGATTTATTTTGTTACCGTAGCTGAAGCATAAAATTACAAGGAGGATCAGGATGGTGTGATGGCCACTCCCTGTTATCGATTTATTTTGTTACCGTAGCTGAAGCATAAAAAATGAGGGGGATCAGGTTGGAGTGATGGCCTCTCCCTGTTATCGATTTATTTTGTTACCGTAGCTGAAGCATAAAATTACGAGGAGGATCTGTTTGGTGTGATGGCCTCTCTCTGTTATTGATTTATTTTGTAACCGTAGCTGAAGCATACATTTACGAGCGTGATTAGGTTGGTGTGATGGCTTCTCTCTGTTATCGATTTATAATGTTACCGTAGCTGAAGCATAAAATTACTAGGGTGATCAGGTTGGTGTAATGGCCTCTCCCTGTCATACTATTATTTTGTTACCATAGCTGAAACATAAAATTACGTGGCTGATCAGGTTCGTGTGATGGCATCTCTCTGTTATCGATTTATTTTGTTACCGTAGCTGAAGCATAAAATTACGAGGGGGATCAGGTTGGTGTGATGGCTTCTTTCTGTTATCGATTTATTTTGTTACCGTAGCTGAAGCATAAAAAATAAGGAGGATCAGGTTGGTGTGATGGCCTCTCCCTGTTAGTGATTTATTTATTTGGTTACCGTAGCTGAAGCATAAAATTACGAGGAGGATCTGTTTGATGTGATGGCCTTCTCTGTTATTGATATATTTTGTAACCGTAGCTGAATCATAAAATTACGAGCGGGTTTAGGTTGGTGTGATGGTTTCTCTCTGTTATTGATTTATATTGTTTCCGTAGCTGAAGCAAAAAATTACGAGGGGGATCAGGTTGGTGTAATGGCCTCTCCCTGTCATCCTATTATTTTGTTCCCTTAGCTGAAACATAAAATTACGTGGCGGATCAGGTTCGTGTGATGTCATCTCTCTGTTATCGATTTATTTTGTTACCGTAGCTGAAGCATTAAATTACGAGGTGGATCAGGTTGGTGTGATGGCCTCTCTCTGTTATCGGTTAATTTTTTTACCGTAGCTGAAGCATAAAATTACGAGGGGGATCTGTTTGGTGTGATGGCCTCTCTCTGTTATCGATATTTTTTTTATCGTAGCTGGAGCATAAAATTACGTGGGGGATCAGGTTGGTGTGATTGCCTCTCTATGTTAATGATTTATTTTGTTACCGTAGCTGAAGCATAAAATTACGAGGGGGATCTGGTTGGTGTGTTGGCCTCTCTCTGTTATCGATATATTTTGATACCGTAGCTGAAGCATTAAATTAAGAGGGGGATCAGGTTGGTGTGATGGCCTCTCTCCGTTATCGATTTATTTTGTTACTGTAGCTGAAGCATAAAATTACGCGGGGGATCAGGTTGGTGTAATGGCCTCTCTCTGTTATCGATTTATTTTGTTACCGTAGCTGAAGCATAAAATTACGAGGGGGATCAGGTTGGTGTGATGGCTAGAGTACAAAACCTTCACGACTTTAATGCAAGGGTTAGAACCCCGGCTGTAGCGGTGATTTATCAGTTTAGTCCTGATTCCCGTTAGTACGTTTTGTTGAGGGCACTGCAAGGGGCGTGCCAATATTCGTCGGAGGCGGCATAAACTTAATACCGTTTGTCGGATGTCTTTGACGGGGAAGGATATGAAGCCAAAAATGTTGTTTTCAAAGCACTTGGTCTCTCGTCGCCGCTGTCGTGTTCTATTAAATAAAAAATCTCCTTTTCACGATATGGAGCTGTAAAAGATGATGCTAGTTTGTTTGGTCCTGAAAAGATGAAGTAAGATGGTTTGTTTTTAAAGTTGGTACTAATCATAACGGAAAAAAACAAATCGAACTTCCGTTAAACATAGATCATTTTAAAAGGAATAGTTTTTGGTGATGGGGAGTAATAGGAAAATCCAACAAACATAAATGCCATATAGCGGTACTTCACCTTTGAATTCAACATTTTCTGGAGAATGCAAGTTTCATAGAATCTCCGTAATTGTGAGAACCAAATGCTAAAACGTGTGAACAATCAAGTGGCAAGCAAGTCCTCATTCAGGAATAGTTGGCATGGATTGATTTTCGATCGTATGCTTTTATATCGGCTGTTTAAGAAGCTTATTTAACAGATTACTCAGTAAACCTCTACGCCTCGACGGAAAGTAATTTTCAAGCGGTTTTGGGTAAATGTTAGATTTGAAATGCTCAGTGAGCAATTAATTGGTAAAAATATTTTTTAAACACATCTTATAGTACAGGGGTCACCAAACTTCGGCCCGGTGGCTGGATGCGGCCCGCATAGTCCTCTTGTCCTGCCCGTGGAGACCTTTTAGTGTACAGAAAAAAATTACAGAAATTTACGTGTATCATACCAAGATCAGCAGCCGCTTACGTGGACGTTATTTTTATAGCGAATTAAAATAGAGACGCGCAGTAGTGCGTTATGTTTTCGAATCGATAACTACATTGCAAAATTTTATTCGTTGCTTCTTTTCTACTTCCGTTCACAGTCAATGAGATGATATAACGCCATCTAGTGGCGGAGTTTTTAAATGGTTTGCTGCTGGTTCAAGACTTGACTATTTTGATCACAGTTTGCCAGTTGCGGTTGACTGCTGCGATGAGGAGGTGTTCGTGTCAGTTAGCGTCTGATTGCAAAACATGTTGTATTCTATTTTATTTAGTGATAATTTACTTCGCGTAATTACTAATCAGTGTGTTTAAAGTATTGGGAATGTCGTTAGTGTATTAAGAATTTTTCGAATATTCTTAAGAGGAAACATGGCGATGGCCGAAAAGCGGAAAAGAAAAATAAACGATGAGTGTCGGCAATTTCAAGAAGAATGGATTTTGAAATACTTATTCGTCAAATCCGACAAGAAAGAATTGTGTGTGATTTGCAACGAAACCGTGGCTGTGATGAAAGAATACAACCTGCGCTGTCATCAACAAGGCAAACATCAGAAGAAATATGCAGTTGGAGGGTAAAGTCCGTGCCGAAAAATTTTATATATTACAAAATTAACTCACATCTCAGGGGACATTGTTCAGTAAATCCGGAAATAAAAAATGAACTCTTAACTAAGGACAGTTATAAAGCTGCCTACATCCTGACTTAAAGTGGCAAACTGTTGCAGATGCTGAAGTAGTGAAGGAATGTTAGCTGGAGGATGCCCGGAAACTCTGTCCAGCAAAGTCAAAACAATTTTAAAATGCAGCTTTGGTTGCGAATACCATTTCCCGCCGTGTTGCGGACATAGGGAAAACTTTGTGACTAAAATAGTGAAAAATGCAAGCAAGTTTCGCCATTTTTCAATTGCAGTGGATGAATCGCTGGAAAGGTGTTCCACCTCTCAACAGCTTGTGTTCATTAGAGGTGTGAATGAAGACATGAACATAACACAAGAGCTGGCTTCCCTACGTAGCATGCATGGTACTGCTACTGGGGAGGATATATTCAATGAATTGAAAAAAAACATTTGCTGATTATAACTTGGGCTGGACTAACCACAGTTGACAGATAGTTGATGGAGGAAAAGCATTAGTGGCATAATGAAAGGCTTGGTTGGAATAGTGGATCAGATGTGTAATGAGAAAAACATTTTAATACCAATGTTCCTGCACTGTATTATTCACCAGCAAGCTTTGTGTGCTAAATATGTGGACATTAGCAGTGTACTGAATCCTGTTGTAAAGATGGTGAATTTAATAAGGTCACATGGGCTCAACCATAGACAGTCCATAGACATGTTGAAAGATACAGACACAAAAGCGCAAACTATATTATACAGCAAGTTGTGAGAAAGTTCTAAGCAAAGTATTTAAGTTAAGAAAGGAAATAGGTGACTTACTGGAAAGTAAAGGCAAGCCACAGAAACTATTGTTTGATGAAGAGTGGGTATGGAAATTGACCTTTGCTGCAGACATAACTAGTCATTTAAATTTTCTGAACCTAAAACTACAAGGTGGGGGAAATTTAGTTTCTGATCTGTACACCCCCACCTAAAGGCCTTATGATTCAAA
This sequence comes from Pyrrhosoma nymphula, assembly GCA_963573305.1. Taxonomy (NCBI): domain Eukaryota; kingdom Metazoa; phylum Arthropoda; class Insecta; order Odonata; family Coenagrionidae; genus Pyrrhosoma; species Pyrrhosoma nymphula. Next base: position 122,370,332 of record OY754332.1, read on the forward strand.
CTTGACTTCTTTTTTCAACAAGTACAGGTCAACAACTTGACGCCCTTTCAGCAGTACAAAGTCTTCATGGCTGAAGCAACAACTGAGTTCACCACGTCATTTGCATGTGAGATCATCAAAGACCTCCTGTTTAAGTTTCAGCAGCGGTTTTCTGACTTGGATTCGGAGGCTGAAGAAGCGAGACTGTTTTAAAACCCATTTGAAGCAATTGTGGCCAGTTACCCAGATGAACTGCAGCTGGAGGTCATTGAGTTGTAGGCAAATTACCTCCTTAAGGACAAGTTTAAAGAAGGACTGGTGGGTTTTTACCAGTTTTTTCCCAAGCAAGACTTTCCTAATGTCAAAACCTTTGCATCAAGGTACATTTCAATCTTTGGAACAACATACCTGTTAGAACAAACATTTTCAAGAATGAAATACGTGAAGAACAATTTGAGAAGAAACTTTTCCGATGATAATCTTAGGTCACTGCTGATGTTAGGGACATCAAACCTAAAGCCAGAAATGTCTGCTATTTTTGCATCCAGGAAACAATTTCACTATTCCCACTAGTACAGGTGTTCAAGTGTACTTTATCAATGCGTTATTAAAGAATAACTGAATAAAATAATATTAAATAAATAATTTAAATCAACATCCATGTTTTGATTTTTTAGACCTCGAGTGTGTAGTTGCCCCCCGATTTGCTGTTTGATAGTTAATGTGGCTCTCGGGCTGAAACGTTTGGAGACCCCTGTTATAGTAGATCGATAGGTACTTTCAAATTTTCAAAGCAGTTGATAACAGCAACTGATTGCTGTTATGCCTTCCCCAACACTTACTACGCATTTTTCACACTTTTAATACCATTCCTGTCAATGCAAATTATTTTAAGAGATTAAGTCCGAATAATTAACGTATAAACATATCACCACCAGCCACACACAGTCCAGGGCAGCACATAAATAATGCTTGTAATCACTGGCATGCCGCAATGTACACGCAAACAAAACACACGAAAAAACTTATTTTAAATATTAAGACCAAAAATCACACAGTTGTTCATTGCACAATGAAACTTAGTAATGCCTAAATTATTTAAAACTTAAAATTAAATGCTTCACTGGGATAATTTTCTTTAAATTTTCAAAGTTAAAATCCTTAACAAGACGTGCGATCGTAACTATCTTCCAATATAGCTTTGCACAGCATTTTAGACCACTATTCTCATTTGAAGTCCAAGCATAGTATGTTTCATATGATTTATTGTTCACAAAATATATCACACTGCGATACTTCTTCAAATATAATACAAATTAACAACGAAAAATAACTATTCTGCGATCGATATAATGGCCGCTTCGGCACTACTTTGGCGCCAAAGCAAAGCGTAAGCACAGGTCAATACAAATACCAACAGTAAAGCGTAAAAGATCGCAGTTGTTCGTGATCATGAATATAGTAATTATATTCATGTTCGTGATTATATACAATATGCACTTAATTATATAAAATATTACGTACAGTTGTTAACAATACTCACTTTTAGCAAACTTGCAGCAAGCCACCGACAAGTGACAATCAAGTCTAGTGCGAACTTGCATCAGACTTGCATGGTGTCTTGCTACCAACTTTCTGCAAACTTTCAAAGCAAGGAAAGTCTAGCAAGTGAAAATCAAACCTAGAGCAAACTTGCTGCAAACTTACGTGCTATCTGGGGAAACAACCGTATTGGACCCATTGTACACAGCGGCCTCATGAAAAGTTTTGGAATTATTTCAAGTTCATTAATGCTCCGAAGATGCGGAATAATCCTCAAAACAAATTGATCGTCGAGATACCGTTCGCAAAAGTTTTAAAGATTTCCTTCTCCTCTCCCTTTAGTATAAGCTCAACATTGGAAGATAATTCATTTTTCCTGCCATGGGCGCCCATACAATATTTTCCAGGGGGGGCCAAGACATCCCGAGGAGCCCTCTCCTAGAAAGTTTAGTAAATTTGAGGTATCAGGAGTACATTTTTGGAACATCTAAGACTAATGACAGTTTTCTAAATTTGTTACTAAAATATTAATTTAATCCTGCAAATACAATAAATAAATTAAATTTTCCCTTCCCATTTTTTATTTCTCCCGGGAGGCTAGGGGGGAGGGCGGCCGCGGCCCCCTCTTGCCCCCGTGTATTGGCCCCCATGATTCCAGCAATCGCTCCAACCCATTACCTTTGGTTTACATAGCCGTCTTCAGGTACGTAAATTAGAACTCCTTCCTCGTAGATCCTGCGAATAAGTTCGAAAAAATTTTCCTCTCCTTACTACTTATATTCTTCAGTAGCTCCCAAGGTAGGTTATCGAATCCCACGGATTTTCTACCCTTCATATCTCTTAATGCCCTCTCTATTTCGCTGTCAATAAACTCTGAACCGAGGTTATCCTTATCTATTGTTCCTTCATCCTCTAGATCAGGGGTCTCCAAACTTTTCATCCCAAGGGCCGCATTAACTATCAAACAGCAGTTCGGGGGCCGATTACACACTCGTGGTCCAAAAAAATAGAAACAAAACATGAATGTTGTTTTTAAATATTTATTTGACATAATATATTATTCAATTATTATTTAATAACACATTGATACACTATACATGAACACCTATATTAGTGGGAATGGTGACATTGTTTCCTGGATGCGAAAATAGCAGACATTTCTGGCTTTAGGTTTGATGTCCCTAACATCAGCAGTGACCTAAGATTATCATCGGAAAAGTTTCTTCTCAAATTGTTCTTCACGTATTTCATTCTTGAAAATGTTTGTTCTAACAGGTATGTTGTTCCAAAGATTGAAATGTACCTTGATGCAAAGGTTTTGACATTAGGAAAGTCTTGCTTGGGAAAAAACTGGTAAAAACCCACCAGTCCTTCTTTAAACTTGTCCTTAAGGAGGTAATTTGCCTACAACTCAATGACCTCCAGCTGCAGTTCATCTGGGTAACTGGCCACAATTGCTTCAAATGGGTTTTAAAACAGTCTCGCTTCTTCAGCCTCCGAATCCAAGTCAGAAAACCGCTGCTGAAACTTAAACAGGAGGTCTTTGATGATCTCGCATGCAAATGACGTGGTGAACTCAGTTGTTGCTTCAGCCATGAAGACTTTGTACTGCTGAAAGGGCGTCAAGTTGTTGACCTGTACTTGTTGAAAAAAGAAGTCAAGTTTGAATCATAAGGCCTTTAGGTGGGGGTGTACAGATCAGAAACTAAATTTCCCTCACCTTGTAGTTTTAGGTTCAGAAAATTTAAATGACTAGTTATGTCTGCAGCAAAGGTCAATTTCCATACCCACTCTTCATCAAACAATAGTTTCTGTGGCTTGCCTTTACTTTCCAGTAAGTCACCTATTTCCTTTCTTAACTTAAATACTTTGCTTAGAACTTTCTCACAACTTGCTGTATAATATAGTTTGCGCTTTTGTGTCTGTATCTTTCAACATGTCTATGGACTGTCTATGGTTGAGCCCATGTGACCTTATTAAATTCACCATCTTTACAACAGGATTCAGTACACTGCTAATGTCCACATATTTAGCACACAAAGCTTGCTGGTGAATAATACAGTGCAGGAACATTGGTATTAAAATGTTTTTCTCATTACACATCTGATCCACTATTCCAAACAAGCCTTTCATTATGCCACTAATGCTTTTCCTCCGTCAACTATCTGTCAACTGTGGTTAGTCCAGCCCAAGTTATAATCAGCAAATGTTTTTTTTCAATTCATTGAATATATCCTCTCCAGTAGTAGTGCCATACATGCTATTAAGGGAAGCCAACTCTTGTGTAATGTTCATGTCTTCATCCACACCTCTAATAAACACAAGCAATTGAGAGGTGGAACAGCTGTCCGGCGATTCATCCACTGCAAATGAAAAATGGCAAAACTTGCTTGCATTTTTCACTATTTTAGTCACAATGTTTTCCCCATGTCTGCAACACGGCGGGAAATGGTATTTGCACTCAAAGCTACATTTTCAAATTGTTTTGACTTTTCTGGACAGAGTTTCCGGGCATCCTCCAGCTAACATTCCTACACTACTTCACCATCTGCAACAGTTTGCCACTTTTAATCAGGACGTAGGCAGCTTTATAACTGTCCTTAGTTAAGAGTTCATTTTTTATTTCCGGATTTACTGAACAATGTCCCCTGAGATGTGAGTTAATTTTGTAATATATAAAATTTTTCGGCACGGACTTTACCCTCCAACTGCATATTTCTTCTGATGTTTGCCTTGTTGATGACAGCGCAGGTTGTATTCTTTCATCACAGCTACGGTTTCGTTGCAAATCACACACAATTCTTTCTTGCCGGATTTGTCGAATAAGTATTTCAAACTCCATTCTTCTTGAAATTGCCGACACTCATCGTTTATTTTTCTTTTCCGCTTTTCGGCCATCGCCATGTTTCCTCTTAAGAATATTCGAAAAATTCTTAATACACTAACGACATTATCAATATTTTAAACACACTGATTAGTAATTACGCGAAGTAAATTATCACTAAATAAAATAGATTACAACATGTTTTGCAATCAGACGCTAACTGACACGAACACCTCCTCATCGCAGCAGTAAACCGCAACTGGCAAACTGTGATCAAAATAGTCAAGTCTTGAAAAAGCTGCAAACCATTTAAAAACTCCGCCACTAGATGGCGTTATATCATCTCATTGACTGTGAACGGAAGTAGAAAAAGTAATTAGCGAATAAGATTTTGCAATGTAGTGATCAGTTGGAAAACATAACGCACTACTGCGCGTCTCTATTTTAATTCGGTAAAAACATAACGTCCACGTAAGCGGCTGCTGATCTTGGCAGGATACACGTAAATTTCCGTAGACAAAAAGGTCACCACGGGCCGGAAAAGAGGACTATGTGGGCCGTATCCGGCCCGCGGACCGTAGTTTGTAGACCCCTGCTCTAGATCTATGTTAAAGGGACTATTCTCGCTGTCATATAGCTCATCTCTGTATTCTTTCCATCTTTCCTGGATATCTTCCTGTTCGATTAATATCTTCCCTCTTTTGCTCTTTACCTTTAGCATCGTTTGACCTCTCTTACCACCCGATAACATATTCACCTTTGCGTACAAAGCCCCCACTTCCCTCTCCTCCTGCATCTTCTCCATTTCCTCGCATTGTCTCACCAGTTTTCTTTTGCCCGATTGGTCACTCGCCTGAGTTTATTATTCAATTCCTTGTACTTCCTCTTGCCTACGTCGGTGTTCACGTTTTTCCATATCCTTCTCTCCTCCATTTTCTTAATCATTTCTTCCGTAACCCATTGTTTCTTAACCATCTTCTTTTCCACCGTTTCTATTGTTTTCTCTGCCCCTCCTGCCATGCCTGTTTTTATAACCTCCCATCTTCTCTCTATTGTACCCATCCGCTTTGCTTCACCTATGTTCTTTTCTACCATCTCTTGGTATTCCCTCCTTTTCAACCCTTTCAACGCTTCAAGGTTCCATCTCTTTATCTTCCTACCTTTACAAAGCCTATTGAATCTAACTTCACACTTCATCATCACCAAGTTGTGATCTGAGTCCTCATCCGCCCCTGAATAGCTACGCGAGTTTTTTTACACTGTTCCTAAATCTCTTGGCTTACCATTATATAATCAATTTGGTATCTCCCAGTATCACCTGGCTTTTTCCATGTGTACCTACGCCTGGGGTGATTTTTAAACCAAGTGATTGTCATTACTTAATTTATTTCTTCTCCAAAATTCAACTGCCTTTTCACCGAGATCATTTCTTCTTGTACTCCAATTTCCAGCATTCTCACCCTCAATTACCATTCCTTTACTATCAAGAAATGCCTCTTTACTCATGATCATAGGCTAAGCCAATGGTATGACTAGCTGGGAATTTTCTCTCTCTCTCCTAATTTTAATTCAAAAATTTATACTCTCTCATGCATATTTTTCAAATAACTAAAATTAGAAATTCTGTTTCGTGAACATGTTTTGGAAGAGATTGTTGTCATTTATTAAGTAAGCATGTTTTACTTAGGAATTGAAATAAAATGAAAATTAATTGGTGCATGTGGACAATATAAATGAGTGGAAGTGAGTGTAATGCTGGAATACATAAACTGTGGATTTTAATCAAAGCTGATTATAATTGTAAAAAATTTGCACTTTTTATAAAAACCATTCACCTCATGGTCAGTTGATTAGAAGGGCAACAACTTGTGTTGGACTGTGCTATTGGGAAATCATGTGCTCTGAGAGCAGTTTATTGTTTTTGATATTTGTGTATGAAATGTTTAATTCTTTTGAATGAATATTAAATGTCTGTTCTGCTGGGGGTGTTTTTCTTAGGTTGAAAAACATGCCCTGAGAGCAGTGGCCAGTTTCTTGTTGCTGATATGTGTGTATGAAAGTTTTGAATCGTTGAATATAGGTATATTCAACCTGTGTTCTGCTGGGGCTTCTATGGCTGGAAATGGTAGACTCAGAGAGCAGTGGCCATTTTCTTCTATTTCATATGTTTGTATGAAAGTTTTGATTCTTTGAATAAACTGTCAACATGGGTTCTGCTGAAGATGTTCTTCTATGGTTTATAAAGAGGCAGTTAACTACCTTCAAAGGAGAATTTAAAGCTTGCATAGCTGTTGTTCTACATATGAATAGGGGTATTGGTTATATATAATATTATATTTACGCTGAAATTTAAATGAAAAGTGGACTTTATGAGGCATGTTTTTTTTAGAGCATTATCATCCTAATATTTATTTTTCTAGCAGTCTTTTGGCATGATGGATTAATTTTGCACCAGAACAATAGTGTTAGCAGTATTCACATCTTAGAAATAGAAAATAAATGATGAAAAATGAACTCAGTTATTGCTTGATAACACATTAATAACAGGCAAAACATTTCTGCTGGAGATTGACAAGTGCAAGACAAGTAGGAGTGCAATGTGGCAGGACATTCAGCCACCCACGTAGAAAAATGTGCTCTGTAACTGGGATGGAAAATTGGGTGTATTTGATCGGTATTCAAACCTCTTTAACTGGGGTGTAACTAAGAGTGAATTGAAATAAGCTCCACCCAAGTTGCACCCCAGTTACTGACCAGCTGGAATAGAACTGGGGTGCATCCATAAATGCACCCACGTTACAGATGAGTTGACACATCCTTACCACTGACAACACAAGTGGAACTGGGGTTGAAAATCAACCTGTCATACAGAGGAGTTACAACCCTGATGCACCTCAGTTCCACATTTCTAATACATAATGTTTTCCTGATCACCCCTTAGCACTCCTGTGACACCCCAGATACAGTGTACATTTTACCAGTACAGCCCTACATAGTCCCCGTTTCAACCCTGGTACAGAGGAAAAATATTTGCCAGGGTAACGTTATGATCTCCCTAATAGTGACACTTGTGTTCTTCCTACTGAAAGATACATGTGCCATGCATTGAACGGATTTATTGATAGAAAAATTCATCATGAGCTACACAAAAAACCAAATGCTTACTCTTAGCATTACTTAGGTTCATGCATGGCCATGGTACCCCTGTGGGTAGGGCAATGAAGAATTCTCCCACAGCATCCCTGCTTGTCGTAAGAGGCGACTAAAAGGGTGATCTTGGTCAAAAATAAACTTGGTTATATTCCACACAAATTTATTAAAAACACGACCGGTTTCGACCTTTACAGGTCATTCTCAAGAGTTACAATATTTGAAAACAGACAGGGCGGTATATATATATATATATATATATATATATATATATATATATATATATATATATATATATGTGTGTGTGTGTGTTGATCTCACGATGGTTGAATGGAGGGGGGGATCTCCAAGGACAGTGGTGATTGGAAGGCTATAAAAATCTGGGGGTGGTAGGGAAGGTCAAGAAAGGAAAGTCAGCCGGCAAACAACTGGTAACCAAGTTTATTTTCGACCAAGATGTATTCATTCCACGAAGTGAACTCGCAGACCACTGATTTTATAAAAGGGTGATGCCTGAATGGGTGCATAGGTTAAAGATCTGAGCTACGCCACACTTACTGGCATGCAGTCCATCTGCACGTTCAATTCAGTGGAATTATGTATCACCAGGTGGAGTTCTCTTGTATAAAATGAAGTAACTTGTGTCTTTCAATGACATTTGTATTCATTATGACTCAGGCTTCTAGCAATATTAACCTTTATCGTTCGGATTAAAATTCCCGCTTTGGACGTTGTTTGCCGTCAGTCACGTCACAGCAGCCTCACTCGTAGCAGACGTCACAGAGGAAAATAGTCTCCGAATATTCCCTGTAACTTCACAAATCAATCTCACGGACATATCACAACCATAAATGCACTGGAATACTCTTCATGAATACATAACGGGAGAAGCAACACGGACGACAAAATGCTTGTGACTGCCATAGGAATTATGGGATAAATTTCTGGTTTAGACACGTTGCTTGTACACGTCCTTGGAACACAAGAGAGCGTGTTGATTTCTCATTACAGCTTAAAAAATTTAGCCTAAATTTTATGGAGACGAGCACAATTTTTAATATTGAAATGATAGGTCCCCCACAAAGGTATTTTTAGTTCACCTCTGAACACATATCAAGCAATTAAAATAAAAGATACAAATGACAGAATATATTTCCCAAAGTGTATGATAATATATTTTTCCTTGAGGATGACTATTCATTTTATTACTTTTTCTCCGCGTTATAGTTGCGAATTATGTAGAGCTGCAGTTCATGGGGCACCTTTTAAAACATTGTAAATGTAATTGAAGAGTTAGATACTTAGCATTGGTGTTGCAAATGACCTCAATTGGTTGCAAAAAGTAATCAGTACACACCATTGCACCCTTGAGAAAGGGACTTCACATTTTTTCAAAAATAATTGTATACACATTTCCTGAGGGAAGCCGTGTAACTGAGTATTCATTTTTCGCACTTGTGAAGCCACGTTTTTTTTTAGTAGAAAAGATTAGCTGAGTGTTAATCCGCTCTTGGAAGTCAATGCGAACGAATGACACAGACAGTAACATTTGCATCAGCAAGTTCTCATAGCAGTATATATATACTAAGAATGACATAAATCTCTTGTCAGTGAGTCGCCACCTCATATCTAAACGACGGAAAGAAGACACCTGTGTAGGTAGATACTATTAGAGAGACAGGGTACGAAGATAATAATGAAAGGGTTTACTGCCCTTATCGATCTCTATGTACTTCGAATGGCAAAGGGCATTCTGCTAAAAAATCACTTCTCACTGAGTCCATCACCGTAATTTTCCGACGACCAGCGGACGGAATCTAAAGGCCGCCATACACGTACGAGCCTTGCTCGCGAGTCCGGCTCGGCGAGCCTCACTCTGGAGCCAGGCTCGAGTCAATTTCACCAGACACGGGGGAAGGGAATTCAAGCGTGGCTCAGGAGTTTCAGTAACCAACATGAATTCAACCAAGTAGGTTGCAGCGACGGTGATGAATGCGGTACAGGTATTGAATGAATGCGATATGTTTGGAAGAGTGAAGAAAAGAAAAAGGAGGGACTTGTGGGCTAAAACCTGGTTGCTTGAGAAAAACAGATTTACTCACTTAAAAAAAATCTAGATCAAAACATCAGGGCACATAAAATTCTTGCTGAAAAGTGCGGTACACATGGTTCCAAGGTCTATATAAACTCAAACTGTCCTTGCAATTAAGAATGTTCGCTTTTGTGGATACGCGGGTATGGCGCGGGATCACCACACACGCACGAGCCACTAGCGAGCTGACGGCGAGCCGAGCCCCCACGAAGGCCGTGGCGAGCCACGCCAGGCTCGCCCAAGCGCGGCTCGTGGTGCCACACACATGCACGAGTTTGACTCGTTAGAGCCCGAGCCGCGCCGGACTCGAGAGCAAGACTCGTACGTGTGTGGGGGCCTTAAGTGTTGGGGTACTTAGTACTTTTTCAGAGACAATCATTCTGTCGTCTCACGAGAGTACACTGTATCATGCCCAACGTCGCCCCGTTCACTTCACGCCGTCTCTTCATGTGATGTAACCATAAGGTTTACGAAACTCTGCGAGGCACATTTTTTTGCATGAGTGTTCATCATTGACTCGAAGATAGCCTCCAGGCATACTGTAAGAGGAGCCTACTCCTAAACTGTTGACGTCACAGCGATCTCTAAATTTGTAGCAGTACATTCCTCTAAAAAAATGTATCATCTCACTGAGTTCACAACCTCAGTTTTTTGACGACCAAAGGACTAAATCTAAGTATTGGAGGAACCAAGGACTCATTTAGGAAGATTATTCTGTCTAATAAAATTAACATAATACGGGTGTATGCATCGTGTTTTTTCGGTTGGTCCGTCGTTTCATGACCCACTGCTGGTCACTTCTTCTTGGGAATGATGGTTGCTGCGGCTGTTTGCTATTATATATCTAACCCACTCAATTGGTTCAAGTGCAAGAGTTGGAAGGGAGAGGGAGTTAGGACCGGGGGGAAGGGGGAGGTAGAGAATTTTTGTGGATGACTGAGTTCCATGTGCTGCTGATTTTTAGGCCATCATCCCTTTTCAAAATATGTTTATTTTTCTTCAACTCGATGGCCTCACGAACGAGTCGGGGTTTGAATCTTCCCACCTTAGCGATGACTTTGAAATTTTCTTAGTCATCGCTACTGAGTTCACCACCTCAGTTTTTCGACGACCTAAGGACGAAATCGACCTAAGTGTTGAGGGATTAAAGACTCTTTTAGGGACGATTAATCTGTCGTCTCATGGAAGTACTCAGGTGAGGTATCACCGGCCGCATCACCGTCAGTTACTTCTCATTGTCTCTTCATGTCTAGTAATCATAAAGTTGACTGTCTTCTTCGCGCTGACTAGACGAAATCCCACCGCATATCAAATTTATTGAAAAACGTTTACTTCCAAAATAAGGAATGTTTATAGTGACGAGAAAATGTACACATATGTATGTACATATTTTTCACAAATAGTAAAATATAGCTCAAAGCAATACTTCCATTAAATACATTGGTGCTAATCATAAGCTACGCCATAAATGTTAGGCAAATAAGTTTTCATTTTTTGAACGTGAATTTTACGAAAGGGTATATCTGGCACAGAATGCAATGGCATATATAGCTAAATTTTCTGGGCCGTGAGATATTAGGTTTCATCAATAGCTCTTAGTATTTGCTCCCCAGGTGACACACAAATATATTAATGCTGTCATTACCATAAAATATAATTCTGCCGCGCTTGGACAGAAGAGACCACAAATGAACATTAAACCATGAACCGTCTCACCAGAATACAACATTCACAATATGGAATGCCTCCGTGGGAAAACCAAATTATGATCACTTTTCGCGTCCATGTCCTTCTCCAGGCATGTAAGAATGGACGTTATTCTGTTATCAACATCAAGATTAAAATGACATAATTCTTATACTATTGACAGTATTATTTATTCCTTTGTGGGTAGTTTTCATTGAGATATTGTTTATTTATATATTTACTCCAAAGTGTCATTAAAAATTGGAATGTTAAAAAGGGCCTACATTAATTTAAGACATGAAATGATTATACACCCTTTCACAATATTCACATAAAAATTCAAGATCCATAAACAGATTTAGAAAATAATAAAAGTTTTAGAAACAACACAAAACGGCTTAAAAATCTTGCAAGGAAAGTCAGAGAAAAAATTATTCATACAAATTTGAATATAGAAATGAAAAACGTTATTAATTATTGATTAGCTGATTTAAATAAGAGCATAAACTCAGAATAGCTTTGTAAATTTCAAAGAAGGGGAATATGAGTCGAAGATTTCTAATTTAAAATTATTTCCCCTGTCTCATTATGACCCTTCCATTTCAGAACGAAGGGGCAATACCCTGCCGTGAGGCTAAGAGTATGGAAGTGAGTGGTCCTTCCGGGGAGGCACCGCTCCCGTGGTCGGGGCAAAGCGAAATGGGAGCCCGGCAGCAAAGACATACCGGCCCCGGTTAAATAAAGGCGTTCCTGTGATGCTCGAGACTTTCTTTAATTTTTCTCGGTGGTGGTGACAACAGTCTGATCTCTGGAACACCGTCCGACCCCGCTGCTTCTGGATCTGCCCTGCCCCTCGATCGTCGCCACCAAAACTAACGGCAACACTCAACATCTCCTCTGCCATTAATCTTCCTCAGTTTCTTCCTGCCCCGGAAAAAGATTTATTTCGAAATGCGAGTCAGTTATTCAACTAATTTGATTATATTTTAGTTCATTTCATTGATTTATTTCCTCAGTCTTCTAATTTCAACCCCCTATTTACACGAAAACAATTATTAAATATTTATCTTTAAGACGTTAAATTGTAGTTTTTTTAGAGTTAAAATAGGGGGACCAAGCATAGGAGGCATATTCAATTTGGTAAACAAGATAGTTTACCAAAGATGGACATTTTCGATAATTGAAAACGATTGTGAGAAACGATAAATGAAATCAAGTTGTTTCCAAACCTTTGAAACCATAGCTCCTATCTGTGGTTTTAAATATATAGGATAATCAATAGACTCTCTTAAGTCTCCAATATAGTTGGCTCTTTCCAGGAAAGTATTATTAACATGGTAGTAGTTAATAGTAAGTACCAAGGCTGCCACTCGATGAGGTTATAATCCGAGCACTTAACAAAAACAGCTGTAATAAAGTAGGCATTGAAAATATTTGTCCCCTTATTTCAAAGCACCCTCCTAATTCTTGCATTATATTTTTATTCCGAGAGATGTTTTAGTTGATTTCATGTAGATATCGTTAGTATAAATGATGACATTATTATTTGAAAGATGTTAATAAAGATAAAACACAGAACTGATTTAAAACACAATAGTATTTATCATCTGTAGTTTTTATACGGGCTTGTGTGGTAAGATTTTAGTAACGTCATAACAGCAGCGGTGGTTCTGGCTTCCATTTCGGTAATTCGTAAACAACTCCGAACGGAGAAACCTGTATAATCTACCAACATTCAACTATTACAATGTCCTTATTACGCGGCAATATCTATTCCAACCGTGACATAGTCAAGGAAACAGTCTCAGAATATTCCCTGTTACTTCACAAATAAATCTCATCCGCAAATAACAACCGTAATGACCTGGAATACACTTAACGAATTAATTCCGGGAACAACAACACTGACGACCAAATGTTAGTGACGGCCAGATAGAGTATCGGTAAACTTTATGGTTAGGTCACTTTCTATATACCCATTCTTTAAACACAAGAGAGCGTGTTGATTTATTATTAAGAACGCAATATTCAATGTTGCAATGATAGGTCCTCACAAAGATATTTTTAGTTCTCATCTGAACACACATCAAGCAATTGAGAATGCAAATGGAACAAAAAGAGAATGTATTCCCTAAAGGTTATAATAATATACTTTATCTTGAGGATGACTATTCTTTTTATTCCTTCTTTTCCGCTTTATAGTGTGAATTATGCTGAACTTCAGTTCACAAGGTACCTCTTCAAACATAAAAAATGTCATTGAAAGTGTTATACTTAGGAATGGTGTTGAAAGTGACCTCTATTGGTTGCAATAAGTAATCAGTACCAACAGAACCCTTCAGAAGTGACCTCTATTGGTTGCAATAAGTAATCAGTACCAACAGAACTCTTCAGAAAGGGGTTTCAAAATTTAAAAAAATAAATATATACTCAGTTTCTGAAATAATCCAAGTTACTGAATATTCATGTTTCGCGCTTGTTAATTCTCTGTTCCTTGGGTAAAAAAGTGAAAAATGTGTCCGTGCTCTGAAGTCAAGGCGAACTTAAGTATCTCTCGCCTTCTATGCAATTCTCTCTGTCACGTCCACGCTATCGAAGTCATTCCTAACTGCCCGGAGTGTTGTCAGGGTGGTAATCGGGACAAACGCTAAATTGCAGTCGCCTTGAGCAAGGATCTTTACCACTTACGTGCCGGTGTCGAATTGCGATTTGGAAGTCCTACATGAGCCTGCTTGAGCATGAGGTGCTTAGCATCCTTACTGAATTACGAGATGATACAAACCTGACTTCTGCTCCTCTAGAGGATACCTCATCCGATGATATCAAATACTGGAGAATATGAGAGCTGTAATACGGGAACAGGGTGAGCTGATAACGACATCTGACAGGGTCTCCTAGACGATCATACACAAGTGCCTAATACTATTAATAGTGTGACGAAACTTGCCACTGAAACTTTTCACCTTGTTGTCGAACCAATAGTTATTTCCACTTTCTTATTAGAAATAAGCTCTCATCGCATTTGTCACTTTTGTCCATGGGATTAGCAAAATATAACTTAATGCCCACCGAGTTATAGGGAATTACAAATATGGTTACCATCCCTTAAAACACATTTCCAAAGTAACATGTGCTTTTTATCTGCTAGTGACAAGTAGTTTACCACGATTACAACCAACAAATGAAATTTCAACCTGAATTAAAATACCATTAATACAACTAAGAAAAGATTTTTGAGTAAAAAGATTTTTTTATTGTTGCAATCACTGTAAAAAAGGTTACGTAGGCTCTGGCACGAAGAAATTATCCCATGAACATCATGCAATTTTTTATAACCGTAGCAAATTTGAAACTCATGGGCAACGAGTGTTCTCTCGGCATTATAGTCCATTGCAACAGAACACAGTTGCACTATCACTATGATCGTGTCCTCGAATGTGGCCTATCACTGTACTGACTGTTTTGAAGACAATGGTCTCTCAATTGCACTTATATAAGATAATCTTATTAGGCCAAAGCTGGACTGAGAATTTATATTTTATGTCACAGAGTCCTTCACTTAAAAGTCACAGAATCCCCTCACAGGAACGTAAATGCAGCACTTTTTTTAAGTTAACGTCACAAGCTTTCTCTTCATTTTTTCAGTTGCTTTAAACACACTAGCACTTATTTTTTCATTAATAATCTTTGCATAGCAGGTATTAAGTGATTACTACACATGAGAGTAATATAGGTGAAACATCAAGAATGTAGAATAGAATAACATCATTACCTTCATGAAATTTCCAGGTTTTCAAATGATATGATAATCTGTTTTTGAACCCATGCTGAGTTCAGTGAAGTCTCAGAACAAGTTGAAATACAGCTAGTCCTACATTAAATCATCATGTCTGGAGCGAATCTCATCCGGTCTTCCTTTAGGATTCGTTCTTTCTGAGGGGTTCACTATGTTCAAATGCACAAGGGCAGAATGGAAAATGGTAGGGGCTGCACAATTGGGGAAGGTTGGGTCGAACCAATGCATATCTTTTTTCACACCGTTCGCATCCGTGTACGTTTCGCTAGGATACATATCTTTCTCAGAGAACTGTTTAATGCACACCACCGAATTCTGAGAAAACTTCCAGTCCTTTATCGGAATGTTCTTCAGCCACAAAGTTCGACGACACTCCTCTTAAGGAAAATAGAACACGGTGACGTATTCCTTTCCTTCTGCGAAGTGTAGTTGCTTTTGCAACACGTCACATAACATCGGCGGGGCATCTTGAAATAAAGAATAATACACCGTGGTATCTCCATATGCTAAATATGTACAATCAAATAATTTGCATAGAAGGGACCCGGTTTAATACCTAATCAAGGTAAACAAGATCTGAAATTTTCAAGGCATATTCAGAATTTTCCAATTTATTATCACTAGCTTAGCTGTATAACTTGCATTTTATGTAGAACAAATTCATGAAGTCCAATTCAGCTGTGACCATACTTTCTTCCAATAGGTGTTCAAATGATACAGTCAAACGCTACCGATATAATGCAGGTTTTTATATTCCGAAAAGTCTTGTAAATGTTAGTGACGAGTGTTATACATAGGACTTGTATTTAAAATGACCTCTATTAGTTGAATAAAGTAATCGGTAGAGACCATATCCTTTGGAGAGGAGCTTCACAATTTTTCAAAAATAAATATATTATACTCAGTTTCTGAGGGATACCATGTGACTGAGTATCCATTCTTCGCTATTGGTGAAGCCACGTTTTTGGGCAAAAAATGTGTAAGTCCGCGCTTGGAAGTCAGTGCTAACGCATGTCACAAACAGTAACATTTTCATCAGCAAGTCCTTATAGATGTATATCATACACTAATAATCAAATAATTCTCCTCTTAGTGAGTCGGAACCTCACATTGAAACGAAGAAAATACCTTAGAGTAAGACACCTTAGTAAGTACTATAAGATATATAATTCAATTCCATTCCATTCAAACCATCAGAAAAATTCACGGTTGATAAGGATGTCTCACTTATATGAGTACGAATATAGTATTTAAAATGTTTACTGCCCTGTTTAATCTTTATGCATACCGAAGGATATTCTGCAAAAAAATAATATTTCACTGAGTCGAATACCGCAGTTTTTCGACGGCCAAAGGATGGTATCTAAGTGTTGGGGTACTTAGGACTCTTTAATGGACGTTTATTCTGTGGTCTCATGGGAGTACACTGCATCATGTGCAACGTCGCCGCCGAACACTTCACGCCGTCTCTTCATGTAAAGTAATCATAAAGTTTACTGTTTTCGCCATACTGGCTCGACGAAATCTCAGCGCGTATCTACATCTCCAAAATACCCTGCAAGCCACCTTAACCTGCAAGCCAGGGTAACTTTATCGTTGCACTTGCCTAGTATTCTTTTAACAAATCCCAATTTACGATTAGCTTGACTGGTAATTTCTCGAATATGTTTACTCCACGAGAGATCATTAGTCAGTTTAACTTCGAAATATTTAACCGATTCTACAGTCTCTAATTTGATGTTGTTTATGCAAAAGATGTTACAAGGAGCGTTTTTCCGTTTCCAAAATTTCATAACAGCGCCTTTTTTCAGGTTTATTTCTAGTTGCCATGCATCGCACCATTCCTATATTGCCTCGAGGTCCGAGGAAATTACGTCGTCGTCTTAACCGTAGGATTTTAATTTCATGAGTAGCTAACTGTGTGAAACTTCATCAAATGCCTTTTAAAAGTTAAGAAAAATTGCATCAAGTGGAACGTTATGTTTACCCGAGACTGAAATATCGTGAGCAAAAAGTGCTAATTAAGATGCGCAAAATTTTCCCTTTCTGAATCCATGTTGCGTTTTTGTGAACATGTTCTGTATATCGAGGAGTCTCATAACTGAACTTACAACTATATGTTCAAGGAATTTGCAGAGATATCGGTAGAGATATCGGTATGCATGTGTAGAGATATCGGTATGTAGTTCGATGGCTTTTCCTTATCACTGCTTTTGAATATGGGAGTGACATTTGCAATTTTCCAGTCTATGGGTACGTTGAGTTCATTCATGGATTTACTAATTATATTCTGCAAGCTATTTCACAAGCTAATTCTCTATACACGCGGGCAGGAATTTCTTCAGGACCTGGGGATTTATTTGGTCTTGAGGATGTTAACAAGTTGTCTATTCCGTGAGTGCAAATATCGAAAGGCAGCATCTTTGGCTGGAAGTGATCATTTACCTTTGCAGATTTAATCTGTGATGACTTGGTGAACACACTTTGAAAGTGGGAATTTAATAAGTTGGCTTTGTCCGAACTGCTTTTTAATAATTCGCCCTTTTAGTTTCGTAGTGGAGTAACTGTTTGTCTATTGCCTTAAACATCCCTTACGTATGATCAAAATGCACTTCTGTTATCCTGCAACTATTCTACTAATGTTCTTCTTTTATAATCCATGAATGCATTCCGAAATGCTTCCTTTGAAGTGGATTTAGACTATTTGTATTTTTCATTTATTACATATTGATCACTAGTGGACAAATCTCTACGGAGTTTTTTCATCTTGGCGTGGCATACTCTGTGACGTCTTAACGATTTTCTCACTTCTGCATTGTACCATCTTGGTTCGCTGCCCTATTTTTTTACTTTACTTGGAATATATTTTCTGATCCCCGAATTTACGATCGAAAGAAAAGCTATCCAGCAACTTACAAGTTTCTAACTTTACGCTTGATTCTTGGAAGTCGGGAAGAGAATATTTTTGATGACTCTTTAACAGATTGAAATTGGCTTTGTTAAAATTGAAGAACTTTCTTATTTGTTTAAAACTTTTAATGATATTCAAAGAGAACTTTGCGGTGACTACTCTATGGTCACTAGGGTGGTCCTTATTTTTCGATTTTTCGATTTTCTTTCGGGCCACCCCCCCAATTAATGCCAATTGGTGTGGAAACATATCCTGTAAAATATAATTGCAATTGGATAACGGGAAGACGTGCCGCGTCGCACTCAAAGTGGTGAAATTTTGGCATTTTTGGCTATTTTTCGGATATGAATTGCGATAAGAAGGCGCCGGTATTTTTCCACTGATTTTCTCTGGTGACCAGCAACGTATTGGACATTTGACATGCTGCACCTAAAATATTTTTAAATTGTGACCAGTGGTTTCCGAGATACGGCCCCAAGAGTGAGCGCGTGCCACCCCAAGGGGCGCCGCCTCGCGCCAATACTCGAAGCTATCCGGTCCGCCACTTCTTTCGGCGTTAGTCATATTCTCTCAACAAAGTGTATTGTTATGCGATATTTTCGTAACTCATTTTTAATTTATTAATCTAATTAAATTTAAAAAAGCACATTATTGAAGATTCAATGATTGTATCTTTATTTTTCTTTTAATGCAGGAAACATTTTTGTCAGCATTTAATACCAACACATCTATTCTGACGAACAACCTGGACAATAAAATACTATTTTAAAATTTAAATATTTAAGTGAGCTATCATGCTTGAATCTCTGTAACATATCAAAATTCTTTTGACAAAGTAGTTCTATTAGAGTCAGAGAATTTACGCCTGTAGTTAAGCACAACCTATAGTAAGAATTGTTTCTGACTTTCGTCTTACGTTAACTTATCATTAAATTCCTCCATCAATTTAGCCCCCCTTTCAGCAGCACTTTCAGTTGCATTGCAATCTTTTGTCCTTCTTTATATGCCTTATCACTTTTCCAGTCAGCTGCATCCTTGGAGGGAAATGTCATAGGAACTTTAATTCGTTGGGATAGATTTTTTGATTCAGAAAATATAGTCTTCAAGACCCTTATTGACGAAGCAGTCAATATCTTTCGGAAGCAAAGAAAATATTTTCGGTGTCTCGTCACCACTATCAGTGAAGCTTGATTCTAGAGGTTCTACTATTCGTCTTCTGGCTACTACTGGTAGATTGTCATCGAAAAAGCCTAGGGCTGCTACTTCCGGGTTAAATTCCATAAATGGTTCCGAAATTTGCTCATTGTCACCTCACCAACTGTGGATTTTTCTGTATTTATACAAAGTTTTAAGGAACATTAAATCCCGCCTCGGAGCCTCATCCACATTCGGGGCCATTATCCATGCCTCGACATACAGATGCACAATTAACAAACAAATATCACGGATTAAGGTTTCTTCCTCGGCTAACAAGGAGAAATCTTAGCGAAAAATAAATATTTTCAGGCAGTAAAGTTCTTTCGACATCAACCTTGCATGATGCATAAAACCAGGAACGCGAAACGATATACCGCGCGGAGAAACCCCTCCTAAATATACAGGGTTATTCAAAAAGAATACCACAACTTTGAAAATGGAGAACTCTGCAAAGAAGAAAAAGTAGAGCTAAGCGCTTTCTGTCGTCGATTTAAGGAAGCTCTAAAGTTGCTCATTTGGTTGCTAGGAGCATTGTTGGCCACATAATTTAGGTCCTAACCCTGAAGCTTCATTTATGTTGTTAGTGCAAATATGGCGATTGCTCAAGAAAAAGCTTTTTGTGTTATCGAGTACGGCAGAATTGAATCGGCGACAGTTGTTCAGCGTGGATTTCGAACCAATTATGGTGTTCAACCTCCTGATAGGTGGTGTATCAAACGGTGGTATAAATAATTCACAGAGAAAGGGTGTTTGTGCGAAGGGAAAAGTTCCGGACGGCCGCGCACATGTGAAAAAATGTTGGCCGCATTCAGGAAGCATTTGCTCGCAGTCAAAGAAAATTGACCCACCGAGCTAGCAGAGATCTGCAAATTTCATAACCGACCATTTTTGGAGTCCTAAGGAAAATGTTAGTAATGTAACCATATCGTCGGAAATTGGTTCAAGCTCTTTCTATAGCTGAAAAGGTTAAAAGAATCGAGTTCTGCGAGTTTGTCCTTGAGCAAATGGAAACAGATGACTTGTTTATTTCGAAGCTAGTGTTTAGCGATGAAGCTACATTTCACTCAAACGGGAAAGTCAGTCGGCACAATGTCCGTATATGGGGCACTGAGAATCCGTGGGAAACAACTCAGCATGAACGTGATTCACCTAAGGTGAACGTTTTCTGTACCATTTCAGCCAATTAAGTTTTTGGTCCTTTTTTTTTTAGAGGGTGTACCACAGTCTATACAGTCGCGTCATGGCATGTAATTTTCCCTATACAGACTTGGAGCGCGCCGATGCAAGCGCCTCTAGTGGTGAACTTGTATAACTACTTTCATTACGGTGTAAATGAAGCTAACTTTTGCTCACTTTCGCCAACATTTGCATTGCCTTCTAAACATTTGATTTTTGCGGGTAATGCTTTATGTTAACGGCTTTTCCATTCTCTTTTAATTATCGTAATCTTTTTCAGAGCACCGATGTGTCACAATCGTTCGCGGAATAAATGGTCCGTTCAATGGTTAGACATTTCAAAGAAGGAGCAAAACTTTCTTCAATTTTTGAAATATGTACAGAGTAGTTTGTTTCCCCAGTCTAGCACTTATGGCTTATGACATAACGTACGTCTGTTCTGACTTTTCAAGTGACATAAAGACAAAATAGGAAGCACATGTACAGGTATTTATTGAGGTCACTATTACATTTTTGTATTTGCTGTGAGAAATGAAAACACTAAAGGATCTATGGAAATATACTTTTTAACGCATTTAATTCATATCGGTAACCTGTAATATTCACTTTTAAGTATTTTTTGTACATTCGATTTTTGTAGCTAGAGAGACCCTGATTTTTTCATTTCAAATATAAAATAAATGCATGTCCTTACAAAGATTCTATTGAGCAAATGTTTCACGTGAGCTGCATCTTTCTGGAAGGGGCATTTTGTTTGATTCGCAAATCACATTCCCATAAGACGCCCTATTTGCTTTAATTAACAACAAAATAAGTATTACTTATCAATGTTGATGAGCATTCCTCGAAAAAGGAATTCAGTTCCTCACTGCACAATATAAGACTGAGGAAATTTCACTACTTAAAGTTTTTAAAATATGTTAATAAATTTTTTCCTCGGATATTATCTTCTATTTTCATGAGGAAGTACCTACATTCACAATAATGAAGTGATAGCAGTTTTCTCAGAAAATAGCCCAAAAACATATATCATTCACAAGAAATCATGTTTTGACCAACCAATTATTTCAAGCTATCTAAGCTTCCTGACTATCGAATACTTCACTGCCGCAGGAAGAATTAGGCTTCAGAAACGATTTCAACACCAAAGATTGACATAGGAGTAGCCTTGTAGCGGACAACAGAGAAAAATTCTCCAAAAAGTCTCGTTTCATTTTTCTTGTTTCTTGACATCTTTCTAAAGTGCTTTGGTTCTCAGCTCTTTCCAAATATTTTGCAGAGAGTTGATATTTAGAAGCCAAACTTCAACAAATTTTACCTTGTATGTACTTATTATCATTTCCTTAATGGCCAATTAACCTGATTGACCCCAGCCAATTTTTCATTGCCTCGAGGGCTTCAATGTGTTCATATTCATCTGTGGTAGTAACTATCAGTGTCGCAGCTGAAATAATTCCGTGGGAGTTGGAAATATTGGATAAATCATCAACGTTTTTACACATTTTGGTGTTTCCAGTGACTGAACAGGCTTTAATCCACAAGAAATAAGAGTGCTTATGGCTAATACTTCTGTAGAATGACGTAGTATATGTGGTGAACTGGCCTTCCATTTGGAGAAGACAGGGAGTTAGTAGGGGGAGTTACTGCTTTTATAAACTATGGGCAAGTCTGACTGTATTATTAGAACCCAGGGAGAGCTATTCACAAACGACCTCCAAAGAGATCTACACTCTAATTCCACTTTTTAATAGATGGAAACAATCATATTTAAATAGGTCATTCCTGTAACTATTCAGCAAATGAGGAATATTTTAAAAATAGTATAATTTCCTGCATAAAAATCCAAGATAAATCAGTTGATATTTTTATTGACTTACGCATCAGAACAAAGTTTGAACCCTGGTCAGTCACACATGTCTTCACGGTAATCGCTGGTTTAGAAAGTATTTGAAGATTAGTTTTGAATAACTTTTGAAAACATTTGTATTTTACAGACTGGCAGGAGAAATAGATACCCTATAGGCTTCCTTAAGTTATAAAACAATCTCTTTATCATTAGCAGTAGAGCTGGACTTGTTATGTTACTGCTTCTGAAGAAACCCAATTCCTCAAAGCCACAGACATAATCTACACTATTATTGTACGACAAATGCCTCACAACTGCTATTTTATCTATGCTCAAACTAACCAACCTTTGGTCCTATTTCAAGTTCTTTGCCTTCTCTTTAAAAAGCATACACACTCTTAGATTCAGGCTACTTTTGGTATTTATTCCCTCAACTTACAGTTTCTACATACAAACAGAGGATAGATTAAAATGTACGGAAAAAATGTGTAACCTTAAGGCACAGTCTAAACTAATAAAAGAAATAAGATCAGGTTTAACTTTATGGAATTCCATTTTATAACAATAAATAAGCACCAGATTATGATGCACATGCATTTAAATCCGGTTTGTGCATAATTGTATTGACTAAAATTGTGGATTGTAAAAGTTTTATTTATTGTTATACACAGTCTATACTATTTGTTTAGACTGTGCTTAAGGACTGCGATACAAGAGACTCAGTGAAAAACATTTGGTATCACTGAACTTATGAGATCCATGACCACGAAATATATTCCCTATTAATTTCCAGGCAAAAGGTTTAAAACAGTTTTTGGCTATATATTTCACTTCCGCAAAATATCTTGCATATTTAATTACCCTAACCATCTCTTACCTACCACCAGTACATCTATATCTACTCTTAATTCGAAGAACTGCTATGTTATTCCTCAAACAAGAAACCTATTACTCTCTTTAGTGAGTTCTTAATTTCCTGGTTTCGAACTATAGACATACAAATAAAAAATACTCACTCATTGGATGATCCTGTTGTAACTGTATATCAGAGCAAAATGTGCCATGATTGGCAGAAACTGGGTGAAAAGAAACATGTTAGTAACGCTAAAAAAAGCTATCGAAGGATACTTTCTTTATATATAAGAGGAGATTGGTATCTAGAGTTTTTCCTCGGGAAGACTGTCTTTCTGGCAGATAACTTCCGTTGAAAGCTTATTAGAGACGGATTATTGGGTAGGTATATCAAATATTATGAGGACAACGGTTAGCATCAATCTCTTTTTATCAACTGGCTGTCTTCAAAATGCCCCGAACAGAGCAAATAATTTTGTGCACAAGTAAGCGGCATTTTTCCCGTTTCCCTAAACTTACATGGTGTTTTGACCACCTTTAACAGCTAACATTGAGAAACTAAAAGAAGGAATTACTGCAGCTATCCAAACTGTTACGCCGGAGATGCTACAGAGAGTGTGGAACGAGATCGAGTATCGGGTGGATGTCACTCGAGTGTCTGGAGGGGGTCATATTGAACATCTATGAACTTGTTTTCTACTGTGAAAAACTTTTCTAGTACTACTTTTAAAAAAACTTTGTAAGTACTCTTCACATTGAGTAATTAACTCAAGGTTCCATCATGTTCCTTTGATTAAATACAGATCTTCAAAGTTGTGGTATTATTTTTGATTCACCCTGTACAACAGTGTGCTCAAGAAGTTCTCGATAGTCCTCCCTGTGGCAATTTTCTTGCAACTATTGTAGCGCAAACGGTAGAATATTTCCAACTTCCTCTTGTAGCACTTCTACCGAACGTCTGTCTTGCCTACCTGTTTTGTAATTGTCCTTATCTAATGAAGGACACATATTCTGAAACATTTTAAACAGAGGAACATTAGGGGCCGAAGACTTCCCAAACTTTGCGTCGAAGACACTTTTTAAAACCAGCTCGTATATGTGGTGCCGGCATGGTAGAGGCAATATATCCTTTATGAGAAGCTGCTCTAACAAGAAACATGTGCCAATGAGTCTCCCTGTGTTAGCCGCAGTTGTATTGCAGCAGAATGCTTGCACATTTTCATGTAGGTTCCACTCCTCCAGCATCTGATACACGGTAACGGCTTGATCTTTCCCACTGCCTGATGGTGAAATGGTAACACCAAGTAAAATACTGAGCTCCCCGACTGGTGGCTATAACATGAAGCCTATACACCAGTTCTTTGCCCATCAATGCTGGAAGCAATTTTCCGTATCAGTTAATGGTAACTGCATCTATCTTCTCAAATGCGAATGTTCAGCGTAGGTTGGGCTTACTCCGCGCGTAAACGGTCGCGGCAGCGACGAATAATGAGCGATTGATGCTTCAGCAGCTGCTATCAAAATGTGAATTGCTTTCCTGTCGCCCACTTTGAATTTGTCGAGAGCTGCGATAAGTCTAGTAGTGATAAGGTCTCTTCATTGGTTTAGGTTAGGTCAAAATATTACCTTTCACACCTTCGTCCCCTTTAGAAAGCCGCAGTCGTAATTCCTCTTGTTCGCGTCGCCGAATAGCCTTCCATTCTCTCTGTCGTAAAGAGATATTAAGTCCAAGCCCGGTTCCCGGTCTGCCCTTTTCTCGTTAACGGAGGAGGAAAAGTCTGTCTTCTTCTTGAGGTATCATCTCTAAAGGATCGACATAAGCGATCTCGAACAGATCATCGAGGGCTGACACGAATTTTAACTCTTTTTCCTTCTGCGACAGAGTTCTTCGTCCTGAAGATTTTTGCAATAACCACCGATCCTGGTAGACTTTCCATCTTTCCGATGCTGTGCTGAAATTTCCGTGTTGGTATCCGTGCTTTCTCCTAAAAACTTCCACTTCTTTCAATGCAAGACTAGCACTAGATCGCAAATTTAAATTTACCTTACGAATTTTATAGAAAAGAACCCTTAGCACCTAACCATTACATGGCAACTTAGTTCCAACAATTTTATTCTTATTAGGAATATTTGATCGGCGTTTCTAGTTTTCATTTCCTAAGCCTATCCCGCAGTCCACTCCACTCCAAGCTCCAACATAGCAGCCGTCTTTAGATCGAAGTAAATCTCTGGCTCATATGCTGTAAACGTACATGACGGTGTAAACGGACAATTTGTCCGGCTTATATAGGCGAGCCTTGGGCTCGGCCGGCCAGGATTCAAGTCTGTTTGTTGGAGCGACTAATGCGGCCTTTGAAACGATGTTTCATTGTTTCATAGAAAACAATGTTTCATTTTAACGTCACCTCATGTAGATTTTTACGATTGTCCTATGCCTGCATTGTAATTTATATATAATATACAATCATATATAATGATTATGAAACAATGTAATCAGTTGTTGAGCCCTAAGCTTTTGTGTCGCATCCAAATTACAAAGATATCCAACACTTCCTCTACATCAGTTAATATATGAAGATAGTGTAGCTATGCTACTGGGTTATAATTGTGGTCAGAAAACTGTATTCACATTAAATTTTCAATTTCTGTTCATTGTTTAATTTAATTAGATTAATACATTAAAAATAAGTTAAGAAAATATCGCATAACAATACATTGCGTCGAGAGAATATGACTAATGCCGAAAGAAGTGGCGGACCAGATATCTTCGAGTATTGGCGAGAGGCGGGGCCACTTGGGGTGGCACGCGCTCACTCTTGGGGCCGTATCTCGGAAACCACTGGTAACAATTTAAAAATATTTTAGGTGCAGCATGTCAAATGTCCAATACGTTGCTGGTCACCAGAGAAAATAAGTTGAAAAATACCAGCGCCTACTTATCGCCATTCATATCCGAAAAATAGCCAAAAATGCCAAAATTTCACCAATTTGAGTGCGATGCGGCACGTCTTCCCGTTATCCAATTGCAATTATATTTTACAGGATATGTTTCCACACCAATTGGCATAAATTGGGGGGGTGTCCCAAAATAAAATCGAAAAATCGAAAAATAAGGTCCACCCTAGTGACCATAGAGTAGTCACCGCAAAGTTCTCTTTGAATATCATTAAAAGTTTTAAACAAATAAGAAAGTTCTTCAATTTTAACAAAGCCAATTTCAATCTGTTAAAGAGTCATCAAAAATATTCTCTTCCCGACTTCCAAGAATCAAGCGTAAAGTTAGACACGGAGGGTAGTTGGAAAGCTTTTCTTTTGATCGTTAATTCGGGGATCAGAAAATATATTCCAAGTAAAGTAAAAAAATAGGGCAGCGAACCAAGATGGTACAATGCAGAAGTGAGAAAATCGCTAAGACGTCAAAGAGTATGCCACGCCAAGATGAAAAAACTCCGTAGAGATTTGTCCACTAGTGATCAAAATGTAATAAATGAAAAATACAAAGAGTCTAAATCCACTTCAAAGGAAGCATTTCGGAATGCATTCATGGATTTTAATGGAAGAACATTAGTAGAACAGTTACAGGATAACCGAAGTGCATATTGATCATACGTAAGGGATGTTCAAGGCAATAGACCAACAGTTACTCCACTACGAAAATAAAAGGTCGAATTATTAACAAGCAGTTCGGACAAAGACAACTTATTAAATTCCCACTTTCAAAATGTGTTCACCAAGTCATCACAGATTACATCTGTAAAGGTAAATGATCACTTCCTGCAAAAGATTCCACCTATCGATATTTGCACTCACGGAATAGACAACTTGTTAACATCCTCAAGTCCAAATAAATCCCCAGGTCCTGAAGAAATTCCTGCCCGCGTGTATAGAGAATTAGCTTGTGAAATAGCTTGCAGAATATACTTAGTAAATCCATCAATGAACTCAACGTACCCATAGACTGGAAAATTGCAAATTTTACTCCCATATTTAAAAGCAGTGATAAGGAAAAGACATCGAACTACATGCCGATATCTCTACATATCTATCTCTTGCAAATTCCTTGAACATATAGTTGTAAGTTCAGTTATGAGACTCCTCGATATACTGAACATGTTCACAAAAACGCAACATGGATTCAGAAAGGGATGGTCTTGCACATCTTAATTAGCACTTTTTGCTCACGATATTTCAGTCTCGGGTAAACATAACGTTCCACTTGATGCAATTTTTCTTGACTTTCAAAAGGAAATTGATGAAGTTTAACACAGTAAGCTACTCATGAATATAAAATCGATGTGCGTATTGATATCTCCACCTATGATTAAATTTCTTTCGGTGTTCCTGGATGTGATGTCCTTGATTTGTGTTTCGAGTTCTAAAATTGATGTGACGTCGATGTTAGGTGTCTAGTAATATGCGCACACGAATATTGTTTTTGATTTAGGGCATCTAATAGAGAACCATACAGATTTTAGACAGGTATCTGGGACGATTTTTTTCTTGGCTGACAACGGTATTCTTTACAGCTATAAATATTCCGCCTACGGTTCGGTTGGACCTACCTTTTCTGTAAACGTTGAATGAATTAGGAAAAATTTCATTATCGGAAATACCGTATCGTATATGTGATGCGAACCGAATTTGGATCACCTTTCGGGTCCAATGCCTCCACCAGGCTCTCGTATGGCACACTCACTCCTGGAAATGATATCACATAGCTCTCAATGCATTTCAGAATAACCTGGAATAGAAAACGAGGCATAAGGTTCACTGTCTAAATCACCTTGAATCTCTTTGAGACTTTTAGACGCATTCATCTACCATGATATCGACACCATTCCGCCGCATACCGTGGGAAGAACCACACTCGGTACAACCTTGTGATCTAAGGTCTTCTCTCGGCCCTCTTTAAGTGCCCTATACTTGTCTGCTTTAGGCATCACAGTGATCTCTGAGCATTCCAGATGGACGTTCAGCTCATAAAATCCCTTCTCAATTAGTCAACCACCACAGCTTTCCGACGACCAAAGGTGGACACATACACCTTCAGAACATCTAAGGACACTTTTAGGGGTGATCACTTTGCCTTCACGTGGAAAGGCACAGGAAATATCCCATCGGTAACTTCTTCTTAGTGCACTTCTCGGCGTCGCTTTTGTAATGTAAGCTTAAGGTTTTCTGCTTTCATCTCTAAACCTTTGAGACCATTAGACTTATCAGAGTCCATTTTTAAATCGACAAGAACGCATCGCATGTCCGTGGAGAGAATCGAACTCAGCTTACACAAGGAAATGTACGTTTTACTCCCTTTATCACTTTGAAACTCTGCGAGGAACATTTTTTTGCATGAGTGTTCATCATTGACTCGAAGATAGCCTTCAGGCATACTGTAAGAGCAGCCTACTCCTAAGCTGTTTTTACGTCACAGCGTTCTCTAAGTTTGTAGCAGTAAATTCCTCTAAAAAATATATCATCTCACTGAGTTTACAACCTCAGTTTTTTTTACAACCAAAGGACGAACTCTTAAGTATTGGAGGAACTAAGACTCATTTAGGAAGATTATTCTGTCGTTTCTTGGGAGTTCACAGGCTAGGTGTCATCGGCTGAATCACCACATGGTTACTTCTTAGTTACTTCATGTGCAGTAATCGTTAGGTTAGCTGCCTTATGACGTTACTGACTGACTGGCTTACGTTAGAACAGACTTTATTGTTTTATCACCATCAATATAAAAATCGCAAAATTCTTAAATACAACTATTGACAGTATCATTTATTATTTTGTTTGTAGTTTTCATTGATAACATGTTTATTTATATATTTACTCCAAAGTGTCATTCAAAATTGGAATGCTACAAAGAGTATTGAAGACATAAACGGGCTATAAACACTTTCACAAAAATTACAGAAAAATACAGGATTCATAACACGGAAAATAACTATAAGAAAAAACACATAATGGCTTCAAAATCCTGCAAGCAAAATCAGAGAATAAATTATCCGTACAAATTTGTATACAAAAATGGTATTAGAAATATACAACGTTATTAAATATTGATTAGCTGATTTAAATAAGAACATAAACTCAGAAAAGCTTTGTAAATTTCAAAGAAGGGGAATATGAGTCGAAGATTTCTAATTTATAATTATTTCCCCCGTCTCATTATGACCCGTCCATTTCAGAACGAAGGGGCAATACCCTGCCGTGAGGCTAAGAGTATGGAAGTGAGTGACCCTTCCGGGAAGGCACCGCTCCCGTGGTCGGGGCAAAGCGAAATGGGAGCCCGGCAGCAAAGACATACGGGCCCCGGTTAAATAAAGGCGTGCCTGTGATGCTTGAGACTTTCTTTAATTTTTCTCGGTGGTGGTGACAACAGTCTGATCTCTGGAACACCGTCCAACCCCGCTGCCTCTGGATCTGCCCTGCCCCTCGATCGTCGCCACCAAAACTAACGGCAACACTCAACATCTCCTCTGCCATTAATCTATCTCAGTTCCTTCCTGCCCCTAAGTTTTCTGCTTTTCACAGTGTGTACTTTAGTGGTACGAATATAAAAAATGTGAATTAACCGTATTCGGTTTTTACGCCCTCACCACATCCCATTACATTTCAATTATTCTAACAAAAGGAGAAAAATGCATAGTTTTTATGGTAATAAGGAGTGTAGCTTGAGAAATGATGTCTTGATAGCTAGGGATGTTTAAATTTATCTAGAAAAGCGATTCATTCATTCATCAAATTTGATTATATTTCAGTTTATGTCATTGATTTCGTTCATCAGTCTTTTCATTTCAAGATTTTCTAATTCCTAAGTTATCCATAATGGCTTTTAATCCATCTGGTGGTATATACCTTTGAGGTCACCTCCTGTATTGATGAAAACAATTCTAAAATATTAATGCTGAAGGCGTTCAAAAAGAATTCATTTGTAGGTATTATAAGGGGACCAAGCAAGCAAGGACCAAGAACGGCAGGAGTGAACCGTGTTTCACCATCGAGGCTTCTCGAGATCTGTCACAAAGCACGTGACCAAGCCCTGGCTTATCCCTCCCTCATGTTCGTGACGTTATGCTCCATCTACCTCTATTCAAATTCTATGGTTACTGACTGCAATCTGTTTGATGGTGCGAAGTTTTTTATCAAAGTCAGAGTCATTCAGTGGAATTATGAAGAGGCGGTTGATGAGGGCGTGGAAAGCAGAGATTTTGGGGGTAAGGATGTCTGGAATCTGCGGGTATGACATGGTCGGGGTATGTGGATTTACGGAAGATTGAAAATTTATTCCTCCCTTCTTCTAGGGTGATCGTAAAACCTAAGAAATTAATTGATTTGTTACGTTGCATTTCGCGAGTAAAAGATATATTTGGAGGCAAGGTAATTATAAAATTTGTTTGAACTGTTAAGTTTCGTTTGAACGACTTTGAAAAAGAACTCCGCACCATCAAGGAGATTGCAGTCAATAACGGCTACCCACACACACTAATAGACAAACCTGTACGTAACAAAAGGATAAAATTAATCGTAGCACGCTTGTATAACAAAATAGAACCCCCCGTTAAAAAGTGGTGCTCGATCTCTTATTTCGGGGAAATTTCTCCTCGAGTGGTGAATTTGATACCGAGTGACCGTTTGAAAGTGGCATTCAAAACTCCATTTAGTATGAAGAACCTTGTAGTGAACTGTAAGGGCCCGATTGACCCTCAGAAGAAAAGTGGTGTTTATTTAATGGAATGCAGTGATATCGGTGGACGGTATGTGGGACAGACGTGTAGACATTTTAAAATTAGACAAACGGAGCATACAAGGGATTTTAAAAATTTTAATTTTAACGGAAGCAACTTCGCCAAATATCTTTAACCCATGGACATGGTGATTTTACTATGTTACCGCTCCATTTTACCTATGACAAGCGAAAGCTGAATGCCTCAGAACAGCTGGAGATTTTTAAGGAACAACTTGACTGATAAATTCCTTGTCAATGAATGTATGTTCCCGGCCTCTTCCCTCATTGTCAAAGCTTTAAACCCCTCCCCTTTGTCCTCTTAGTCAGTCACCCGCAATCAACCCCCCCTTCCCTCCTGGTTTCCTTAACCAACCCCTTCCCCCCCCTCCCTCACTTGGCTATGTCATGTATATAAGGCTTACGCTACTCTTACATTTTGCCTGATGATGATGTGAACCCACGTCGAAACCCGGGTCGAGTTTCAATAAATATTCAGCGGTATTTGTAAAAGTTGTTTTTTTCTCCGTTAAGATCAATGATGCTGTATTATACTGAATCACGCCTGATCTGAAGTTTTCAAGGCATATTCAGGAATTGCCACTGTATTATCACTAGCGGCATTATCTCTTCCAAAACAGACATGGTCATGAAAACATTGTTAAGCCGCGTTTACACGATGCATTAACCCGTGCAAGTACGTGGCTGGACAGATGCGTGAACACATTCACCAAATTAGAACAGGGGCTATTTTATGCCCACGCATTCACGCATTTGCGCAATTTTGAGTGTTTACACGGTGAAATTTTGATGATGATTGTGTTCACACATCTACCCGCGCGGGTAAATGCATTGTGTAAACAAGGCTTCAGAATATTCTCCGTTACTTCACAAGTCAATCTCACACACAAATCACAATCATAAATGCCCTGGAATACTCTCCAAATTAATGCCGGAAGTGACAACACGGACGAAAATTTGTTCGTGACTGCCAAATGAATAATGGGTAACCTTTAAGGCTGTCACATTCTATGTACACGTCTATAGAACACAAGAGAACGTGTTGATTTCTAGTAGTTTTTCTATTGTTCTATGGTGTTTTAGTTTGTTCATGAAGTAATAATTAGTATAAATGTTTAAATTTTGGAAATAATGATATCATTAAGATAAATCACAGAACTAATTGATAACATAATAGTATTTATCATGTAGACTTCTATACGGGCTAGTCTGGGAATATTATCTCCTGGTCATTTTCTTGCTGATCGGCGTTTGATAGGATTGACTGAGATCAGTTCATAAAATGCGATGAATCTCCCTACTCAATGGTAACTCATTGAGCAACTGTACCATAATTTATGTGCGGTGGTCACAAGAATACTTGCATACCTTACAACAGCGGGCCTAATGGACGCGAGACATTGGGAGCATTAAAATTGGGGATCTAGGTCTTCTGCGAGATTCCAATATTGCCCCTTCTCTTTGAAAAATTGGGCGAGTTGTCCCAGTTTTTTTGATTCGGCAGGTGTTGTTAGGGTTGTGTAATTAAATCTTCGTCGGGTACGTTAACGAGACCGATTGTAAAGTTGGTGCCGTTACCAACATCAAGCTAAGTCATTTTTATTATATTTCTTTGTTTTATTAAAAAATGCCCCCAAAAATATCCTCTCACCATATGATGCACGAACATTCACATGCTTAAGTGTGCGCACACAGTCTATATAAGTTTTCCTTTTAAATTAACTAACAGTCTTCTTTGTGCCAATCAGCACCAAGAGTTATTTATTTTTTTGCGTTGTACTACCTTGTGTTTTTAAAATTTGTGTGGCAACGGCAAAATAAAACTTAACAGTTCCTTCAACAATCCCAAGATCTGATAAATAAAGGCAATATATCACTCACACTAAACATTTGGGTCACATTGATAGTCAATGTTGTGGCTGAAACACTTACCCACCCTATTATGAGCAATTAGTTTTTTATTCACTGATGGTTGAGTTAGTGCACTTCCTAACCATTATGAGTATACTTCTAAAAAAATTTTCAACTTAAATTTAGTCCAGTCTCATAAGTTTACTTTCCCAGATGTTATGCCACCATATTTTGTTCTGTTAGAGGAATATACTGCTCTTTGATTCTAATGCACTAGGGAATAATTTTTAACAAATTTTCTCTTGATTTCGATTTTCAGCTGTTTTGAAGTCAAAGCAGAGCTCGTGAGAAGCATTGGGTGCAGTCTAATTGGCCGCCAAGATCTGACCTCAAACCTGGTGATCCAAACATTCTATATCAGTCACTTGTCGACAAAAAGAACATTGTATTTCAACCTCTGCATAATGAACTGGGTCTCATGACGCAATTTTTTAAAGCTTTGCCAACTGAAGGAGACTGTTTCAAGTATCTCATTTCGGTATTTCCTAGCCTGTCTTTTGAAAAGATAAAGGTTTGGCGGACCGCAGGTTCGGCAACTCATTAAAGATGAACATTTCATTGGAACAATGACAGAACTCCAAAAGAATGCTTACTTGGCATTCAAAGACCTTGCCAAAGACTTTCTTGGAAATTCACGAGCACATAATTACACCGAAATTGTCCAGAAACTCTTGTAGAGCTTTAAAATGCTTGGTTGCAACATGAGCATTAAGGTGCATTTTCTGCATAGCCATCTTGCTGACTTCCCGAAAAATCTTGGCGCAGTCAGTGATGAGCAGTGTGAGCGATTCCACCAAGATTTAATGATCACGGAGGCACGGTATCAGTGTAGATGGGATGTACATATGATGACTGACTATTGTTGGAGCATCAGGTGTGATTTTCCATAGATTGAACACCCCAGGAAAAGCTGTAAACGAAAATGTTTACCTTAATATGTCTCTTTGTTGTTTGGTAAAAGAACTTTACTTCTTGTATGAATACAGTTTGAGTTACAGTAACTATATACCCTTTATATAAATAAAATTATACTCTTTGAACAGTGTATTTGGTAATTATTTCTTTTATTTTCCTTTGGATGCAAATATTGTATGACTTTTGTAACGAATACCCCTGCGGGTAGGGGGATGGAGAATACTTCCGCAGTATCCCTGCTTGTCGTAAGAGGCGACTAAAATGGCGGGGAAAAAACCTCGATAATAAACCCCCTGTGATGCTTGGGTAGCGTCCGGACAGCCTTGTGGGTCAACTGTCTGTGTGAGGTGATACCAGCTAGCCTTAGATCCACCCATGTGTTTGCCGTGCATGGAGACCCGTAATGGGGAAAAGGGGATCATGGTGGGTGAGTTCTTCGGCACCCAGCCGGGTTTCGGATGCCCGGTATGGGCCGGGGTTCGATACCCCACTTCGGCCCTGGATTCCCTGTAAACGGGGGGCCGGGGGCTAGCCACCCCCGGTCAATCGGCTTTCCGATAAGAATGGCGGCGAGTGCTAGGGAGGTGGGTGCTTCGTAAGGCGGTCGGAGGTGCTTGGGTTGGTGGGCCCGTTGCATCGAAGACCCAACCCGAAACAGACAACTACCTCGAGGGTGCTATATCCCCTCTGGTAGCCCTGGCGACCGTGCCGGCTGGCGGCACGGCGTCCCGAATATGTGGCTCCGTGGTGGGTGGGGAGCCCGGGGGATGAAGTATTTCGGATGGTATGGAGGATAATAACCTACCACCAACCAAATCCCGCCTGGATACGGGTGGGGGAGATAATGCGATCGAAGGGAATAAAAAGTTTTTAATAATAAAATGCGTACTAGAGGGAGAAAGCTTTAAGAAGGTATCACCATTCTTGATTAAGAGAGTTCTGTCGGCAGCCGTTTCAGGTGAACTTAAGTCAGCAAAGAAGCTACGGGATGGAACTTTACTAATAGAAACAGCAAACATAACACAGAGCCTAAAACTGCTGAAAATGGAGAACTTCAATGACATTCCCATAAGGGTAGAAGAACATAGAACGCTAAATACATGCCGGGGGGTTATATCCCATTTTGATCTTTTATACGTCTTGGTAGATGAAATCAGGGTAGAAATGGCCGCTCAGGGTGTCACTCACGTTCGAAGACTGACGACGAAGCTTAACGGTGCAATGACCGACACTACGTCCGTCGTTCTCACGTTTGCACTGTACAAGTTGCCTGATAAAGTATTCGTAGGATACGAATCAGTCCCAGTTAGGCCATATATCCCGGCACCCATGCGATGCTTCCAGTGCCAACATTTTGGCCACATCGCCACTCGATGTGAGGGCAAGGCCACCTGCCCGCGCAGTGGCCTGAAACAGCATGCGGATGAAGAATGCTCCACGGATCCCCACTGTGTGAACTGCGAGGGTACACAGCCGGTGTACTCTCGTAAATGCTAAAAAATGATTGAAGAGAGAAAAATAATGGAAATTAAAACATTGGGAAAAATTCCTTATTTGGAAGCCAGGAAAATATATAGGGCTCAGTTGGCCCCCACGTTTAGCAAATCGTTTGCACATGTTACCTCTACTCCTACCAAAAAGGTCACAATTTCTACCCAGACAGAGCCAATAAATTCGAACCCCACCGAAACAAAAGCGGAGCTCCCACGCAGTGCTATCGAGTCATCGAAGCAGGAACTAAAACCGACTGTAGCCAATGCCACCACGGGTTCCCCCAAGAAGAATACGTCTAAAACGACCGGGACTGCGCCGGGGAATCGCGAGAAGACGCCATCCCCAGGTCCTTCTGGGTTGACAAACCGAAAGCAGCCCGAGCCAATGGAGGATGAAGAGCCTTTATCCGAGAACGAATTCCTCAAGGCCAGAAAAAAGGATAAGAGGCACCGTTTTCGGCGGTGATCCTCCATAGATTATATATTTTTTTCATATATATATATTTATTTTTTTTAGACAGCCCCAATTTCCTGAACCTTTTTGTGCTTTAGTCCATTCTTTTTCATCTATTACATGGCAGTAATAATGCAGTGGAACTGTAATGGTTTTTACAGACATAAGGAGGAGCTTTGTGTTTTACTTCGCGATTTTAACCCTTTATGCGTTTGTTTGCAGGAAACGCATTTTAAAATAATTGACAGAAGTATTTTGAAGGGTTATAATGTTTTTAGATTTGATGACGCCACTTGGTTTTTGGTTAATAATGGGGAGTATACCCATTTTAATAGTTATAATGGTTCATACTCAACTATAGACTTAAGTCTAACGTTGAGTAGTCTTATAAACAAGGTTAATATGTCTGTACATAGTGACCTCTGTGGGAGCGTTGACTTCCCGATAATTATTCGATTGAGACCTGGATACGATATGAATTTTAGAACTCCTGACACTTGGATGGTCCATGAAGCTAATTGGACTCTTTTCGAATCTAGTTTCAGTTTTATACATGATATCAATCGTGGCAGTTTGGGCAATATTGAAGCTCTGACGGAATCGATAACTAACGCGGCAAAATGCAGTGTACCACGCTCAAGAGGTACCATCAAACGGCCACCAGTTCCCTGGTGGAACGAACGGTGTGCCGAAGCAATACGACGGAGGAAAAAAGCATTGCGTATTTTTAACAAATATCCAACGGCTATAAATCTATCCTCTTTCAGACGGCTGCGAGCCAAAGCGCGGCAGGTAGTCAAAGAGGCCAAGAAGGATTCCTGGATGGAATTTGTGTCTAGTATCAACCACAGAACTCCCATTGCTCAGGTGTGGCATAAAGTGAAATGTATCTCGGGCTCCACGTTGAGAGATGGCATTGCATCACTTTAAGTCGATGGTCAAACCGTTTCGTCCCCTCCTGATATCTGTGAGGTATTTGGCCGTCATATTTCAAACACTACGAGAAATGCGAATTACTGCCCCAAATTTAATGCAATGAAGAACCGCTGTGAAGCGGCCCATCTAAACTTCATAACATCGGGCTCTCAAGAGACTACAATGATCCCTTTTCAATGTGGGAATTGATATCCGCAATATCAGATTCACGAAAGAGCTCCCCAGGATTGGATAGTGTACACAATGCCTTCCTGCAAAATATCCCTGAGTCGTCATTATCTGACGTCCTCCTCACACTAAACCAAGTGTGGAGTGATGGTAGTTTCCCACAAACCTGGCGAGAATGTGCGATTGTTCCGATTCCAAAACAAGGGAAAGACAGAAGCGACCCTTATAACTATAGGCCGATCTCTTTGACCAGTAGCCTTTGTAAGGTAATGGAAAGAATTTTTAACCGAAGACTTGTCTGGTGCCTAGAGAGGCGAAATCTTTTTGCACACATACAGTGTGGTTTTCGAAGAAGTAGATCAACCCTTGATCACCTCGTTCGATGCGACAACTTTATTCAAGAAGCTTTCCTACTCCGTCAAAATGTCGTTGGCGTCTTTTTCGATTTGGAGAAGGCGTACGATCGAGTTTGGCGCTTCAAGATTTTAAAGACATTTCATAATTGGGGTTTTAAAGGAAACCTACCCATATTTATTAAAAATGTTTTAACCAATCGTGTTTTTAAAGTTAGAATTGGAAAATATCTGTCTCAAGCTCATAATCAGGAAAATTGAGTACCCCAAGGATATGTGCTAAGCGTAACGCTGTTCGCCATTGCCATTAATGATGTCGTCGACTGTATCCAGGCACCTGTAATAGGTTCGCTGTTTGTGGACGACCTAGCTATTTTCTGTAGGTCGGCTAAACTAACAAATGCAGCCAGGCAAATACATCTGACGCTCAACAAGTTCAAGAAATGGTCACAGATGAATGGTTCCCGCTTCTTGGAAGAGAAAACGAAATGTATTCACTTCCACCGGCGTAGAGGTGACCATCCAACACCAACACTGCGTCTTGGCAATATTAACTTGCCTTTTGTGAACTCAGTTCGTTTTTTGGGGTTGACCCTGGACCGCCTATTATATTTGCGAGACCACGTCAACGACTTGAGAAACAGGTGTTCGAAAACATTAAATATTTTACGTTATTTAAGCCATTCCACATGGGGTGCAGATCGCAAGACATTGTTGTTATCGTATCGATCATTAGTCCGGTCAAAACTCGATTACGGCGCTTTTGTCTACTCTTCTGGCAGGAAGTCTTATTTAAGGCCGCTGGCTGTTGTACATAATGCTGGATTGCGACTGGCCACGGGAGCATTTAGAACCTCTCCAATTTTTAGTATTTATTCAGACGCAGGGGAACCACCATTGGCTACCCGCAGAAATATCCTTATGTCGAACTATGCCTCAAAGCTTTTATCAATGAAGAGGCACCCTTGTTTTAATATTGTTTTCAAGCCACGGTTTTTAAATGTGTTTAACAGACGGACGAGGGCCACAAGGCCTTTAAGCATAAGGCTCAATGAATTGATGGAGAAAAATAATTTCTCTCTCCCTGATGTGTACCCAGTAGGGTACCTTGACATTCCTCCGTGGTCACTACCACCTCCAGATATTAGGCTGGACTTGCATAAGTCCCTGAAGTCGAGATCTACGCCATGTGAATACCAACAGCTCTTCAAAGAATTTCTCGGGCAATATCCTGACTTCGTACCTGTCTATACGGATGGGGTGAAGTCATCATCTGCTTGCGGATCTGCAGTAACTTCTTCTTTCCACTGAGTTTTAAAAGCGAAACTCAGTACGATGTGTAGCACATTAACTGCCGAACTCACTACGATAAAGATGGCCTTAATCAGCATTGACTGCCGTCGGAAGTCTTTCATGATATGCACTGATTCGTTAAGTTCACTGCAATCGATCTCTGAATATTCCTCCTTTAATCCAACCGTACAAGAAATTCAAACTGCCCTCTTAAAACTTTCGGAAAAAGAAGTAAGAGTCATGTTTTTATGGATACCTGGGCACGTAGGGATTACGGGTAATGAGAGAGCCGACGCCGCAGCAAAAGAAACATTGGGAAACCACCAAATTGATATTGCGGTGGTCATCGCGGATGACCTAAAAGCTACGCTACGGCCTGTACTCTTGGAGGACTGGAGAGGAACATGGCGGAATCTTGAGAATAACAAGCTGCGTAGCATCAAAACTGAAATTTCAGCGTGGCCTTCCTCTTGCAGAAGCAAACGTAGGGATGAGGTCGCAATCACCCGTTTGAGGATTGGGCACTGCCATTTTACACACTCCTTTCTATTTACTGCTGAAAAGACCCCTCCGAAGTGCGATGATTGTGACGCCTCTCTCACTGTAAATCACCTACTGACAACGAGCTCTCACCGGTATTTCTCTACTTTCCTTCCTATAATTACGAAAAGCGCCACAGTAGAGAAATGTTGGGGCGGGAGATTTGGATTTTTAAAACGTGCGCATCGGCGCGAACAATGGGATTGATAAAAACAGCCGTTAAGTATATGAAATACATCTGTCACGTTTTACATTTCTTAAAATACACACCCTCTTGACACTTGCATTATATTTTTATTCCGAGGGGCACTTTAATTAGTTCATGAAGTTATCATTAGTATAAATGTTGAAACTATTGAAAGAATAGTATCAATAAGGATAAATGACAGAAGTAATTAAGAACACTATAGTATTTATCACCCAGACCTCTATACGGGCTTGTCTTGGAAGATTTTAGTGACATCAAAGGAGCAGCGGAGGCTCTTCCTTCCATTTAGATAATTCGCAAACAACCCTAATCGAGGCAACCTGTATATTCTACCAACTTTGAACTATTCCAATGTTCTTACTTCGCGGTAATATTACTTCCAACTCTTTCATAGTCAAGAAATTATTCTCGGCACATTCCCCGTTATTTTACAAATAAATTTCATATTAAAAAATCACTTTCATAAATACACTGGAATACCCTTCACAAATAAATTCCGGGAAGAACTACTCGGACGAAAAAATGCTTGTGACCGCCATATGAATAATGGGTAAACTTTATTGATACCTTCCATTGACACGTCCTTGGAACACAAGAGTGCGTGTTGATATGTAATTACAGCAGAAATATATTTAACCTAAAATTTACGGATAAGGACTTTTTTTCTATGTTGCAATGATAAAAGGGAAAATATTCATAGTTCACATTTGAACACATAATATTGATAAAATAAGAGGTACAAATAGGACAATATATATACCCTAAAGATTCTAATATTTTATTTTCCCTTGAAGATAGCTATTGTTTTTTTCCCATTATTTTAGCTCACACTCTCTGTATGCTTGTCTGTGTAATATAAATATAAAATATAATTCGTTAGAATAACATTACTATTACTACTGTAGTATTACATAAAGATTTATTTCTGCATATACGTCGCAAACGGGTTGCGGGGCAGAGAAGGAAAGGGTGCGGTGAGCGTGAGGTCCACTTAATCATTCGGGAGGAGAGGGAATAGGTGATGGCAATTCCATTGGCGGGGGTAGCCCACCATATTTACCCGGGAGGTGAGCCAACTGCTTTTTCCCCCAGTGTTTGCGCACAGGCATCGGTCAAGGCTGAAGCAGTGAAAGATTTTAGTGAGTGTTTTGGTCTTCAAAACACTCAATAAATTCTTCAAATGTTTTACGCAAAACATCATCAAGTTTTTTACGCTTGGGTTCAGAAATTAGCAAAGAACGTTTAAGACTTAAAATGTGATCAATAACTTCTAGAACTTGGCACTTATTATACGCTTTTTAGCGCCAGTTCATGTGCACCTATAACATTCTTCTTTACACTTTCACTCGGCTGGAGTCCCAGCCACCCATATGCGGCAGCTTGCAGGGTCGTATGTAGATGAATTAGCGTTTTGTAATGTGGAGGTGGTAATAACAGGATAAAAAGTAAAGTTGATGGACTGTAAAGGACCCCCTGGCTTGGACTAGGGGTTAAGGTAGTTTTTCTATTTCTCCGATATTACTGACGCTGTATCATACTCATCTGATCTGACATTTCAAGACATACGTTTTTGCCAATGTATTTTCCAAGTTGCCAATGTATTATCACTAGCTTAGCTGTACAACTTGCATTTTACGCAGAACAAATCCGTGAGGTACAAATTAAGCTGTTAACATACTTTCTTCCATTCGGTTCTCAATTGATACAGTCAAATGCAGCCCACATAATGAAGGCTTGGGTCACCTGAAAAGTCGACCGTAGCGGAACGCAGCCTGGGCGGGTGTCATCTGATTTCATTTAACGATGATAAGTTACTAAGCCGATTTAATGTCTATTAAGACTGTTTGTCTTAGAAGGTGAGATCTAAATTTTTCAAGGAATATTTAGCAGTTGCCAATGTATTATCACTATCTGGGCTTTACAACTTGCATTTTACACAGAACAAATCCGTGAGGTACAAATTTAGCTGTTGGCATGCTTTCTTCCATTTGGTTCTCAAGTGGTACAGTGAATTGAAGCCAAGATAATGATCGCTTGGGTATCCTGAAAAGTCGGCCGTAGCCAAACCTAGTCTGAACGGGTAATATCTAATTTCATTTAACGATGATAACTTAATTAGTCGATCCAATGTCCATCAGGACTGTTTGTCATAGAAGGTGATAGAAATCTGGATGGAAAAAAGAAAATTCGCCCTCAACGTAGGCTTGAGATGAGAGACGTTGTAAATTTCAAAGAAATATGCATTAATAACGACCTAGGTGTCGTCGCTGAGCGTCAATATCAGGCTAAACACAGTTGGGTGACACACTTTATGTACACTCCGAGGTATTAGGGAAGGAAAGGTGTAAAGGAGGGTGAGGGTAAGGCTAGGTGGGAGGGATCGAAAAGAGAGGGGGAAATGGGTAAAGTGTAAGAATGGGGATTAGAGGAAAGCAAGGTGGATAGGCGCTACGGGTGGGGGACTGGGAGCTACTGAGATCGGGAGGGAGTGGGGGGATACGTGGTGGTGCGACCATCGTGCAGCCACCGTGTTGCAAGGTGGGGGGAGGGCGAGGGCTCGGAGGGTGGATAGTGGTGTTGGAATTCCGATGATGGGAGGTTCAGCAGAGGGGAATGGGATTGATAATGACATCCATTCTGTTTATGAAATACATTTATCACGTTTCTCATGTCTTAAACCTTCAAATTGCCCAAGACCGTCTAACTTGGGAACTTTCTTTGCCACATGGAGGATTTTGGGCTTAAAACAGTTGTGGTTTAATCAAATCCTTGGCGAATAGCGAAGAAGAATTACTGTAGTTCCTGATTCTTTCTCATTTGAAATATTTTTGGACGTCCGCATTATACCACCTAGGTTCAGTATTGACCTTTTTGAGTTTACTTGGTATTGCGCTATTAATGGTTCGTCGAGTGATGCTACGAAAAGTATTCCATGCATAGTTAAACAATAGAATCTTCATGCTAACAAAACACTGTCCAACAGATAACCATGATCCATTCTGTTCGTAACATTGGCTTTTTTATCATTATTAGGGAACAAACGCGTCAAATATGCTGGTTCAAGGTTTTTAAAGAGACCATACAGAAACGAACTGAGCAGGTATCTTCTCCTCGATTTGACCTTCAGCAATGAATGCCGAGTAAAGTAAGGGGAAATATAATCATTTAAAAAAATTGAGGATGAACCTTACGCACATGTTTAACGATCGTTGAAGTTTTGTATTTACTTCATCAGTGAGATGATACCAGACAACAATAATCGAAATATGGCAGAACGAGTGAGGAATTAAGTTACTTACGTATGTGAAGTGGTAAAAGGTTTTTGTGAATTTTGAGCTGGTAAAGGAACAT
This sequence comes from Pyrrhosoma nymphula, assembly GCA_963573305.1. Classification (NCBI taxonomy): domain Eukaryota; kingdom Metazoa; phylum Arthropoda; class Insecta; order Odonata; family Coenagrionidae; genus Pyrrhosoma; species Pyrrhosoma nymphula. The sequence goes on from OY754332.1 coordinate 122,412,746, forward strand.
ATTAACCTTATTGCACTTACATGCTAGGCTAGTACATGGTCTTTCCAAGATAAGTTACACGTCATGGTAATCTCAAGATTTTTAATAATATTGGAGAACAATATTTTAGCTTTACCAACTGCTATCTTCGGTATATTGTTAACATCAATGTTCCTGAAACATTTTGAATTACCGAGGAGAATAGCCTTAGTTTTTTTGCAATTTAGTACAAAATTGTTGTTAATGGCCCATGAATTGATAGCGTTGACATATTGATTTACTTTATCGATAACGTTGATTAACTCTGTTAACTGACAGTGACAACATATCTGGAGATCAGCAGCATAAAACAAGTAATTGCAATTAGTGATGCATTTAGGAAGGTCAAGGACGTATATAGAACATAACAATGGACCAAACACTGAGCCCTGAGAACTCCGCAGTGAACATTAGTCCAGTTCGATCGATGTATTGTCATTTGAATCTTTGAATGCCTGTTTTCGGTTGTTGAAATATGAATGGAACCAGTTTAGGGAGGAACAAGAAAAATTGTGATAATTCATTTTTGGAGGAGCAGAGCATGTTTTACTAGGCCAAAAGCGTTTGTAAAGCCAAATGACATAATAATGGTTATAATTTGTTTGTCGATTGCATGACGTATATCGTCCATAAATTTAAGCAATGCAGACTGAATAGAAAAAAATTTCCGGAAACCAGATTGGTAAGATTCAAGTTGTTTCGGTTAAGGTATTCGGTGACCTGCTGGAAAACGATCCTTTCCTGGCATTTAGAGAGGGAGCATAAGTTCGAAATAGGGCGGTAATCGCGGGGGATTGGTTTTTTTACCTTTTTCATTTGTGTGATAAGAGAAGATTTCCAAATTTTGGGGAAATCAGTTGACAATAAGGAGAAATTAAAGACATCGAGTATCACAGGAACAAGTGCTGTTGACGAATCCTGTTTAAGTTTAACTGAGATGCCATCAACCCCTACAAAAGTTATTTTTGAGGTGGATAGCGTTTTACGTAGGGTATCAGTAATATGTTGGAAATAAAAACTGCTTTCGTTGTATGGTACGAATGGGTCGAGGTTAGAAATATTGAGCTGGCACTAGTGTTTTCGTTAGACTGGATTGAAAGAGCGAAGTGTCCGTTTATTTCGTTTGTGAGAAGTCATACGCGAGTTGTTTTTCTCGTCGCTGCACTAGGGCGAGACTCCTCAGTTCCTTCCAAATCTGGTTAGATTCAGTCAAGTTGGGAAAAGTGCTTGCATAATATTTTCTCTTGGCAATCGTCACGGAGTGTTTCACCGGATTACGTAATGCAACAATAGTACAACAACGTAGTGGAATAAAGTATTCCAGTCAATAGCAAGTAGGTCATCCTGAAACATGACTGCACCAAAATTTTTAAAATCACGGAAAACAATTTTAGGTGGAAGCAGATAGGGGATATTAAATTTATAGGACAATACAATTTTATCATGTGCGGAGAGGAAGGCTACAGGGGATAGAGAAAATAATGAGACTTTGTCTGGAGAATCAACAATACACAAATCAAGTAGGGTGTGGCTACTTTCCATGTGATGGGTTGGTTGAGTTGAGACCAGATGAAGATTATAACTATAAATAAAGTTCCTGATAAAGGAAGAATAATAACTATCCCGTAGCAGGTCAGCGTTGAAGTCCCCGACAGTAACAATTTTTTTTGTAGTTAAGGCTAAATGTAGTATAAACATGTTCAATTTCGGTTGAGGATCCCTTATTTGGAGGTCTATAGATAACAAATAGAAGAAGTTTAGAAAGGTTAATACCATGCACTTCCAATACCATGAACTCAGGGCGTCTTTCATAGACCGAGGGAGAGGTCGCCAGCACAGATGCTCGGAAAGAATGATGGATGTAGACTCCAACACTCCCACCACCTTTACCAATACGGCCATATCTGAGTAGGCAGTAATCGCTGAAACCAACCATGCTGTCAGTAACCCTCTGCTTTAGCCTTGTTTAGGTTAAGCAGATTATGTCTACTGGGCAGGAGGAGAAATGGGACCGGAATTCATCTACGTGACACAGTAAGGATTGGCAATTCACTAAGCAGAATTTGATTTCACTTTCACAATTAGTGGTGTTGACTCTTGTTGGTGAACAGACGTACTTATATTCTATTAAAGGAGCAAGGTCAATTTCGCTGCAGATGGAAATGCGCTCACCACCATCATGGGTACGGGCGAACACACGACCGTTTCGAATCCAGGCATATTTGATTTTTCCCTTCCTTTTTTAGAGCACGAGCCACCGCGTATAGTTTCCGGTTTGATGGAGTCAGGGACTCATTGATGTAAATTGGTGGGCTGATGGAGCTTCTGTCATTACCAATGTCGTTAAGTTTCAGGTCTCTTTTTGTTCGCCTGACACTCACGAATCGAGATGCATCACAATATCGCAGAAAGCGCACAATATTTGGAGCCGGCTTAGGTTGAGAATTTGAAGGGTGGTTCAGACCAACGCGATTGGCGTAATCGATTTCATTAACTTCGATTTTGATTCCCAAGGCAATTCCGACTTTACACACCAAGGCCTCTGTTATCTCACCATCGGAGTAAGGTATGAATTTCAAATCCGTTACCAAGTAGCTCTTGCTCTACTCGGTTTAAACGTGCATCAGTTTCACTTAACTGCTTCTTAAGGTTGATGTTTTCACTAGTCAAATGATTAAACGAATATTTAATCATGGAGAGTGAAGCGTTGATCGACTTGAATGACTTTGCGTATCAACTGGCCACTTCTTCCCATTGAGCGAAGGATTTACGAATTTCTTTCTGGTGATTGCGGATTTCACTAATGCTATTCGATAGCACTCTCAGTATTCCTTCATTTGGTCTGTTAACTGATTGTGATCCACAGGCTCGTTAAACTGATCTTTTATGGATGTGTCTCTGACGCTGAAAGAAGAGAACTTAGCCCGACAGCCATCGCAATGCCATAGTTTGTACTGCTCACTGAGTCCTTTGAATGTCGCTTCGGAAATGGAGTGGCACACTGGATGGAAGGAGGCACCGCATTCTGCACAAGAGAGTGATTCTTAGTTATATGGTTTGAAATTATACCATAAAGCATCTAGTTATTACTACTTTTGATGGAAAAAAACCACTTTTGATGACGAAAGTATTTATACTATAATTTTGCAGTTAAATCCTAAACAATGCAGTCATACAGATAACATAGTAGAAATAACAGTCCTAATTTCTTTCTCCAGAGCTGATTCACTGGATTTGGGAAAAATTTGAAAAGTAAAGTGAAAATTTGAAGGTATTTTTCTTATATTTTGGAAATAAAGGGGCAACCAAATGTACCATACCTTCGACTTATTCGGTGTTTAGCCTGCTGAAGCCAATGGCAAATATCATCTATAATTTCATTTTCTGTGCGCTCCTTGAATATTTTCTGCACAGCCACTGTAAAAGCAATTAATTCAGAATTAACTTTTTGTGAATAATAATAACATGTCATTCATAAGATAATAATAATATTATGAAGTTATACTTACAGAGCACCTTGTTGAACACATTAGTAATTGAAAATGTCCTTTTCATTGGCACAGTGACATTTTGTTTACTCCTCCCAGAATACGCTAATTCATCTGTAAATATTTTTCTCATGACATTGTTAACCATGAACCGCCTATCCCTTCCTACTACGGCAATAAACATTTGCAGCTGCAAGGAAAAAATCAATCTTAAAATTGTGGTGGCGTATTGGGTATTGCTAATGATCATATCTTGGCATTATTTTAGTACTATTTCACCTTGTCACAATATAATATCATAGTAATTTAAAATCAACAGTTATTTAACCATTAAATAATACGAAACTTTATATTCAGTTCCCAAAATAATTCACGTCAGGTTTGAAATTAACAACTCTGTAGAATATTTTGTCACTTAATTTACACATTTTTTGGAAAAATTTTCTTCCATAAGATTTTTCTCTAGGGAATCAAATTCTTCAACCGTTTTTACTGGCCAAACTGGCGTGCTTTACTGGCCAAAATCAGATTTACTTTCTTACCCAGAGCTGTTAATTGTTCCACGTCCCTGGGCAGTGTGGCTTGCAAATGGTCAAGAATTATTCTGTCACATCCTAAAAAAATAATAAAATTCGCATTCCTATGGCATCACATAATGTATTAATAAAACCCATTATGCAAATAAAATAACTATTTACTATCAAATCTTTTAAGCAAACTATGTATTTTGAATTCAACCCAAGACTACATGCACTCCACTTCTACAGAACTGGGACAGTCTTGGACGGTAGAAATGATAGCAATATACATGGTGTAATGCTGTTACATATATTGTATCACTACTCCCTGATTATAAATAACATACTTATATTTATTCTACAAAATGTGGATACACTAAACTACCACCATCTTTAATTGTATATTGAACAATTGGTGATGAATCAGTGTATCCCAAAGTTTGTGTTGAAGTTGAATAACGAAATTGTTTATATATCTTATTCATTGCTTTAAAATAATGTATATTTGAGTTAAAAATAAAATAACCTCCCTTCAAAGTAGAATTTATGCGTTAAATCATTCATACACACTACCAAAACGAGACAAAACGCCTACCGGTCCAAATGTCTGCTGGCGGCGCTATTAGGTATGGGGAAAATCCGGCGCTTCTAGTGCTAGAAGTTCCCTAGCATGACTTTGATGCTGAGCACAATGTCTAGGGCTCAAAATAATTGTAACTGCTATGTGTAAACTGAGAAAGTTAATATTTATATATATATCCTCAAAACTTGGTGGTAACATATCTTTCAATACAACTGGTCCAGCATCAAGTAAAAATTGGCGGAATTCTGTAGCCTTCCACATTTTAGCCTGTTCAAGACTACGTGGTTTTCTAGAGAACTACCTTTCATGGAAAGGAGATTAGATGAGATAGCATAATGAGCCTGTGCTCCAATTTTAGTGGCACTGAAGCAAATATCCATATATGCATAATTGTTCTCATCACCCTATGACGAACTAAATGCATATAATCCAGAGGAAATGGTGTGATGACGTTTATTCCGGGAATAACAGTAAACGATGAGTCTTTTACATAAAAGTCTAAATCACTTTTGTTCAAAAAGCTCTCATTAGTCCTAGGAGTTAAGTGGAATTGCCGGAAAATAATTATGCCTGTATAAAATTTTCCTTCCTCAACACATCTGGTACAGGAACTGTACCCTGCATGGCCTTTCACTCCTAAAATAAAAGACTTTGCAGGAGCATCACAACAAAACCCTTTCAAAGTGACAAAAACCTTTTGACCATTCAGAATAATTCCATTATCAATAAAATTTGTCACATCTTTAATGAAATCTTGAAGAAAACTGATGCAGTCACTCGGTTTCTTTTTACCATAATGGTTACCAACAGGAAAAACTTATGCCTTCACCGACTTCAAATTTAACACGGAGGCTAAAATAGGCCATAATTCACAAGCATTGCTACTAAACAAAGAAAGTCCATCAATGCCTATCAACAATTCTATGGCTGTAACTGACCCTCTAACATTAGTCCACATTCTTTGGAGACTACTTAAAAAGCCAATATGGAAATAAGAACCGGGATCGACAGGACGAGAAGCTACAGAAGTGGAGGTTTGAAGTAAAGACCGACCATCTGCCGGCAATGACCGGAAACAGTCATGATGTTTAAGAATGCAAAGCAGGGCTGAGAGTGCAACTGTAGTGACCTGAACCTTGATAGACCAATCTCTTAAATCATTGACCAATTTTTCTTATGCCACACTGCTAGGGCAGATATCATCCTCTGAGTAATCAGATGAAGATAACTGAGGAATATTCTGCATAAAATGATGACCAGTTCTTGAACAAGCGTCAGAATCATTATCTTATTTTATTTTCATGATCCGATCTACCGCAGTATGTCGGATTTAGTAAAATATTATCAACGACGTCAGAAAATGAATTTGTTTGGAGCTTACCTAATAGATTGAGTCTAAACTTTAATCGACAGTCTGAAAGCGTTTCCCATCCCAGGCGCTGCAAAAGGTCAGTAACACTAACGAGATTATCATAACGGCCTTTAACGTATCTTGCCGATATTCGCTGCACGCGTTCTAACTCAGTTTCCAAGTCTATCTCATAAGGATCCCAAATACTGGCAGCATAATCCAAGTGAGGTCTAACGAGGGAGAAGTAGCTGATTTCCGTAACTTTATCTTTGCATTGCCTAGTATTCTTTTAACAAATCCCAATTTACGATTAGCTTGACTGGTAATTTCTCGAATATGTTTACTCCACGGGAGATCATTAGTCAGTTTAACTCCGAGATATTTAACCGATTCTACAGTCTCTAATTTGCTGTTGTTTATGCAATAGATGTTACAAGGAGCGTTTTTCGTTTCCAAAATTTCATAACAGCGCCTTTTTTCAGGTTTAATTCTAGCTACCATGCATCGCACCACTCCTATATTGCCTCGGGATCCTCAGTTAGCGCTTGCTTATCATTATGGCTACGATTTCTCTATACACCAATGCGTCGTCTGCAAATAATCTAAGCTTACTGTCAACTGTTTCACCGATGTCGTTTATGTACCAAAGGAACAGAGGTGGGTCTATAACACTTCCCAGTGGGATACCCGATGTGACTTTTACTTCATCAGAGATAGCGCCATTTAATACAACACTTTTCACGTGATTGATTAAGAATTCTCTGATCCAGGAAATTACGTCGTCGTCTAAACCGTAGGATTTTAACCTCATGAGTATATTACTGTGTGAAACTTCATCAAATGCCTTTTGAAAGTCAAGAAAAATTGCATCAAGTGGAACGTTATGTTTACCCGAGACTGAAATATCGTGAGCAAAAAGTGCTAAATAAGATGCGCAAGATCTTCCCTTTCTGAATCCATGTTGTGTTTTTGTGAACATGTTCAGTATATCGAGGAGTCTCATAACTAAACTTACAACTATATGTTCAAGGAATTTGGAAGAGATAGATGTGTAAAGATATCGGTATGTAGTTCGATGGCTTTTCCTTATCACTGCTTTAAAATATGGGAGTGACATTTGCAATTTTCCAGTCTATGGGTACGTTCAGTTCATTGATGGAATTATTAAGTATATTCTGCAAGCTATTTCACAAGCTAATTCTCTATACACGCGGGCAGGAATTTCTTCAGGACCTGGGGATTTAATTGGACTTGAGGATGTTAACAAGTTGTCTATTCCGTGAGTGCAAATATCGAAAGGCAGCATCTTTGGCTGGAAGTGATCATTTACCTTTGCAGATTTAATCTGTGATGACTTGGTGAACACACTTTGAAAGTGGGAATTTAATAAGTTGGCTTTGTCCGAACTGCTTTTTAATAATTCGCCCTTTTAGTTTCGTAGTGGAGTAACTGTTTGTCTATTGCCTTAAACATCCCTTACGTATGATCAAAATGCACTTCTGTTATCCTGCAACTATTCTACTAATGTTCTTCTTTTAAAATCCATGAATGCATTCCGAAATGCTTCCTTTGAAGTGGATTTAGACTATTTGTATTTTTCATTTATTACATATTGATCACTAGTGGACAAATCTCTACGGCGTTTTTTCATCTTGGCGTGGCATACTCTGTGACGTCTTAACGATTTTCTCACTTCTGCATTGTACCATCTTGGTTCGCTGCCCTATTTTTTTACTTTACTTGGAATATATTTTCTGATCCCCGAATTTACGATCGAAAGAAAAGCTTTCCAACTACCCTCCATGTCTAACTTTGCGCTTGATTCTTGGAAGTCGGGAAGAGAATATTTTTGATGACTCTTTAACAGATTGAAATTGGCTTTGTTAAAATTGAAGAACTTTCTTATTTGTTTAAAACTTTTAATGATATTCAAAGAGAACTTTGCGGTGACTACTCTATGGTCACTAGGGTGGTCCTTATTTTTCGATTTTTCAATTTTCTTTCGGGACACCCCCCCAATTTATGCCAATTGGTGTGGAACCATATCGTGTAAAATATAATTGCAATTGGATAACGGGAAGACGTGCCGTATCGCACTCAAAGTGGTGAAATTTTGGAATTTTTGGCTATTTTTCGGATATGAATGGCGGCATGAAGGCGCTGGTATTTTTCAACTGATTTTCTCTGTAGACTAGCAACGTATTGGACATTTGACATGCTGCACCTAAAATATTTTCCAATTGTGACCAGTGGTTTCCGAGATACGGCCCCAAGAGTGAGCGCGTGCCACCCTAAGTGTCGCCGCCTCGCGCCAATACTCGAAGCTGTCCGGTCCGCCACTTCTTTCGGCGTTAGTCATATTCTCTCAACAAAGTGTATTGTTATGCGATATTTTCTTAACTCATTTTTAATTTATTAATCTAATTAAATTTAAAAAAGCACATTATTGAAGATTCAATGATTGTATCTTTATTTCTCTTTTAATGCAGGAAACATTTTTGTCAGCATTTAATACCAACCCATTTATTCTGACGAACAACCTGGACAATAAAACACTATTTTAAAATTTAAATATTTAAGTGAGTTATCATGCTTGATTCTCTGTAACATATCAAAATTCTTTTGACAATGTAGTTCTATTAGAGTCAGAGAATTTACGCCTGTAGTTAGGCACAACCTATAGTAAGAATTGTTTCTGACTTTCGTCTTACGTTAACTTATCATTAATTTCCTCCATCAATTTAGCCCCCCTTTCAGCAGCACTTTCAGTTGCATTGCAATGTATTGTCCTTCTTTATATGCCTTATCACTTTTCCTGTCAGCTGGATCCTTGGAAGGAAATGTCATAGGTACTTAAAGTCGTTGGGAAAGATTTTTTGATTCAGAAAATATAGTCTTCAAGACCCTTATTGACGAAGCAGTCAATATCTTTCGGAAGCAAAGAAAATATTTTCGGTGTCTCGTCACCACTATCAGTGAAGCTTGATTCTAAAGCTTCTACCATTCGTCTTCTGGCCACTACTGGTAGATTGTCATCGAAAAAGCCTAGGGCTGCTACTTCCGGGGTGAAATTCCGTAAATGGTTCCGAAATTCGCTCATTGTCACCTCACCAACTGCACTGTGGATTTTCCTGTATTTATACAAAGTTTTGAAGAACATTAAATTTCGCCTCGTAGCGTCATCCACATTCGGGGCCATTATCCATGCCTCGACATACAGATGCACAATTAACAAACAAATATCACGGATTAAGGTTTCTTCCTCGGATTACAAGGAGAAATCTTAGCGAAAAATAAATATTTTCAGGCAGTAAAGTTCTTTCGACATCAACCTTGCATGATGCATAGAACCAGGAACGCGAAACGATATACCGCGCGGAGAAACCCCTCCTAAATATACAGGGTGATTCAAAAAGAATACCACAACTTTGAAAATGGACAACTCTGCAAAGAAGAAAAAGGAGAGCTAAGCGCTTTCTGTCGTCGATTTAAGGAAGCTCTAAAGTTGCTCATTTGGTGGCTAGGAGCGCTGTTGGCCACATAATTTAGGTCCTAACCCTGAAGCTTCATTTATGTTGTTAGTGCAAATATGGCGATTGCTCAAGAAAAAGCTTTTTGTGTTATCGAGTACGGCAGAATTGAATCGGCAACAGTTGTTCAGCGTGGATTTCGAACCAATTATGGTGTTCAACCTCCTGATAGGTGGTGTATCAAAAGGTGGTATAAACAATTCACAGAGAAAGGGTGTTTGTTCGAAGGGAAAAGTTCCGTACGCCGCGCACGAGTGAAAAAAATGTTGGGCGCATTCAGGAAGCATTTGCTCGCAGTCAAAGAAAATCGACCCACCGAGCTAGCAGAGACCCAACAGGATGGGGCACCACCCCATTGCCACTTATCTGTCCATGCCTTTTTGAACAAAAGGTACCCACAGCAATGGATCGGCCGCCAGTCAGCTCGTGACAGAGCACTTCATCACTGGCCTCCAAGAAGACCTGACCTCACCCCCTGTGATTATTTTATGGGGGTATGCTTAAGACATGGTGTTTTGACCACCTGTACCAGCTAACATTGAGAAACTAAAAGAAGGAATAACTGCAGCTATCCAAACTTTTACGCCGGAGATGCTACAGAGAGTGTGGAACATGTTCGAGTATCGGGTTGATGTCACTCGAGTGTCTGGACATGTTTTCCTCTGAGAAAAACTTTTCTAGTACTACCTTAAAAAAAACTTTAAGTACTCTTCACAATGATTAATTACCCAAGGTTCCATCATGTTCCTTTGATTAAATACAGATCTTCAAAGTTGTGGTATTCTTTTTGAATCACCCTGTACAACAGTGTGCTCCAGAAGTTCTCGATAGTCCTCCCTGTGGCAATTTTCTTGCAACTGTTGTAGCACAAACGGTAGAATATTTCCAACTTCCTCTTGTAGCACTTCTACCGAACGTCTGTCTTGCATACCTGTTTTGTAATTGTCCTTATCTAATGAAGGCCACATATTCTGAAACATTTTAAACAGAGGAACATTAGGGGCCAAAGACTTCCCAAACTTTGCGTCGAAGACTCTTTTTAAAACGAGCTCGTATATGTGGTACCGGCATGGTAGAGGCAATATATCCTTTTAGAGAAGCTGCTCTAACAAGACACATGTGCCATTGAGTCTCCCAGTGTTAGCCGCAGTTGTATTGCAGCAGAATGCTTGCACATTTTCATGTAGGTTCCACTCCTCCAGCATCTGATACACGGCAACGGATTGATCTTTCCCTCTACCTGATGGTGAAATGGTAACACCAAGTATCATACTGAGCTCCCCGACTGGTGGCTATAACATGGAGCCTATCCACCAGTTCTTTGCCCATCAATGCTGGAAGCAATTTTCCGTATCAGTTTATGGTGCCTGCATCTAGCTTCTCTAATGCGAATGTTTATCGTAGGTTGGGCTTACTCCGCCCGTAAATGGTCGCGGCAGCGACGGATAGATGAGCGATTGATTCTTCAGCAGCTGCTATCAAAATGTGAATTGCTTTCCTGTCGCCCACTTTGCATTTTTCGAAAGCTGCGACAAGTCTCGTAGTGATAAGGTCTCTTCGAGTCCGCTTTACTGTCGGGCTGTACGAACCACAAGTGGCAACTTTCTCTGCTCTTCCCCCAAAACATTTGGACACATTAAATTCGTCATTGCTGTCCTTCGAAGATGTCAGTGAGGATGGTTCAACTATATTTTGAAAAAAATTGGAAATTTTATGAGATTTAAAGTAACAGGAATTTAGTTCTACATTTGCATTTTATAATTACTATTTCACAGAAACTGGTCAGTAGTGCAAATTTTTCATTGGTTTAGGTTAGGTCAAAAAATTACCTTTCACACCTTCGTCCCCTTTAGAACGCCGCAGTCGTAATTCCTCTTGTTCGCGTCGCAGAATAGCCTTCCATTCTCTCTGTCGTAAAGAGATATTAAGTCCAAGCCCGGTTCCCGGTCTGACCTTTTCTTACTGACTGAGGAGGAAAAGTCTTTCTTCTTCTTGAGGTTTCATCTCTAAAGCATCGACATAAGAGATCTCGAACAGATCATCGAGGGCTGACACGAAATTTAACTCTTTTTCCTTCTGCGACAGATTTTTTCGTCCTGAAGATTTTTGCAATAACCACCAATGATGGTAGACTTTCCAACTTTCCGATGCTGTGCTGAAATTTCCGTGTTGGTATCCACGCTTTCTCCTAAAAACTTCCACTTCTTTCAATGAAGGACTAGCACTAGATCGCAAATTTAAATTTACCTTGCGAAATTTATAGAAAAGAACCCTTAGCACCTAACCACTACATGGCATTTTAGATCCAACAATTTTATTCTTATAATGACCAATTAGAAATATTTGATCGGCGTTTCTAGTTTTCATTTCCGAATCCTATTCAGCAGTCCACTCCACTCCAAGCTGCACCATAGTAGCCGTCTTTAGATCGAAGTAAATCTCTGGCTCATATGCTGTAAACGTACATGACGGTGTAAACGGACAGTTTGTCCGGTTTATATAGGCGAGCCTTTGGCTCGTCCGGCCAGGATTCAAGTCTGTGTGTTGGAGCGACTAAAACGGCCTTTGAAACGATGTTTCATTGTTTCATAGAAAACAATGTTTCATTATAACGTCTCCTTATGTAGATTTTTACGCTTGTCCTATGCCTGCATTGTAATTTATATATAATAAACAATGATATATAATGATTATGAAACAATGTAATCAGGTGTTGAGCCCTAAGCTTTTGTGTCACATCCAAATTACAAAGATATCCAACACTTCCTCTACATCGGTTAATATATGAAGTTAAGTGTAGCTATGCTACTGGGTTATAATTGTGGTCAGAAAACAGTATTCAAATTAAATTTTCAATTTCTGTTCATTGTTTAATTTAATTAGATTAATAAATTAAAAATGAGTTAAGAAAATATCGCATAACAATACATTTCGTCGAGAGAATATGACTAACGCCGAAAGAAGTGGAGGACCAGATATCTTCGAGTATTGGCGCGAGGCGGCGCCACTTGGTGTGGCACGCGCTCAATCTTGGGGCCGTATCTCGGAAACCACTGGTCACAATTTGAAAATATTTTAGGTGATGCATAACAAATGTCCAATACGTTGCCAGTCTATAGAGAAAATCAGTTGAAAAATACCAGCGCCTTCTTATCGCCATTCATATCCGAAAAATAGCCAAAAATTCCAAAATTTCACCAATTGGAGTGCGATGCGGCACGTCTTCCCGTTATCCAATTGCAATTATATTTTACAGGATATGTTTCCACACCAATTGGCATAAATTGGGGGGGTGTCACGAAAGACAATTGAAAAATCGAAAAATAAGGACCACCCTAGTGACCATAGAGTAGTCACCGCAAAGTTCTCTTTGAATATCATTAAAAGTTTTATAGAAATAAGAAAGTTCTTCAATTTTAACAAAGCCAATTTCAATCTGTTAAAGAGTCATCAAAAATATTCTCTTCCCGACTTCCAAGAATCAAGCGTAAAGTTAGACATGGAGGGTAGTTGGAAAGCTTTTCTTTCGATCGTAAATTCGGGGATCAGAAAATATATTCCAAGTAAAGTAAAAAAATAGGGCAGCGAACCAAGATGCTACAATGCAGAAGTGAGAAAATCGTTAAGACGTCACAGAGTATGCCACGCCAAGATGAAAAATCTCCGTAGAGATTTGTCCACTAGTGATCAAAATGTAATAAATGAAAAATACAAATAGTCTAAATCCACTTCAAAGGAAGCATTTTGGAATGCATTCATGGATTTTAAAAGAAGAACATTAGTAGAACAGTTACAGGATAACCGAAGTGTATATTGATCATACGTAAGCGATGTTCAAGGCAATAGACCAACAGTTACTCCACTACGAAACGAAAAGGGCGAAATATTAACAAGCAGTTCGGAGAAAGCCAACTTATTAAATTCCCTCTTTCAACGTGTGTTCACCAAGTCATCACAGATGAAATCTGTAAAGGTAAATGATCACTGCCAGCAAAAGATGCCGCCAATCGATATTTGCACTCACGGAATAGACAACTTGTTAACATCCTCAAGTCCAAATAAATCCCCAGGTCCTGAAGAAATTCCTGCCCGCGTGTATAGAGAATTAGCTTGTGAAATAGCTTGCAGAATATACTTAGTAAATCCATCAATGAACTCAACGTACCCATAGACTGGAAAATTGCAAATGTAACTCCCATATTTAAAAGCAGTGATAAGGAAAAGCCATCGAACTACATACCGATATCTCTACACATCTATCTCTTGCAAATTCCTTGAACATATAGTTGTAAGTTCAGTTATGAGACTCCTCGATATACAGCCATGTTCACAAAAACGTAACATGGATTCAGAAAGGGAAGATCTTGCGCATCTTAATTAGCACTTTTTGCTCACGATATTTCAGTCTCGGGTAAACATAACGTTCCACTTGATGCAATTTTTCTTGACTTTCAAAAGGCATTTGATGAAGTTTCACACAGTAAGCTACTCATGAAATTAAAGTCGATAAGCGTGTTGATATCTCCACCTATGATATTATTTCTTTCGGTGTTCCTGGAGGTGATGTCCTTGATTTGTGTTTCGAGTTCTAAAATTGAGGTGACGTCGAAGTTAGGTGGCTAGTAATATGCGCACATCAATATTGTTTTTGATTTAGGGCATCTAATAGAGAACCATACAGATTATAGGCATGTATCTGTGACGATTTCCGCTCGGCTGACAATAGTACTCTTTACAGCTATAAATATTCCGCCTACGGTTCGGTTGGACCTACCTTTTCTGTAAACGTTGAATGAATTCGGAAAAATTTCATTATCGGAAATATCGTATCGTTTATGTGATGCGAACCGAATTTGGATCACCTTTCGGGTCCAATGCCTCCACCAGGCTCTCGTATGGCACACTCACCTCTGCAAATGATATTACATTGCTCTCTATGCATTTCAGAAAAACCTGGAATAGAAAATGAGGCATAAGGTTCACTGTCTAAATCACCTTGAATCTCTATGAGACTTTTAGACGCATTCATCTACCATGGAATCGACACCATTCCGCCGCATACCGTGGGAAGAACCACACTCGGTACAACGTTGTGATCTAAGGTCTTCTCTCGGCCCTCTTTAAGGTTGCTGGTCTAAAAGACCAAAGTGAACAAATTTTCTTAAAAATTTCCAAATATGTTCCTTTTTGGATATTCTATGGAATATCGAAGAAAAAACGGGGGATCATCGATATACTTTTTGCGATATTTTAGATTCTTTTAACATGGAGCCTTATGGCGCTCTCCACTCCAATAGGATAAATTACGCATTTTCACCATTCCTACTGAACAGTTTTCAACCAAAAACTGATATAATGTAGCTCTAATAATTTAAAATCTATTCTGAAAAAATCATTCAATACTATCGACTGAAATGTTTCGTAAATACGATTTTAATATATGTATGCGAGAATTTCAAATGTCGCGCGCGGCTATGTGGTGTAAAGTTGGCAACGTGGCACACATAAAGTACGGGACTTGCTAAGCAGAGACACGTGTTGCAGCGTGTTACAAAATGGACGCTGTTGCCGGATTAAAAACGAAAGATAGAATAATGTATATAAACATATTTAATACTAGTTCGCATTCGAGTGATAATACATCTTCATTAAAATACTTATTTTAATTTCTATGGCCACGGGTGTAACTGTTTTCGGAAAATTAATTTCGCAAAAATGACTTAAGAAATGAATCAAGTCTGCATCTAAGCAAATTTTTATGGCAATGTGTAAATTTAAAGGACAATATTTCAGAATGTACCCTAGACATAAGTCTATCCTACTGAATATAGTACAACTACGACCTATTATTTAAATTTTAAACCAGCATTAAAATTTAAGTAACTAAATTTCTCAATGACTAACGATTACCCAACCAGCCACCTTAAGTGCCATTTACTTGTCTGCTTTAGGCATCACAGTTATCTCTGAGCATTCCAGATGGACGTTCAGCTTACAAAATCCCTTCTCAACTACTCAACCACCACAGATTTCCGACGATCAAAGTTGGACACATACACCTTCAGAACATCTAAGGACACTTTTAGGGGTGATAACTTTGCCTTCACGTGGAAAGGCACAGGAAATATCCCATCGGTAACTTCGTCTTAGTGCACTTCTCGGCGTCGCTTTTGTAATGTAAGCTTAAGGTTTTCTGCTTTCATCTCTAAACCTTTGAGACCATTAGACTTATCAGAGTCCATTTTTAACTCGACAAGAACGCATCGCATGTCCGTGGAGAGAATCGAACTCTGCTTACACAAGGAAATGTACGTTTTACTCCCTTTATCACTTTGAAACTCTGCAAGGAACATTTTTTTGCATGAGTGTTCATCATTGACTCGAAAATAGCCTCCAGGCATACTGTAAGATCTGCCCTGCCCCTCGATCGTCGCCACCAAAACTAACGGCAACACTCAACATCTCCTCTGCCATTAATCTATCTCAGTTCCTTGCTGTCCCTAAGTTTTCTGCTTTTCACAGTGTGTACTTTGGTGGTACGAATATAAAAAATGTGAATTAACCGTATTCAGTTTTTTCGCCCTCACCACATCCCATTACATTTCAATTATTCTAACAACAGGAGAAAAATGTTGTAAGTTATGAAATAAGATTGGTAATCTTGTATTAAGACATATAACACATTTTTATTGTCACACATGGTAACTAACACAAAGTCAACAACAAAGTACATAAACGTGTAAATGGGGAACAAAAGAGCAACTAATAACTGTTTTTGTTTACAAACTCTCAACACTCCCCCTTAAACATTAAACAGTTCCAACAGGTGAACACATTTTTCATGTTTGGCTTTGGGTACACCTTTAGTTAGAACATCAGCAACCATATCACCAGTTGACAAATACCGCAAATTAATTCTTTTGGAATCAATCATTTCACGGATGAAATGATAACGAATATCAATGTGTTTCGTCCTGCCATGATACACGTCATGAAGGGCTAAATTTTTGGCACTTTGATTGTCATTAAAAAGTGTTGGACACTGATTACAGTCAAATACCTCAGATAGAACTGAATTTAAGTACAAAGCTTCTTTAGACGCTTCTGTTAGTCCTATGTATTCTGACTCTGTACTTGATAAAGCTACACATCGTTGTTTCACACTAGACCATGACACAGCAGTACCTCCTAATGTAAACACATATCCAGTGTAAGAATGTCAATCCATTTCACATGCACCCCAATCAGCATCAACATAACCAGTCAGACCTTGCTTGGTTTTGCCATACACTAAGCACAAATCTTTCGTACCCTTCAGGTACCTTAGTAGTCTTTTCAAAATACACCAATGCTCAGCTGAAAAACAAGTATTGAACTGCCTCAACCTATTGACAGTGTGCGCTATATCTGGGCGAGTACCAACAGACAAGTACAATAGAGCACCAATTAATTGCTGATATGGGACATTTGGGCTGCATTCCCCTTCTAATAGTGGTTTTAACTTAAGATTTGACTCAATAGGAGTAGAAACTGGATTAGCGTCAACCATGCCATACTGTTTAAGCAAATTCTCAATGTATTTGGTTTGGTCTAGCATTAAAACACCCTTTTGTCTATCACGCCTAATCCGCATACCTATACAACACTTGACTTCACCCAGATCTTGCATTTTATACTCTGACATCAATTATTTTTGATTTTAACAGTCTCATTTGCATTATTACTGAATATGAGAAAATCATCTACATATAGAGCTATAATTAAAATAAAATCAACATTTATCTTAAAATAAATACATGGTACAGTTTTACATTGTTTAAGTTCAAGATTAGCCAAGAAATTATGAATGGTCTTATTCCAGGCTCTAGATGCTTGGCGAAGACCATAAATGGCCTTTTTCAAAAGGCAAACTTTGTTTTCATGACCTTCCTGAATGTAACCATTAGGTTGACACATGTAAATAGTTTCCTCCAACTTTCCATTTAAAAAAGCTGTTTTCACATCTAAATGCAAAATGTCCCAATCATTTAGAGCAGCTAATGACATTAACATTCTTATGTTTTCTCGCCTTACTACGGGAGCATAGGTTTCATTAAAATCCACCCCTGGTTCCTGAGAAAAACCTTTCGCTACTAGCCTAGCTTTATATCGTGTTGGATCACCATTTGACCCATGCTTGAGTTTGAACACCCATTTACTTTTTACTACAGACTGATTCACTGGTTTATCAACTAAAACCCAAACTTTATTATCTCTAAGAGATTTGAACTCTTCATCCATTGCATCTCTCCACTTACTACCATCTGATCTAGAAAGTGCATCTTCAATCGAAATGGGGTCGTTGGATTCACACAGTTCTATATGATACATCTGAAAATCAGGATATACCTTTTGATATCGTTTCCTTGTGGGGTATCTAATCTGTTTTACCTCATTCTCCCCTTCAGGATGAACCAAAGGATCAGTATCTAAACTTTTATCAAGAGTTGGATCATCATTTGGTTCTGCATGAATTGCAGCACTTTCATTATTTTCACTGCTATTGCCATGTATATTATCATCTGCAATTGGGAAAACAGGAGTAACAAGTTCATCCAAACAAAAAACATCATCAGGCACATCATAGTGTGATTCCCTTGAATTAAACTTATTGTTTACATCCTCAAGAAGAAACACATCACGAGCTTTAATAACTTTGCCAGATGCAACATTAAACACTCGATAGCCTTTGGAATTTTCACAATATCCTAGCATAATATGCTCCTGACTTTTGGGATCAAGCTTTTTCCTACACTCATCCTTCACGTGAACTAATGCTTTGCATCCAAATACACGCAAGTGACTAAGATCAGGTCTCTGGCCTGACCATGCTTCCTCTGGGGTAATATCCCTAACACTAGCATGATGTGAACGATTTTTTAAGTAAACAGCTGTATTACATGTCTCAGCCCAAAATTTCTTCTGAAGATTTGCGTCCACTAGCATAGTTCTTGCCTTTTCCAATATTGATCTATTTGTTCGTTCAGCTACACCGTTTTGATCTGGAGTTCTGGGTATCGTGGTTTGATGCCTAATACCATGTTTTACAAGGAACTCGGACATACCAGCATTAAAAAATTCACCACCATTATCATACCTCAACGTTTTGATGGTTTTTCCGCTTTGATTTTCTATGAACGCTACAAATTCTACAAATTTATCTCTTACTTCATCCTTACTTTTAAGGAAACATGGAAAAATTTTTCTTGAGTAGTCGTCTACAAAAATCAATAGATATTTACAGCCACTAAGAGACAACTCCTCCATTGGCCCACATACATCCGCATGTACTAGCTGAAGCACTTCTGTTGCACGCTTCCCTCGTCTACGACTAATTTGCTTACACTGTTTGCCTTTTATGCAAGCCTCACAAGGCTGGCTAAATGTGCCATTAAATTGAATACCAGTTACCATTGTCTTAATACTGTTGAGACCCTTACAGCCAATATGGCTTAGACGTCTATGCCACAGTCCAGGAGAATTAACAGAAAATTCATTCACAGGCTGGTACAAAGTAATGTTGCAACCTTCAAAATTACCAGGAATGTCACCATTTATAAATTTAGATTGTGGCTCCAAGCATGCAATAGAAGCTGCACTGCTCAAATTTGTTTTGACTTCACTAACAGTCGCACTCTCATATACTTCGTCAAGTTTGTACAGACCATTGATTAAAGAACCTGTACCTCACCTTCAACATGGAAATCATTTTCATGATATATAGTGCAACCATTTTTAGAGAAGATTGAAATGAGCCCCTTTTAGGCTAATTTTGAAATGGACAATAAATTTGCTGTCAAATCTGGTATGTACATCACATTACTTAAAGGTTTAACACCATCGGCAACATTTAGTTTACAAGTTCCTATACCTTTCACGTGCGACAAAGTATTATTTGCAACTGCCACTGGTATATCTGTAACATTTTCAACATAATCAACAAACATATTACCATTTTTTGCCATATGGTTAGTACAACCAGAGTCCATTACCCAACCTGACCTTGGAACTCCAGCACTGAAAGCTGCAGAAAAAAGTCCATCTATCGCAGGTTTTCTCTTGAAAGTAGAATCGCCTGGCTTCTTCCTGGGTTCCCACTCTTGGTTTTGCTGCTTCTTCTCATCGGCTCTCTTCTTGGCGAAGCAGTCATCCTTTTTGTGTCCAACTTTGTGGCAAAAGCCACACTTGTAGTCTGGTTTCTGGTGTCGAGGAAAAACTGGCCCCTGCTGTCCCTTATGTACGGCCAAGGCTGCATCGCTGGTAGTCTGAATGGCTCGTCTGCTCTCCTCCGCGAGTATTCTGGACTTCACGAAATTTACAGTGAGTTCTTTGCCGGAATGATCTAAGGCCATGATCATTGGCTCATACGTTGGAGTCAATTCTGTCAGCATCATAGCTCCAACTAGTTCATCTGGCAATTCCAAACCATGTCTTTTAATTTCTGAGACGTGCTGACTATGTCGGTAACATATTCCGAAATGCTACCATAGCTGGAAAGTTTCATGTCCATTAATTTATTGAGATGACTCAGCCTACCAACAGATCCCTTAGACTCAAAAAGTTCTTTTAAATTATTCCAGGCCTCTTTCGCAGTTTTCACTTCTGAGACATGAACGTAGAGGGATGGATCAATGAGGAGACATATCATCGAAAGGGCAATTTCACTCTTTTCACTATCAAAGACCTTTTCATCAACACTATTTGTGACGTAGTCCCATAACCTCTCGTGTATTAAATACATTCGAGTAGCGAAGCACCATGTTTTATAATCTTCTGGACCTTTAAGCTTTTTGATCTGGAACGACGAAGCGGATGCTTGACTTTGCATTTTAAAATGTTATTGTGAAATGTGCTCGGCTAATGCAATCACACTTTAGACCTTACGCACTTATTTGCAGTAAAGCAAAGTTCACAATCTTAATTAACTACACGCATTCTGGGTCCATGACCTGTTGTAAGTTATGAAATAAGATTGCTAATCTTGTATTGAGACGTAGAACACATTTTTATTGTCACACATGGTAACTAACACAAAGTCAAACACAAAGTACAAAAACATGTAAATGGGGAACAAAAGAGCAACTAATAACTGTTTTTGTTTACAAACTCTCAACAAAAAATGCTTAGTTTTTATTGTAATAAGGAGTGTAGCTTGAGAAATGATGTCTTGATAGCTAGGGATGTTTAAATTTATCTAGAAAAGCGATTCATTCATTCATCCAATTTGATTATATTTCAGTTTATGTCATTGATTTCGTTCATCAGTCTTTTCATTTCAAGATTTTCTAATGCCTAAGTTATCCATAATGGATTTTAATCCATCTGGTGGTATGTACCTTTGAGTTCACCTCCTGTATTGATGAAAACAATTCTAAAATATTAATGCTGAAGGCGTTCAAACAGAATACAATTGTAAGTATTATAAGGGGACCAAGCAAGCAAGGACCAAGAACGGCAGGAGTGAACCGTGTTTCACCATCGAGGCTTCTCGAAATCTGTCACAAAGCACGTGACCAAGCCCTGGCTTATCCCTCCCTCATGTTCGTGACGTCATGCTCCAGCTACCTCTATTCAAATTCTAAGGTTACTGACTGCAAACTGCTTGATGGTGCGAAGTTCTTTATCAAAGTCAGAGTCAATCAGTGGAATTATGAAGAGGCGGTTGATGAGGGCGTGGAAAGCAGAGAGATTTTTGGGGTAAGGATGTCTGGAATCTGCGGGTATGACATGGTCGGTGTATGCGGATTTACGGATGATTGAAAATGTATGCCTCCCATCTTCTAGGGTGATCGTCGAATCTTTGTACACGTGATTTGTACATGTAATTTGTGAACACGTGAACAGCTCAACACTGACTCTAGTGTGTCGTAGTGGCATCGCTTATATATACGGGAAAGGTGGTGACGTCGTATCTTCTTTTGATGGCACCACTTCAGGCAACACCTCCGGTCCACGCCGCTAGACCGGGTCACCATTTGACGATGATGGCGAAGGCAATCTAACACGCTTACCAGATCGAAGGTAGTATCAGTAATATTAACCACTAGATGTGTCTATAGCATTTCTCTGCATGTTTGTATGTTCTTTTACGTATCACTCTCCCAGTTTCCGGTTGGACTGCGTACTGTTCTCCTGACTGCTTTTGATATGCGCCTAGCGCCAGGGGGAGCGTGCGAGGTTCTGACTTGTGCTGGGACGAGTGCGTTGTGTGGAATCACCCCGTGCCACACACCCTAGTGGTGGCTTGCACGGTACTTCGTAGATGTAGATGAAGGTTAGCCCTTTCACGGCTACCCTCCTGGTCCTAAATCTTGACGTTCAGGTCTTTTTAGCCGAATACTCACGTGCCGAGCTCTCACCGGTATTTCCCTACTTTCCTTCGTATAACTACGAATAGCGCCACAGTAGGGAAATGTTGGGGCGGGAGATTTGGATTTTTAAAACGTGCGCATCGGCGCGAACAATGGGATTGATAAAAACAGCCGTTAAGTATATGAAATACATCTGTCACCTTTTACATTTCCTAAAATACACACCCTCTTGACACTTGCATTATATTTTTATTCCGAGGGGTTTTTTAATTAGTTCATGAAGTTATCATTAATATAAATGTTGAAATTATTGAAAGAATACTATCAATAAGGATAAATGACAGAAGTAATTAAGAACACTATAGTATTTATCATCCAGACGTCTATACGGGCTTGCCTGGGAAGATTTTAGTGACGTCACAGGAGCAGCGGAGGCTCTTCCTTCCATTTAGATAATTCGCAAACAACCCTAATCGAGGCAACCTGTATATTCTACCAACTTTGAACTATTCCAATGTTCTTACTTCGCGGAAATATTACTTCCAACTCTTTCATAGTCAAGACATTATTCTCGGCACATTCCCCGTTCTTTCACAAATCAATTTCATATTAAAAAATCACTTTCATAAATACACTGGAATACCCTTCACAAATAAATTCCGGGAAGAACTACTCGGACGAAAAAATGCTTGTGACCGCCATATGAATAATGGGTAAACTTTATTGATACTTTCCATTGACATGTCACTTTCCATTGACACGTCCTTGGAACACAAGAGTGCGTGTTGATCTGTAATTACAGCAGAAATATATTTAATCTAAAATTTACGGATAAGAACTTATTTTCTATGTTGCAATGATAAAAGGGAAAATATTCATAGTTCACATTTGAACACATAATATTGATAAAATAAGAGGTACAAATAGGAGAATATATACACTAAAGATTCTAATATTTTATTTTCCCTTGAAGATAGCTATTGTTTTTCTCCCTTTATTTTAGCTCACACTCTCTGTCTGCTTGTCTGTGTACGTACAAACCTATTTCTCGTCATCCAATCGATCTGAAATTTGTTCCATAGACTCCTTGCGACCAAAAATTGATTTTAACAAACCCACACTTACACACACATAAATACACACTGACATAATTATATTAAAATGTAATTTGTATGAAAATGAAAGAGCATTTAACGCCAGTTATCTGCCTATCCTTGCAAGTAACCGGTAGCCCAGGGTAAGGTTGTGACGGAGGATTTTGAAAAAAAATACGAGTAAATTGAAGCGTAACTTTAGAAGAGTTCAGTAATGAGTGAAATTTTAGTTAAATGTTGAAAAATCATAGCAAATTTGGATGAGACTGTCTTTGTCATGCCAGTAACAAATATGCTGAATGATTTTCTCTATTATTAACTATTCTCCCGCTAAAATCAAGCGCCATCAGAAATGAAAAAACTGAGCATTTAATCACACTTAAGAAAATGAGAAAAGTACCATTTGAATAATGAAGTGTCTGCGTCATAGTGGATCAGTGTGCCAACATGACAAAAAGTTCTACCACTTCAAAGTTGGCGCTCGTCGGGCCCATGCTTATGTGACATCAGATATTCGCAATCCTGTACAACTAATTCCGTTTAAGCCATAAAAAAATTAACGAGTGATAAGGTCGTCTCGAAAGCTAAAATGACTAAAACTTTCGGTGCGATCTCGATGTGTTCGAGGTTCTCGGTGTGCGATCTCGGGGTTCGAGTCCCACTAGGGACGAATGGTTTTTCCTCCCTGTAGTAATTTGCACCTGGACCATAGATAGTTGGTGTTCATATCTCTCTTTAATGTATCATTTCCACATTGTTAATCCTGCATTATAGAATTTCGCTCAAATATAATTCGTTCAAATAACATTACTATTACTACTATAGTATTACATAAAGATTTATTTCTGCAAATACGTCGCAAATGGGTTGCGGGGCAGAGAAGGAAAGGGTGCGGTGAGCGTGAGGTCCACTTAATCACTCGGGAGGAGAGGGAATAGGTGATGGCATTTCCATTGGCGGGGGTAGCCCAACATTTTTACCTGGGAGGGGAGCCAACTGCTTTTTTTCCCCAGTGTTTTATGCACAGGCTGCGGTCAACGCTGAATCAGTGAAAGATTTTAGTGAGTGTTTTGGGCATCAAAACACTCACTAAAATATTCAAATGTTTTACGCAAAACATCATCAAATTTTTTACGCTTGGGTTCAGAAATTAGCAAAGAACGTTTAAGACTTAAAATGTGATCAATGACTTCTAGAACTTGGCACTTATTATACGCTTTTTAGCGCCAGTTCATGTGCACCTATAACATTCTTCTTTACACTTTCATTCGGCTGGAGTCCCTGCCACCCATATGCGGCAGCTTGCAGGGTCGTATGTAGATGAATTAGCGTTTTGTAATGCGGAGGTGATAATAACTGGATAAAAAGTAAAGTTGATGGACTGTAAAGGACCCCCTGGCTTGGACTAGGGGTTAAGGTAGTTTTTTTATTTCTCCGATATTACTGACGCTGTATCATACTGACGCTCACCTGATCTGATTTTTCAAGACATACGTTTTTTCCAATGTATTTGCCAAGTTGCCAATGTATTATCACTAGCTTAGCTGTACAACTTGCATTTTACGCAGAACAAATCCGTGAGGTACAAATTAAGCTGTTAACATACTTTCTTCCATTCGGTTCTCAAATGATACAGTCAAATGCAGCCCACATAATGAAGGCTTGGGTACCCTGAAAAGTCGTCCGTAGCGGAACGCAGCCTGGGCGGGTGTCATCTGATTTCATTTAACGATGACAAGTTACTAAGCCGATTTAATGTCTATTAAGACTGTTTGTCTTAGAAGGTGAGATCTAAATTTTTCAAGGAATATTTAGCAGTTGCCAATATATTATCACTATCTGGGCTTTACAACTTGCATTTTACACAGAACAAATCCGTGAGGTACAAATTTAGCTGTTGGCATGCTTTCTTCCATTTGGTTCTCAAGTGGTACAGTGAAATGAAGCCAAGATAATGAACGCTTGGGTATCCTGAAAAGTCGGCCGTAGCAAAACGTAGTCTGAACGGGTAATATCTAATTTCATTTAACGATGATAACTTAATTAGTCGATCCAATGTCCATCAGGAATTTTTGTCATAGAAGGTGATAGAAATCTGGATGGAAAAAAGAAAATTCGCCCTCAACGTAGGATTGAGATGAGAGACGTTGTAAATTTCAAAGAATTATGCATTAATAACGACCTAGGTGTCGTCGCTGAGCGACAATATCAGGTTAAACACAGTTGGGTGACACACTTCATGTACACTCCGAGGTATTAGGGAAGGAAAGGTGTAAAGGAGGGTGAGGGTAAGGCTGGGTGGGAGGGATCGGAAAGAGAGGGGGAAATGGGTAAAGTGTAAGAATGGGGATTAGAGGAAAGCAAGGTGGATAGGCGCTACGGGTGGGGGACTGGGAGCTACTGAGATCGGGAGGGGGTGGGGGGATAGGTGGTGGTGCGACCATCGTTCAGCCACCGTGTTTTAAGGTGGGGGGAGGGTGAGGGCTCGGAGTGTGGATTCTGGAGGAGGGATTGGCCTTGGAAGTCCGATGATGGGAGGTTCAGCAGAGGGGAATGGGATTGATAATGACATCCATTATGTTTATGAAATACATTTATCACGTTTCTCATGTCTTAAACCTTCAAATTGCCCAAGACCGTCTTACTTTGGAACCTTCTTTTCCACATGGAGGATTTTGGGCTTAAAAAAGTTGCGGTTTAATCTAATCCTTGGCGAATAGCGAAGAAGGATTACTGTAGTTACTGATTCTTTGTCATTTGAGATATTTTTGGACGTCCGCATTATACCACCTAGGTTCAGTATTGACCTTTTTGAGTTTACTTGGTATTGCGCTATTAATGGTTCGTCGAGTGATGCTACGAAAAGTATTCCATGCATAGTTAAACAATAGAATCTTCATGCTAACAAAACACTGTCCAACAGATAACCATTATCCATTCTGGTCGTAACATTGGCTTTTTTATCATTATTAGGGAACAAACGCGTCAAACATGCTGGTTCAAGGTTTTTAAAGAGACCATACAGAAACGAACTGAGCAGGTATCTTCTCCTCGATTTGACCTTCAGCAATGAAAGCCAAGTAAAGTAAGGGGAAATATGATCATTTAAAAAAAATTGAGGATGAACCTTACGCACATGTTTAACGATCGTTGAAGTTTTGTATTTAGTTCATCAGTGAGATGATACCAGACAACAATAATCGAAATATGGCAGAACGAGTGAGGAATTAAGTTGGTTACGTGTGTGAAGTGGTAAAAAGTTTTTGTGAATTTTGAGCTGGTAAAGGATCATATTAACCTTATTGTACTTACATGCTAGGCTAGTACATGGTCTTTCCAAGACAAGTTACATATCGTGGTAATCTCAAGATTTTTAACAACATTGGAGAACAATATTTTAGCTTTACCAACGGCTATCTTCGGTAAATTGTTAACATCAATGTTCCTGAAACATTTTGAATCACCGAGGAGAATAGCCTTAGTTTTATTGCAATTTAGTACAATATTTTTGTAAATGGCCCTTAAATTGATAGCGTTGACATCTTGATTTGCTTTATCGATAACGTTGATTAACTCTTTTAACTAACAGTGACAATATATCTGGAGATCAGCAGCCTAAAACAAGTAATTGCAGTTAGTGATGCATTTAGGAAGGTCTAGGACGTATATAGAACATAACAATGGGCCAAACACTGAGCCCTGAGAACTCCGCAGTGAACATTAGTCCAGTTCGATCGATGTATTGTCATTTGAATCATTGAATGCCTGTTTTCGGTTGTTGAAATATGAATGGAACCAGTTTAGGGAGGAACAAGAAAAATTGTGATAATTCATTTTTGGAGGAGCAGAGCATGTTTTACTAGGCCAAAAGCGTTTGTAAAGCCAAATGACATAATAATGGTTATAATTTGTTTGTCGATTAAATGACGTATATCGTCCATAAATTAAAGCAATGCAGACTGAATAGAAAAAAATTTCCGGAAACCAGATTGGTAAGATTCAAGTTGTTTCGGTTAAGGTATTCGGTGACCTGCTGGAAAACGATCCTTTCCTGGCATTTAGAGAGGGAGCATAAGTTCGAAATTTGGCGATAATCGCGGGGGATTGGTTTTTTTACCTTTTTAATTGGTGTGGTGAGAGAAGATTTCCAAATTTTGGGGAAATCAGTTGACAATAATATGAAATTAAAGATATCGAGTATCACAGGAACAAGTGCTGTTGACGAATCCTGTATAAGTTTAACTGTGATGCCATCAACCCCTACGGAAGTTATTTTTGAGGTGGATAGCGTTTTACGTAGGGTATCAGTTATATGTTGGAAATAAAAACTGTTTTCGTTGTATGGTACGAATGGGTCGAGGTTAGAAATATTGAGTTGGCACTAGTGTTTTCGTTAGACTGGATTGAGAGAGCGAAGTGTCCGTTTATTTCGTTTAGTGAGAAGCCATACGCGAGTTGTTTTTCTCGTTGCTGCACTAGGCCGAGACTCCTCAGTTCCTTCCAATTCCGGTTAGATTCAGTCAAGTTGGAAAAAGTGCTTGCATAATATTTTCTCTTGGAAATCGTCACGGATTGTTTCACCGGATTACGTAATGAAACATTAGTACAACAACGTAGTGGAATAAAGTATTCCAGTCAATAGCAAGCAGGTCATCCTGAAACATGACTGAACCAAAATATTTAAAATCACGGAAAACAATTTTAGGTGGAAGCAGATAGGGGATATTAAATTTATAGGACAATACAATTTTATCATGTGCGGAGAGGAAGGCTACAGGGGATAGAGAAAATAATGAGACTTTGTCTGGAGAATCAACAATACACAAATCAATTAGGGTGTGGCTATTTTCCATGTGTTGGGTAGGTTGAGTTGAGACCAGATGAAGATTATAACTATAAATAAAGTTCCTGATAAAGGAAGAATAATAACTATCCCGTAGCAGGTCAGCCTATAAGTCCCCGACAATATCAATATTTTTGTAGTTAAGGAGGCACCGCATTCTGCACAAGAGAGTGATTTTTAGTTATATGGTTTGCAATTATACCATAAAGCATCTGGTTATTACAAATTTTGATGGAAAAAAACCACTTTTGATGACGAAAGTATTTATACATTAATTATTTTTATACATTTAACCAAATGTACCATACCTTCGACTTATTCGGTGTTTAGCCTGCTGAAGCCAAGGGCAAATATCATCTTTAATTTCATTTTCTGTGCGCTCCTTGAATATTTTCTGCACATCCACTGTAAAAGCAATTAATTCAGAATTAACTTTATGTGAATAATAATAACATGTCATTCATAAGATAATATTAATATTATGAAGATATACTTACAGAGCACCTTGTTGCACACATTAGTAATTGAAAATGTCCTTTTCATTGGCAGAGTGACATTGTGTGTACACCTCCCAGAATACGCTAATTCATCTTTAAATATTTTTCTCATGACATTGTTAACCATGAGCCGCCTATCCCTTCCTCCTACAGCAATAAACACTTGCAGCTGCAAGGTAAAAATCATTCTTAAAATTGTGGTGGCATATTGTGTATTGCTAATGATCATATCTTGGCATTATTTTAGTTCTATTTCACCTTGTCACAATATAATATCATAGTAATTTAACATCAACAGTTATTTAACCATTAAATAATACGAAACTTTATATTCAGTTCCCAAAATAATTCACGTCAGGTTTGAAATTAACAACTCTTTAGAATATTTTTGTCACTTTATTTACACATTTTTTTGGAAAAATTTTC
Source organism: Pyrrhosoma nymphula (assembly GCA_963573305.1). Classification (NCBI taxonomy): domain Eukaryota; kingdom Metazoa; phylum Arthropoda; class Insecta; order Odonata; family Coenagrionidae; genus Pyrrhosoma; species Pyrrhosoma nymphula. The sequence goes on from OY754332.1 coordinate 122,441,444, forward strand.
TTCCATAAGATTTTTCTCTAGGGAATCAAATTCTTCAACTGTTTTTAAAGACAGTGAGCCAATGAGGGGAAAACTACCATCAACTTCTTTCCTGCTGTAAAGCAGGCATGCCTGCTTTACTGGCCAAAATCAGATTTACTTTCTTACCCAGAGCTGTTAATTGTTCCACGTCCCTGGCCAGTGTGGCTTGCAAATGGTCAAAAATTATTCTGTCACATCCTAAAAAAATAATAAAATTATCATTCCTATGGCATCAAATAATGGAATGAATAACACCCATTATGCAAATAAAATAACCATTTACTATCAAATCTGCTGAGCAAACTATGTATTTTGAATTCAACTCCAGACTACATGCACTCCACTTCTACAGGGTGGGGCAGAATGGACTCCCTGATTTGACGGGTGAAATGTAAAAAAACAAACAAAGATAGTTTTAAAACGTTTTATTTCCCAAAACTACATTCAATGCCATTTTATGTTCATTTGGATTTGAAAATTTGGTTCATCCTGGTCACGACTTTGGCGAGCGATGCACATATTGAGTCGTTCAAAAAAGTTTTCGAAAACTCTTCTCAGCATATCTTCTGATATTCCAGCGATGACATCTGTAATTGCCTCCTTAAGAGCTTCCACGGTCCTTGGTCGAACTTGTAAACCTCAGCTTTGAGATATCTTCGAAGAAAAAAATCGCATGGACTCAAATCCGGGGAGCGAGGGGGCCATGGAACATCGCCTCGTAAGGGGATCAGGCGGCCAGGAAACTGTCTTTGCAGGATTTGGCGTGAACGAAGGGCGGTATGAGCCGTGGCACCGTCCTGTTGAAACCAAAAGGCTTGTGTGTCATATTGCTGACCATACTCTTCTATTTTAGGTTGAAAAAAGTTCTCCAGCATGTCACAATAACGCTCAGAGGTAACAGTAACAGTTAAACCTCGAGATTCAAAAAAGTAAGGCCCAATAATGCCTATGGAGGACGCGGCGCACCAAAACTGTCACTTTGGGGCTATGAAGAGGTCTTTGATGAAGTTCACGAGGATTTGCAGTCGCCCAGTACCGAGAATTTTGCTTATTTACTGTGCCGGAGAGGTGAAAATGCGCTTCATCGCTAGACCACAGAATAGCGTCGGGTTGCAAAGAGGTTAAAATTGCATTGTAAGCATCTGTACGTTTCACCCAGTCTTGTGGACTCAATTCTTGAACGACCATCATCTTGTAGGGGTGTAAGTGAAGGTCAGTGTGTAAAATTCGCCTTACCGTTCTGGGCGATATTCCAAGGGCAGCAGCATGTTTCCGCGCAGAGCGCGATGGAGACTGTTCAATGGACGCTCTCACTGCCACGATGTTTCCAGGTGTCCTCGCACATTTAGGTCACCCAGCTGGTTTTCTAGGAAGTGCAGATCCTGTCGCCCGTACACTAGTAATCCATTTCCTAATGGTTTTAGCATCAGGAACCTTGTCATGACGAGCCAAACCAAACTGCCTACGAAAAACCCTCTGTGTTGCCACCACACTATAATTGTTTTTAAAGAACGTTTTTATGACAAAGCCTCGATGCTCACCAGACCACTTAATGCCGACTACTGAAAATGGCGTCGCTTCCCCCACCTGCCGCCACTACTCCCACCCCGCTAACCCACCTGCGCGCTCTACAGTGATTGTCTGAAACTAGAGAGTCCATTCTGCCCCACCCTGTATAACTCTAAAATAACGTACCAGATGAGTGTGAGCTAGAGGATGCAGACTGCCCTTGAATAGATTCAAGGGAAGGGTAAGCCACTGCTTTTTTTTTGGCTCCATAATCTCTTGAGTGCTCTTGGGAAGAACACCGGGAAGCCATGTTTTCTTCCAACACTACTCTCCTGCGTTTCTGTATGGACAAGTGCTCTTCCTCACTTTCTTCGCCAGGAAGAGAAATTATTTTAGCCTTCCTCTTCCTTACCGCCAAGTTTTTTTCATCCCTGGATAGGTGTGAAGTATCCTCAGCCATACGTAGCTTGTATCTGGATTCTGAATAGGTTCCTGTAATAGTGAACATAGCTCAACTCTCACCGTCACAACTCACAGGAGGACTTATAATAAATACATCGGTTTATTTCCAATTTTAATCAAACGAAGCACTCATTGGGAAATAGTGGGTTATGAATATATTATTCTTTGAAATAATCACAGAAATTAATAAAAATAATGCCACTTATACCAAACTCATTCAATATCTGATTGGACATCTTATCCAATCACGAGTAGGGTGAGTTTTCTTTTTTTATCGACTTATTTATTTCCTCATCTGTCGATACTGTTGGATGAAAACAGAAGTCCCTGTCCCTGGAGACCCAATTCATTGCAATTATGCCCAATGCATCAACTTCCTCCGTAAATTTCACATTGCAAACTCAGAACCCATTTACAATATGAAGTTGCTGTACACATGAGGGAACAAAATGCATCAGTGTTTATAACATGACACCTTACTCTGAGTAAAGCAAAGGTAGGACGACATAGCTGCTCCTACTACTACATAGCAACAACACTAATTTCTCTAATATATCAGACACAGGCTTGAGTTGAGCATCTGATAAGTTACTAACTTCATACATACCCATAGAGGAGCTAGGGCAAAAAGGATTTCCATAAAAAATTTTCAACTATTTACATAAAATTGCCATGCATCCTAAATTTTTAGAATATACAACATTTAAAACAATTACAATTCCTCCACTCTTAAGACTGCATCAACTATCAGCAGAGGATGTAGTTAGCTTGAAAGAGTAAAATTGTATGACTTTGTACTGTCTCGAAGGTTCACAACCTTCTGCCAACAGACAAGAGCAATGGGGCCCAAAGAAGCGTGGTAATTCTCCTAGATTATCACGGTAGGAATTATTTAACCGGATGTTAGAACTCATAATTTCCTTGTGTAAGCTATTTTTACCCTAATGTACGCACGAGGAGCATATGATTATGCTTCGATAGATTATGATATGCTATCGTCTAGTGAATGGGGGCCAGTGTTTTTCTCTTAGACAATGTCACAGAGCAGATTTCGATCGCTTATGAAGTACATACGTTTTCGTTGTTGGAGTACAAGATCTCAGCGTCTCACTACAGATAAATTTCCATTGATGTCCGAATTATGGAATAGCTTTGTGGACAACTACATAGCTTGCTATAGTCCAAGTGAATACCTCACGATGAAAGAGCAGCTTTTTCCGCTAATGCTAGGTTTATGTGGAAAATAAACCAGACAAATTTGGGATAAAGTTTTGGGTATTAGCAGATGTTAATTCCAAATATTTCTGCAATAGGTTTCCGTATCTGGGGAAAAATGAGTTGCGCCCGCCGAACTAAAGTGTCCCCGAAAATGTTGTTTTACGTTTATTGCGTCCGTACCTGATATTAGGACGAAATGCCACGACAGATAATTTTTTCACGTCACTGACTTTGGCTAAAAAAAGGAGAAAGGCAGTAGTATTGTCGGCACAATGAATTGAATCAGACGTGAGATCCCTGAAGTACTTCGGACGTCAAAGGCTAATTTGTACGATTCCACAGTCCTAAAATATGATTATATCACAATGGCAGTATACCAAGGTAAAAAAAACCAAAAACGTATTCGTTATGAATACCATGCATCCCAGCATTGAATTAGATTTTACATAAAAAAGATTACCAAAGTCAGTCAGTTTCTACAGCTCCACAAAGTATGGAGTAGATATACTGGACCAAATGGCAAGGAAAAACACCACGCGAGCTGAATCTCACCAATGACCTGTGCAAGTTTTACATATTATCCTGTATTTAGCTGCCATTAACGCATGGGTGATATACGAAGAGGTCAATTCACAAATTTCAGCCGCCATAAGTTCATTTTGAGGCTAGCTGATAAATAACTTAGTGAGTATATCAAGTCAGCCAAGCCATCACAGCCAAGGCCAGTCCCTTCCATTTCAGGTATACAAATTAGAAAAAGACATGTAAAGGGAATAAGCAGTGTCAGGTACAAGCATGTAAAGGGAATAAAACTATGGTAAAATATTCAAGATGCCAAAATATACTTGCGTAAAATGCACAGCAAGAAGTGAAAAACTTATACTATGTGTTATGTGTCATGAAAAATAAAGTCTGGGAAGGTTGAAATGATAGCAATATATATGGTGTAATGCTGTTACATACATTATATCACTACTCCCTGATTGCAAATAACAAACTTATATTTATTCTACAAAATGTGTATACACTAAACTACCACCATCTTTAATTTTATATTGAACAATTGGTGATAAATCAGTGTCGGCTTCCGCAGCGTTAAGCTCAACGATGGCGAGTGCCAGGGATTTGGGGGTCTGCGTATGGCGGTCGGAGATAATACATCTACATCTACATACTACCCCTCAAGCCGCCTCAATAGGCGTGTGGCGGGGGGTGTTAGGACACCAGCCGTTTACATATAAAAAGGAAACGCTCTAATGAAATTACGCCTAGGTTTGGTGGGCCCGTGCATCGAAGATCCAACCCGAAACAGACAACCACCTCTAGGGTGCTATATCCCCTCGGGTAGCCCTGGCGACCGCACCGATTTGCGGTGCGGCGTCCCGAATGTGTGGCTCCATGGTGGGTGGGGAGCTCGAGGGACGAATTTCTTTTTGGTATGGCGGATAAATTCCTTCCACCAAACAAAAGATCCCGTCCAGATTTGGGCGGGGGAGTATCGTGTGAAAGCTGCAGAAGGTATTTAGTCATGAAATGCCGAAAGGAAGGCGAGACGCTGCAGAAAGTGTCTCTCTTTGTCATACGCCGAGTGTTGTCAAGTACGATCCCAGGGGACCTAACATCTGCAAAAAAACTAAGAGACGGCACCCTACTAATAGAGACGATGAATGATACGCAAAGTGAGAGAATCCTTGAATTGAAGAAATTAAATAAAATAGAAATCGATGTACAGCTCCACCAATCTCTAAACACCAGTAAAGGTATAATTAGCTTCTATGACCTACTAGAAGCATGTAAATGGAATAAAACTATGGTAAAATATTCAAGATGCCAAAATATACTTGCGGAAAATGCACAGCAAGAAGTGAAAAACTTATACTATGTGTTATGTGTCATGAAAAATAAAGTCTGGGACGGTAGAAATGATAGCAATATACATGGTGTAATGCTGTTACATACATTGCATCACTACTCCCTGATTGTAAATAACATACTTATATTTATTCTATAAAATGTGGATACACTAAACTACCACCATCTTTAATTGTATATTGAACAATTGGTGATAAATCAGTGTATCCCAAAGTTTTTGTTTAAGTTGAATAACGAAATTGTTTATATATCTTATTCATTGCTTTAAATAATGTACATTTGAGTTAAAAATAAAATAATCTCCCTTCAAAATAGAATATAGGCGTGAAATCATTCATACACACCGCCAAAACGGGACAAAACACCTACCGGTCCAAATGATCGCTGCCAGCGCTTTTAGGTATGGGGAAAATCCGGCGCTTCTAGTGCTAGAAGTTCCCTAGCATAACTTTGATGCTGAGCACAATGTCTAGGGCTCAAAATAATTGTTACTGCTATGATATATCCTCAAAATTTGGTGGTTACATATCTTTCAATACAACTGGTCCAGCATAAAGTAAAAATTGGCGGAATTCTGTAGCCTTCCACCTTTTAACCTGTTCAACTACGTGGTTTTCTAGCGAACTCACTTTCATGGAAAGGAGATTAGATGAGCTAGCATAATGAGCCTGTGTTCCAATTTTAGTGTCACTGAAGCAAATATCCATATATGCTTAATTGTTCTTATCACCCTAAGACAAACTAAATGCATATAATCCAGAGGGAATGGTGTGATGAAGTTTATTCCGGGAATAACAGTAAGCGACGAGTTTTTTACATGAAAGTCTAAATCAATTTTGTTCAAAAAGCCCTCATTGGGTCCAAGGAGTTAAGTGGAATTAACGGAAAATAATTATGCCTGCATAAAAATTTCCTTCCTCAAGACATCTGGTACAGGAACTGTACCCTGCATGGCCTTTCATTCCTAAAATGAAAGACTTTGCAGGAGCATCACAACAAAACCCTTTCAAAGATACAAAAATCTTTTGACCATTCAGAATAATTCCATTATCAATAAAATTTGTCACATCTTTAATGAAATCTTGTAGAAAACTGTTGCAGTCACTCGGTTTCTTTTTACCATAATAGATACCAACAGGAAAAACTTATGCCTTCACCGACTTCAAATTTAACATGGAGGCTAAAATAGGCCATAATTCACCAGGATTGCTACTAAACAAAGAAAGTCCATCCATGCCTATCAACAATTCTATGGCTGTAACTGACCCTCTAACTTTAGTCCACATTCTTTGGAGACTACTTAAAAAGCCAATATGGAAATAAGAACCGGGATCGACAGGACGTGAAGCTACAGAAGTGGAGGTTTGATGTAAAGACCTACCATCTGCCGGCAATGACCGGAAATAGTCATGATGTTTAAGAATGCAAAGCAGGGCTGAGAGTGGAACTGTAGTGACCTGAACCTTGATAGACCAATCTCTTAAATCATTAACCAATTTTTCTTATGCCACACTGCTAGGGCAGATATCATCCTCTGAGTAATCAGATGAAGATAACTGAGGAATATTCTGCATAAAATGATGACCAGTTCTTGAACAAGCGTCAGAATCATTATCTTCAGAGATGACATTTAAAGAGTCATGATCAGAGTTTATTTTCACCAGCAACTGATTCCTGAAGACAGACTCACTCTTCATTTAAAAATGTGACATCAGAACTACAGTGACATTAGCCCCACTCTGGGGGAATCTTCTGTAACTCGGAGCTCTGGAACTTTCAGGCGAAAGATGCTAACGTTAGTTCCCATCGGTATTCTCTCTCTTGAAAGCTCGGAAGAATGATCTTGCAGACAGCTAACGCGGTATAGCTTTCTGCTAGCTTTGGGTAAGACTGGAGGCTGCCAATTCGGGATCTTCGAGTTACAGATTAGACACCCTTGTGGATCCGTCAATGATTTAGAGACAGATATTGCATAAACGCTTCAAATCCGTTGCATCTGTTCACATATAGTTTCAGATACATTCCATACGTAACATATATGCAATGGACAATAAAATAATATCCTGTCGTTTATAGGTGTTTTTTATACCATTAAAATTATTTAATGAAATCCTTGTAATAATATTTTTGTTTTACTTGCTTCGACGACTAAGGTCATTTCGCACTTATTGTCTGCCACGTGCATAAGGGTGTAACAGCACTTGGACGAATCGGACGATCACCCCTCCAAACTCGAGCCGAGCCCAACGATGCTTAACTTCGGTGCACGATCGGGAACCGGTGTTTCCATCGTGGTGGGCCGTTGCCCATGAAATCCTTATCCCTGATATCATGATTTGAAATTGTTAATAAAAAGCATTGCATAAATATTGCAGATTCATTCTGAATGTTTCTGCAATGAAGGTGAACCATTCTGTGCAACAGTGGTTCCCACACTAGTGGGATGCACCTTATTTGCCAGGAGTCAACTCTCTGTGATTGTCTTCCGAGTTCAGGGTAATTGATTGTGGATGAGACTTCCCTATCACCGCTTCCCAGCAGTAATTTTAATGACACCATCGCGTGAACTACCTTTCGTATGGCTCCAATCCTTCGACACAGTCTAAACTATTTTAGCAGTTTAAACAATTAGTTTAGTGGCCTATCTGACATGGGAGTCACTACCAGGAGCAATAGTAAATGCTCTTCTTATTGTTAGTCCAGATCTAGGGGTAGGGACGCGCAAGCCCTTCCACCGTATCAAGGTTGTGGTCCAAGGGAAGGGATTTTCAATGCATCAACATAAAATCAGGGATATTTGCAGGGTAGAAATAAGAATATATTTAGCGTTCGCAAGCATTCTATTAACTGTTTTAGTAATATTATTTGAACTAAATTTTCTTGACCTTTCTTGACTGAAATTGCAATATATTGTCGTAGTTTTCGTAACGTGCCGTTCACAAGTCATGGAAATTTTTGTTTAAACAGGCTTCAATCTAACACAGCCAACGACTACGCTGTCATTTGTTTTACTTTCACAATCGCAAGAAATACTGATAGGCGTCATAATTAGTATTAGGTGTTTGAGATATTTATTATAACTCAATAAACCATTTGGACGAACTTTTTAAATTTTAAGGTACCTAAAACAATTAATTAGGTATTTTTATGCAAGTCAGGTTTAAGCCTATAAATATACTTCATAAATCATTAGTACCTTAGTTCATAGGCCGCAAAAACATGCGTAGCTGCAAAATGAATGCTTGGATAAAAACGTCTTTCGATTCTCTTTATTATAAATTTAATCTGTTGTTCTTTTATCGTTTCTTTCATTCCAAGTATTTTCATTTAAATTGGAATAGAGTGCTCGAGATGATTCGGGGAAGCAGGTGAAATGAATAAGAAAATAGTTTGGATATGGCCACAACCGTCTCTGTTGTGGCTATGAATTTTTTGTTGAAATAAGAACCCATTAACAACCCACTGGAAACACGTGGTTTTTCTCCTGTAAAACTTGTAGCTCTCCTTGATTTCGAAAATGCGAATCAGGGACCTTTTGGACTAAGTGAGCTAAGTGAGCAAGGATCCTCTTGAAACTGAGAAATAGAGGGGATTTGGTTGATGTAGTGGCTGCAGTACTGGCCTCTCATCACGAGGACCCGGGTTTGAATCCAGGCAGTGGCGGAGGTTTTTATTTGGAATCCCGATCCGTACTTGCGTGCCTTATGGAGGGTGTTTAAAGCACAGTGCTTCCGTCTGTTGGATGAGACATCATACCGTGGTCCCCTTAGCGCCTGTCATTCAGAGAGGGCTAATTCCGACGCCTTGTTTCTTTCCAACCATCCTGAATTTCCCGAGAAATGGATATTTTGGATTGGGGCGCCCAGCGATCACTCCAAATCTTTAGGTCACCTTTGCATCTTCACCTCTACGGCGTGTGGCGCTTCTCGCCGTTAAAGTGCTGCCATCAGTCGTCCACATACCTAACTTCGCCCGAGAGAAATCAGCTCGCTCGAGGGGGTAAAGCGGGAAAGTTAACACAACACTGTGGGAACCTCGATGAGCAAACCGGAAAATTTCAGTCTTTCTTGAAATAAATGGGCTGAGTAAGCAATCGAAGATTATGCATGGAAAATATTATGTTCTCGGCTAAAGTTCTTGTCTTGGATCATGCAAGAATGTGGAATGGATGCTATTGTAATGGACAAATGTGTGTGAAAAGAGAGTCCTTTGTAAGTTTAGCCATGTTGAGAGAATCTATGTGGGGGGAAAAGTAAAACATTCATATCAAGACAATTAATAGTGTGAGCGAACGGGGCAGACCGAGAAAGTCATAGGCGAGTTGGCGAGTCATAGGTAGAATAGACTTTAAGAGGAGGAATATCACGAGCCTTATGAATTAGACAGCGTGTATGAAGGAATGCATGAGCGTAACCGAAGCAAAAGAGGTATGGCAGGTAGAAGTTACTCCAATAGAGCCTGTTTAAATGGTGTAACACCAGTAATTGCGCTCTTTTTATTCGGCCTTCTCTGAAATACTGGATACGAATGCATATTTTCTACTGAATGAACTGTTCTCGAGATCGATCGTTGAGCCTTGTTGCCCTCGACATGAGTCAGCCACGTGCAATTTGTTGTTGAATTAAGGCTGTCAGCAGGTGTTGAAAGAATGAGTTCGGTATTCAGAGCGTAAATATTCATTCGATCGTTCGTTAGTGACTTGAAATCCTTCTATGGATATCAATAGTAGTAACTTCTTCTTATCTCATGAATAACGAAGTCTTGTTATAGAAGCTTTGTATAGAATCTTGTTTTATCTGCCCGCGAAGACAACGTTTATGCATTGAGTCGTCTCAGAAACGGGAATATGGTGCAAGAAACGGATGTTTTCGATTTGAGAATATCTTTCCATAAATACCCCGCTGCCCTATGAATCGCCTCAAGAGCGCGTGACAGGGGGGGGCTTTGAAACCAGTCATGGATCAAGGAAGGAAAATTGACAATCGGAGAAAAGATAAGGTGGAAAAAAATGTGCACTACTTGATTCAGTGGATGGTTTGTTAGGCCAGGTAGTGGTTACAAAGAGAGACCGATTTACAGACATGGTTCTGACTGCTCTAATCTGATTGGAAATTTTTGCGAAAGTGGATCCGACAATTCATTTTCAATGATATAAGGAGGTGGGAGGGATTTTAATGTTTCGAATGAGAGTGACTGGACTCTAATGCCTGGTTGTTTTGCCATTTTGATGGAGCTTGGGTTCGAATCCCGGCATTGGTGGAGATTTTTCAGTTGAATCCCGATTCCTGCTTGCGGAGAGTTTTTCAAGTGCAATTCACCCGGTGTCGGATGCCTCGGTCAAATGTGCCGGAGCGAATCAGCCGACTCGACGCGATTTCATCATTGAGTGGGTGGGAAGGTTGGTAGAGGAAAGATTATTTGAGGCACGGAAAAAGGGTGGAGAGAAACCCAGTGCCGGCGTTAGCCTGCTCTTAACGATAGGCACCTAGGTGTCAAGGTGGCGCCAAAACTAATGATTTGACCCGTGTATGTATCCTTTAGAGAAACCGATGATTCAATCTTTTTGCTATTGATCTGAATTGCTAAGTCCAAAAAAAGTTGAGTGAACCATTTAATTTTATAACACTCGTTAACTAATGAGCGTAGATGAGACGAGAAATTATCAAGCCGGCTAATTAAACCTGACCATATTAAATAGACCAATGTGGTGTACACAGGGGTACCAACATGAAACGTTTTTCACTAGAGGAATAAGGGAAGAGAATAGTTCTTTTACAAAAATGTTCATGTGGATGTTTGCTTATAGAGTAGAGTTTTGAGTGGAGTAACCAAGTTTATTTTCATAAGAATGAATAACAGATTCTATTACTTTACGTCTGAAACGACCTTTGTATACGACTCGCAGTTTAGGAAACTATTTTCCTGATGATGTCGCGAAGCAATGGAACCCGGGTCGTGAGAAAGAAATGAAACTTATGTGGGAAACAGAAATTCATCATTTCAGTATTTTTACATGTTTTCGACTTGTTGGTTAATTACTGAGAGGAGGCGAACGACAACAGGCAATTTGCTCCAAAAAGGAAGAACGGTTTGCTGATTTGAGAGGAGTTTGCGAATAAGGGTGAATGGTTTGCTCATGTGGGGGGAGTGGAGGAAGGCTGCAGGGAAACCCGTGATTGGCTTAAGCCTTCTCACACAGGAAGGCGCCTAGTAGGGTCCAAGGCTTAACGTCCCATCCGACGGACGGAGTGTCACATCTTTAAGTGCTCTCCATAAATATCTATATAAGAACTGTTTGATGTATTTAAGGTCAGTAGCGTAGTCAGGGGGAGGGCAGGGGGGTGAATGTACCCCCCATCCCCTGTGTTCTGGCGCCCCTAAGCCTGTGAATGTTTCCATTCTAAAGTCCCAAATACGAACGTGAATCAAATTCATAACTTAATTATCAACAATATATTCTACAAGGTCTACAAGTTTGGATCATAGTATATTACCAAGAAAATAATACAGTAAAATTATATGGCAGCATGTTAAGTTTAGTAATCTGGTGAATTTATAAGTCGGTGTCCCCTAAAACATTTGCCTCTCCCTCACCCCCGGCGCCCCCATGACCCAAAACTTGGCTTCGCCACTGTTAAAGGTGCGCATAGACGACAAATAATACGTACTGTTTTATTATTCATCGGCACCTAAAACTTTCATGCAAACAATGAAGTGTTATACAAATAAACAGTGTGGTGCCTGTGCTCCGAATCGTCACCTCACACCCTTATACCTCAGCTGCCGTTTTCGATCTCTTCACCATTGGTCTTACAACCATGAAGTTGGTTGACAGCAGCGCTTCATTCCACCCTGTCCCCTGCCGTAAAGCGAAACGATTTTTGCATGACTATTTCAACGTACTGCTTTCAGAAAGGTAATAGTAATGTCTTTTAACACAGCAGTCGTTTTTTCATCATGAGTGCTTCTTGGCTTGAGCTATTCTTTGTTTCATATCTGTTGGATTTCCTCCATTCCATTTCACGAAGCTTCTAAGGTAAATAAATGTAGGATTCCAGTTGTTTGGCTAGTCTCCCTGTAGCGTAATGCCTGCCTTCAGCTCCTCTTTTCCACATGTAAGGATTTTCGCATCACGAACGCATTTATGGTGGCGGAAAAAAATAATTGAAGTGTTTTTCTTCCTCCCTCTGTTATCGATTTATTTTGTTACCGCAGATGAAGCATAAATTTATGAGGGGGATATGGTTGGTTTGATGGCCTCTCTCTGATATAAAATTATTTTGATACCGTAGCTGAAGCATAAAGTTACGAGGAGGATCAGGATGGTGTGATGGCCTCTCTCAGTTATCGATTTATTTTGTTACCGTAGCTGAAGCATAAAATTACAAGGAGGATCAGGATGGTGTGATGGCCACTCCCTGTTATCGATTTATTTTGTTACCGTAGCTGAAGCATAAAAAATGAGGGGGATCAGGTTGGAGTGATGGCCTCTCCCTGTTATCGATTTATTTTGTTACCGTAGCTGAAGCATAAAATTACGAGGAGGATCTGTTTGGTGTGATGGCCTCTCTCTGTTATTGATTTATTTTGTAACCGTAGCTGAAGCATAAAATTACGAGCGTGATTAGGTTGGTGTGATGGCATCTCTCTGTTATCGATTTATAATGTTACCGTAGCTGAAGCATAAAATTACTAGGGTGATCAGGTTGGTGTAATGGCCTCTCCCTGTCATACTATTATTTTGTTACCATAGCTGAAACATAAAATTACGTGGCTGATCAGGTTCGTGTGATGGCATCTCTCTGTTATCGATTTATTTTGTTACCGTAGCTGAAGCATAAAATTACGAGGGGGATCAGGTTGGTGTGATGGCTTCTTTCTGTTATCGATTTATTTTGTTACCGTAGCTGAAGCATAAAAAATAAGGAGGATCAGGTTGGTGTGATGGCCTCTCCCTGTTAGTGATTTATTTATTTGGTTACCGTAGCTGAAGCATAAAATTACGAGGAGGATCTGTTTGGTGTGATGGCCTTCTCTGTTATTGATATATTTTGTAACCGTAGCTGAATCATAAAATTACGAGCGGGTTTAGGTTGGTGTGATGGTTTCTCTCTGTTATTGATTTATATTGTTTCCGTAGCTGAAGCATAAAATTACGAGGAGGATCAGGATGGTGTGATGGCCTCTCTCTGTTATCGATTTATTTTGTTACCGTAGCTGAAGCATAAAAAATAAGGAGGATCAGGTTGGTGTGATGGCCTCTCCCTGTTAGTGATTTATTTATTTGGTTACCGTAGCTGAAGCATAAAATTACGAGGAGGATCTGTTTGGTGTGATGGCCTTCTCTGTTATTGATATATTTTGTAACCGTAGCTGAATCATAAAATTACGAGCGGGTTTAGGTTGGTGTGATGGTTTCTCTCTGTTATTGATTTATATTGTTTCCGTAGCTGAAGCAAAAAATTACGAGGGGGATCAGGTTGGTGTAATGGCCTCTCCCTGTCATCCTATTATTTTGTTCCCATAGCTGAAACATAAAATTACGTGGCGGATCAGGTTCGTGTGATGTCATCTCTCTGTTATCGATTTATTTTGTTACCGTAGCTGAAGCATTAAATTACGAGGTGGATCAGGTTGGTGTGATGGCCTCTCTCTGTTATCGGTTAATTTTTTTACCGTAGCTGAAGCATAAAATTACGAGGGGGATCTGTTTGGTGTGATGGCCTCTCTCTGTTATCGATATTTTTTTTATCGTAGCTGGAGCATAAAATTACGTGGGGGATCAGGTTGGTGTGATTGCCTCTCTATGTTAATGATTTATTTTGTTACCGTAGCTGAAGCATAAAATTACGAGGGGGATCAGGTTGGTGTGTTGGCCTCTCTCTGTTATCGATATATTTTGATACCGTAGCTGAAGCATTAAATTAAGAGGGGGATCAGGTTGGTGTGATGGCCTCTCTCCGTTATCGATTTATTTTGTTACTGTAGCTGAAGCATAAAATTACGCGGGGGATCAGGTTGGTGTAATGGCCTCTCTCTGTTATCGATTTATTTTGTTACCGTAGCTGAAGCATAAAATTACGAGGGGGATCAGGTTGGTGTGATGGCTAGAGTACAAAACCTTCACGACTTTAATGCAAGGGTTAGAACCCCGGCTGTAGCGGTGATTTATCAGTTTAGTCCTGATTCCCGTTAGTACGTTTTGTTGAGGGCACTGCAAGGGGCGTGCCAATATTCGTCGGAGGCGGCATAAACTTAATACCGTTTGTCGGATGTCTTTGACGGGGAAGGATATGAAGCCAAAAATGTTGTTTTCAAAGCACTTGGTCTCTCGTCGCCGCTGTCGTGTTCTATTAAATAAAAAATCTCCTTTTCACGATATGGCGCTGTAAAAGATGATGCAAGTTTGTTTGGTCCTGAAAAGATGAAGTAAGATGGTTTTCTTTTAAAGTTGGTACTAATCATAACGGAAAAAAACAAATCGAACTTCCGTTAAACATAGATCATTTTAAAAGGAATAGTTTTTGGTGATGGGGAGTAATAGGAAAATCCAACAAACATAAATGCCATATAGCGGTACTTCACCTTTGAATTCAACATTTTCTGGAGAATGCAAGTTTCATAGAATCTCCGTAATTGTGAGAACAAAATGCTAAAACGTGTGAACAATCAAGTGGCAAGCAAGTCCTCATTCAGGAATAGTTGGCATGGATTGATTTTCGATCGTATGCTTTTATATCGGCTGTTTAAGAAGCTTATTTAACAGATTACTCAGTAAACCTCTACGCCTCAACGGAAAGTAATTTTCAAGCGGTTTTGGGTAAATGTTAGATTTGAAATGCTCAGTGAGCAATTAATTGGTAAAAATATTTTTTAAACTCATCTTATAGTACAGGGGTCACCAAACTTCGGCCCGGTGGCTGGATGCGGCCCGCATGGTCCTCTTGTCCTGCCCGTGGAGACCTTTTAGTGTACAGAAAAAAATTACAGAAATTTACGTGTATCATACCAAGATCAGCAGCCGCTTACGTGGACGTTATTTTTATAGCGAATTAAAATAGAGACGCGCAGTAGTGCGTTATGTTTTCGAATCGATAACTACATTGCAAAATTTTATTCGTTGCTTCTTTTTCTACTTCCGTTCACAGTCAATGAGATGATATAACGCCATCTAGTGGCGGAGTTTTTAAATGGTTTGCTGCTGGTTCAAGACTTGACTATTTTGATCACAGTTTGCCAGTTGCGGTTGACTGCTGCGATGAGGAGGTGTTCGTGTCAGTTAGCGTCTGATTGCAAAACATGTTGTAATCTATTTTATTTAGTGATAATTTACTTCGCGTAATTACTAATCAGTGTGTTTAAAGTATTGGGAATGTCATTAGTGTATTAAGAATTTTTCGAATATTCTTAAGAGGAAACATGGCGATGGCCGAAAAGCGGAAAAGAAAAATAAACGATGAGTGTCGGCAATTTCAAGAAGAATGGATTTTGAAATACTTATTCGTCAAATCCGACAAGAAAGAATTGTGTGTGATTTGCAACGAAACCGTGGCTGTGATGAAAGAATACAACCTGCGCTGTCATCAACAAGGCAAACATCAGAAGAAATATGCAGTTGGAGGGTAAAGTCCGTGCCGAAAAATTTTATATATTACAAAATTAACTCACATCTCAGGGGACATTGTTCAGTAAATCCGGAAATAAAAAATGAACTCTTAACTAAGGACAGTTATAAAGCTGCCTACATCCTGACTTAAAGTGGCAAATTGTTGCAGATGCTGAAGTAGTGAAGGAATGTTAGCTGGAGGATGCCCGGAAACTCTGTCCAGCAAAGTCAAAACAATTTGAAAATGCAGCTTTGGTTGCGAATACCATTTCCCGCCGTGTTGCAGACATGGGGAAAACTTTGTGACTAAAATAGCAAAAAATGCAAGCAAGTTTCGCCATTTTTCAATTGCAGTGGATGAATCGCTGGAAAGGTGTTCCACCTCTCAATGCTTTTGTGTTCATTAGAGGTGTGAATGAAGACATGAACATAACACAAGAGCTGGCTTCCCTACGTAGCATGTATGGTACTGCTACTGGGGAGGATATATTCAATGAATTGAAAAAAAACATTTGCTGATTATAACTTGGGCTGGACTAACCACAGTTGACAGATAGTTGATGGAGGAAAAGCATTAGTGGCATAGTGAAAGGCTTGGTTGGAATAGTGGATCAGATGTGTAATGAGAAAAACATTTTAATACCAATGTTCCTGCACTGTATTATTCACCAGCAAGCTTTGTGTGCTAAATATGTGGACATTAGCAGTGTACTGAATCCTGTTGTAAAGATGGTGAATTTAATAAGGTCACATGGGCTCAACCATAGACAGTCCATAGACATGTTGAAAGATACAGACACAAAAGCGCAAACTATATTATACAGCAAGTTGTGAGAAAGTTCTGAGCAAAGTATTTAAGTTAAGAAAGGAAATAGTTGACTTACTGGAAAGTAAAGGCAAGCCACAGAAACTATTGTTTGATGAAGAGTGGGTATGGAAATTGACCTTTGCTGCAGACATAACTAGTCATTTAAATTTTCTGAACCTAAAACTACAAGGTGAGGGAAATTTAGTTTCTGATATGTACACCCCCACCTAAAGGCCTTATGATCCAAACTTGACTTCTTTTTTCAACAAGTACAGGTCAACAACTTGACGCCCTTTCAGCAGTACAAAGTCTTCATGGCTGAAGCAACAACTGAGTTCACCACGTCATTTGCATGCGAGATCATCAAAGACCTCCAGTTTAAGTTTCAGCAGCGGTTTTCTGACTTGGATTCGGAGGCTGAAGAAGCGAGACTGTTTTAAAACCCATTTGAAGCAATTGTGGCCAGTTACCCAGATGAACTGCAGCTGGAGGTCATTGAGTTGTAGGCAAATAACCTCCTTAAGGACAGGTTTAAAGAAGGACTGGTGGGTTTTTACCAGTTTTTTCCCAAGCAAGACTTTCCTAATGTCAAAACCTTTGCATCAAGGTACGTTTCAATCTTTGGAACAACATACCTGTTAGAACAAACATTTTCAAGAATGAAATACGTGAAGAACAATTTGAGAAGAAACTTTTCCGATGATAATCTTAGGTCACTGCTGATGTTAGGGACATCAAACCTAAAGCCAGAAATGTCTGCTATTTTTGCATCCAGGAAACAATTTCACTATTCCCACTAGTACAGGTGTTCAAGTGTACTTTATCAATGCGTTATTAAATAATAACTGAATAAAATAATATTAAATAAATAATTTAAATCAACATCCATGTTTTGATTTTTTAGACCTCGAGTGTGTAGTCGCCCCCCGATTTGCTGTTTGATAGTTAATGTGGCTCTCGGGCTGAAACGTTTGGATACCCCTGTTATAGTAGATCGATAGGTACTTTCAAATTTTCAAAGCAGTTGATAACAGCAACTGATTGCTGTTATGCCTTCCCCAACACTTACTACGCATTTTTCACACTTTTAATACCATTCCTGTCAATGCAAATTATTTTAAGAGATTAAGTCCGAATAATTAACGTATAAACATATCACCACCAGCCACACACAATCCAGGGCAGCACATAAATTATGCTTGTAATCACTGGTATGCCGCAATGTACACGCAAACAAAACACACGAAAAAACTTACTTTAAATATTAAGACCAAAAATCACACAGTTGTTCATTGCACAATGAAACTTAGTAATGCCTAAATTATTTAAAACTTAAAATTAAATGCTTCACTGGGATAATTTTCTTTAAATTGTCACAGTTAAAATCCTTAACAAGACGTGCGATCGTAACTATCTTCCAATATAGCTTTGCACAGCATTTTAGACCACTATTCTCATTTGAAGTCCAAGCATAGTATGTTTCATATGATTTATTGTTCACAAAATATATCACACTGCGATACTTCTTCAAATATAATACAAATTAACAACGAAAAATAACTATTCTGCGATCGATATAATGGCCGCTTCGGCACTACTTTGGCGCCATAGCAAAGCGTAAGCACAGGTCAATACAAATACCAACAGTAAAGCGTAAAAGATCGCAGTTGTTCGTGATCATGAATATAGTAATTATATTCATGTTCGTGATTATATACAATATGCACTTAATTATATAAAATATTACGTACAGTTGTTAACAATACTCACTTTTAGCAAACTTGCAGCAAGCCACCGACAAGTGAAAATCAAGTCTAGTGCGAACTTGCATCAGACTTGCATGGTGTCTTGCTACCAACTTTCTGCAAACTTTCAAAGCAAGGAAAGTCTAGCAAGTGAAAATCAAACCTAGAGAAACTTGCTGCAAACTTACGTGCTATCTGGGGAAACAACCGTATTGGACCCATTGTACACAGCGGCCTCATGAAAAGTTTTGGAATTATTTCAAGTTCATTAATGCTCCGAAGATGCGGAATAATCCTCAAAACAAATTGATCGTCGAGATACCGTTCGCAAAAGTTTTAAAGATTTCCTTCTCCTCTCCCTTTAGTATAAGCTCAACATTGGAAGATAATTCATTTTTCCTGCCATGGGCGCCCATACAATATTTTCCAGGGGGGGCCAAGACATCCCGAGGAGCCCTCTCCTAGAAGGTTTAGTAAATTTGAGGTATCAGGAGTACATTTTTGGAACATCTAAGACTAATGACAGTTTTCTAAATTTGTTACTAAAATATTAATTTAATCCTGCAAATACAATAAATAAATTAAATTTTCCCTTCCCATTTTTTATTTCTCCCGTGAGGCTAGGGGGGAGGGCGGCCGCGGCCCCCCCTTGCCCCCGTGTATTGGCGCCCATGATTCCAGCAATCGCTCCAACCCATTACCTTTGGTTTACATAGCCGTCTTCAGGTACGTAAATTAGAACTCCTTCCTCGTAGATCCTGCGAATAAGTTCGAAAAACAATTTCCTCTCCTTACTACTTATATTCTTCAGTAGCTCCCAAGGTAGGTTATCGAATCCCACGGCTTTTCTACCCTTCATATCTCTTAATGCCCTCTCTATTTCGCTGTCAATAAACTCTGAACCGAGGTTATCCTTATCTATTGTTCCTTCATCCTCTAGATCAGGGGTCTCCAAACTTTTCATCCCAAGGGCCGCATTAACTATCAAACAGCAGTTCGGGGGCCGATTACACACTCGAGGTCCAAAAAAATAGAAACAAAACATGAATGTTGTTTTTAAATATTTATTTGACATAATATATTATTCAATTATTATTTAATAACACATTGATACACTATACATGAACACCTATATTAGTGGGAATGGTGACATTGTTTCCTGGATGCGAAAATAGCAGACATTTCTGGCTTTAGGTTTGATGTCCCTAACATCAGCAGTGACCTAAGATTATCATCGGAAAAGTTTCTTCTCAAATTGTTCTTCACGTATTTCATTCTTGAAAATGTTTGTTCTAACAGGTATGTTGTTCCAAAGATTGAAATGTACCTTGATGCAAAGGTTTTGACATTAGGAAAGTCTTGCTTGGGAAAAAACTGGTAAAAACCCACCAGTCCTTCTTTAAACTTGTCCTTAAGGAGGTAATTTGCCTACAACTCAATGACCTCCAGCTGCAGTTCATCTGGGTAACTGGCCACAATTGCTTCAAATGGGTTTTAAAACAGTCTCGCTTCTTCAGCCTCCGAATCCAAGTCAGAAAACCGCTGCTGAAACTTAAACTGGAGGTCTTTGATGATCTCGCATGCAAATGACGTGGTGAACTCAGTTGTTGCTTCAGCCATGAAGACTTTGTACTGCTGAAAGGGCGTCAAGTTGTTGACCTGTACTTGTTGAAAAAAGAAGTCAAGTTTGGATCATAAGGCCTTTAGGTGGGGGTGTACAGATCAGAAACTAAATTTCCCTCACCTTGTAGTTTTAGGTTCAGAAAATTTAAATGACTAGTTATGTCTGCAGCAAAGGTCAATTTCCATACCCACTCTTCATCAAACAATAGTTTCTGTGGCTTGCCTTTACTTTCCAGTAAGTCAACTATTTCCTTTCTTAACTTAAATACTTTGCTCAGAACTTTCTCACAACTTGCTGTATAATATAGTTTGCGCTTTTGTGTCTGTATCTTTCAACATGTCTATGGACTGTCTATGGTTGAGCCCATGTGACCTTATTAAATTCACCATCTTTACAACAGGATTCAGTACACTGCTAATGTCCACATATTTAGCACACAAAGCTTGCTGGTGAATAATACAGTGCAGGAACATTGGTATTAAAATGTTTTTCTCATTACACATCTGATCCACTATTCCAAACAAGCCTTTCATTATGCCACTAATGCTTTTCCTCCATCAACTATCTGTCAACTGTGGTTAGTCCAGCCCAAGTTATAATCAGCAAATGTTTTTTTTCAATTCATTGAATATATCCTCTCCAGTAGTAGTGCCATACATGCTATTAAGGGAAGCCAACTCTTGTGTAATGTTCATGTCTTCATCCACACCTCTAATAAACACAAGCAATTGAGAGGTGGAACAGCTGTCCGGCGATTCATCCACTGCAAATGAAAAATGGCAAAACTTGCTTGCATTTTTCACTATTTTAGTCACAATGTTTTCCCCATGTCTGCAACACGGCGGGAAATGGTATTTGCACTCAAAGCTACATTTTCAAATTGTTTTGACTTTTCTGGACAGAGTTTCCGGGCATCCTCCAGCTAACATTCCTACACTACTTCACCATCTGCAACAGTTTGCCACTTTTAATCAGGACGTAGGCAGCTTTATAACTGTCCTTAGTTAAGAGTTCATTTTTTATTTCCGGATTTACTGAACAATGTCCCCTGAGATGTGAGTTAATTTTGTAATATATAAAATTTTTCGGCACGGACTTTACCCTCCAACTGCATATTTCTTCTGATGTTTGCCTTGTTGATGACAGCGCAGGTTGTATTCTTTCATCACAGCTACGGTTTCGTTGCAAATCACACACAATTCTTTCTTGCCGGATTTGTCGAATAAGTATTTCAAACTCCATTCTTCTTGAAATTGCCGACACTCATCGTTTATTTTTCTTTTCCGCTTTTCGGCCATCGCCATGTTTCCTCTTAAGAATATTCGAAAAATTCTTAATACACTAACGACATTATCAATACTTTAAACACACTGATTAGTAATTACGCGAAGTAAATTATCACTAAATAAAATAGATTACAACATGTTTTGCAATCAGACGCTAACTGACACGAACACCTCCTCATCGCAGCAGTAAACCGCAACTGGCAAACTGTGATCAAAATAGTCAAGTCTTGAAAAAGCTGCAAACCATTTAAAAACTCCGCCACTAGATGGCGTTATATCATCTCATTGACTGTGAACGGAAGTAGAAAAAGTAATTAGCGAATAAGATTTTGCAATGTAGTGATCAGTTGGAAAACATAACGCACTACTGCGGGCCTCTATTTTAATTCGGTAAAAACATAACGTCCACGTAAGCGGCTGCTGATCTTGGCAGGATACACGTAAATTTCCGTAGACAAAAAGGTCACCACGGGCCGGAAAAGAGGACTATGTGGGCCGTATCCGGCCCGCGGACCGTAGTTTGTAGACCCCTGCTCTAGATCTATGTTAAAGGGACTATTCTCGCTGTCATATAGCTCATCTCTGTATTCTTTCCATCTTTCCTGGATATCTTCCTGTTCGATTAATATCTTCCCTGTTTTGCTCTTTACCTTTAGCATCGTTTGACCTCTCTTACCACCCGATAACATATTCACCTTTGCGTACAAAGCCCCCACTTCCCTCTCCTCCTGCATTTTTTCCATTTCCTCGCATTGTCTCACCAGGTTTCTTTTGCCCGATTGGTCACTCGCCTGAGTTTATTATTCAATTCCTTGTACTTCCTCTTGCCTACGTCGGTGTTCACGTTTTTCCATATCCTTCTCTCCTCCATTTTCTTAATCATTTCTTCCGTAACCCATTGTTTCTTAACCCTCTTCTTTTCCACCGTTCCTATTGTTTTCTCTGCCCCTCCTGCCATGCCTGTTTTTATAACCTCCCATCTTCTCTCTATTGTACCCATCCGCTTTGCTTCACCTATGTTCTTTTCTACCATCTCTTGGTATTCCCTCCTTTTCAACCCTTTCAACGCTTCAAGGTTCCATCTCTTTATCTTCCTACCTTTACAAAGCCTATTGAATCTAACTTCACACTTCATCATCACCAAGTTATGATCTGAGTCTGCATCCGCCCCTGAATAGCTACGCGAGTTTTTTTACACTGTTCCTAAATCTCTTGGCTTACCATTATATAATCAATTTGGTATCTCCCAGTATCACCTGGCTTTTTCCATGTGTACCTACGCCTGGGGTGATTTTTAAACCAAGTGATTGTCATTACTTAATTTATTTCTTCTACAAAATTCAACTGCCTTTTCACCGAGATCATTTCTTCTTGTACTCCAATTTCCAGCATTCTCACCCTCAATTACCATTCCTTTACTATCAAGAAATGCCTCTTTACTCATGATCATAGGCTAAGCCAATGGTATGACTAGCTGGGAATTTTCTCTCTCTCTCCTAATTTTAATTCAAAAATTTATACTCTCTCATGCATATTTTTCAAATAACTAAAATTAGAAATTCTGTTTCGTGAACATGTTTTGGAAGAGATTGTTGTCATTTATTAAGTAAGCATGTTTTACTTAGGAATTGAAATAAAATGAAAATTAATTGGTGCATGTGGACAATATAAATGAGTGGAAGTGAGTGTAATGCTGGAATACATAAACTGTGGATTTTAATCAAAGCTGATTATAATTGTAAAAAATTTGCACTTTTTATAAAAACCATTCACCTCATGGTCAGTTGATTAGAAGGGCAACAACTTGTGTTGGACTGTGCTATTGGGAAATCATGTGCTCTGAGAGCAGTTTATTGTTTTTGATATTTGTGTATGAAATGTTTAATTCTTTTGAATGAATATTAAATGTCTGTTCTGCTGGGGGTGTTTTTCTTAGGTTGAAAAACATGCCCTGAGAGCAGTGGCCAGTTTCTTGTTGCTGATATGTGTGTATGAAAGTTTTGAATCGTTGAATATAGGTATATTCAACCTGTGTTCTGCTGGGGCTTCTATGGCTGGAAATGGTAGACTCAGAGAGCAGTGGCCATTTTCTTCTATTTCATATGTTTGTATGAAAGTTTTGATTCTTTGAATAAACTGTCAACATGGGTTCTGCTGAAGATGTTCTTCTATGGTTTATAAAGAGGCAGTTAACTACCTTCAAAGGAGAATTTAAAGCTTGCATAGCTGTTGTTCTACATATGAATAGGGGTATTGGTTATATATAATATTATATTTACGCTGAAATTTAAATGAAAAGTGGACTTTATGAGGCATGTTTTTTTTAGAGCATTATCATCCTAATATTTATTTTTCTAGCAGTCTTTTGGCATGATGGATTAATTTTGCACCAGAACAATAGTGTTAGCAGTATTCACATCTTAGAAATAGAAAATAAATGATGAAAAATGAACTCAGTTATTGCTTGATAACACATTAATAACAGGCAAAACATTTCTGCTGGAGATTGACAAGTGCAAGACAAGTAGGAGTGCAATGTGGCAGGACATTCAGCCACCCACGTAGAAAAATGTGCTCTGTAACTGGGATGGAAAATTGGGTGTATTTGATCGGTATTCAAACCTCTTTAACTGGGGTGTAACTAAGAGTGAATTGAAATAAGCTCCACCCAAGTTGCACCCCAGTTACTGACCAGCTGGAATAGAACTGGGGTGCATCCATAAATGCACCCACGTTACAGATGAGTTGACACATCCTTACCACTGACAACACAAGTGGAACTGGGGTTGAAAATCAACCTGTCATACAGAGGAGTTACAACCCTGATGCACCTCAGTTCCACATTTCTAATACATAATGTTTTCCTGATCACCCCTTAGCACTCCTGTGACACCCCAGATACAGTGTACATTTTACCAGTACAGCCCTACATAGTCCCCGTTTCAACCCTGGTACAGAGGAAAAATATTTGCCAGGGTAACGTTATGATCTCCCTAATAGTGACACTTGTGTTCTTCCTACTGAAAGATACATGTGCCATGCATTGAACGGATTTATTGATAGAAAAATTCATCATGAGCTACACAAAAAACCAAATGCTTACTCTTAGCATTACTTAGGTTCATGCATGGCCATGGTACCCCTGTGGGTAGGGCAATGAAGAATTCTCCCACAGCATCCCTGCTTGTCGTAAGAGGCGACTAAAAGGGTGATCTTGGTCAAAAATAAACTTGGTTATATTCCACACAAATTTATTAAAAACACGAGCGGTTTCGACCTTTACAGGTCATTCTCAAGAGTTACAATATTTGAAAACAGACAGGGCGGTATATATATGTGTGTGTGTGTGTGTGTGTGTGTGTGTGTGTCGGTCTCACGATGGTTGAATGGAGGGGGGGATCTCCAAGGACAGTGGTGATTGGAAGGCTATAAAAATCTGGGGGTGGTAGGGAAGGTCAAGAAAGGAAAGTCAGCCGGCAAACAACTGGTAACCAAGTTTATTTTCGACCAAGATGTATTCATTCCACGAAGTGAACTCGCAGACCACTGATTTTATAAAAGGGTGATGCCTGAATGGGTGCATAGGTTAAAGATCTGAGCTACGCCACACTTACTGGCATGCAGTCCATCTGCACGTTCAATTCAGTGGAATTATGTATCACCAGGTGGAGTTCTCTTGTATAAAATGAAGTAACTTGTGTCTTTCAATGACATTTGTATTCATTATGACTCAGGCTTCTAGCAATATTAACCTTTATCGTTCGGATTAAAATTCCCGCTTTGGACGTTGTTTGCCGTCAGTCACGTCACAGCAGCCTCACTCGTAGCAGACGTCACAGAGGAAAATAGTCTCCGAATATTCCCTGTAACTTCACAAATCAATCTCACGGACATATCACAACCATAAATGCACTGGAATACTCTTCATGAATACATAACGGGAGAAGCAACACGGACGACAAAATGCTTGTGACTGCCATAGGAATTATGGGATAAATTTCTGGTTTAGACACGTTGCGTGTACACGTCCTTGGAACACAAGAGAGCATGTTGATTTCTCATTACAGCTTAAAAAATTTAGCCTAAATTTTATGGATACGAACAAAATATTTAATATTGAAATTATAGGTCCCCCGCAAAGGTATTTTTAGTTCACCTCTGAACACATATCAAGCAATTGATAAAATAAAAGATAGAAATGACAGAATATATTTCCCAAAGTGTATAATAATATATTTTTCCTTGAGGATGACTATTCATTTTATTCCTTTTTCTCCGCGTTATAGTTGCAAATTATGTAGATCTGCAGTTCATGGGTCACCTTTTAAAACATTGTAAATGTAATTGAAGAGTTTGATACTTAGCATTGGTGTTGCAAATGACCTCAATTGGTTGCAAAAAGTAATCAGTACACACCATTACACCCTTGAGAAAGGGACTTAACATTTTTTCAAAAATAAATAATACACATTTCCTGAGGGAAGCCATGTAACTGAGTATTCAATTTTCGCACTTGTGAAGCCACGTTTTTTTAGTAGAAAAGATTAGCTGAGTGTTAATCCGCGTTTGGAAGTCAATGCGAACGAATGACACAGACAGTAACATTTGCATCAGCATGTTCTTATAGCAGTTTATATATATATATATATATACTAAGCATGACATAAATCTCTTGTCAGTGAGTCGCCACTTCATATCTAAACGACGGAAAGAAGACACCTGTGTAGGTAGATACTATTAGAGAGACAGGGTACGAAGATAATAATGAAAGGGTTTACTGCCCTTATCGATCTCTATGTACTTCGAATGGCAAAGGGCATTCTGCTAAAAAATCACTTCTCACTGAGTCCATCACCGTAATTTTCCGACGACCAGCGGACGGAATCTAAAGGCCGCCATTCACGTACGAGCCTTGCTCGCGAGTCCGGCTCGGCGAGCCTCACTCTGGAGCCAGGCTCGAGTCAATTTCACCAGACACGGGGGAAGGGAATTCAAGCGCGGCTCAGGAGTTTCAGTAACCAACATGAATTCAACCAAGTAGGTTGCAGCGACGGTGATGAATGCGGTACAGGTATTGAATGAATGAGATATGTTTGGAAGAGTGAAGAAAAGAAAAAGGAGGGACTTGTGGGCTAAAACCTGGTTGCTTGAGAAAAACAGATTTACTCACTTAAAAAAAATCTAGATCAAAACATCAGGGCACATAAAATTCTTGCTGAAAAGTGCGGTACACATGGTTCCAAGGTCTATATAAACTCAAACTGTCCTTGCAATTAAGAATGTTCGCTTTTGTGGATACGCGGGTATGGCGCGGGATCACCACACACGCACGAGCCACTAGCGAGCTGACGGCGAGCCGAGCCCCCACGAAGGCCGTGGCGAGCCACGCCAGGCTCGCCCAAGCGCGGCTCGTGGTGCCACACACATGCACGAGTTTGACTCGTTAGAGCCCGAGCCGCGCCGGACTCGAGAGCAAGACTCGTACGTGTGTGGGGGCCTTAAGTGTTGGGGTACTTAGTACTTTTTCAGAGACAATCATTCTGTCGTCTCACGAGAGTACACTGTATCATGCCCAACGTCGCCCCGTTCACTTCACGCCGTCTCTTCATTTGATGTAACCATAAGGTTTACGGTCTTCGCCATGGTGGCTCGACGAAATCCCACCGCGTATCTGTGCAGCGAACGAAATTTCGATCATCGTTTGCGTCCAATGCCTCCTCCAGGCACTCCTATGGCACCCTCACCTCTGGAAATGATATCACATAGCTAGGGGCTGCACAAACTAACATTAGTCCACATTCTTTGGAGACTACTTAAAAAGCCAATATGGAAATAAGAACCGGGATCGACAGGACGAGAAGCTACAGAAGTGGAGGTTTGAAGTAAAGACCGACCATCTGCCGGCAATGACCGGAAACAGTCATGATGTTTAAGAATGCAAAGCAGGGCTGAGAGTGCAACTGTAGTGACCTGAACCTTGATAGACCAATCTCTTAAATCATTGACCAATTTTTCTTATGCCACACTGCTAGGGCAGATATCATCCTCTGAGTAATCAGATGAAGATAACTGAGGAATATTCTGCATAAAATGATGACCAGTTCTTGAACAAGCGTCAGAATCATTATCTTATTTTATTTTCATGATCCGATCTACCGCAGTATGTCGGATTTAGTAAAATATTATCAACGACGTCAGAAAATGAATTTGTTTGGAGCTTACCTAATAGATTGAGTCTAAACTTTAATCGACAGTCTGAAAGCGTTTCCCATCCCAGGCGCTGCAAAAGGTCAGTAACACTAACGAGATTATCATAACGGCCTTTAACGTATCTTGCCGATATTCGCTGCACGCGTTCTAACTCAGTTTCCAAGTCTATCTCATAAGGATCCCAAATACTGGCAGCATAATCCAAGTGAGGTCTAACGAGGGAGAAGTAGCTGATTTCCGTAACTTTATCTTTGCATTGCCTAGTATTCTTTTAACAAATCCCAATTTACGATTAGCTTGACTGGTAATTTCTCGAATATGTTTACTCCACGGGAGATCATTAGTCAGTTTAACTCCGAGATATTTAACCGATTCTACAGTCTCTAATTTGCTGTTGTTTATGCAATAGATGTTACAAGGAGCGTTTTTCGTTTCCAAAATTTCATAACAGCGCCTTTTTTCAGGTTTAATTCTAGCTACCATGCATCGCACCACTCCTATATTGCCTCGGGATCCTCAGTTAGCGCTTGCTTATCATTATGGCTACGATTTCTCTATACACCAATGCGTCGTCTGCAAATAATCTAAGCTTACTGTCAACTGTTTCACCGATGTCGTTTATGTACCAAAGGAACAGAGGTGGGTCTATAACACTTCCCAGTGGGATACCCGATGTGACTTTTACTTCATCAGAGATAGCGCCATTTAATACAACACTTTTCACGTGATTGATTAAGAATTCTCTGATCCAGGAAATTACGTCGTCGTCTAAACCGTAGGATTTTAACTTCATGAGTATATTACTGTGTGAAACTTCATCAAATGCCTTTTGAAAGTCAAGAAAAATTGCATCAAGTGGAACGTTATGTTTACCCGAGACTGAAATATCGTGAGCAAAAAGTGGTAAATAAGATGCGCAAGATCTTCCCTTTCTGAATCCATGTTGTGTTTTTGTGAACATGTTCAGTATATCGAGGAGTCTCATAACTAAACTTACAACTATATGTTCAAGGAATTTGGAAGAGATAGATGTGTAAAGATATCGGTATGTAGTTCGATGGCTTTTCCTTATCACTGCTTTAAAATATGGGAGTGACATTTGCAATTTTCCAGTCTATGGGTACGTTCAGTTCATTGATGGAATTATTAAGTATATTCTGCAAGCTATTTCACAAGCTAATTCTCTATACACGCGGGCAGGAATTTCTTCAGGACCTGGGGATTTAATTGGACTTGAGGATGTTAACAAGTTGTCTATTCCGTGAGTGCAAATATCGAAAGGCAGCATCTTTGGCTGGAAGTGATCATTTACCTTTGCAGATTTAATCTGTGATGACTTGGTGAACACACTTTGAAAGTGGGAATTTAATAAGTTGGCTTTGTCCGAACTGCTTTTTAATAATTCGCCCTTTTAGTTTCGTAGTGGAGTAACTGTTTGTCTATTGCCTTAAACATCCCTTACGTATGATCAAAATGCACTTCTGTTATCCTGCAACTATTCTACTAATGTTCTTCTTTTAAAATCCATGAATGCATTCCGAAATGCTTCCTTTGAAGTGGATTTAGACTATTTGTATTTTTCATTTATTACATATTGATCACTAGTGGACAAATCTCTACGGAGTTTTTTCATCTTGGCGTGGCATACTCTGTGACGTCTTAACGATTTTCTCACTTCTGCATTGTACCATCTTGGTTCGCTGCCCTATTTTTTTACTTTACTTGGAATATATTTTCTGATCCCCGAATTTACGATCGAAAGAAAAGCTTTCCAACTACCCTCCATGTCTAACTTTGCGCTTGATTCTTGGAAGTCGGGAAGAGAATATTTTTGATGACTCTTTAACAGATTGAAATTGGCTTTGTTAAAATTGAAGAACTTTCTTATTTCTATAAAACTTTTAATGATATTCAAAGAGAACTTTGCGGTGACTACTCTATGGTCACTAGGGTGGTCCTTATTTTTCGATTTTTCAATTTTCTTTCGGGACACCCCCCCAATTTATGCCAATTGGTGTGGAAACATATCGTGTACAATATATTTGCAATTGGATAACGGGAAGACGTGCCGTATCGCACTCAAAGTGGTGAAATTTTGGAATTTTTGGCTATTTTTCGGATATGAATGGCGGCATGAAGGCGCTGGTATTTTTCAACTGATTTTCTCTGTAGACTAGCAACGTATTGGACATTTGACATGCTGCACCTAAAATATTTTCCAATTGTGACCAGTGGTTTCCGAGATACGGCCCCAAGAGTGAGCGCGTGCCACCCCAAGGGGCGCCGCCTCGCGCCAATACTCGAAGCTATCCGGTCCGCCACTTCTTTCGGCGTTAGTCATATTCTCTCAACAAAGTGTATTGTTATGCGATATTTTCTTAACTCATTTTTAATTTATTAATCTAATTAAATTTAAAAAAGCACATTATTGAAGATTCAATGATTGTATCTTTATTTCTCTTTTAATGCAGGAAACATTTTTGTCAGCATTTAATACCAACCCATTTATTCTGACGAACAACCTGGACAATAAAACACTATTTTAAAATTTAAATATTTAAGTGAGTTATCATGCTTGATTCTCTGTAACATATCAAAATTCTTTTGACAATGTAGTTCTATTAGAGTCAGAGAATTTACGCCTGTAGTTAGGCACAACCTATAGTAAGAATTGTTTCTGACTTTCGTCTTACGTTAACTTATCATTAATTTCCTCCATCAATTTAGCCCCCCTTTCAGCAGCACTTTCAGTTGCATTGCAATGTATTGTCCTTCTTTATATGCCTTATCACTTTTCCTGTCAGCTGGATCCTTGGAAGGAAATGTCATAGGTACTTAAAGTCGTTGGGAAAGATTTTTTGATTCAGAAAATATAGTCTTCAAGACCCTTATTGACGAAGCAGTCAATATCTTTCGGAAGCAAAGAAAATATTTTCGGTGTCTCGTCACCACTATCAGTGAAGCTTGATTTTAAAGCTTCTACCATTCGTCTTCTGGCCACTACTGGTAGATTGTCATCGAAAAAGCCTAGGGCTGCTACTTCCGGGGTGAAATTCCGTAAATGGTTCCGAAATTCGCTCATTGTCACCTCACCAACTGCACTGTGGATTTTCCTGTATTTATACAAAGTTTTGAAGAACATTAAATTTCGCCTCGTAGCGTCATCCACATTCGGGGCCATTATCCATGCCTCGACATACAGATGCACAATTAACAAACAAATATCACGGATTAAGGTTTCTTCCTCGGATTACAAGGAGAAATCTTAGCGAAAAATAAATATTTTCAGGCAGTAAAGTTCTTTCGACATCAACCTTGCATGATGCATAGAACCAGGAACGCGAAACGATATACCGCGCGGAGAAACCCCTCCTAAATATACAGGGTGATTCAAAAAGAATACCACAACTTTGAAAATGGAGAACTCTGCAAAGAAGAAAAAGGAGAGCTAAGCGCTTTCTGTCGTCGATTTAAGGAAGCTCTAAAGTTGCTCATTTGGTGGCTAGGAGCGCTGTTGGCCACATAATTTAGGTCCTAACCCTGAAGCTTCATTTATGTTGTTAGTGCAAATATGGCGATTGCTCAAGAAAAAGCTTTTTGTGTTATCGAGTACGGCAGAATTGAATCGGCAACAGTTGTTCAGCGTGGATTTCGAACCAATTATGGTGTTCAACCTCCTGATAGGTGGTGTATCAAAAGGTGGTATAAACAATTCACAGAGAAAGGGTGTTTGTTCGAAGGGAAAAGTTCCGTACGCCGCGCACGAGTGAAAAAAATGTTGGGCGCATTCAGGAAGCATTTGCTCGCAGTCAAAGAAAATCGACCCACCGAGCTAGCAGAGACCCAACAGGATGGGGCACCACCCCATTGCCACTTATCTGTCCATGCCTTTTTGAACAAAAGGTACCCACAGCAATGGATCGGCCGCCAGTCAGCTCGTGACAGAGCACTTCATCACTGGCCTCCAAGAAGACCTGACCTCACCCCCTGTGATTATTTTATGGGGGTATGCTTAAGACATGGTGTTTTGACCACCTGTACCAGCTAACATTGAGAAACTAAAAGAAGGAATAACTGCAGCTATCCAAACTTTTACGCCGGAGATGCTACAGAGAGTGTGGAACATGTTCGAGTATCGGGTTGATGTCACTCGAGTGTCTGGACATGTTTTCCTCTGAGAAAAACTTTTCTAGTACTACCTTAAAAAAAACTTTAAGTACTCTTCACAATGATTAATTACCCAAGGTTCCATCATGTTCCTTTGATTAAATACAGATCTTCAAAGTTGTGGTATTCTTTTTGAATCACCCTGTACAACAGTGTGCTCCAGAAGTTCTCGATAGTCCTCCCTGTGGCAATTTTCTTGCAACTGTTGTAGCACAAACGGTAGAATATTTCCAACTTCCTCTTGTAGCACTTCTACCGAACGTCTGTCTTGCATACCTGTTTTGTAATTGTCCTTATCTAATGAAGGCCACATATTCTGAAACATTTTAAACAGAGGAACATTAGGGGCCGAAGACTTCCCAAACTTTGCGTCGAAGACTCTTTTTAAAACGAGCTCGTATATGTGGTACCGGCATGGTAGAGGCAATATATCCTTTTAGAGAAGCTGCTCTAACAAGACACATGTGCCATTGAGTGTCCCAGTGTTAGCCGCAGTTGTATTGCAGCAGAATGCTTGCACATTTTCATGTAGGTTCCACTCCTCCAGCATCTGATACACGGCAACGGATTGATCTTTCCCTCTACCTGATGGTGAAATGGTAACACCAAGTATCATACTGAGCTCCCCGACTGGTGGCTATAACATGGAGCCTATCCACCAGTTCTTTGCCCATCAATGCTGGAAGCAATTTTCCGTATCAGTTTATGGTGCCTGCATCTAGCTTCTCTAATGCGAATGTTTATCGTAGGTTGGGCTTACTCCGCCCGTAAATGGTCGCGGCAGCGACGGATAGATGAGCGATTGATTCTTCAGCAGCTGCTATCAAAATGTGAATTGCTTTCCTGTCGCCCACTTTGCATTTTTCGAAAGCTGCGACAAGTCTCGTAGTGATAAGGTCTCTTCGAGTCCGCTTTACTTTCGGGCTGTACGAACCACAAGTGGCAACTTTCTCTGCTCTTCCCCCAAAACATTTGGACACATTAAATTCGTCATTGCTGTCCTTCGAAGATGTCAGTGAGGATGGTTCAACTATATTTTGAAAAAAATTGGAAATTTTATGAGATTTAAAGTAACAGGAATTTAGTTCTACATTTGCATTTTATAATTACTATTTCACAGAAACTGGTCAGTAGTGCAAATTTTTCATTGGTTTAGGTTAGGTCAAAAAATTACCTTTCACACCTTCGTCCCCTTTAGAACGCCGCAGTCGTAATTCCTCTTGTTCGCGTCGCAGAATAGCCTTCCATTCTCTCTGTCGTAAAGAGATATTAAGTCCAAGCCCGGTTCCCGGTCTGACCTTTTCTTACTGACTGAGGAGGAAAAGTCTTTCTTCTTCTTGAGGTTTCATCTCTAAAGCATCGACATAAGAGATCTCGAACAGATCATCGAGGGCTGACACGAAATTTAACTCTTTTTCCTTCTGCGACAGATTTTTTCGTCCTGAAGATTTTTGCAATAACCACCGATGATGGTAGACTTTCCAACTTTCCGATGCTGTGCTGAAATTTCCGTGTTGGTATCCGCGCTTTCTCCTAAAAACTTCCACTTCTTTCAATGAAGGACTAGCACTAGATCGCAAATTTAAATTTACCTTGCGAAATTTATAGAAAAGAACCCTTAGCACCTAACCACTACATGGCATTTTAGATCCAACAATTTTATTCTTATAATGACCAATTAGAAATATTTGATCGGCGTTTCTAGTTTTCATTTCCGAATCCTATTCAGCAGTCCACTCCACTCCAAGCTGCACCATAGTAGCCGTCTTTAGATCGAAGTAAATCTCTGGCTCATATGCTGTAAACGTACATGACGGTGTAAACGGACA
This sequence comes from Pyrrhosoma nymphula, assembly GCA_963573305.1. Taxonomy (NCBI): domain Eukaryota; kingdom Metazoa; phylum Arthropoda; class Insecta; order Odonata; family Coenagrionidae; genus Pyrrhosoma; species Pyrrhosoma nymphula. The sequence continues at coordinate 122,474,801 of OY754332.1, forward strand.
GTTTGTCCGGTTTATATAGGCGAGCCTTTGGCTCGTCCGGCCAGGATTCAAGTCTGTGTGTTGGAGCGACTAAAACGGCCTTTGAAACGATGTTTCATTGTTTCATAGAAAACAATGTTTCATTATAACGTCTCCTTATGTAGATTTTTACGCTTGTCCTATGCCTGCATTGTAATTTATATATAATAAACAATGATATATAATGATTATGAAACAATGTAATCAGGTGTTGAGCCCTAAGCTTTTGTGTCACATCCAAATTACAAAGATATCCAACACTTCCTCTACATCGGTTAATATATGAAGTTAAGTGTAGCTATGCTACTGGGTTATAATTGTGGTCAGAAAACAGTATTCAAATTAAATTTTCAATTTCTGTTCATTGTTTAATTTAATTAGATTAATAAATTAAAAATGAGTTAAGAAAATATCGCATAACAATACATTTCGTCGAGAGAATATGACTAACGCCGAAAGAAGTGGAGGACCAGATATCTTCGAGTATTGGCGCGAGGCGGCGCCACTTGGTGTGGCACGCGCTCAATCTTGGGGCCGTATCTCGGAAACCACTGGTCACAATTTGAAAATATTTTAGGTGATGCATAACAAATGTCCAATACGTTGCCAGTCTATAGAGAAAATCAGTTGAAAAATACCAGCGCCTTCTTATCGCCATTCATATCCGAAAAATAGCCAAAAATTCCAAAATTTCACCAATTGGAGTGCGATGCGGCACGTCTTCCCGTTATCCAATTGCAATTATATTTTACAGGATATGTTTCCACACCAATTGGCATAAATTGGGGGGGTGTCCCGAAAGACAATTGAAAAATCGAAAAATAAGGACCACCCTAGTGACCATAGAGTAGTCACCGCAAAGTTCTCTTTGAATATCATTAAAAGTTTTATAGAAATAAGAAAGTTCTTCAATTTTAACAAAGCCAATTTCAATCTGTTAAAGAGTCATCAAAAATATTCTCTTCCCGACTTCCAAGAATCAAGCGTAAAGTTAGACATGGAGGGTAGTTGGAAAGCTTTTCTTTCGATCGTAAATTCGGGGATCAGAAAATATATTCCAAGTAAAGTAAAAAAATAGGGCAGCGAACCAAGATGCTACAATGCAGAAGTGAGAAAATCGTTAAGACGTCACAGAGTATGCCACGCCAAGATGAAAAATCTCCGTAGAGATTTGTCCACTAGTGATCAAAATGTAATAAATGAAAAATACAAATAGTCTAAATCCACTTCAAAGGAAGCATTTTGGAATGCATTCATGGATTTTAAAAGAAGAACATTAGTAGAACAGTTACAGGATAACCGAAGTGTATATTGATCATACGTAAGCGATGTTCAAGGCAATAGACCAACAGTTACTCCACTACGAAACGAAAAGGGCGAAATATTAACAAGCAGTTCGGAGAAAGCCAACTTATTAAATTCCCTCTTTCAACGTGTGTTCACCAAGTCATCACAGATGAAATATGTAAAGGTAAATGATCACTGCCAGCAAAAGATGCCGCCAATCGATATTTGCACTCACGGAATAGACAACTTGTTAACATCCTCAAGTCCAAATAAATCCCCAGGTCCTGAAGAAATTCCTGCCCGCGTGTATAGAGAATTAGCTTGTGAAATAGCTTGCAGAATATACTTAGTAAATCCATCAATGAACTCAACGTACCCATAGACTGGAAAATTGCAAATGTAACTCCCATATTTAAAAGCAGTGATAAGGAAAAGCCATCGAACTACATACCGATATCTCTACACATCTATCTCTTGCAAATTCCTTGAACATATAGTTGTAAGTTCAGTTATGAGACTCCTCGATATACAGCCATGTTCACAAAAACGTAACATGGATTCAGAAAGGGAAGATCTTGCGCATCTTAATTAGCACTTTTTGCTCACGATATTTCAGTCTCGGGTAAACATAACGTTCCACTTGATGCAATTTTTCTTGACTTTCAAAAGGCATTTGATGAAGTTTCACACAGTAAGCTACTCATGAAATTAAAGTCGATAAGCGTGTTGATATCTCCACCTATGATACTATTTCTTTCGGTGTTCCTGGAGGTGATGTCCTTGATTTGTGTTTCGAGTTCTAAAATTGAGGTGACGTCGAAGTTAGGTGGCTAGTAATATGCGCACATGAATATTGTTTTTGATTTAGGGCATCTAATAGAGAACCATACAGATTATAGGCATGTATCTGTGACGATTTCCGCTCGGCTGACAATAGTACTGTTTACAGCTATAAATATTCCGCCTACGGTTCGGTTGGACCTACCTTTTCTGTAAACGTTGAATGAATTCGGAAAAATTTCATTATCGGAAATATCGTATCGTTTATGTGATGCGAACCGAATTTGGATCACCTTTCGGGTCCAATGCCTCCACCAGGCTCTCGTATGGCACACTCACCTCTGCAAATGATATTACATTGCTCTCTATGCATTTCAGAAAAACCTGGAATAGAAAATGAGGCATAAGGTTCACTGTCTAAATCACCTTGAATCTCTATGCGACTTTTAGACGCATTCATCTACCATGGAATCGACACCATTCCGCCGCATACCGTGGGAAGAACCACACTCGGTACAACGTTGTGATCTAAGGTCTTCTCTCGGCCCTCTTTAAGGTTGCTGGTCTAAAAGACCAAAGTGAACAAATTTTCTTAAAAATTTCCAAATATGTTCCTTTTTGGATATTCTATGGAATATCGAAGAAAAAACGGGGGATCATCGATATACTTTTTGCGATATTTTAGATTCTTTTAACATGGAGCCTTATGGCGCTCTCCACTCCAATAGGATAAATTACGCATTTTCACCATTCCTACTGAACAGTTTTCAACCAAAAACTGATATAATGTAGCTCTAATAAATTAAAATCTATTCTGAAAAAATCATTCAATACTATCGACTGAAATGTTTCGTAAATACGATTTTAATATATGTATGCGAGAATTTCAAATGTCGCGCGCGGCTATGTGGTGTAAAGTTGGCAACGTGGCACACAAAAGTACGGGACTTGCTAAGCAGAGACACGTGTTGCAGCGTGTTACAAAATGGACGCTGTTGCCGGATTAAAAACGAAAGATAGAATAATGTATATAAACATATTTAATACTAGTTCGCATTCGAGTGATAATACATCTTCATTAAAATACTTATTTTAATTTCTATGGCCACGGGTGTAACTGTTTTCGGAAAATTAATTTCGCAAAAATGACTTAAGAAATGAATCAAGTCTGCATCTAAGCAAATTTTTATGGCAATGTGTAAATTTAAAGGACAATATTTCAGAATGTACCCTAGACATAAGTCTATCCTACTGAATATAGTACAACTACGACCTATTATTTAAATTTTAAACCAGCATTAAAATTTAAGTAACTAAATTTCTCAATGACTAACGATTACCCAACCAGCCACCTTAAGTGCCATTTACTTGTCTGCTTTAGGCATCACAGTTATCTCTGAGCATTCCAGATGGACGTTCAGCTTACAAAATCCCTTCTCAACTACTCAACCACCACAGATTTCCGACGATCAAAGGTGGACACATACACCTTCAGAACATCTAAGGACACTTTTAGGGGTGATAACTTTGCCTTCACGTGGAAAGGCACAGGAAATATCCCATCGGTAACTTCGTCTTAGTGCACTTCTCGGCGTCGCTTTTGTAATGTAAGCTTAAGGTTTTCTGCTTTCATCTCTAAACCTTTGAGACCATTAGACTTATCAGAGTCCATTTTTAACTCGACAAGAACGCATCGCATGTCCGTGGAGAGAATCGAACTCTGCTTACACAAGGAAATGTACGTTTTACTCCCTTTATCACTTTGAAACTCTGCGAGGCACATTTTTTTGCATGAGTGTTCATCATTGACTCGAAAATAGCCTCCAGGCATACTGTAAGATCTGCCCTGCCCCTCGATCGTCGCCACCAAAACTAACGGCAACACTCAACATCTCCTCTGCCATTAATCTATCTCAGTTCCTTCCTGCCCCTAAGTTTTCTGCTTTTCACAGTGTGTACTTTGGTGGTACGAATATAAAAAATGTGAATTAACCGTATTCAGTTTTTTCGCCCTCACCACATCCCATTACAGTTCACTTATTCTAACAAAAGGAGAAAAATGTTGTAAGTTATGAAATAAGATTGCTAATCTTGTATTAAGACATATAACACATTTTTATTGTCACACATGGTAACTAACACAAAGTCAACAACAAAGTACATAAACATGTAAATGGGGAACAAAAGAGCAACTAATAACTGTTTTTGTTTACAAACTCTCAACACTCCCCCTTTAACATTAAACAGTTCCAACAGGTGAACACATTTTTCATGTTTGGCTTTGGGTACACCTTTAGTTAGAACATCAGCAACCATATCACCAGTTGACAAATACCGCAAATTAATTCTTTTGGAATCAATCATTTCACGGATGAAATGATAACGAATATCAATGTGTTTCGTCCTGCCATGATACACGTCATGAAGGGCTAAATTTTTGGCACTTTGATTGTCATTAAAAAGTGTTGGACACTGATTACAGTCAAATACCTCAGATAGAACTGAATTTAAGTACAAAGATTCTTTAGACGCTTCTGTTAGTCCTATGTATTCTGACTCTGTACTTGATAAAGCTACACATCGTTGTTTCACACTAGACCATGACACAGCAGTACCTCCTAATGTAAACAAATATCCAGTGTAAGAATGTCTATCTATTTCACATGCACCCCAATCAGCATCAACATAACCAGTCAGACCTTGCTTGGTTTTGCCATACACTAAGCACAAATCTTTCGTACCCTTCAGGTACCTTAGTAGTCTTTTCAAAATACACCAATGCTCAGCTGAAAAACAAGTATTGAACTGCCTCAACCTATTGACAGTGTGCGCTATATCTGGGCGAGTACCAACAGACAAGTACAATAGAGCACCAATTAATTGCTGATATGGGACATTTGGGCTGCATTCCCCTTCTAATAGTGGTTTTAACTTAAGATTTGACTCAATAGGAGTAGAAACTGGATTAGCGTCAACCATGCCATACTGTTTAAGCAAATTCTCAATGTATTTGGTTTGGTCTAGCATTAAAACACCCTTTTGTCTATCACGCCTAATCCGCATACCTATACAACACTTGACTTCACCCAGATCTTGCATTTTATACTCTGACATCAATGAATTTTTGATTTTAACAGTCTTATTTGCATTATTACTGAATATGAGAAAATCATCTACATATAGAGCTATAATTAAAATACAATCAACATTTATCTTAAAATAAATACATGGTTCAGTTTTACATTGTTTAAGTTCAAGATTAGCCAAGAAATTATGAATGGTCTTATTCCAGGCTCTAGATGCTTGGCGAAGACCATAAATGGCCTTTTTTAAAAGGCAAACTTTGTTTTCATGACCTTCCTGAATGTAACCATTAGGTTGACACATGTAAATAGTTTCCTCCAACTTTCCATTTAAAAAAGCTGTTTTCACATCTAAATGCATAATGTCCCAATCATTTAGAGCAGCTAATGACATTAACATTCTTATGTTTTCTCGCCTTACTACGGGAGCATAGGTTTCATTAAAATCCACCCCTGGTTGCTGAGAAAAACCTTTCGCTACTAGCCTAGCTTTATATCGTGTTGGATCACCAATTGACCCATGCTTGAGTTTGAACACCCATTTACTTTTTACTACAGACTGATTCACTGGTTTATCAACTAAAACCCAAACTTTATTATCTCTAAGAGATTTGAACTCTTCATCCATTGCATCTCTCCACTTACTACCATCTGATCTAGAAAGTGCATCTTCAATCGAAATGGGGTCGTTGGATTCACACAGTTCTGTATGATACATCTGAAAATCAGGATATACCTTTTGATATCGTTTCCTTGTGGGATATCTAATCTGTTTTACCTCATTCTCCCCTTCAGGATGAACCAAAGGATCAGTATCTAAACTTTTATCAAGAGTTGGATCATCATTTGGTTCTGCATGAATTGCAGCACGTTCATTATTTTCACTGCTATTGCCATGTATATTATCATCTGCAATTGGGAAAACAGGAGTAACAAGTTCATCCAAACAAAAAACATCATCAGGCACATCATGGTATGATTCCCTTGAATTAAACTTTTTGTTTACATCCTCAAGAAAAAACACATCACGAGCTTTAATAACTTTGCCAGATGCAACATTAAACACTCGATAGCCTTTGGAATTTTCACAATATCCTAGCATAATATGCTCCTGACTTTTGGGATCAAGCTTTTTCCTACACTCATCCTTCACGTGAACTAATGCTTTGCATCCAAATACACGCAAGTGACTAAGATCAGGTCTCTGGCCTGACCATGCTTCCTCTGGGGTAACATCCCTAACACTATCATGATGTGAACGATTTTTTAAGTAAACAGCTGTATTACATGTCTCAGCCCAAAATTTCTTCTGAAGATTTGCGTCCACTAGCATAGTTCTTGCCTTTTCCAATATTGATCTATTTGTTCGTTCAGCTACACCGTTTTGATCTGGAGTTCTGGGTATAGTGGTTTGATGCCTAATACCATGTTTTACAAGGAACTCGGACATACCAGCATTAACAAATTCACCACCATTATCATACCTCAACGTTTTGATGGTTTTTCCGCTTTGATTTTCTATGAACGCTACAAATTCTACAAATTTATCTCTTACTTCATCCTTACTTTTAAGGAAATATGGAAAAATCTTTCTTGAGTAGTCGTCTACAAAAATCAATAGATATTTACAGCCACTAAGAGACAACTCCTCCATTGGCCCACATACATCCGCATGTACTAGCTGAAGCACTTCTGTTGCACGCTTCCCTCGTCTACGACTAATTTGCTTACACTGTTTGCCTTTTATGCAAGCCTCACAAGGCTGGCTAAATGTGCCATTAAATTGAATACCAGTTACCATTGTCTTAATACTGTTGAGACCCTTACAGCCAATATGGCTTAGACGTCTATGCCACAGTCCAGGAGAATTAACAGAAAATTCATTCACAGGCTGGTACAAAGTAATGTTGCAACCTTCAAAATTACCAGGAATGTCACCATTTATAAATTTAGATTGTGGCTCCAAGCATGCAATAGAAGCTGCACTGCTCAAATTTGTTTTGACTTCACTAACAGTCGCACTCTCATATACTTCGTCAAGTTTGTACAGACCATTGATTAAAGAACCTGTACCTCACCTTCAACATGGAAATCATTTTCATGATATATAGTGCAGCCATTTTTAGAGAAGATTGAAATGAGCCCCTTTTAGGCTAATTTTGAAATGGACAATAAATTTGCTGTCAAATCTGGTATGTACATCACATTACTTAAAGGTTTAACACCATCGGCAACATTTAGTTTACAAGTTCCTATACCTTTCACATGCGACAAAGTATTATTTGCAACTGCCACTGGTATATCTGTAACATTTTCAACATAATCAACAAACATATTACCATTTTTTGTCATATGGTTAGTACAACCAGAGTCCATTACCCAACCTGACCTTGGAACTCCAGCACTGAAAGCTGCAGAAAAAAGTCCATCTATCGCAGGTTTTCTCTTGAAAGTAGAATCGCCTGGCTTCTTCCTGGGTTCCCACTCTTGGTTTTGCTGCTTCTTCTCATCGGCTCTCTTCTTGGCGAAGCAGTCAGCCTTTTTGTGCCCAACTTTGTGTCAAAAGCCACACTTGTAGTCTGGTTTCTGGTGTCGAGGAAAAACTGGCCCCTGCTGTCCCTTATGTACGGCCAAGGCTGCATCGCTGGTAGTCTGAATGGCTCGTCTGCTCTCCTCCGCGAGTATTCTAGACTTCACGAAATTTACAGTGAGTTCTTTGCCGGAATGATCTAAGGCCATGATCATTGGCTCATACGTTGGAGTCAATTCTGTCAGCATCATAGCTCCAACTAGTTCATCTGGCAATTCCAAACCCATGTCTTTTAATTTCTGAGACGTGCTGACTATGTCGGTAACATATTCCGACATGCTACCATAGCTGGAAAGTTTCATGTCCATTAATTTATTGAGATGACTCAGCCTCCCAACAGATCCCTTAGACTCAAAAAGTTCTTTTAAATTATTCCAGGCCTCTTTCGCAGTTTTCACTTCTGAGACATGAACGTAGAGGGATGGATCAATGAGGAGACATATCTTCGAAAGGGCAATTTCACTCTTTTCACTATCAAAGACCTTTTCATCAACACTATTTGTGACGTAGTCCCATAACCTCTCGTGTATTAAATACATTCGAGTAGCGAAGCACCATGTTTTATAATCTTCTGGACCTTTAAGCTTTTTGATCTGGAACGACGAAGCGGATGCTTGACTTTGCATTTTAAAATGTTATTGTGAAATGTGCTCGGCTAATGCAATCACACTTTAGACCTTACGCACTTATTTGCAGTAAAACAAAGTTCACAATCTTAAATAACTACACGCATTCTGGGTCCATGACCTGTTGTAAGTTATGAAATAAGATTGCTAATCTTGTATTAAGACATAGAACACATTTTTATTGTCACACATGGTAACTAACACAAAGTCAAACACAAAGTACAAAAACATGTAAATGGGGAACAAAAGAGCAACTAATAACTGTTTTTGTTTACAAACTCTCAACAAAAAATGCATAGTTTTTATGGTAATAAGGAGTGTAGCTTGAGAAATGATGTCTTGATAGCTAGGGATGTTTAAATTTATCTAGAAAAGCGATTCATTCATTCATCCAATTTGATTATATTTCAGTTTATGTCATTGATTTCGTTCATCAGTCTTTTCATTTCAAGATTTTCTAATGCCTAAGTTATCCATAATGGCTTTTAATCCTTCTGGTGGTATGTACCATTGAGGTCACCTCCTGTATTGATGAAAACAATTCTAAAATATTAATGCTGAAGGCGTTCAAACAGAATACAATTGTAAGTATTATAAGGGGACCAAGCAAGCAAGGACCAAGAACGGCAGGAGTGAACCGTGTTTCACCATCGAGGCTTCTCGAGATCTGTCACAAAGCACGTGACCAAGCCCTGGCTAATCCCTCCCTCATGATCGTGACGTCATGCTCCAGCTACCTCTATTCAAATTCTATGGTTACTGACTGCAAAATGCTTGATGGTGCGAAGTTCTTTATCAAAGTCAGAGTCAATCAATGGAATTATGAAGAGGCGGTTGATGAGGGCGTGGAAAGCAGAGAGATTTTGGGGGTAAGGATGTCTGGAATCTGCGGGTATGACATGGTCGGTGTATGCGGATTTACGGATGATTGAAAATGTATGCCTCCCATCTTCTAGGGTGATCGTCGAATCTTTGTACACGAGATTTGTACATGTAATTTGTGAACACGTGAACAGCTCAACACTGACTCTCGTGTGTCGTAGTGGCATCGCTTATATATACGGAAAAGGTGGTGACGTCGTATCTTCTTTTGATGGCACCACTTCAGGCAACACATCCAATCCACGCAGCTAGACCGGGTCACCATTAGACGATGATGGCGAATGCAATCTAACACGCTTACCAGATCGAAGGTAGTATCAGTAATATTAACCACTAGATGTGTCTATAGCATTTCTCTGCATGTTTGTATGTTCTTTTACGTATCACTCTGCCAGTTTCCGGTTGGACTGCGTACTGTTCTCCTGACTGCTTTTGATATGCGCCTAGCGCCAGGGGGAGCGTGCGAGGTTCTGACTTGTGCTGGGACGAGTGCGTGGTGAGGAATCACCCCGTGCCACACTCCCTAGTGGTGTCTTGCACGGTACTTCGTAGATGTAGATGAAGGTTAGCCCTTTCACGGCTACCCTTCTGGTCCTGAACCTTGACGTTTAGGTCTATTTAGCCGAATACTCACGTGCCGAGCTCTCACCGGTATTTCCCTACTTTCCTTCTTATAATTACGAAAAGCGCCACAGTAGAGAAATGTTGGAGCGGGAGATTTGGATTTATAAAACGTGCGCATCGGCGCGAACAATTGGATTGATAAAAACAGCCGTTAAGTATATGTAGTATATAATTAATTATATAAGTAATTAAGAACACTATAGTATTTATCATCCAGACGTCTATACGGGCTTGCCTGGGAAGATTTTAGTGACGTCACAGGAGCAGCGGAGTCTCTTCCTTCCATTTAGATAATTCGCAAACAACTCCAATCGTGGCAACCTGTATATTCTACCAACTTTGAACTATTCCAATGTTCTTACTACGCGGAAATATTACTTCCAACTCTTTCATAGTCAAGAAATTATTCTCGGCACATTCCCCGTTCTTTCACAAATCAATTTCATATTAAAAAATCACTTTCATAAATACGCTGGAATACTCTTCACAATTAAATTCCGGGAAGAACTACTCGGACGACAAAATGCTTGTGACCGCCATATGAATAATGGGTAAACTTTATTGACACTTTTCATTGACACGTCACTTTCCATTGACACGTCCTTGGAACACAAGAGTGCGTGTTGATATATAATTACCGCAGAAATATATTTAACCTAAAATTTACGGATAAGAACTTATTTTCTATGTTGCAATGATAAAAGGGAAAATATTTTTAGTTCACATTTGAACACATAATATTGATAAAAAAAGAGGTACAAATAGGAGAATATATACCCTAAAGATTCTAATATTTTATTTTCCCTTGAAGATAGCTATTGTTTTTCTCCCTTTATTTTAGCTCACACTGTTTGTCTGCTTGTCTGTGTACGTACAAACCCATTTCCCGTCATCCAATCGATCTGAAATTTGGTCCATAGACTTCTTGCGACCAACGATATATTTTAACAAACCCACACTTACACACACATAAATACACACTGACATAATTATATTAAAATGTTATTTGTATGAAAATGAAAGAGCATTTAACGCCAGTTATCTGCTTATCCTTGCAAGCAACCGGTAGCCCAGGGTAAGGTTGTGCCGGAGGATTTTGAAAAAAAAATACGAGTAAATTTTAGCCTAACATTAGAAGAGTTCAGTATTGAGTGAAATTTTAGTTAAATGTTGAAAAATCATAGCAAATTTGGATGAGACTGTCTTTGTCATGCCGATAACAAATATGCTGAATGATTTTCTCTATCATTAACTATTCTCCCGCTAAAATCAAGCGCCATCAGATGTGAAAAAACTGAGCATTAAATCACACTTAAGAAAATGAGATAAGTACCATTTGAATAATGAAGTGTCTGCGTCAAAGTGGAACAGTGTGCCAACATGACAAAAAGTTCTACCACTTCAAAGTTGGCGCTCGTCGGGCCCATGCTTATGTGACATCAGATATTCGGCAATCCTATGTAACTAATTCCATTTAAGCCATAAAAAATTTAACGAGTGATAAGGTCGTCTCGAAAGCTAAAATGACTAAAACTTTCGGTGCGATCTCGATGTTTTCGAGGTTCTCGGTGTGCGATCTCGGGGTTCGAGTCCCACTAGGGAAGAATGTTTTTTCCTCCCTGTAGTATTTTGCACCTGGACCATAGATAGTTGGTGTTCATATCTCTCTTTAATGCATCATTTCCACATTATTAATACTGCATTATAGAATTTCGCTCAAATATAATTCGTTCGAATAACATTACTATTACTACTGTAGTATTACATAAAGATTTATTTCTGCATATACGTCGCAAACGGGTTGCGGGGCAGAGAAGGAAAGGGTGCGGTGAGCGTGAGGTCCACTTAATCACTCGGGAGGAGAGGGAATAGGTGATGGCAATTCCATTGGCGGGGGTAGCCCACCATATTTACCCGGGAGGTGAGCCAACTGCTTTTTTCCCCAGTGTTTGCGCACAGGCATCGGTCAAGGCTGAAGCAAAGAAAGATTTTAGTGAGTGTTTTGGTCTTCAAAACACTCAATAAATTCTTCAAATGTTTTACGCAAAACATCATCAAATTTTTTACGCTTGGGTTCAGAAATTAGCAAAGAACGTTTAAGACTTAAAATGTGATCAATGACTTCTAGAACTTGGCACTTATAATACGCTTTTTAGCGCCAGTTCATGTGCACCTATACCATTCTTCTTCACACTTTTACTCGGCTGGAGTCCCTGCCACCCATATGCGGCAGCTTGCAGGGTCGTATGTAGATGAATTAGCGTTTTGTAATGTGGAGGTGATAATAACAGGATAAAAAGTAAAGTTGATGGACTGTAAAGGACCCCCTGGCTTGGACTAGGGGTTAAGGTAGTTTTTCTATTTCTCCGATATTACTGACGCTGTATCATACTCATCTGATCTGATTTTTCAAGACATACGTTTTTGCCAATGTATTTGCCAAGTTGCCAATGTATTATCACTAGCTTAGCTGTAAAACTTGCATTTTACGCAGAACAAATCCGTGAGGTACAAATTAAGCTGTTAACATACTTTCTTCCATTCGGTTCTCAAATGATACAGTCAAATGCAGCCCACTTAATGAAGGCTTGGGTACCCTGAAAAGTCGGCCGAAGCGGAACGCAGCCTGGGCGGGTGTCATCTGATTTCATTTAACGATGATAAGTTACTAAGCCGATTTAATGTCTATTAAGACTGTTTGTCTTAGAAGTTGAGATCTAAATTTTTCAAGGAATATTTAGCAGTTGCCAATGTATTATCACTATCTGGGCTTTACAACTTGCATTTTACACAGAACAAATCCGTGAGGTACAAATTTAGCTGTTGGCATGCTTTCTTCCATTTGGTTCTCAAGTGGTACAGTGAAATGCAGCCAAGATAATGGGTATCCTGAAAAGTCTGCAGAACTTAGCCTGAACGGGTAATATCTAATTTCATTTAACGATGATAACTTAATTAGTCGATCCAATGTCCATCAGGACTGTTTGTCATAGAAGGTGATAGAAATCTGGATGGAAAAAAGAAAATTCGCCCACAACGTAGGCTTGAGATGAGAAACGTTGTAAATTTCAAAGAAATATGCATTAATAACGACCTAGGTGTCGTCGCTGAGCGACAATATCAGGTTAAACACAGTTGGGTGACACACTTTATGTACACTCCGAGGTATTAGGGAAGGAAAGAGTTGGAAGGAGGGTGAGGGTAAGGCTAGGTGGGAGGGATCGGAAAGAGAGGGGGAAATGGGCAAAGTGTAAGAATGGGGATTAGAGGAAAGCAAGGAGGATAGGCGCTACGGGTGGGGGACTGGGAGCTACTGAGATCGGGAGGGGGTGGGGGGATAGGTGGTGGTGCGACCACCGTGCAGCCACCGTGTTGCACGGTGGGGGGAGGGTGAGGGCTCGGAGGGTGGATAGTGGCCTTGGAATTCCGGTGATGGGAGGTTCAGCAGAGGGGAATGGGATTGATAATGACATTCATTATGTTTATGAAATACATTTATCACGTTTCTCATGTCTTAAACCTTCAAATTGCCCAAGACCGTCTAACTTTGGAACCTTCTTTTCCACATGGAGGATTTTGGGCTTAAAAAAGTTGCGGTTTAATCTAATCCTTGGCGAATAGCGAAGAAGGATTACTGTAGTTACTGATTCTTTGTCATTTGAGAGATTTTTGGACGTCCGCATTATACCACCTAGGTTCAGTATTGACCTTTTTGAGTTTACTTGGTATTGCGCTATTAATGGTTCGTCGAGTGATGCTACGAAAAGTATTCCATGCATAGTTAAACAATAGAATCTTCATGCTAACAAAACACTGTCCAACAGATAACCATTATCCATTCTGTTCGTAACATTGGCTTTTTTATCATTATTAGGGAACAAACGCGTCAAATATGCTGGTTCAAGGTTTTTAAAGAGACCATACAGAAACGAGTTGAGCTGGTATCTTCTCCTCGATTTGACCTTCAGCAATGAATGCCGAGTAAAGTAAGGGGAAATATGATCATTTAAAAAAAATTGAGGATGAACCTTACACACATGTTTAACGATCGTTGAAGTTTTGTATTTAGTTCATCAGTGAGATGATTATATACCAGATAACAATAATCGAAATATGGCAGAACGAGTGAGGAATTAAGTTGCTTACGTGTGTGAAGTGGTAAAAGGTTTTTGTGAATTTTGAGCTGGTAAAGGATCATATTAACCTTATTTTACTTACATGCTAGGCTAGTACATGGTCTTTCCAAGATAAGTTACATGTCATGGTAATCTCAAGATTTTTAATAATATTGGAGAACAATATTTTAGCTTTACCAACTGCTATATTCGGTAAATTGTTAACATCAATGTTCCTGAAACATTTTGAATCACCGAGGAGAATAGCCTTAGTTTTATTGCAATTTAGTACAAAATTGTTGTTAATGGCCCATGAATTGATAGCGTTGACATCTTGATTTGCTTTATCGATAACGTTGATTGACTCATTTAACTGACAGTGACAATATATCTGGTGATCAGCAGCATAAAACAAGTAATTGCAATTAGTGATGCATTTAGGAAGGTCAAGGACGTATATAGAACATAACAATGGGCCAAACACTGAGCCCTGAGAACTCCGCAGTGAACATTAGTCCAGTTCGATCGATGTATTGTCATTTGAATCTTTGAATGCCTGTTTTCGGTTGTTGAAATATGAATGGAACCAGTTTAGGGAGGAACAAGAAAAATTGTGATAATTCATTTTTGGAGGAGCAGAGTATGTTTTACTAGGCCAAAAGCGTTTGTAAAGCCAAATGACATAATAATGGTTATAATTTGTTTGTCAATTGCATGACGTTTATCGTCCATAAATGTATGCAATGCAGGCTGAATAGAAAAAAAATTCCGGAAACCAGATTGGTAAGATTCAAGTTGTTTCGGTTAAGGTATTCGGTGACCTGCTGGAAAACGATCCTTTCCTGGCATTTAGAGAGGGAGCATAAGTTCGAAATTTGGCGATAATCGCGGGGGATTGGTTTTTTTACCTTTTTAATTGGTGTGATGAAAGAAGATTTCCAAATTTTGGGGAAATCAGTTGACAATAAAAAGAAATTAAAGATATCGAGTATAACAGGAACAAGTGCTGTTGACGAATCCTGTATAAGTTTAACTGAGATGCCATCAACCCCTACGGAAGTTATTTTTGAGGTGGATAGCGTTTAACGTAGGGTATCAGTTATATGTTGGAAATAATAACTGTTTTCGTTGTAAGGTACGAATGGGTCGAGGTTAGAAATATTGAGTTGGCACTAGTGTTTTCGTTAGACTGGATTGAGAGAGCAAAGTGTCCGTTTATTTCGTTTGTTTTTCTCGTTGCTGCACTAGGCCGAGACTCCTCAGTTCCTTCCAAATCTGGTTAGATTCAGTCAAGTTGGGAAAAGTGCTTGCATAATATTTTCTCTTGGCAATCGTCACGGAGTAATTCACCGGATTACGTAATGCAACAATAGTACAACAACGTAGTGGAATAAAGTATTCCAGTCAATAGCAAGTAGGTCATCCTGAAACATCACTGCACCAAATTTTTAAAATCACGGAAAACAATTTTAGGTGGAAGCAGATAGGGGATATTAAATTTATAGGACAATACAATTTTATCATGTGCGGAGAGGAAGGCTACAGGGGATAGAGAAAATAATGAGACTTTGTCTGGAGAATCAACAATACACAAATCTAGTAGGGTGTGGCTTTTTTCCATGTGATGGGTAGGTTGAGTTGAGACCAGATGAAGATTATAACTATAAATAAAGTTCCTGATAAAGGAAGAATAATAACTATCCCGTAGCAGGTCAGCCTATAAGTCCCCGACAATATCAATATTTTTGTAGTTAAAGAGTCACCGCATTCTGCGCAAGAGAGTGATTTTTAGTTTAATGGTTTGCAATTATACCATGAAGCATCTGGTTATTACAAATTTTGATGGAATAAAAACCACTTTCGATGACGAAAGTATTTATACATTAATTTTGCAGTTAAATCTTAAACAATGCAGTCATACAGATAGCATAGTAGAAATAACAGTCCTAATTTCTTTCTCCAGAGCTGATTCACTGGATTTGGGAAAAATTTGAAAAGTAAAGTGAAAATGTGAAGGTATTTTTCTTATATTTTGGAAATAAAGGGGCAACCAAATGTACCATACCTTCGACTTATTCGGTGTTTAGCCTGCTGAAGCCAATGGCAAATATCATCTTTAATTTCATTTTCTGTGCGCTCCTTGAATATTTTCTGCACAGCCACTGTGAAAGCAATTAATTCAGAATTAACTTTATGTGAATAATAATAACATGTCATTCATATGATAATAATAATATTATGAAGGTATACTTACAGAGCACCTTGTTGCACACATTAGTAATTGAAAATGTCCTTTTCATTGGCAGAGTGACATTGTGTGACACCTCCCAGAATACGCTAATTCATCTTTGAATATTTTTCTCATGACATTGTTAACCATGAGCCGCCTATCCCTTCCTCCTACAGCAATAAACACTTGCAGCTGCCAAGTAAAAATCATTCTTAAAATTGTGGTGGCATATTGTGTATTGCTAATGATCATATCTTGGCATTATTTTAGTTCTATTTCACCTTGTCACAATATAATATCATAGTAATTTAACATCAACAGTTATTTAAGCATTAGGTTATACTAAACTTTATATTCAGTTCCCAAAATAATTCACGTCAGGTTAACAACTCTTTAGAATATTTTTGTCACTTTATTTACACATTTTTTTGGAAAAATTTTCTTCCATAAGATTTTTCTCTAGGGAATCAAATTCTTCAACTGTTTTTAAAGACAGTGAGCCAATGAGGGGAAAACTACCATCAACTTCTTTCCTGCTGTAAAGTAGGCATGCCTGCTTTACTGGCCAAAATCAGGTCTACTTTCTTACCCAGAGCTGTTAATTATTCAACGTCCCTGGCCAGTGTGGCTTGCAAATGGTCAAGAATTATTCTGTCACATCCTAAAAAAATAATAAAATTATCATTCCTATGGCATCAAATAATGTATGAATAACACCCATTATGCAAATAAAATAACCATTTACTATCAAATCTGCTAAGCAAACTATGTATTTTGAATTCAACTCCAGACTACATGCACTCCACTTCTACAGGATGGGGCAGAATGGACTCCCTGATTTGACGGGTGAATTGTAAAAAAACAAACAAAGATAGTTTTAAAATGTTTTATTTCCCAAAACTACATTCAATGCCATTTTATGTTCATTTGGATTTGAAAATTAGTTCATCCAGGTCACGACTTTGGCGAGCGATGCACATATTGAGTCGTTCAAAAAAGGTTTTCGAAAACTCTTCTCAGCATATCTTCTGATATTCCAGCGATGACATCTGTAATTGCCTCCTTAAGAGCTTTCACGGTCCTTGGTCCAACTTGTAAACCTCAGCTTTAGATTTCCTCAAAGAAAAAAATCGCATGGTCTCAAATCCGGGGAGCGAGGGGGCCATGGAACATCGCCTCGTAAGGAGATCAGGCGGCCAGGAAACTGTCTTTGCAGGATTTGGCGTGAACGAAGGGCGGTATGAGCCGTGGCACCGTCCTGTTGAAACCAAAAGGCTTGTGTGTCATATTGCTGACCATACTCTTCTATTTTAGGTTGAAAAAAGTTCTCCAGCATGTCACAATAACGCTCAGAGGTAACAGTAACAGTTTAACCTCGAGATTCAAAAAAGTAAGGCCCAATAATGCCTATGGAGGACGCGGCGCACCAAAACATTCACTTTGGGGCTATGAAGAGGTCTTTGATGAAGTTCACGAGGATTTTCAGTCGCCCAGTACCGAGAATTTTGCTTATTTACTGTGCCGGAGAGGTGAAAATGCGCTTCATCTCTAGACCACAGAATAGCGTCGGGTTGCAAAGAGGTTAAAATTGCATTGTAAGCATCTGTACGTTTCACCCAGTCTTGTGGACTCAATTCTTGAACGACCATCATCTTGTAGGGGTGTAAGTTAAGGTCAGTGTGTAAAATTCGACTTACCGTTCTGGGCGATATTCCAAGGGCAGCAGCATGTTTCCGCGCAGAGCGCGATGGAGACTGTTCAATGGACGCTCTCACTGCCACTATGTTTCCAGGTGTCCTCGCACATTTAGGTCACCCAGCTGGTTTTCTAGGAAGTGCAGATCCTGTCGCCCGTACACTAGTAATCCATTTCCTAATGGTTTTAGCATCAGGAACCTTGTCATGACGAGCCAAACCAAACTACTACGAAAAGCCCTCTGCGTTGCCACCACACTATCATTGTTTTTAAAGAACGTTTTTATGACAAAGCCTCGATGCTCACCAGACCACTTCATGGCGACTACTGAAAATGGCGTCGCTTCCCCCACCTGCCGCCACTACTCCCACCCCGCTAACCCACCTGCGCGCTCTACAGTGATTGTCTGAAACTAGGGAGTCCATTCTGCCCCACCCTGTATAACTCTAAAATAACGTACCAGATGAGTGTGAGCTAGAGGATGCAGACTGCCCTTGAAAGGATTCAAGGGAAGGGTAAGCCACTGCTTTTTTTTGGCTCCATAATCTCTTGAGTGCTCTTGGGAAGAACACCGGGAAGCCATGTTTTCTTCCAACACTACTCTCCTGCGTTTCTGTATGGACAAGTGCTCTTCCTTACTTTCTTCGCCAGGAAGAGAAATTATTTTAGCCTTCCTCTTCCTTACCGCCAAGTTTTTTTCATCCCTGGATAGGTGTGAAGTATCCTCAGCCATACGTAGCTTGTATCTGGATTCTGAATAGGTTCCTGAAATAGTGAACATAGCTCAACTATCACCGTCACAACTCACAGGAGGACTTATAATAAATACATCAGTTTATTTCCAATTTTAATCAAACGAAGCACTCATTGGGAAATAGTGGGTTATTAATATATTATTCTTTGAAATAATCACAGAAATTAATAAAATTAATGCCACTTATACCAAACTCATTCAATATTCTGATTGGACATCTTATCCAATCACGAGTAGGGTGAGTTATCTTTTTTTATCGACTTATCTATTTCCTCATCTGGCGATACTGTTGGATGAAAACAGAAGTCCCTGTCGACCCAATTCATTGCAATCATGCCCAATGCATCAACTTCCTCCGTAAATTTCACATTGCAAACTCAGAACCCGTTTACAATATGAAGTTGCTGTACACATGAGGGAAAAAAATGCATCAGGGTTTATAACATGACACATCAATATGCAAATACTTATGTCAAAAGAAGAGATTAAAATACCAAGAGGGAAATACCTTACTCTGAGTAAAGCAAAGGTAGGACGACATAGCTGCTCCTACTACTACATAGCAACAACACTAATTTCTCTAATATATCAGACACAGTCTTGAGTTGAGCATCTGATAAGTTACTAACTTCATACATACCCATAGAGGAGCTAGGGCAAAAAGGATTTCCATAAAAAAATTTCAACTATTTACATAAAATTGCCATGCATCCTAAATTTTTAGAATATACAACATTTAAAACAATTACAATTCCTCCACTCTTAAGACTGCATCAACTATCAGCAGAGGATGTAGTTAGCTTGAAAGAGTAAAATTGTATGCCTTTGTACTGTCTCGAAAGTTCACAACCTTCTGCCAACAGACAAGAGCAATGGGGCCCAAAGAAGCGTGGTAATTCTCCTAGATTATCACGGTAGGAATTATTTAACCAGATGTTATAACTCATAATTTCCTTGTGTAACAGACCATCAAAGTTGTGAGAGATAAACTCCTGGCCATAAATATTTTTGATAGTTTTAACAAAATGCACTAGCACTAGAAGCGCCGGAGAGGTCATTTTGACCGTTTTTGAATTTCAAATTGTCTTCTTTTCCTTCACGATGGTCAAAAATTGTTTATCTTTCGCGACATTCGTGATCTTTGGCTATTTGGTAGGGATGGACTCAATGAGTGGGTTGTGATCCCAAGTGGCGTAAAAACGATCGGTAGGTTTGCGAGTCAAAATATTATAAAAGAAAATCTGGGTTCATCACCACAAGTCAAACAAATAGTTTCTAAAGAGAACGTATCTTTCGTAGAGAGATTGGACCACAACTATTGAGGAAATTGAAGCTATTTTTACCCTAATGTACGCACGAGGAGCATATGATTATGCTTCGATAGATTATGATATGCTATCGTCTAGTGAATGGGGGCCAGTGTTTTTCTCTAAGACAATGTCACAGAGCAGATTTCGATCGCTTATGAAGTACATACGTTTTCGTTGTTGGAGTACAAGATCTCAGCGTCTCACTACAGATAAATTTCCATTGATGTCCGAATTATGGAATAGCTTTGTGGACAACTACATAGCTTGCTATAGTCCAAGTGAATACCTCACGATGAAAGAGCAGCTTTTTCCGCTAATGCTAGGTGTATGTGGAAAATAAACCAGATACATTTGGGATAAAGTTTTTGGTATTAGCCGATGTTAATTCCAAATATTTCTGCAATAGAGGGTGGGTGTAGACATCATGGGTCTGGGTGAAGTAAGATGGAAGGATGACGGGGATTACTGGAGCGGCGACTATAGAGTAATTTATAGTGGAGGGAATGAAAGTCAGCGCGGGGTTGCATTCGTAATGAATAGGAAACTTGGTAGAAAAGTAGTGCATGCAGAACAAGTGAGTGATAGGATAATAGTCGTGGAACTAAAAGCAGAACCAACGAATTTAGTTATAATCCAGGTTTATATGCCTACCTCTAATCATAAAGAGGAGGAGGTAGATGGGGTGTACGATCAGCTAGAGGAAATAATTGGTAGGATACCAGGAAGTAAGCACCTGGTAGTAATGGGGGATTGGAACGCGGTGGTGGGTGAAGGAAGAGATGGGCGGGAGGTGGGCGATTACGGGCTAGGAAGAAGAAATGACCGGGGCGAGAAAGCTGTGGAGTTTTGCCGCAGAAATAACCTAGTAATTACAAATACATGGTTCAGACATCATCCTCGACGTAGGTACACTTGGAAGAAGCCGGGAGACACAGACAGGTTCCAGATAGATTATATAATGGTACGTCACAGATACAGGAATAGTGTTAAAAACTCGCATACTTATCCAGGAGCTGATGCAGACACAGACCACAACTTATTAGTCATGAAATGTCGGGTAAAACTGAAAAAGATAAGAATGGGAAGGAGGGTACGTAAGTGGAATACGGAGGCATTAACTGGGGCAATGAAGAAGAAGTATCGGGAGAAGGTGGATGAGATAATGGGTGAGGATCATGGAGTTAGATCAGTGGAAGATGAATGGGGAATTTTGAAAAATGGAATTATAGAAGCGGCGAAAGCAACGGTAGGCGTAGTGAGTGCAACTAAAATTAGAAAACCGTGGATCACGAAGGAGATGATCAGGGAGATGGAGGAGAGAAGGAAATGGAAGAGTGTAAACTCAGAGCTAGGTAAGAGAAAATACCGAGAATTTAATAACAGGCTTAGAAGAGAAACAAAGAAAGCAAGAGAGGCGTGGTGGAGAGAACAGATCGACGCGTTAGAGAAATACCAAAAAGAGGGAAGAGCAGACGCATTATATAGGAAAGTAAAGGAACTGACGGGTGGTAATAAGGGAAGGGGAATTACAACGATAACAGACAAGACGGGAAAGGTAATCGTAGAACCGAGAGAGATCCAGGAGAGGTGGAAGGAGTATGTTGAAGAGCTGTATGGTAAAGAGCTGTATGGTAAAGAAATAAGGCCCAATAGGTTAGATATAGAAAGGGAAGACGATATCGACAGAGATGGCATCGGACCAAGTATCCTAGATAGCGAAATCGAAAGAGCTCTACGAGACATGAAAAGGAATAAGGCGGTGGGAATAGATGACATACCTGCAGAGTTTTTAAAGAGCATGGGGAAGAACGGAAGAGGAAAACTTTTTGCGCTAATTCGTAAGATTTATGAGGATGGAGTGTGGCCGGAAGACTTCGCGAAGACTGTACTAATTCCTATACCGAAGAAGAGTAAGGCAAAAACTTGCGAAGACTATAGGACAATAAGCTTAATATCCCACGCGGCCAAAGTAGTTCTAAGGATTCTAAACAGAAGACTAGAGAAGAAGGCAAATGAATACCTGGGTGACGACCAGTTCGGGTTTAGGAGAGGGACGGGAACGCGAGACGCTATAGCGGTGATGAGGACGCTAGTAGAAAGAAACCTAGAGTATGGGCAGGATGTTTTTGCATGCTTCGTAGATTTCGAGAAGGCGTTCGATCGGGTGGAATGGACGAAATTAATGAGAGTGTTGAAGAAATTAGGGGTCGATTGGAGGGACAGGCGTCTGATTCGAAATTTGTATATGAATCAGACTGCGCAGGTTAGGGTAGCCAATGGAGAATCGGGATGGGCCACGATAGGACGGGGAGTGAGGCAAGGGTGCCCACTATCGCCGTTGCTTTTTAATGTGTATTCAGAAGAAATGGTAAGGGAGGCTTGGGGGGAGGAGGCTGTAGGAATAAAGGTAGGAGGGGAGCTGATAAAATCAGTGAGATTTGCAGATGATCAAGCATTGGTTAGTCAGTCGGCCAAGGGGTTACAGTCAATGGTGAATGCATTAGAGGTGCAGTGCGAAAAGTATGGGATGAAGATCAATCACAAGAAAACGAAAGTAATGAGATTTTCTAGAAGTAAGAAGGCGGGGCTGAATATAAGGGTGGGAGGGCAGAAGATAGAGCAGGTCGAGCAGTTTACGTATCTGGGTAGTATTTTGGAGGCGAATGGGTTTAGTGGTAAGGACATCAGATGCAGAATTGCGCTCGCTAAAGAAGCATTTTCGAAGAGAAGGGAATTGATGAGGGGGGGTCTGAGAAGAGACGTAAAGAAGAGGCTGGTGAAAACTTTAATATGGAGCGTGGCGCTATATGGGTCGGAAACTTGGTCATTGCGAAGGGAGGATGTGCGTAGGCTTGAGGCGTTTGAGATGTGGGTTTGGAGAAGGATGGAGAAGGTTAGCTGGATGGCGAGAAAGACGAACGAGGAGGTATTGGATATGGTCGGAGAGGAGAGGAAGCTTGTGGCAGAGGTTCGGAGAAGGCAGAAGAGATGGATGGAGGAGGTTTTGAGAGGAGAGGGAATGTTGAAGAGAGTGATAGAGGGGAGAACACTGGGGAAGCGTGGGAGAGGAAGGAAGAGGATAGGAATTCTGGACGAAATAAGAGGAGGTAGAAGATATGAAGAATTGAAGAGGGATCTAATAACGGGCCATTCTTAGGAGGGAAAGCGAGACAATGTCTCTGAGGTGGGATGCAGAATGGGGACTGTCCAAGAACCTACCAATCAGCTGGTAGAATACTTGAATGAGGTTTCCGTATCTGGGGAAAAATGAGTTGCGACCGCCGAACTAAAGTGTCCCCGAAAATTTTGTTTTACGTTTATTGCGTCCGTACCTGATATTAGGACGAAAGGCCACGACAGATAATTTTTTCACGTCACTGACTTTGGCTAAAAAAAGGAGAAAGGCAGTAGTATTGTCGGCACAATGAATTGAATCAGACGTGAGATCCCTGAAGTACTTCGGACGTCAAAGGCTAAGTTGTACGATTCCACAGTCCTAAAACATGAATATATCACAATGACAGTATACCAAGTTAAAAAAAAACCAAAAACGTATTCGTTCTGAATACCATGCATCCCAGCATTGAATTAGATTTTACATAAAAAAGATTACCAAAGTCAGTCTGTTTCTACAACTCCACAAAGTATGGAGTAGATATACTGGACCAAATGGCAAGGAAAAACACCACGCGAGCTGAATCTCACCTATGACCTGTGCACGTTTTACATATTATCCTGTATTTAGCTGCCAATAACGCATGGTTGATATACGAAGAGGTCAATTCACAAGTATCAGCCGCCATAAGTTCATTTTGACGCTAGCTGATTAATAACTTAGTGAGTATATCAATTCAGCCAAACCATCACAGCCAAGGCCAGTCCCTTCCATTTCAGGTATACAAATTAGAAAAAGACATGTAAAGGGAATCAGCAGTGTCAGGTACAAGCATGTAAAGGGAATAAAACTATGGTCAAATATTCAAGATGCCAAAATATAATTGCGGAAAATGCACAGCAAGAAGTGAAAAACTTATACTATGTGTTATGTATCATGAAAAATAAAGTCTGGGACGGTAGAAATGATAGCAATATACATGGTGTAATGCTGTTACATACATTGTATCACTACTCCCTGATTGTAAATAACAAACTTATATTTATTCTACAAAATGTGTATACACTAAACTACCACCATCTTTAATTTTATATTGAACAATTGGTGATAAATCAGTGTATCCCAAAGTTTGTGTTGAAGTTGAATAACTAAATTGTTTATATATCTTATTCATTGCCTTAAAATAATGTACATTTGAGTTAAAAATAAAATAATCTCCCTTCAAAATAGAATATATGCGTGAAATCATTCATACACACCACCAAAACGAGACAAAACGCCTACCGGTCCAAATGACTGCTGCCGGCGCTTTTAGGTATGGGGAAAATCCGGCGCTTCTAGTGCTAGAAGTTCCCTAGCATGACTTTGATGTTGAGCAAGATGTCTAGGGCTCAAATTAATTGTTACTTCTATGTGTAAACTGAGATAGTTAATATAATATATATATATATATATATTTGTTCTCAAAATCTGGTCACCCCTGCGGGTAGGGGGATGGAGAATACTCCCGCAGTATCCCTGCTTGTCGTAAGAGGCGACTAAAAGGGCGGGGAAGGAAACCCCGGGAAAAACCCCAGAGCCAGCAAGGGTTGAGTCCGGACAGTCTTGTGGGTCAACTTTCTGTGTGCGGCCATACCACCTGGCCTGCGATCCACCCGAATGTTTGCCGTGTCCGGAGACTCGTAAGGAGGAGAAGGGGATCCTGGAGGGTGAGGTCCGTGGTTCCCAGCCGGGTGTCGAATGCCCGGTTTGGACCGGGGGCCAATACCCCTCTTTGGCCCCGGATTCTGCGCAAACGGGCGGCCGGGAGCTAGCCACTCCCGGTCAATCGGCTTCCGCGGCGTTAAGCTCAACGATGGCGAGTGCCAGGGATTTGGGGGTGTGCGTATGGCGGTCGGACTTTGATGCTGAGCACAATGTCTAGGGCTCAAAATAATTGTTACTGCTATGATATATCCTCAAAATTTGGTGGTTACATATCTTTCAATACAACTGGTCCAGCATAAAGTAAAAATTGGTGGAATTCTGTAGCATTCCACCTTTTAACCTGTTCAACTACGTGGTTTTCTAGCGAACTCACTTTCATGGAAAGGAGATTAGATGAGATAGCATAATGAGCCTGTGCTCCAATTTTAGTGTCACTGAAGCAAATATCCATATATGCATAATTGTTCTCATCACCCTAAGACAAACTAAATGCATATAATCCAGAGGAAATGGTGTGATGAAGTTTATTCCGGGAATAACAGTAAGCGACGAGTCTTTTACATGAAAGTCTAAATCAATTTTGTTCAAAAAGCCCTCATTGGGTCCAAGGAGTTAAGTGGAATTAACGGAAAATAATTATGCCTGTATAAAAATTTCCTTCCTCAACACATCTGGTACAGGAACTGTACCCTGCATGGCCTTTCATTCCTAAAATGAAAGACTTTGCAGGAGCATCACAACAAAACCCTTTCAAAGATACAAAAATCTTTTGACCATTCAGAATAATTCCGTTATCAATAAAATTTGTCACATCTTTAATGAAATCTTGTAGAAAACTGTTGCAGTCACTCCGTTTCTTTTTACCATAATAGATACCAACAGGAAAAACTTATGCCTTCACCGACTTCAAATTTAACACGGAGGCTAAAATAGGCCATAATTCACCAGCATTGCTACTAAACAAAGAAATTCCATCAATGCCTATCAACAATTCTATGGCAGTAACTACCTCTCTAACTTTAGTCCACATTCTTTGGAGACTACTTAAAAAGCCAATATGGAAATAAGAACCAGGATCGACAGGACGTGAAGCTACAGAAGTGGAGGTTTGAAGTAAAGACCGACCATCTGCCGGCAATGACCGGAAACAGTCATGATGTTTAAGAATGCAAAGCAGGGCTGAGAGTGCAACTGTAGTGACCTGAACCTTGATAGACCAATCTCTTAAATCATTAACCAATTTTTCTTATGCCACACTGCTAGGGCAGATATCATCCTCTGAGTAATCAGATGAAGACAACTGAGGAATATTCTGCATATATAATGATGACCAGTTCTTGAACAAGCGTCAGAATCATTATCTTCAGAGATGACATTTAAAGAGTCATGATCAGAGTCACTTTCACCAGCAACTGATTCCTGAAGACAGACTCACTCTTCACTTAAAAATGTGACATCAGAACTACAGTGACATTAGCCCCTCTCTGGGGGACTCTTCTGTAACTCGGAGCTCTGGAACTTTCAGGCGAAAGAAGCATCCCATCGGTATTCTCTCTCTTGAAAGCTTGGAAGAATGATCTTGCAGACAGCTAACGCGGTATAGCTTTCTGCTAGCTTTGGGTAAGACTGGAGGCTGCCAATTCGGGATCTTCGAGTTACAGATTAGTCACCCTTGTGGATCCGTCAATGATTTAGAGACAGATATTGCATAAACGCTTCAAATCCGTTGCATCTGTTCACATATAGTTTCAGATAAATTCCATACGTAACATATATGCAATGGACAATAAAATAATATCCTGTCGTTTATAGGTGTTTTTGAGACCATTAAAATTATTTAATGAAATCCTTGTAATAATATTTTTGTTTTACTTGCTTCGACGACTAAGGTCATTTCGCACTTATTGTCTGCCACGTGCATATGGGTGTAACAGCACTCGGACGAATCGGACGATCACCCCTCCAAACTCGAGCCGAGCCCAACGATGCTTAACTTCGGTGACTGATCGGGAACCGGTGTTTCCATCGTGGTGGGCCGTTGCCCATGAAATCCTTATCCCTGATATCATGATTTGAAATTGTTAATAAAAAGCATTGCATAAATATTGCAGATTCATTCTGAATGTTTCTGCAATGAAGGTGAACCATTCTGTGCAACAGGGGTTCCCACGCTAGTGGGATGCACCTTATTTGCCAGGAGTCAACTCTCTGTGATTGTCTTCCAAGTTCAGGGTAATTGATTGTGGAAGAGACTTCCCTATCACCGCTTCCCAGCAGTAATTTTAATGACACCATCGCGTGAACTACCTTTCGTATGGCTCCAATCCTTCGACACAGTCTAAACTATTTTAGCAGTTTAAACAGTTAGTTTAGTGGCCTATCTGACATGGAAGTCACCACCAGAAGCAATAGAAAATGCTCTTCTTATTGTTAGTCCAGATCTAGGGGTACGGACGCGCAAGCCCTTCCACCGTATCAAGGCTGTGGTCCAAGGGAAGGGATTTTCGATGCATCAACCAAAAATCAGGGATATTTGCAGGGTAGAAATAAGAATATATTTAGCGTTCGCAAGCATTCTATTAACTGTTTTAGTATTATTAGTTGAACTAAATTTTCTTGACCTTTCTTGACTGAAATTGCAATATATTGTCGTAGTTTTCGTAACGTGCCGTTCACAAGTCATGGAAATTTTTGTTTAAACAGGCTTCAATCTAACACAGCCAACGACTACGCTGTCATTTGTTTTACTTTCACAATCGCAATAAATACTGATAGGCGTCATAATTAGTATTAGGTGTTTGAGATATTTATTATAACTCAATAAACCATTTGGACGAACTTTTTAAATTTTAAGGTACCTAAAAACAATTAATTAGGTATTTTTATGCAAGTCAGGTTTAAGCCTATAAATATACTTCATAAATCATTAGTACCTATGGAATGAGACTCATCCGTTAACTGCTTTCTTCTTGCATTTAAAGGCAGCACAGAATTCTAAAATGATTATTAAATCACTCCTCTAACTAAATACATCTACATACTACCCCGCAAGCCGCAGCATTAGGACACCACCCGAGTGAAGGTGTAAAAGAGAATGATATAGGTAGGTGAAAAAGTGAAGTGTGTTTCGGAAGTTGTTTAGTCAGGCGATCACATCGCAAAACATATTTATTTCTAGTTTTGATGCTATTACATAGTCCGATTTGTCATTTTTTCTGCTGATAAGCTATGTATTCTCATCATTCCATTTAATTTTTCTCATGATTGAATGGAAAAAGTTAATGTAGTTATTGGATAAACAGTTTTCTCAGTTATTTCTTTCATATGCCGCCCATTATGCCGCAAAAACATGCGTAGCTGCAAAATGAATGCTTGGATAAAAACGTCTTTCGATTCTCTTTATTATAAATTTAATCTGTTGTTCTTTTATCGTTTCTTTCATTCCAAGTATTTTCATTTAAATTGGAATAGAGTGCTCGAGATGATTCGGGGAAGCAGGTGAAATGAATAAGAAAATAGTTTGGATATGGCCACAACCGTCTCTGTTGTGGCTATGAATTTTTTGTTGAAATAAGAACCCATTAACAACCCACTGGAAACACGTGGTTTTTCTCCTGTAAAACTTGTAGCTCTCCTTGATTTCGAAAATGCGAATCAGGGACCTTTTGGACTAAGTGAGCTAAGTGAGCAAGGATCCTCTTGAAACTGAGAAATAGAGGGGATTTGGTTGATGTAGTGGCTGCAGTACTGGCCTCTCATCACGAGGACCCGGGTTTGAATCCAGGCAGTGGCGGAGGTTTTTATTTGGAATCCCGATCCGTACTTGAGTGCCTTATGGAGGGTGTTTAAAGCACAGTGCTTCCGTCTGTTGGATGAGACATCATACCGTGGTCCCCTTAGCGCCTGTCATTCAGAGAGGGCTAATGCCGACGCCTTGTTTCTTTCCAACCATCCTGAATTTCCCGAGAAATGGATATTTTGGATTGGGGCGCCAAGCGATCACTCCAAATCTTTAGGTCACCTTTGCATCTTCACCTCTACGGCGTGTGGCGCTTCTCGCCCTTAAAGTGCTGCCATCAGTCGTCCACATACCTAACTTCGCCCGAGAGAAATCAGCTCGCTCGAGGGGGTAAAGCGGGAAAGTTAACACAACACTGTGGGAACCTCGATGAACAATCCGGAAAATGTCAGTCTTTCTTGAAATAAATGGGCTGAGTAAGCAATCGAAGATTATGCATGGAAAATATTATGTTCTCGGCTAAAGTTCTTGTCTTGGATCATGCAAGAATGTGGAATGGATGCTATTGTAATGGACAAATGTGTGTGAAAAGAGAGTCCTTTGTAAGTTTAGCCATGTTGAGAGAATCTATGTGGGGGGAAAAGTAAAACATTCATATCAAGACAATTAATAGTGTGAGCGAACGGGGCAGACCGAGAAAGTCATAGGCGAGTTGGCGAGTCATAGGTAGAATAGACTTTAAGAGGAGGAATATCACGAGCCTTATGAATTAGACAGCGTGTATGAAGGAATGCATGAGCGTAACCGATGCAAAAGAGGTATGGCAGGTAGAAGTTACTCCAATAGAGCCTGTTTAAATGGTGTAACACCAGTAATTGCGCTCTTTTTATTCGGCCTTCTCTGAAATACTGGATACGAATGCATATTTTCTACTGAATGAACTGTTCTCGAGATCGATCGTTGAGCCTTGTTGCCCTCGACATGAGTCAGCCACGTGCAATTTGTTGTTGAATTAAGGCTGTCAGCAGGTGTTGAAAGAATGAGTTCGGTATTCAGAGCGTAAATATTCATTCGATCGTACGTTAGTGACTTGAAATCCTTCTATGGATATCAATAGTAGTAACTTCTTCTTATCTCATGAATAACGAAGTCTTGTTATAGAAGCTTTGTATAGAATCTTGTTTTATCTGCCCGCGAAGACAACGTTTATGCATTGAGTCGTCTCAGAAACGGGAATATGGTGCAAGAAACGGATGTTTTCGATTTGAGAATATCTTTCCATAAATACCCCGCTGCCCTGTGAATCGCCTCAAGAGCGCGTGACAGGGGGGGCTTTGAAACCAGTCATGGATCAAGGAAGGAAAATTGACAATCGGAGAAAATATAAGGTGGAAAAAAATGCGTACTACTTGATTCAGTGGATGGTTTGTTAGGCCAGGTAGTGGTTGCAAAGAGAGACCGATTTACAGACATGATTCTGACTGCTCTAATCTGATTGGAAATTTTTGCGAAAGTGGATCCGACAATTCATTTTCAAAGATATAAGGAGGTGGGAGGGATTCTAACGTTGCGAATGAGGGTGACTGGACTCTAATGCCTGGTTGGTTTGCCATTTTGACGGAGCTTGGGTTCGAATCCCGGCATCGGTGGAGATTTTTCAGTTGAATCCCGATTCCTGCTTGCGGAGAGCATTTCAAGTGCAATTCACCCGATGTCGGATGCCTCGGTCAAATGAGCCGGAGCGAATCAGCCGACTCGACGCGATTTCGTCATTGAGTGGGTGGGAAGGTTGGTAGAGGTAAGATTATTTGAGGCACGGAAAAAGGGTGGAGAGAAACCCAGTGTCGGCGTTAGCCTGCTCTTCACGATAGGCACCTAGGTGTCAAGGTGGCGCCAAAACTATTAATTTGAACCGTGTATGTATCCTTTAGAGAAACCGAAGATTCAATCTTTTTGCTATTGATCTGAATTGCTAAGTCCAAAAAAAGTTGAGTGAACCATTTACTTTTATAACACTCGTTAACTAATGATCTTAGATGAGACGAGAAATTATCAAGCCGGCTAATTGAACCTGGCCATATTAAATAGACCAATGTGGTGCACACAGGGGTACCAACATGAAACGTTTTTCACTAGAGGAATAAGGGAACAGAATAGTTCTTTTACAAAAATGTTCATGTGGATGTTTGCTTATAGAGTAGAGTTTTGAGTGGAGTAACCAAGTTTATTTTCATAAGAATGAATAACAGATTCTACTACTTTACGTCTGAAACGACCTTTGTATACGACTCGCAGTTTAGGAAACATAATTGAATGAAAATCACTATTTTCCTGATGATGTCGCGAAGCAATGAAACCCGGGTCGTGAGAAAGAAATGCAGCTTATGTGGGAAACAAAGAAATTCATCATTTCAGTATTTTTACATGTTTTCGACTTGTTGGTTAATTACTGAGAGGAGGCGAACGACAACAGGAAATTTGCTCCAAAAAGGAAGAACGGTTTGCTGATTTGAGAGGAGTTTGCGAATAAGGATGAATGGTTTGCTCATGTGGGGGGAGTGGAGGAAGGCTGCAGGGAAACCCGTGATTGGCTTATGCCTTCTCACACAGGAAGGCGCCTAGTAGGGTCCAAGGCTTAACGTCCCATCCGACGGACGGAGTGTCACATCTTGAAGTGCTCTCCATAAATATCTATATAAGAACTGTTTGATGTATTCAAGGTCAGTAGCGTAGTCAGGGGGAGGGCAGGGGGGTGAATGTACCCCCCATCCCCTGTGTTCTGGCGCCCCTAAGCCTGTGAATGTTTCCATTCTTAAGTCCCAAATACGAACGTGAATCAAATTCATAACTTAATTATCAACAATATATTCTACAAGGTCTAAAAGTTTGGATCATACTATATTACGAACAAAATAATACAGTAAAATTATATGGCAGCATGTTAAGATTAGTAATCTGGTGAATTTATAAGTCGGCGCCCCCTAAAACATTTGCCTCACCCTCACCTCCTAGACCCAAAACTTGGCTTCGCCACTGTTAAAGGTGCGTATAGACGTCAAATAATACGTTCTGTTTTGTTATTCATCGGCACCTAAAACTTTCATGCAAACCAATGAAGTGTTATACAAATAAACAGTGTGGTGCCTGTGCTCCGAATCGTCACCTCAAACCCTTATATCTCAGCTGCCGTTTTCGATCTCATCACCATTGATCTTACAACCATGAAGTTGGTTGACAGCAGCGCTTCATTCCGCCCTGTCCCCTGCCGTAAAGCGAAACGATTTTTGCATGACTATTTCAACGTACTGCTTTCAGAAAGGTAATCGTAATGTCTTTTAACACAGCAGTCGTTTTTTCATCATGAGTGCTTCTTGGCTTGAGCTATTCTTTGTTTCATATCTGTTGAATTTCCTCCATTCCATTTCACGAAGCTTCTAAGGTAAATAAGTGTAAGATTCCAGTTTTTTGGCTAGTCTCCCTGTAGCGTAATGCCTGCCTTCAGCTCCTCTTTTCCACATGTAAGGATTTTCGCATCACGAGCGCATTTATGGTGGCGGAAATAAATAATTGAAGTATTTTTCTTCCTCCCTCTGTTATCAATTTATTTTGTTACCGTAGCTGAAGCATACAATTACAAGGGTGATCAGGTTAGTGTGATGGCCTCTCTCTGTTATCGATTTATTTTGTTACCGCAGATGAAGCATACATTTATCGGGGGGATATGGTTGGTTTGATGGCCTCTCTCTGATATAAAATTATTTTGATACCGTAGCTGAAGCATAAAGTTACGAGGAGGATCAGGATGGTGTGATGGCCTCTCTCTGTTATCGATTTATTTTGTTACCGTAGCTGAAGCATAAAATTACGAGGAGGATCAGGATGGTGTGATGGCCTCTCTCTGTTATCGATTTATTTTGTTACCGTAGCTGAAGCATAAAAAATGAGGGGGATCAGGTTGGAGTGATGGCCTCTCCCTGTTATCGATTTATTTTGTTACCGTAGCTGAAGCATAATATTACGTGGGGGATCAGGTTGGTGTGATGGCCTCTCTCTGTTATTGATTTATTTTGTAACCGTAGCTGAAGCATAAAATTACGAGGGGGATCAGGTTGGTGTGATGGCCTCTCTCCTTTATCGATTTATTTTGTTACCGTAGCTGAAGCATAACATTACGAGGGGGATCAGATTGGTGTGATGGCCCCTCTCTGTTATCGATTTATTTTGTTACCGTAGCTGAAGCATAAAATTACGAGGGGGATCAGGTTGGTGTGATGGCCTCTCTCTGTTATCGATTTATTTTGTTACCGTAGCTGAAG
The DNA here is from genome assembly GCA_963573305.1 of Pyrrhosoma nymphula. Lineage (NCBI taxonomy): Eukaryota > Metazoa > Arthropoda > Insecta > Odonata > Coenagrionidae > Pyrrhosoma > Pyrrhosoma nymphula. The sequence goes on from OY754332.1 coordinate 122,507,672, forward strand.
CATAAAATTACGCGGGGGATCAGGTTGGTGTAATGGCCTCTCTCTGTTATCGATTTATTTTGTTACCGTAGCTGAAGCATAAAATTACGAGGGGGATCAGGTTGGTGTGATGGCTAGAGTACAAAACCTTCACGACTTTAATGCAAGGGTTAGAACCTCGGCTGTAGCGGTGATTTATCAGTTTAGTCCTGATTCCCGTTAGTACGTTTTGTTGAGGGCACTGCAAGGGGCGTGCAAATATTCGTCGGAGGCGACGTTAAACTTAATACCCTTTGTCGGCTGTCTTTGACGGGGAAGGATATGAAGCCAAAAATGTTGTTTTCAAAGCACTTGGTCTCTCGTCACCTCTGTCGCGTTCTAGTAAATTAAATTCTCCTTTTCACGATATGGCGCTGTAAAAGATGATGCAAGTTTGTTTGGTCCTGAAAAGATGAAGCAAGATGGTTTGTTTTTAAAGTTGGTACTAATCATAACGGAAAGAAACAAATCGAACTTCCGTTAAACATAGATCATTTTAAAAGGAATAGTTTTTGGTAATGGGGAGTGATAGGAAAATCCAACAAACATAAATGCCATATAGTGGTACTTCACCTTTGAATTCAACATTTTCTGGAGAATGCAAGTTTCATAGAATCTCCGTAATTGTGAGAACCAAATGCTAAAACGTGTGAACAATCAAGTGGCAAGCAAGTCCTCATTCAGGAATAGTTGGCATGGATTGATTTTCGATCGTATGCTTTTATATCGGCTGTTTAAGAAGCTTATTTAACAGATTACTCAGTAAACCTCTACGCCCCAACGGAAAATAATTTTTAAGCGGTTTGGGTAAATGTTTGATTTGAAATGCTCAGTGAGCAATTAATTGGTACAAATATTTTTTAAACTCATCTTATAGTACAGGGGTCACCAAACTTCGGCCCGGGGGCTGGATGCGGCCCGCATGGTTCTCTTGTCCTGCCCGTGGAGACTTTTTTCTGTACAGAAAAAAATTACAGAAATTTACGTGTATCATACCAAGCAAGATCAGCAGCCGCTTACGTGGACGTTATGTTTTCACCGAATTAAAATAGAGACGCGCAGTAGTGCGTTATGTTTTCCAATCGATAACTACATTGCAAAATCTTATTAGTTGCTACTTTTTCTACTTCCGTTCACAGTCAATCAGATGATACAACGCCATCTAGTGGCGGTTTTTAAATGGTTTGCTGCTTGTTCAAGACTTGACTATTTTGATCACAGTTTGCCAGTTGCGGTTGACTGCTGCGATGAGGAGGTGTTCGTGTCAGTTAGCGTCTGATTGCAAAACATGTTGTACTCTATTTTATTTAGTGATAATTTACTTCGCGTAATTACTAATCAGTGTGTTTAAAGTATTGGGAATGTCATTAGTGTATTAAGAAGTTTTCGAATATTCTTAAGAGGAAACATGGCGATGGCCGAAAAGCGGAAAAGAAAAAACAACGATGAGTGTCCGCAATTTCAAGAAGAATGGAGTATGAAATACTTATTCGTCAAATCCGGCAAGAAAGCATTGTGTGTGATTTGCAACGAAACCGTGACTGTGATGAAAGAATACATCCTGCGCTGTCATCAACAAGTCAAACATCAGAAGTAATATGCAGTTGGAGGGTCAAGTGCGTGCCGAAAAAATTTATAAATTACAACATTAACTTACATCTCATAGGACATTGTTCAGTAAATCCGCAAATGAAAATGAATTCTTAACTAAGGACAGTTATAAAGCTGCCTACGTCCTGACTTAAAGTGGCAAACTGTTTGCAGATGGTGAAGTAGTGAAGGAATGTTAGCTGGAGGATGCCCGGAAACTATGTCCAGCAAAGTCAAAACAATTTGAAAATGTAGCTTGGGTTGCTAATACCATTTCCCGCCGTGTTGCATACATGGGGAAAACATTGTGACTAAAATAGCAAAAAATGCAAGCAAGTTTCGCCATTTTTCAGTTGCAGTGGATGAATCACTGGAATGATGTTCCACCTCTCAACAGCTTGTGTTCATTAGAGGTGTGAATGAAGACATGAACATAACACAAGAGCTGGCTTCCCTACGTAGCATGTATGGTACTGCTACTGGGGAGGATTTATACAATGAGTTGAAAAAAAACATTTCCTGATTATAACTTGGGCTGGACTAACCTCACTTGCCCGACTGTTGATGGAGGAATGAACATGAGTGGCATAAAGAAAGGCTTGGTTGGACAAGTGGAGATGTGTAATGAGTTAAACATTCTAATACCAATTGTCCTGCACTGTATTATTCACCAGCAAGCTTTGTGTGCTAAATATGTGGACATTAGCTGTGTACTGTATCCTGTTGTGAAGATGGTGAATTTAATAAGGTCACATGGGCTCAACCATAGCCAGTTCATAGACATGTTGAAACATACAGACACAGAAGCGCAAACTATATTATACAACAAGTTGTGAGAAAGTTCTGAGCAGAGTATTTAAGCTAAGAAAGGAAATAGGTGACTTACTGGAAAGTAAAGGCAAGCCACAGCAACTATTGTTTGATGAAGAGTGGGTATGGAAATTGACCTTTGCTGCAGACATAACTAGTCTTTTAAATTTACTGAACCTAAAACTACAAGGTGAGGAAAATTTAGTTTCTGATCTATACACCCACCTTAAGGCCTTATGATCGAAACTTGTCTTCTTTTTTCAACAAGTACAGGCCAACAACTTGACGCACTTTCAGCAGTGCAAAGTCTTCATGGCTGAAGCAACAACTGAGTTCACCACGTCATTTGCATGCGAGATCATCAAAGACCTCCAGTTTTAGTTTCAGCAGCGGTTTTCTGACTTGGATTCGGAGACTGAAGAAGCGAGACTGTTTTAAAACCCATTTGAAGCAGATGTGGCCAGTTACCCAGATGAACTGCAGCTGGAGGTCATTGAGTTTTAGGCAAATTACCTCCTTAAGGACAAGTTCAAAGAAGGACTGGTGGGTTTTTACCAGTTTTTGCCCAAGCAAGACTTTCCTAATGTCAAAACCTTTGCATCAATGTACAATTCAATCTTTGGAACAACGTACCTGTGTGAACAAACATTTTCAAGAATGAAATACGTGAAGAACAATTTGTGAACAAACTTTTCCGATGATAATCTTAGGTCACTGTTGATGTTAGGGACATCAAATCTGAAGCCAGAAATGTATGTTATTTTGGCATCCAGGAAACAATTTCACTATTCCCACTAGTACAGGTGTTCAAGTGTATTTTATCAATGCGTTATTAAATAATAACTGAATAAAATAATATATCAAATAAATAATTTAAAACGACATCCATGTTTTGATTTTTTAGACCTCGAGTGTGTAGTCGCCCCCCGATTTGCTGTTTGATAGTTAATGTGGCTCTCGGGCTGAAACGTTTGGAGACCCCTGTTATAGTAGATCGATAGGTACTTTCAAATTTTCAAAGCAGTTTGTTGTTATTTCAAGGGGATGTGCACAATTATTTACTTTCAACTTCATGGTGTATATCTCTTTGTTCTAATTTCTATTACCATACAGCTAAATAAACGATTCCCTGGGCATTAGATTGGGCGTGTTGGTGCTTATAGCTTACCTCCGAGGTCTCCGAAATTGAGTTGGTAAGAGTTTTGCCTTTGCTGCTGGGTGAAGGAATTGAAAGTAAAAAACGTAATTCTAAAAAGTACTTATTTTAAGAGGAGTTTTTCCTTTTTCAGGACATATTTTGAAAATTACATACCACCAGCATAAAGGACGACAGGAAACGGAAAATTAGAATCTTACGTACAACCAAGACTAGTTTACCTCTTTTCTGTCTCGGAAGTCACTGCTTTTCGGCATTTTCATGTTATCTGCAAAGTTTTCTTGATTAAAATGCTTGCGATGCTATTTCTTGGTAGCTAATTATGCCCACGTTCATCCCGCATAAAATTCTTAAAATCACATCCCCTATGACCTTCGGAAGAAACAAAAATTCCTCAACAAACACCTTGAAACTTTATAGTGAATACTGAAAGTTATGGAAATGTGTTATATATATGAACGAAATAATTATTTAGTGGACTGTGAGAATTACCGGTAGAAAAATCGTATGAAGAGTTGTAGAGGAAAAATATATGTTAAAAAATCTCCATAGAAAAAGACCCAGATAGCACGGTGAATATTCTGCAAACTTGCAGCAAGTTTGCAAAACAAGACTCGCAAACTTGCAGCAAACTTGCAAAGCAAGTCTGCAAGTCTCTGCAAACTTGCGGCAAGCCTGCATCAAACTTGCAAGTCTATGTTTTTATTTATTCCAATAATAATATATTTATTTGTCCGATAGTCCACAGTAAAATGTATAGTAATAATTAATGATTTTAAGTAATATATAGTAATTATATTCATGTTCATGATTATATACAATATGCACTTAATTATATCAAATATTACGTACAGTTGTTAACAATACACACTTTTAGCAAACTTGCAGCAAGCCACCGACAAGTGAAAATCAAGTCTAGTGCGAACTTGCATCAGACTTGCATTGTGTCTTGCTACCAACTTTCTGCAAACTTTCAAAGCAAGGAAAGTCTAGCAAGTGAAAATCAAACCTAGAGCAAACTTGCTGCAAACTTACGTGCTATCTGGGGAAACAACCGTATTGGACCCATTGTACACAGCGGCCTCTTGAAAAGTTTTGGAATTATTTCAAGTTCATTAATGCTCCGAAGATGCGGAATAATCCTCAAAACAAATTGATCGTCGAGATACCGTTCGCAAAAGTTTTAACGATTTCCGTCTCTTCTCCCTTTAGTATAAGCTCACCATTGGACGATAATTCATTTTTCCTGCCATGGGCGCCCATACAATATTTTCCAGGGGGGGCCAAGACATCCCGAGGAGCCCTCTCCTAGAAATTTTAGTAAATTTGAGGTATCAGGAGTACATTTTTGGAACATCTAAGACGAATGACAGTTTTCTAAATTTGTTACTAAAATATTAATTTAATCCTGCTAATACAATAAATAAATTAAATTTTCCCTTCCCATTTTTATTTCTCCCGGGAGGGAAGGGGGGAGGGCGGACGCGGCCCCCTCTTGCCCCCGTGTATTGGCGCCCATGATTCCAGCAATCGCTCCAACCCATAACCTTTGGTTTACATAGCCGCCTTCAGGTACGTACATTAGAACTCCTTCCTCGTAGATCCTGCGAATAAGTTCGTAAAACAATTTTCTCTCCTTACTACTTATATTCTTCAGTAGCTCCCAAGGTAGGTTATCGGTTCCCATGGCTTTTCTACCCTTCATCTCTCTTAATGCTCTCTCTATTTCGCTGTCAATAAACTCTGGTCCGAGGTTATCCTTATCTATTGTTCCTTCATCCTCTAGATCAGGGGTCTCCAAACTTTTCATCCCAAGGGCCGCATTAACTATCAAACAGCAAATCGGGGGGCGACTACACACTCGAGGTCTAAAAAATCAAAACATGGATGTTGTTTTAAATTATTTATTTGATATATTATTTTATTCAGTTATTATTTAATAACGCATTGATAAAATACACTTGAACACCTGTACTAGTGGGAATAGTGAAATTGTTTCCTGGATGCCAAAATAACATACATTTCTGGCTTCAGATTTGATGTCCCTAACATCAACAGTGACCTAAGATTATCATCGGAAAAGTTTGTTCACAAATTGTTCTTCACGTATTTCATTCTTGAAAATGTTTGTTCACACAGGTACGTTGTTCCAAAGATTGAATTGTACATTGATGCAAAGGTTTTGACATTAGGAAAGTCTTGCTTGGGCAAAAACTGGTAAAAACCCACCAGTCCTTCTTTGAACTTGTCCTTAAGGAGGTAATTTGCCTAAAACTCAATGACCTCCAGCTGCAGTTCATCTGGGTAACTGGCCACATCTGCTTCAAATGGGTTTTAAAACAGTCTCGCTTCTTCAGTCTCCGAATCCAAGTCAGAAAACCGCTGCTGAAACTAAAACTGGAGGTCTTTGATGATCTCGCATGCAAATGACGTGGTGAACTCAGTTGTTGCTTCAGCCATGAAGACTTTGCACTGCTGAAAGTGCGTCAAGTTGTTGGCCTGTACTTGTTGAAAAAAGAAGACAAGTTTCGATCATAAGGCCTTAAGGTGGGTGTATAGATCAGAAACTAGATTTTCCTCACCTTGTAGTTTTAGGTTCAGTAAATTTAAATGACTAGTTATGTCTGCAGCAAAGGTCAATTTCCATACCCACTCTTCATCAAACAATAGTTGCTGTGGCTTGCCTTTACTTTCCAGTAAGTCACCTATTTCCTTTCTTAGCTTAAATACTCTGCTCAGAACTTTCTCACAACTTGCTGTATAATATAGTTTGCGCTTCTGTGTCTGTATGTTTCAACATGTCTATGAACAGACTATGGTTGAGCCCATGTGACCTTATTAAATTCACCATCTTCACAACAGGAATCAGTACACTGCTAATGTCCACATATTTAGCACACAAAGCTTGCTGGTGAATAATACAGTGCAGGACAATTGGTATTAGAATATTTTTCTTATTACACATCTCCACTTGTCCAACCAAGCCTTTCATTATGCCACTCATGCTTTTCCTCCATCAACTATCAGTCAACTGTGGTTAGTCCAGCCCAAGTTATAATCAGCAAATGTTTTTTTTCAATTCATTGAATATATCCTCTCCAGTAGTAGTGCCATACATGCTATGTAGGGAAGCCAGCTCTTTTGTAATGTTCATGTCTTCATCCACACCTCTAATGAACAAAAGCAATTGAGAGGTGGAACAGCTGTGCGGCGATTCATCCATTGCAAATGAAAAATGACAAAGCTTGCTTGCATTTTTTGCTATTTTAGTCACAATGTTTTCCCCATGTCTGCAACACGGCGGGAAATGGTATTTGCACTCAAAGCTACATTTTTAAATTGTTTTGACTTTGCTAGACAGAGTTTCCGAGCATCCTCCAGCTAACATTCCTTCACTACTTCACCATCTGCAAACAGTTTGCCACTTTTAGTCAGGACGTAGGCAGCTTTATAACTGTCCTTAGTTAAGAATTCATTTCTTATTAGCGGATTTACTGAACAATGTCCCCTGAAATGTGAGTTAATTTTGTAATTTATAAAATTTCTCGGCACGGACTTTACCCTCCAACTCCATATTTCTTCTGATGTTTGCCTTGTTGATGACAGCGCAGGTTGTATTCTTTCATCACAGTCACGGTTTCGTTGCAAATTACACACAATGCTTTCTTGCCGGATTTGACGAATAAGTATTTCAAACTCCATTCTTCTTGAAATTGCCGACACTCATAGTTTATTTTTCTTTTCCGCCTTTCGGCCATCGCCATGTTTCCTCTTAAGAATATTCGAAAACTTCTTAATACACTAACGACATTCCCAATACTTTAATCACACTGATTAGTAATTACGCGAAGTAAATTATCACTAAATAAAATAGAGTGCAACATGTTTTGCAATCAGACGCTAACTGACACGAACACCTCCTCATCGCAGCAGTCAACAGCAACTGGCAAACTGTGATCAATTAGTCAAGTCTTGAACAAGCTGCAAACCATTTAAAAACTCCGCCACTGGATGGCGTTTTATCATCTCATTGACTGTGAATGGAAGTCGAAATAGAGTAATTGGCGAATAAGGTTTTGCGATGTAGTGATCAGTCGGATAACATAACGCACTACAGCGAGCCTCTATTTTAATTCGGTATAAACATAACGTCCACGTAAGCGGCGGCTGATCTTGTCAGGATACACGTAAATTTCCGTAATTTTTTTCCGTAGACAAAAAGGTCTCCAAGGGCCGGACAAGAGGACCATGCGGGCCCCATCCGGCCCGTGGGCCGTAGTTTGGAGACCTCTGCTCTAGATCTATGTGATAGGGTCTATTTTCGCTGTCATATAGCTCCTTTACGTATTCTCGTCATCTTTCCTGGATTACTTCCTGTTCGATTAATATCTTCCCTGTTTTGCCCTTAACCTTTAGCATCGTTTGACGTCTCTTACCACCCGATAACATATTCACCTTTGCGTACAAAGCTCCCAATTCCCTCTCCTCCTGCATCTTTTCCATTTCCTCGCATTGTCCCACCAGTTTTCTTTTCCCCGATTGGTCACTCGCCTGAGTTTATTATTCAATTCCTTGTACTTCCTCTTGCCTTGTTGGTGTTGACGTTTTTCCATATCCTTCTCTCCTCCATTTTCTTAATCATTTCTTCCGTAACCCACTGCTTCTTAACCCTCTTGTTTTCCACCAATCCTATTGTTTTCTCTGCCGCTCCTTCGATGCCTGTTTTTATAACCTCCCATCTTCTCTCTATTGTTCCCATCCGCTTTGCTTCACCTATTTTATTTTCTACCAGCTCTTGGTATTCCCTCATTTTCAACCCTTTCAACGCTTCAAGGTTCCACCTCTTTATCTTCCTACCTTTACAAAGCCTTTTGAATCGAACTTCACACTTCATCATCACCAAGTTATGATCTGAGTCCGCATCCGCCCCTGAATAGCTACGCGAGTTTTTTTACACTGTTCCTAAATCTCTGCCTTAACATTATATAATCAATTTGGTATCTCCCAGTATCACCCGGCATTTTCCATGTGTACCTACGCCTGGGGTGTTGTTTAAACCAAGTGATTTTCATTACTTTTTTATTTCTTCTACAAAATTCAACTGCCTTTTCACCGAGATCATTTCTTCTTTCTAGCCCAAACCCTCCCACTTCTAATCCGTCCCTCCCTTCCCCCACCACTGCATTCCAGTCACCCATCACTATCAGGTTTTTCTTTCCCGGCACTTCTATATTTATTTCTTCTACTTGCTCGTACACCTCTTCCACCTCTTCCTCCCTGTGGTTAAAAATGGGGCTTCGTCGCGCATATATGTCTTAAACTATGCGTAAAACATCATCAAACGTATCCAAGCGTGTAAAACGCGTTCCCTTCCCAATTTAGCATAAAAATAAATCACGCGCTTGTGTTACACGAGGAGTAGCGTGAAAGACCGCACCCGTTCTGCTTGAAGTTCGGCTCCCTGCTTTTAAATAATTCAATGTACTACATTATGTACTGTAGTAACACAGACATGCTATCACATGTAGCCATTCACGTCGATTTCCCATTCAAACTCACCCGCTTCCTACAAAGCTATAACGATGCGCGGGAAAAAATATATTTTCGCTGTTTTTCGTATGGGCATTATACGGTGCGCGTCTTACACGTAAGGGCGCGTGGTGCACGCGTAAATACGGCATTACAACGGTAGGAAAAAAATGAAAGGAAATAGTAAGTGGCGAAAAATGCATAGTGAAATTGGATATTGAAGCCATTAAAATGCGAAATCGACCGTATTGCATGGGTCGGTTTTGGAGGGAATTCACCAAAAACAGGCATTCGTTGCGGAATTGTCGGGGTATCGTATTCTAGAAAAATACAAATTTGAATAGATTTTCACAAAAGGAATACATCGCTCATCAAATGTAAGGGGTAAATGCGTGCGATGCCCACGTGCGTCGTTTAGCGCAAAATGACGAACTTCACTCTCTAGCGTCAAGACTCAAATATGGATTTCCAGCCGTGGCCGAGTTTATTCTTTGGAATCCCTATCCCTACTTGATATTCCATTCGGTGTGAGAGCTAAGAGTACTGGCCTCCCATCCCAAGGCCCCGGTTTTGAATCCGGATGATGGCAGAGGTTTTTAAAGCGGAATCCAATCCCGATCCCTGCACTTAAAGTATAGGACGTACTCCGTCCGTCGGCCGAGACGTTCAAATGAGGACCCAGAGGCAAAATTCACGGTGACAGTTTTGATGGCTTAGCTCAGTTGTCAGCCATTGAAGTTTGGTGGCAGTGTGGCTTCAATACCTATTCTACCGGACTAGAAAATCATTGAATGAATTCGGGATGATCATTTCTAATTTGCACGACATCATAAACGTGAAATATCTACCTTTCTACCCGACTTTGTCTTCGCCTTCTTAAAACAAACGCCAAAAGCCCAGCCATCGCCAATGTTCCTCGCAAACATCTATTTTCTTGAACTAAATCCACAAGGAGCAGAAAATATACGGAGGACGGAAGAGGTCACGGCTATCACCCTCTGTTTTCGTCATCGGGTGCTGCCGCTGCTGTGAGAACGGATGCATGGAAAGGCAGTATTGAGCTAAGTTTTCATGCATCCGTTTTTGAATTTCCACACGCTGCGTAGCCAATCAGAAGCGAGATCTTCAACGCAGATTGTGACGCCGTCAGAGTTATGCTACGTTTTCACTCAGCCGTTTTTGCGTTGCCAGACACTGCGTAGCCAATCAGAAGCGAGGTCTTCAACGCCGGCTGCGTTGCCGTCGAAGTTTGAAGCCCATCTTCCAGCTTTTGACGCAGCCTGCATCGCTGGAGCTGCAGAAGGGAGTGAAGACCGACGCTTTCTGCCTGTAATTTGTTGGTCACGTGGTTGTTTCCCAAGGAATTGTTGGTTATATTTAGATTTTTGACAAAAAATAAGCCCAGGCAGTGCAGCGTATCATCAAGAGTCCTCGTGAGCATCCATTTTCCTTGAAGAAAGATCTAAGGCTTTCCCGGCGTATAGTGTTGTTGAAGGTTGTTAGGGCTTCCCACTGAGCCCTGATGACGATGGTTGGCACGTATAGGCATAGTGAAACTTGGTGGCTCTCACTTTTAAAGAGTATATCGCTTAGAAGAAGAAAGCATACAGGGTATTAAGCATCCGAATCTTCCTCCGTAGGTCTCTCCGGAAGTCCTGCCATACCTTAGCCCGCTCATCAGCGCCTTTTTTACCCTCAGTAACCTCTATTTCTCCCCTAGTGAGTGCCATCAAGTATTGCTACACCTATACATAGGAAAGTTGGTAGAGATGGAGAGTTTAACCTGGTGGGAAGCCCGAACAACCTTCAACAATCCATTTATCATCATAAACTCCACAATGAACAGGAATCATTAGGAATACTGAACGCGTCGCGGTTTTCCACCGTCTTCTGTTTTCATATGTTGCTGCAATGAAAACTGGATACGTGTGTGGCGCACAACGCAGAGGAAAAACGACACTAAAATGACTTCATGAAAACGTATATCTACCTATCTCTCAGCAATTGACGCAGCCCGAGTTTCCGGTGCCGCGGCAGGGAGAGAAAACAGTATTTCTGTCGGCCATTTGCTGACCACGATATTCTTTCGTTAGGCACTGTGGATCATCTTAAACTTTTGAATTTTGGTAGAAGCCTGGCTTCCATCCCGTTTCCTATGGTGGAGAATAAAGTTAAAAAAATTCGGGATAATCATTCTCATTTAATTGAAATCATGAAAGCTAGTAGAGATGTAGTATCCTTTTTCCATCCGTCTTGGTCGTAGATCTGAAGAAACGGCTGCTCGAAAACTTAGCTCTATGCCTAGTTTCCATCAGTTACAATCTACTGTGGTCACATTCGCTCTCATGGCACGCCTATGTTAACAACTTGCTACGTCGTGCCATGGTAGCTCACTCCTTTCGTGACGTAGCAAGTACCAACATTCCATGGATTCCAATTTAAAAGAAATTCGAAGAAAGATACTGTAAGGTGGAAATATTCTCGCCTGTTACTGAAGTAGAGGCATGTTAAATCAGCATTATCATCATGACAATTATGTTAAATCAATCTTAGTTCTACCCTCGACCTTGTTTTGCATCATGGGTGGACATAAAAGGCTTCAACACATATTAGGGAAGGGAGTAGAGCGTCTCAAACCAGGGAGTTTTTTGCGAAAAATTATCCACCAAACATGGCCATCATGCGCAATTTGCCAATAAGGTTTATGAATTATGCTGTTTTTAAAAATTATTTTACATTAATCATTTTTTTAGATAAACCATTGCGATACCACGGTAATTCCGCTACTAATACATAAGTACTCGGCGTATTAACTGCAAACCTAATGCATTCAATGTCGTGCTTTTTAGTGGGTTCAATATTCCCCTGTGCCATCGAACCGCAAGTGTTCCACCTATTCTCAACTTTAATCTATGCTTCAAGACCACGCTTCCCTTTTGAGCACCGTGTGACATCTCAGCGCTTTTCGTGTTTAGATTGCCTTCCCATTATTCTATCTTATCAGGATTTTGCCTCAAAAGTTACTGCGGTGGACTAACTACCAGGTTATCTCCACCCTGATCGGATTGTCTCCGATCGTAAGTGTTTTTGAGCGTTTCCATTACTAGCACAACGCGGTGTGAGTGGCCATGGTAAGAATGGTAATAATGGCATTGAGGCATTAAGGCTCGTTCACAACTTAACTTGGCATAACTTGACTTATTCTCTCTTCGAAGGCGAAGCAGTGCGCGAAATTTCTAACCAATCACAGCGCACCGCTGCCAAATTTGATATTACTATCAATTGATTAGGCCTATCGATAGCATGAGTTTCGAGAGTTGTAGTCAGCTCCCCCGAAACAGCTCAGTTGAGGTGAAGTATCATTTGTAAATACTGAGTTGAACTATATAAGTATTAAAATGCAAGGTTTGTTGAACATTTAAGGGATATTTCGCACTGACTCGATCAACTTATCCGCATCCATTTTCGCATAAACGTTTCCACATGCGGCCTCACAACAAATTCACATTTTCAATATGGCTGCTCGAGGAGATATCGAGTGTAGCAATCGATTACTGTCCGGCAATCGATAATATAGCATACCATGCTATTGGCTAGGATTAAGAGAAAGTTAAGCCGGGCTCAACTCCAGGCTACGCCAAGTCGAGTTACGCCGCCCCAAGCCGTTGCGAACTGGTAGACGCTTTTCTCAAGGTCTCATCTCAGGCGTTGCGCCGAATCAAGCCAAGTTACGCCGAGTTAAGTTGTTGTGAACGAGGCTTTGTCCGCCGGATAAGCGAATGCCTGGTGAGGGTGGGTCGCCGGCATTCGGCGGCGGAGTGACAAGGGGGGGGGAGAGGGGGAGAGAGTCGTAAAAAGGGAATGTATGGGGAGCTGTGTAAAAGGGGCGCATGTCCGCAGAGGGGGAAATTTCATTGATTGGACGAGTGCGCACCTCCCCAAAGGCTCTTGGCTCCGCGTGGCGCCCGGGTAACATATATCGGGAAATAAATTCGCAAAAGGGAAGGCGGGAATTGATCGGCCGGGCGGGGCCCGACGGAGAGACGCACACCAGCGGCGCCGCGCCGCGTTTTCTAAAAACTAAAACTTTCCTCTATTAGCAACACTGTACAAGCGACGCTTTTCTCTAATAGTAATACTTGTATCTATAATGAAACTTTACCCTTTGAGTAACGCTTTGCTCGATCAGTTGTACAGATAATATGCCAAAACAATTGGTGACAGTAGCGGAATTGTCGCGGCCCTGTAATGATACGTCTTAAAAATACAAAGAGGGTTAAAGAAGAGAAAAGCAAGTTGGAGTTATATGGTATAATATCACAGAGAAATATTTAAAACATTAAAATGCGCAATCGGACATTTTTAATGAATCAGTTGTGCAGTTAAAACGCCAGAGCACTACGTTTTATTAGTAGAAGTTTTGCGGTACTTCAAAGATTCATGCAAAGATGCAAAATGGAAATAATTTCCGAAACAACACTCTATTATTAATGAGATGTATCGACAAAATAAGTGCAATAGCCATGGCAGGTGGATAATTTTTCCGAGAAAACAAGCTTCACTTTCCAGCGTCGAGCCATCTACTCGATTTTTTCATCTTTGGGTAATCCAATCCTCAGTTTCGATGGAACCTCAAATCGTGATCCTCTCCGACTTTTATTAAAAGAGTACGCTAAAGTCACACCATGCACTAAGGAATATATGGTGTTTCTCTGGCTCGTGAAAAAAAATACTAGTTTATTTGAATGATTTAATCAACATGGGAACCACACCAGTTCTTCTATCAATGTCATACGAACTTCTACGTTTTTTGTCAATATTTTTTTATGTGTTAAATAACTTCTGAAATTTTTGAAAATCCTTCAAATTTCTTGAGTCTTCAAACGAATAAAGCCCGTTTCACGCGATGCTTGGTCCAGCTCAAGATCTTGTGTACTCGCCGTTACTTGCAATTGAGTACTGACTCCAATGTGATTTCTCTCGATCCTTTATAACACTCAGGGGATTCGAGGAGTACCATAGAGTTATTGCTGAAGGCAGTGGAAATCCTGAATTATATGACCATATGCAACCACCATGTAACGTTAGCATTTAATGTACACTCCCACTTACATGACTTCTACATAAATACATATCTAAGGCACGCACTACAATATATTTATCATTAGTTGCACATTACTTAATAGAAATTAATAAAATACAAAAGAGTGCTTTAAATCTCAAAACAAAAGATAAAGTGAAGTATTTTGACATCATCAACAGTGTTCATTCCTATGTTGCACATATAGAACTTACTTCAGGAAAAAAAATTAAGAGAATAGCGAGGATAAATTTGAACGACTGATTGATATATAAGCCTCTATCCTCCCTTGAAACGTGCCATATTGTTGTAAGAACAACAATTGGCGATCATGACTGATGCTACTCTAATATCTCGGTTGAAAAACGCATTGAAACGGAAATTTCGTGCTTGTAAGGCATATTTTAGCAACGCCTTACCCACACCAAATCCCCCTAGCTCCGTGATATCGATTCCGGGTATTGGCTAAATTCCTTTAGCCACACTACAACCAGCATAAACGAAACATTTGCACGCGTAAGCTCGGTGGTCCGTGAGCGACCCCTCGCCATTAGTCACGTGAACAGGGCAGGCAGTGATTTCACGCATGCGGAGATACCCACACCCGCTCTACCCACATTGAGGTGTGCTCGGGTCGTTCTCCTGATTCTCTATCGAGACGCTCCGTGAGCTCGTTCTATGTCCTCTAATGCCACATTTGTGTTTCTGGCTTTCGACGCTAGAAACACACGCGCTAGTGAAAAACTTTGTCTCGTGACAGCAAATTTGGGATTAGCCATAGTCAACTCCGACGACAATAGAGTGACTAGACTTGGTGCGGGCATTTAAAATGCGTGTCAGCAAAAGTTGGTTGGAATATGATTTGGAAAATTGAGGGTTATGTAGAAGGACGGCAGCAATATACCCTGAATAGGAAAATGACGTTCTCCTGGACTTTCACGCCAGCGAGTCAACTCAGAGGACGATGCATAGTAGAAATTACCATTCTAGACATCTAAGAGATGTGAATGTGATATCCAATGTTATTTCGTCATTATAGTAGCACATTGTCTTAAGTGCATACCGGGAATAATTGCTTTATTGTAGTCACTACTTTTAAGACAGCAAAATATCCATCTTCTCTTTCAATAAGGATGTTTTTAACTCTCTTTTATTTTACGATGGAACCCTCAGTACTGCTGGGAGTGCGTCAGTTGATTCAATTATTTTTTCAGTGATTTATTACTCTCCAGAGGTCATCAGCATTTATTGTGTAGTAAACGGGAAATCGTGTGAACACAGGTTGGTTAAAGCTGTCATGTTAACCATAATTCAAACCTAGGAATGTCAGCGGGCATCAATCCGACGGTAACCATTCCTTTTAATAATAATATTAATTTACTTACGTCCACTTAAAGTACATACATCACATATATGATATGATGATCATCTATCTAAAATATTAAATTAATGTTCAATAACGATAGCTTTAGGTGGGCCTCAATTTCCATGAGTTGAGCCTCCATCGTAGGTCAATGCATTCCAGTTTTATTTTTTAAGGAGTACAGTAGTGGACATTTAAATCTAGTACATACAAATTCAGAAAATAAAGTTCGAAATTTCTTTCAAATCGAAGCCAGTCTCTCACAATATTCCAACATTTTGTCTCCCATTTGCAGCTTCTTGTAGTTATAGTCAATGGATTGGATATTTTAGGCCCCATGTATACTTGTATGATCTTTTATGCTAGGTTATTCTTGGCCTTAGCGTTCAATAATTCAGTTCTAGAAGGAATTTGAATCACGTCCTCGATTTTCTACGCGCCGCCGCGACCCGGCGCTCTCGGCCGGCTAGGAGGTCGGGCGAAGGCGAGCGCCCCGGCGGCCAATCGATAAAGACACGGACGCCAGCACTACCGCTTCCCGGGCGCGCTCTCCGGGGCCCCGCGATAGCTCGATGGCGATATCGCCACGGCGGGGACGGCCCTGACTGCATTCCCCCCTCGTATTGGCGACCACCCTTGAATAGACTTACATAGCACCCATCGAGCTCCATTGGCATTCGTGGAATTCCGTCAGTCTTTTTTACGTAACATTAAATATATATGTGCATCTATAAAACGTATGAGGCGTGAGAATCATTTTAATTTTTATCATTCAGTAGGTACTAAAACTGTCAATAGCCCACATTTAAGTAATCTCTGACAACAAAAAATATTCCCAGGTATAAACAATAATTTTAATTTAAAATAAGTACTTCTTCAGTAGGTAAATGTATTTGTTGTCAACAATATTATTCCTCACGCGCAGTCATGTAATCAGGATTTCACCGTATGCGATGGATTTCACCGCAGAATCGAAATGCTTCTTGCAGATAAAATAAAAGAGTTTATTTTCTGTGTGAGTGCGAACCGTGGGCGATAGCGCACCTATTGCTACAGCGATCGACCCCTGCTGTCGTAGAAGCTCGTGCTTACGCATCGAAGAATTACTTGTAAGCGACTTATACGTCTACGCAACTTAGGCGCAACTTCGCGGAAATGCATAGCCTTAATATTAGTAGTATTTTTGTTCAACGTGCTTCGACGGCTAAGGTCATTTACCGCATGCTGTCTGCTACGTGCAGACAGGGGCAACAACACTCGGACGAATCGGAGGATCACCCATCCTAACTCGAGCCGAGCCCAACGATGCTCAACTTCGGTGACTGATCGGGAACCGGTGTTTCCATCGTGACAGGCCGTTGCCCGCATAGTCTTAGAGTATAGAGTTAAATACTTTAATAACTCTATGGGTGGGTTTACTTCAATAGCCTTAACAGGCACTTGCAAGTTGCACTTTGATGTGTAAGCACGGATGTCAATGGTAATAGATGTCGTTATGGGGAAGCAATCGGTTTGCAATTGACCACTGGTTTTAACTTCAATGGAAATTTACTGGCTTTCTATCTTGTCTTCTAGAACCATTTCGATTTGCGATTATATTGAATAAAATTCGAAAAATCCTAATGAAATGACTTCAATCGGGGATTTAAAAAAAAATCAGTTAGTTGGAGTACTATTTGTATCTAATAAATGTAAATATTTATATTAAATTACAGGTATTTGTTGATATTTACTAAATAGAAAGTTTTTTTTACTGTTTATGTCTTTAGTAATCTGAAATGAAAACATTCTAAAACTAAATACGCTTAATAGATGCATATTTGAATTTTATTTATATGAAGGTATAAATTGCACGAATGTCTGCGGAACTCGAGGAGTATGGTGTAAAAAGGCATTGTCTCCCGTATTGCGGCAATGTGCAGCCTTGCCATAATCATCGTTTACTAAATTCAATACACGAAGATTTAAAGATACACATACCCTTTTAACATTACAAACCAGCTAAATCTTGAGCAAAACAATTGAAATAGTTCACGCAATTTGCCTTTTGTTTCGTATTCGATCAGTACTTAAGCATCTCACCGATCAATATATCAATGAACCAGTTTGTCTTTAAACGCGACGTTCATTAAACTTTTGCCTCGTTTCGCCCCAACGTTTGCTGGCTTATTGCTTTGAAAGGGAAATATTTTTGAATACAGACATATCTAAATTTTATAGCTTTCCGCAGTGCTCATTACCTCCAGTGATAAGCTTGATGGACAGGTTCGCTTTCAGATGCGCAAAAATCTATGCAAGTTTTCCTCCTGCGCTGTTTGTTTGAACAGTAGAAGCATGTCATTACTCGTGCGTCGCTAGATTCGTTGAATTTTAAAATGAGGTCACACAAGTGGACATGCACCTTATAGATTGAAATGACCGATGTTGACACCCACTATTGTATGATAGTGGCTCTCGATTCCAAGGAACGGAAATGCCGAGGCTTCAATGTGGAAGGCCACTTGGCAAGGGTGTCCTGGGGCTAAAATACGCTGCAGTTTCAATCTCGCTGGGATGAAATGTCGCAAGGCTGTAATGCAGTGAGGCTGAAATGTTGTGAGGATGAAATATTGTGAGGCTTAAATGTTGTGAGTCTGAAATGTCGCCGGGTTGAAATTACGCTTGGCTCGTCATTAAACACCGTTGCTCGGACTGAAGTCAGCCATATGTCAACGTCCATTTTATTCGATAATTATGCGTTGGGAACTATTTTAAAGTTAGTAATGGTAATGAATTATCATTTCCGTTATCATCGTTTCCAGTAGCGTTATTTAGAATTGAGATACAGTGAAACTTTTCTGAGAATCTGAGTTAAACGGAAACTTGTCATTTCTGGAAAAATGTTTTAGTCTCGGAAAGGGTTTCATGAATTAACACCACGTGTTCAACGGAAAGTGTCGAGCACTGAAATGCAATTTCTAAGTCAAACACGTGAAACTGGGTTAAGTGGAATCCCATTTATTTTATCAACGGAAAAAATATCTTAAGCACATTAAGAAAAAATTCGCATTCGTTGTCGACTAAAAATCCTTCGGAAGGCCGTAGTATGGATAATGATAAAGGCATACATACATACATTACCCATCATGCCGCTCCCTTTCGGGGTTGGAACAGTCAGAAGAGCTTAATGATGATGGTAAGATAAGAAAATTGGCTCCATTCAAATAATTTACTCCACACTGGCATATCCTTGCAAACCTCCTTCGCTTCTGCCAAATTCACCTTTTTCTTCGTACACGCTCTTTTACCTGTTATTATTATTATTAGAAGATGTACCGGTTAATGTAGGTTTCAATGGAAGTATGTAAATAAAATTCCTTCTGTTATTTTACATGTGCAG
The DNA here is from genome assembly GCA_963573305.1 of Pyrrhosoma nymphula. Taxonomy (NCBI): domain Eukaryota; kingdom Metazoa; phylum Arthropoda; class Insecta; order Odonata; family Coenagrionidae; genus Pyrrhosoma; species Pyrrhosoma nymphula. The sequence continues at coordinate 122,526,597 of OY754332.1, forward strand.
GGTCCTGTCTGTCAATATGTCTTTTTCATCTCAGCATATTTTCTACCCTTCTTCATCCCGTCCATAAAACCTCTCTTTCCTCCCCTTCCCCGCTTACCCAACATATCTCCCTCTATCACGGCCTTCAGCTCGCCATCGCTTATCGCTTCCAGCCACCTATCTTGCCTCATCCTAATCTCATCCAGAAGATTCCTTTCCTCACCCACCATACCAAGCACTTCCTCGTTTGTCTTCCTTTCCGTCCATCGCCTCTTCTCCATCCTCCTCCACACCCTATCTCAAACGCTTGCAACCAATTCTCGTCCACACTCACCTCTGACATCGGTAGACGTGTTCCTCTCCCACCATTCAATCCTAATCCGATTTATTAAAATTATGAAAGTGGTTGGAGCGATTTTTTTCAATGCACAGATTTGCGTGAAACTTTGCATACGTGTTCTTGTAAGTGATATCTAAAGTTTAAAGTGAAAAAATTATATTTTACTGTATCGGGTTTTGGTAATTGAACGTAATTTTACGACGTAGCGCATGATATCTTAATATTTCCATTAAACACGCACATATATTCTTCTAAACAGAAATTGAGGGCCTAAGAGTCAAAGTAATACAAGTAACATAAGGACGAAAAACGATATAAGTGCATATATTCTAAGTTGGTACCGTCAGGTAGCTGCAGGAAAAGGAATACAATTTTTCGAACGTATGCTGCTGCGATCTAGACGCCGAACACTTAAGTTACTTTGCTTTTTATCATTTCTCACCGGAGTAAAGTGACACAGGTTACACTGGACGATGTATGTTACTTGTATCACTTTGACTCTCAGGCCCTCAATTAATGCATCACATAATATTTTAATGATTGCTGAAAATACCAAGGTGGTCAAACCTTGTCAAAGAGTCAAAATAATATTTAATTATAATTTTCGCCTTAATTTCGACCACCGCGCAGAAAACATAAGTCACAACATACATAAATAAAAGCAAAAATTTTAATTTTATCTATCATCTCTATTACATGTATAGTGAGTCTGTAGCATAAACAGATATACTTACTGAAATATGGTCCCAGTATTTCTTCGACTTGAAAAATTATTAAAATGTGCACTCAATGACCCACTATTACCATCCCAACCACCTAGAATGGGGCAGTTGCTTGTATTGTACGGAATAGCTTGTATTATACGGAATAGAGCTTGTATTATACGGAAAAGAGAGAAACAACGAACGTAAAGCATGTAAGACAATTATATAACTCTTTGGTAATAAAAAATCGTAAATCACAGTATGTGGCACTGCATGTTCGTCATTTCTTATGAATTCCATATTATTTAGTGAACATTCAGAATGGAATCACCTTTATGGACGTGATATTGTATAATTTTAATGTAAGTTTTTGAAATATTGAATGTTATTATTATTTAATATATCTTATATATAATTGGCAATCCAAGATATCTGGCAATATGTTTGCTTGCCTGAATCATTCAAGCCATAGCAAGCTAAGATATTGCCATAACTACAAAAATGTAATTAAAATAGATATAGCTAAAGACAGGGTTCACTGTATTATTATATCCTCGCTACTCCGGATACTGATGAAAATAATTGGACAAATTGAGTAGCCTGGACAGAGCTACTTGAAGGAGCACGGGTATCGGCACCCAATGCTTCTTCTTCACTGAGCAGGAGACAGCGGGTGGAATTATGGAACGGAAAGACCCCGAACGATTTACGAAAGACTGGCTACGTATGCGGTGCGGGAAAGCATTGCACAAGCAGTAAAATCCGATCATCTGTAGTCATCGGCAGCTATGCGGCTCAGAATTCAATCCATCCGTCATCACCATTCGAGCACCAGTCTTTTTGAACGGGCCGCAAGGAAAGTCTCATTCACTGCGGCTCTCGAGTTCGCGTGTTCAAATTAAGGTCGTCCCACCGTGACTGCGTAAGACACAACAAATAATGAAAACCACCGATTCGTTTGTTTTGTTTAAAAAAATCTGCCTTCACCGATGACATGCTCTTCTTGTAAGGAAAAAAAGAAGGCGAAAAACTAGCTGGTAATTTAATGAATCTATTTTTTTATTTCAAATATTTTTCTAACCAAATGAGCCGACTGCAGCGCCATTTACATGCATTTAATGGCAGTAATTTATTAATGACTGAAAATTGAAAAGAGCAGATGCCTAAATGTTATTTAAAATAATTCCATGGGAGAATTCGCTTCTTATAAGCGTATCTTCTCTGCGAAAATAGCAATTATAGCAGATAGATTTGTCCTATTTTCCCCATTGTTTTATCTATTCTCGCAATTGATACCATGTAATTTCAAGTTCAACTAGGGATACGTTTTTCTACAGGCAAGCAAGATTTGAATGACATGCCATTCAAGTCGTTCAATGGTAGATCTCCTCTCGGCGTCTCGTATTCCGGCGAGCCATGCAGCATTGGGCTGGGGGAGGGGGCTGGCTGCACGGTCGGAGGGACGAGGGAAACGAAGCAAACGTTGCTGGCTCACTCCGCCGAGAAAATACTCACGTCCTGTTGCCGCCGAGATCAATTTAAAACCACTCACAAACAGTAAGAACCTTGCTTGAAGGGTTTTACCTTGTAGTAAGTCATTGCGTTGCCTGGGCTAGTTGTGGCCGGCGAATCGTACCAAAGACTTAACTCTAAGAAAAAGTGAATTTTTGTGTATGAACAATTTACACTTTTTATTTGTAGTCACTGATGATGCGAGGGAAAAATAAATTTTTCATCCATCAGTTTGGTAAGATACATATCGTATTTTTTCGCTGCTGCCAGAACTATTAAGTACGAGGTTAAAATAATATTACCCTTATGCCTGTTGCTCACGGTAAAATTTTCCATAAAACAGTTTTATGAAATTTTTGATTGAAAGTTTTATGAATCGTACGTAAAACTTCTTGCTTGCTCACGGTAAAACTGTTCATAAAACCGCAATGTCCTGCCATCTATGAGACGCTTTGAGAACAAGTGAAGTGAGAAATGCACTTTATTTTGGATGACTGATTGTAAACTCTGCGAATTGTTTATTTCCTTACTTTATGACCTCACTAAACGGCGCAGAATGAATGATCAGGCAAAAGCATTAGTAGCAATAATTGCTTGCGCAGCCGTGAAAAAAAGGCAGAAAAGGAAACGAAAAAGGTGGTGGACTAGGCCGTGGATTTTACGAAGAAATGATGGAAGAGGACTGCTATCACTACTTCAAGATGAACTGAGGCAAGAAGACATGGAATCGTATAAAAACTTCTTACGCATGAGTGAAGCTAGTTTTGAGAAGTTACTACAGCTTGTTGGACCTTTTATTCGAAAACAAGATACCAACATGAGGCAGGCTATATCAGAAAGAATGAGACTTCAGGTAACATTGCGATTCCTTGCAACTGGCGAGTCATACAAAAGTCTCATGTATGCTACAAGAATACCTTTTGGTACATTGGCTCGGATCGTACCAGAAACATGCAGGGAAATATACAGTGCTTTGAAGAAAGATTATTTTCAGGTGAACATCAATTTATTTATTTTACAACTCTAAATCTTTAATTTGGGCCTCCATAATTAATTTTTGAATTGAATGCTTCGTTTCCAATTGAAGTTTAGCATTCTTGATATTTTTTATTTCCTCTGCAACAAATTTTCCAAAGCTGTCCTCTGCGCTGCTGGAGTTGATTCTTTGTAGTATTTCAGAAGCTGAAGTTATAATTTTATCTTCTTCCGATATTTTTCTTCTCTTTTTTGAAGGTCCTAAAAAAGGAGCACATAAATTCAGTTTCTAATAAAGTTACAAAATAATTATAATACTTCCATAGTTTTTCTATAATACTAATATAATACTAATGAATCATAATTATAAAAAGACTCCAATTCAATGGAATATAAGGAGAGGGTTAGTCATGCATTTGTTTAACATATTCCTTTCATTTATTATTTAAATACATTTTGTCACGTCAAATTCATATGTCTAAAATATCAGCTTGCAATATGTGCTAAAATAAGGTAGTTCTGACCTGTGCTGTCATACAAGCCACTCGTCGATGTAGAGCATGACGTTGGGGTTCCTTGATCGTCTTCACCTTGGATTATGCATAGTGCACTCTCATCAAGGGTGATACAATCTTCTATATCAGGTTCATCCTCCTGTAAATTTGAAATGGTTTCATTTTCAGGTTCCAGACACCACTGACAAATGGATAGATATAGCTAAAGGATTCAATGACAAATGGAATTTTCCTAACTGCATTGGTGCTTTGGATGGCAAGCACATACAGTTTCAAACACCGAGATCAAGTGGGTCACATTATCATAATTATAAAGGAACAAAAAGCATTGTTCTTCTAGCTCTTGTAGATTCAAACTATCGCTTTATCTACATTGACATTGGAACAAATGGTCGCGTGAGTGATGGTGGTGTATATCAAAGGAGTTCATTGTGTGCAGCTGTGCAAGGTGGATTATTGTATTTTCCTCCAGCCTTTAATCTTCCAGGAACCAACCACAGGGTGCCTTATGTAATGGTCGCTGATGACGCTTTTTCTCTATCCAATAATATAATGAAACCATTTGGGTATAGAGGGTTGACAAAGGAACAGAAAATATTTAATTACCGTTTGAGTAGGGCCAGATGTGTGGTTGAAAACTCATTTGGAATACTGGCAAATGTATTTCGTGTTTTATTAAACAAGATTTCTCTTTCGGTGGACAAAGTGGAAGACATCACGAAAGCTACATGTGTTTTGCATAACTATCTTCTGGAGGAAAACAAGTCATTGTATATGCCCCCCACAAGCATCGATGAAGAAAACATAAATGAGGGTACAATGCAACGTGGGTCATGGAGAAATGATCATCGTATGGATGGAATTCAGAGGCAAGGAGGAAACAGAGCTGCAGATACACCGCTGCAAATTAGGAACCATTTAATGGAATATTTTAATAATGCTGGGCAGGTATCCTGGCAGGAACGTTGTATAAACAATTATCGATATTGACCAACTACCTACTACTTAAATTGTAATAATTATGAGGTAAAATACATGGTTTGTTCACTGGGAACATCGTATTTATTCATAATATTAATAATCGATATAAGAAGCCGCGTATGCCTATACAATTAAATTTCAAACAATGCCTAAATATCCATAGGTCAATTGTTTACAAGCCACTTGATTTTCACGTAAATATTAACAAAATTAAATAAATCATAATGTGCAGTATAACTGTACTAAATGTTATAAAATTACGTCTTATCACTGTGTAATTAATCTAGTTAACAAGGGGATCTATCATAGTAAACTAACTAACTAACACGAAGGAGAAAAGCAGTCTTACCTTGCTTGGCGATGACATATTTTGTGGTGGTGTTTGCCATTTATCGACGAGGTTAGAGGAGCTAGAACGCGCTGAAAGATTGTCTTTCAAAAAATACATTCTATTGTACCACCGAAATGATGGCTTGTACATCTCGTCAGTACCCATTCTACTGCGGCACCATTTAAGACACTTATTTCTGAAATGTAGTTTAGAAAATTTTCGTCGGCAAAAAGATTCACGGTAGCGTAAATTCACCGAATTATGGAGTTTTAATCTCCATCCTAACTATGAACTAATATTAAACGATCATGGAATAAGAGAGTATTTATCATGCACAATATAACTTACCTTTCATTGGTAAACTGTGACCTGAGGCCGTTTATCTTCGCCTTCACATCAGATTGTGTAGTTCCAGGCCTCACATGCTGTAAAATTTTGGCTATGTTGGCCTCCGCATCGCTTCTTGCGTTTCTATTATGGTACAGTGGTGATTTCACCACATAGAGGCACTCGTGTTTTTGGTACTCTTCAATTAAGAAGGAAACTGCGTCAACGTTCCAAGAACCTCCGGCCATGTTTGTTTACTTTTTCCTTCTTTGGCTTCCCATGGGTACGAGATTATTAACGCGATGAGCGGGACATCTCATTGGTTGTTTTATAAAACGGTTTTATGGAAATAGAACCTGTCCTATTCCGTAAAACGTTTTATAAAACTCCGTTTTATAAAACGGTTTTATCGTTAGCAAGCTCATTTTTATAAAATTAGTCGGTTTTATAAAACGTTTTACCGAAAATTTTACCGTGAGCAACAGGCATTATAATTAATTCTACGTCGGTATCTACAGATTATCTTGCGATCCACTGAAACGGGGAAAATGGTAATGAAAATGGAACAGTTTCGGAAAGAATGTAAAGAATACGTGGAAAAACTGTAAGACCGAGACAGTAAGCCTGTAAAATTTGATATGGAGAAGAAAATCTCAGTGGAGAAGGATTACCTCGTGCCAGGGATGACAGACAGCGAAAAATAGGGCACTACGGGAGATCAAGGCAAGGAACGCAGTGGGAGCTGATAACGTACCTTCAGTTTCACTGACTAACCTATATATAAAGAGGAATCATGGGTGGAGAACTTCATGAAAGTAGTTTCAATCCCGTTCCCAAAAGAGAGGAAAGTGTCAGAATTCGCACATTATAGAACAATCAGTTTGATTTTACACGCAGCGAAGGTTGTACAAGGAATCATAGGAAGTTGGATACAAGGGGAAAAGACTACTTTGATGACGACCATTTCGGGTTTCGAAAAGGGGAGATAAACTTTGATTGCGGGGTTGAGAGGCCTTATAGAAATAAATCCAATATATATATATTCTAGACAGTTTTGCTCGTTTGGTCGATTTCGAAAAGGGGTTTGACAGAGTAAATAAAAAACTACTGAAGATAATAATAGAAAGAGATTGGAGACTATATAGGAATTACATGTGGCCCAGGCAACAAGGTGAGGGTAGCTGACGTAGAATCAGGTTTGGCGTAGGTAGTTCGGGTGCAAGGCAAGGTTGCCCACTGCCGCCGTAGCTTTTTAACGCTCATGCCGAGGAAACAGTATGGAAAGAACTATTATTATTTAGGTAATCTACCGGTTAAGGTAGGTTTAAATGGAAGAAAGTAAACATCCTCTAGACTTTTACATGTGCGGTGACCTATCTACCTTAAAATTTAATTCTTCATCTCAGCATATGTCTTACCTCTCTGCATCCATTCCAAAAAATCTATTCTTTTTCTTCCCTTCCTCAACTAACCCAACACCCTACCCTATTTTTATTAAGGTAATCTACCGGTTAAGGTAGGTTTAAAAGAAAATACGAGGTGCTACTCAAAATTTCCGAGAATTTGAATATTCCACTCTAACCAAAAGCAGTACGAGGCTCCGCCGCTAAACGCCTTTGGAGCGTCTTTCAGCTGCTACTTTGCCAAGTTTCGTCATCGGAGGCACAACTCTTTGTGAGTTATTGTTGTTTGCGTTGCAGCATGTGCTTGCGCATCAGCGAATTTTCAAATGGCTGACGCTGACGCTAACCGTAAAGGACCCACGGATTTGCATCAAATTGTGTTTCAAGCTCAAGAGAAATCCAGGTGAAACCCACTGCAGGTTTGGGTATGTCTTGAGTCAAGCAAGAACATTTGAGTGGTTCAAGCATTACAAGGAAGGCCGTCACAGTGGAAGTCACCATCCTCTCCAAGGCCGAAAAAAGCGGACCAAGTTTCCAGCAACACCCAGTCGTTGCTGATAATTATTTTCGATATTCGAGGAATGGTGCATTAGGAGTTTGTTCCACCTAGTAAGACTGTCAACGGGAAGTTTTACTACGAGGTATTGAAGAGACTGGGGAAAATATTCGGCGCAATCGGCCCGAGTTATGGAAGAACACAGACTGGTTGCTCCACCATGACAGCGCGCACGCACACGACACACATCGCTCGCTGTGAAGGAATTCCTGGCAAAAAAAGCTATATGAAAACGGTTCCCACCCTCCCTTCTCTCCTAACCTAGCCTCTTGTAACTTCTATCTCTTCCTCAAAATTTAAAAAAAAGTTACAAAGGGCGACGTTTTGACTCCATTGAAGAGATCCAAGTGAAATCGCAACTGGCCATGAACACCCTACAAACTTTGGACTTACAGGAGTGCCTCCAAAACTGGGAAAATCATTGGCATAGTTGCATACGTGCCGGAGGCGGCAATCTTGGAGATGACATGTGAAAATTAGGGTTTTAGTTAAGTTTTCTGCTTTTTATCAGAAAATTCTCCGAAATTTTGGGTAGCGCCTCGTCAGTAAAAATCCTCTGGAGTTTTACTTACGAGGCGCTACACACAGCTGGTAGTGCTACTCACAGTAGGTACTTACGAGGTGCTACACGCAGACGCACACTGTAAAAATACATATTTCTTTCTTCATCTCCGCTAACGTCTTACCCTCCTTCATCCCGTCCATAAAACCTATTCTCTTTCTTCCCTTTCCCCGCTTTCCCAACATCCTCCCTTCCATCACGGTCTTAGGCAGCCCTTCACCCCTCATTACCTCCTTCAACCATCTACTTATCCTCCTAATCTTATTCAAAACTTTCCTTTCCTCTCCAACAATACTAATCACTTCCTCGTTTTTCTTCCTTTCCGTCTACTTCACCTTCTCCACTCTTAGTGCAGTACGCAGAGTCATATTTTCGCCAAAATCCGGACAAAATTCCTAATTCTCTGAAAATTGGCATGTAAGTAGTTTAGGGCGTATAGAATTGGGAAAAAATGTTTCGCGGAATTCGGTTATCAGAATTAAAAACATTTAGCAGTTTAACCCAAAAATTCAGTTTTTTTTCAATGTTCTCGAAAAGTATGGGCGCTATTCACAAACGGTTATAACAGGGTGAAAGAGCACGCAATTTCGCATAAAAAGAATTATTGGAGTTTTTTTTCCAAGATTTATAGAAAAATCGAGAAAATTTGTCCCAAGCAAAAGATTCGGAAGGAGACCAAAAAATTGGCATTTAACAATTAGAAAGTACGTGAAACATATAAAGAACAGTGTTTAATGAATTTCATCGATGAAAATCCAGGTAACTCTTGTTTATTAAACAATATTATTGAGGAAACAGCTCCCCAGGCTGAATGGTTATAACTACAGCATCGATGGAAGGGGTTAGAACTTTTGAGAATAAATAAGCGGTTGATTATATATATTTAATACTTTTCTATACTACAAAAATTCATCGTCTTCCTCAAGTTCATTTTGGGTTACTGGAGCATCGGTTTCATCATCGAACTCATCGCTCTCACTGGCTATTTCTTTAATGAAATTGGTGCACGAATTTGTTAAGCATGAGGCACACAATGAAGTGCAGAATAATCCGTTCTTCTTCATTTGCAGGGCAGTACAATCATGGCTCACGTTCATTGTGCATGTTCAACTAACACTTACTTACTTTGCTGATGAATGTTCTCAATCTCCAAAACTGAAAAATCTTCACCAATGCTTCACTTTTACTAGTTCAATTTGGAAACTCCGAAATGCCGGTATGTAAACAAACGTCGAGTAACAACAATAAACAACCGGCTTCTGTCGTCTCCCGCAGCGCGGCGCTCGCGCAGCACGGTGCCTGAAGAAATTCTCACCACATGCAGTCGAGAATTTCTCTGACTTTTGTTGGGATGAGTTATTTTGCCCCGATAATCCAAACGTTTGCTCACTACATGGAACGTAATGGGGAACTCGTCCTCTGGCGTTTCCACACATAGCATATTATCCCGAGTCCTGTAGTTCGAAAATATTCTAATTTTATCTAAAAAATTGAAGAATTCTTGTCTTTGCGCATTTTTGAAATCTCAACAAATTTTTCGATCCCAAGCGAAATTTGAGAAACAGAATCGTCAAGACGAGGCCTCGAGGATCAATTTTCTTGTCTTTATTTTTCGATGACTTTCTTATTAACCCGTTTATTACCTCATGTTTGAGAAACAACGCGCGTACCCTTGACCTCAGAAAATACCAAAAAAGCAAAGAAACTCCATTTTTGTCCAGTTGAACTGATAAAAATTTAATTTAATTGAAATCCATTAAGTATGGTACCTGGAAGCTATATGCACAATGATTTATGATATCATCCGGGAATTTGGAAAATATACTGTATTTTAGTAGCTCAACTAAAGTTTCCAGTAAAACTACCCCGAAAACAAGTGAAACACATACTCATTGTTACCAAATTAGGAACTTTTTCAGGAATATGAAAGCCTAGGGCTTCATGAACATCACGAACTTTGGTTTATGAAAATCCAATGATTTTTTGCCGAGTTATGACGGATTCCGTAGGCCGGCACGATGGGAATTCACATATTTTTCAATGGCGCGAAACCTAGGAGCCCCGCGCGTCATAAACATACTCAATGATATTTCCTGACGAAATAACGTACTTTGATGAAAATGCATTATTCATTTTTTGTCAAGAATTTCACGCTATTTCCCCTTGTCGAATACAATTTCGAAAATATTTCATACTCTTCGAGAAAAATAGGGAAAACTAAATTTTTCTGTTTAAATTCAAAAATGTTTTAGGTTCTGATAACCGAAATCCGCGAAACAATTTTTTTCTAAGTTGTTTACGCCCTAAACTACATACATGCCAATTTTCAGCAAGTTATGCATTTTTTCCGGGTTAAAATCTCTAGTGACTGGACTATCTCCCCACACCCACATCTCGAACGCCTGCAGCCTGATCTTGTCTTATTTTCTCGGAGTCCACATTTCACTCCAAACTACGCTACACTCCATATTAAGCTGTTCACGAGCCTCTTCTTTATATCCTTACCCGAGGTCCCCGTCATCAGCTCCCTCCTATTGCTGAGCGCTTCTTTTGTTAGCGCAATTCTCTTCCTTTTGTCTTAGCTTATACTTCCGGGTTCGGGGAAATGATACGGGGTTATTCCCATTGCCCTTCTCAACAATATTTTTAACGTGACACAATCACGTGACCTACCTTTCATCTTGCTCCTACCCCTCTGACCTATCCGGCATGGGTAACTCTACCATGAGCTTCCCTAATAATTGCTCCTAGTAGTCCAGCTCTAGAGGTCATTGGAACGCGCGAGCCCTTCTACTGAGCCTCATTTGCAGTCCAAGAGAGGGGGAAGAGCTAGATATAGGAATACAATTAGGCATACGATAATGTCGGTTAGAGTCACTGACAATCAGTTCAAGAAAAAGGTAATATAGATTAATAAATTATCAAAAAACTAAATTTATAAGGTTATCCTGGTCATGAAAGCGAGGCTGACCGTAAAAGTGCTAGATTCCAAACTGAGGCTGGTGGATCATTTCAATTTATTGAAAAGTACGTTATATGAAAATGGGCATAATATTGAATTGCGTTAGCTAAGGAGGCGTTTATAAATATGGGAGAGTTAATGACGGGGACCTTTTGTCTGAACATAAGGAAAAGATGGACGAAGGTAATAATATGGAGTGTAGCATTGCATGGTGCAGAAAGGTGGACTCGGAGGAAAGAGAAATAGAATAGGCTGCAAGCGTTTAAGATGTGAGTATGGAGGAGAATGGAGGAACCGATGGACGTAAAGGATACCAAAAAAAGGAAGAGCTTAGTGGGGTGGGTGAACTGAGGGAATTTATGGAAAAGATGAGGAGACGGCAGAGCAGGTGGTTGAAATAGTTTATGAGGGTGAGAAAATGTTGAAGGGGATGTTAGAGGGGAGGATGTGGGCTGGGCGCGGGAAGGGGAAGAAAGAGAATATGCTTTGTGGATGGTATGAAAAAGGGTAGTACGTGTGCCGAGCTGAAGAAAGAAATCGTCCAAGGAGACATGGGCCTGCGGCCGCAAAAGATATTTTAGCTCTTCCCTTCCATTTAAACTTAACCGGTAGAGCACCTCTAATAACATCAAACGAGTGTTCGGTAACGGATTGTCCTCAGCCTTCGCTCCCTGGGAAATGGGAGGAAGCGAAGAGCTAGGCGGTGGTCTCTCGTCCCACTGGGCTGAGCAACATGAGAACCATATGGGCTCGCGGGGGTCGAGACCGACCGGATCGCATTGCACGACGGGAAGGGTGATGTTTCAAAGAGGCCTGGTGGACTGTATTCCGGGCGTCGGAGAACGGATGGGGCCGTGGGATAAGTGCACACAGTTCCTATTTGGGATCAATTGGCGCGGCGGGCCGAAGGTGATCCCAAGGAGATCACGTGACAGCGCCGACAACCTGTGGGGGCGAACACTCTCACACGACGTCCCCTCTCCAGTGACTCCCCGCAAAAAATGGCCAAGCCATCTGACAGTCGAAAGAGGTGACCCGTCACTACTCTCCGTGCCGAGACTCCCGAGTCTGAGATGTTGGTTCTCCATAACCTACGAATTTAATGCGTTAATAACTAAACATTTTGGTTTTATCATGTCTTTACCGTTACGGAAATGTTTATGCCGCAATAATGCATAATTGTATGGGGATAATCACCAAGAAAATGTTTGAATTTTTGAAACCTAGAAAATAAGCGGAAGCACCCCTTATGCGATAATTGCTGGAAAACTACGCATAATTTTAGCGTGAGAATTGACAGTTTTAGGATAATACTTCTACGAGTGTATTTAGGTAAAGACTAGGAGACAGTCAGTCAAACTAATACCAGATTTAGTTGTTTCCATTGTTCCGATTTTCGATATTTAACGGGTGGGTTACATTTCCTAGTCGTTTAGGAGCCGTATGGAAGGCCTGACTAAAGCCCACGAAACCATTCGCAATTTTTAAATTTTTAAAGACTTAATTAGCTAGGCTTGCTTTTTTCGACTTAGTTATCATCAAGGTTACCCCCGGTTGTTGAAACCTTTGGCGTCATTGATTTGAGACGTCCACCAGCTCGTGGGCACACTCGGGCGTGAAGGCCGTCGTCTTCTTGTCAGCCAGTGGTTCCCAATCTTTTTTATTTCCCACACCCCTAAAATAATAAATATGTTCTCGCACCCCTTAAGGTAATAAGTTATTTAAGGAACAAGTGAAGGTGACCAAAACAAATGTTTTATCAATTTTTAATAATATATACGCATAAATAAAATGCATGGAAAAGAAAACATTACAGCAAATTAAAAGGTGCAAAACCCCGTAAAAAAGGTACCTTAATATAAAAAAACTGAACTGTTATCTCGCACCTCCTGGAATGAATTTCTCGCTCCAAACCCTGCTCTAAGCGATGTCGGTCCTTATGAAGCGTTCTTTGGCGACTGGATGAGTCAAAACACAAGAGGAATTCCATCTTCATGTTTGTCTTAATTGTTATTCAACCGTCGAGGAAATCTCTCACGGTCAAAGTTTTGCTAATAATCCATTTTGTCAAACAAGCAGATATGTCATGACATTTTAAGCCTAATGTTCTGCGCGGAACAATTGTAAAATATGTGAAACAATTATGTGAAGTCTCAGTATTAGCATCCAGCTTTTGCTGAAATGTGCATTCATTTATTACTCGGATCAATGGCTTGCAGTAGGCCAAGGAAATACTCATTCAAACGCTGTTCTCAGTAACATGATTCATGATATTTTTGAAGCCATAAAAGAGGTCTCAATGGATCAACAATTGGTTATGACATTTCGGGGACTCACCCTCGTATAAATCCTCGAGACGGTTCGCACCTTTGACCAACATACCCATTCTGTCTCAGATTCACCGTATTTGCCATTATTTTGAAGATAATAACATTTGACGTAAATCGCAAAACCCAGCTAAAAATATTCTTCGACATACCAAGAGCCAAAGGTTTTGGAAATAAGAGGGGAGAGTGCCATTATGGATTGTTTTAGTGGGTTGATTGTTCAAAACTTTGAAACATTCTGTATCTAGCCTGATATAATTTTATTTCTTCAAAACTTTTGAAGGAATTTGGACCGAAATCCGTATTCTCTGGCTTGTTCCAAGTTATTCAAACCCATTTGATTAATTTATCTTGAGAAACGTTTCACCGTGAGACATCGGATTTAGAATGGTGATTGCGGTTTACAAAAAGTTTTATTCTCAAATAAATCTATTTTTTCCTAAATTTAACTGTCCTAATCTCTTTGTATACTCTTCTTGCTCTCAAACAGACCAACATCTCTAAGTAGCTCCTCCCTCTCCAGCGCGAGCCCACAATTTTCAATCACTCTCTTCAACATGCCCTATCCAACGAGCTCGACCACCACCCACTTTTTTTATATCCTCTAAATCCTTCTCCAGCCTGCCTCCAAGCTAAGGACGTATTCTACAAAAAAAGGGTTTACAATCTGCCAGTGACGCAAGCTTAGAAGTGAGGGAGTATTTCATTAAAACATATACTTGGTGAATGCTCTTATATGGCGGTGAAACTTGAACGAGAACTGCTAAAGAACAAAGAAGATTTGAAAAAATGGAAATGTGATGTTATCGAAAAATTATGAGGATAAAATGGAGGGAGGGAATCAAAAATTAAGAAGTCGCAGTAGAAGTAGCGACGTCAGGTCTCCTTTGACATGCTGGAAGCTGCATACTTCCTTGTTTGAAGAAACCCCCGTTCTATGCAATCAGATAACACAGTAACGCATGCTTTTTCCTCATAATACTTTCTCGCGGAGTTTATCTAAAAGCCTTTCTCATTTGGGTCCCGTGCATAACGCTGCATGTTATGAGTGTAGCCTTCCTGATGTCAAGTAACTCCTTTCTCTGACTATCTCACTTCACCTCACCATTACACGTCTTTTGAAGCCAATCATAGAAATAAAATTAATTCGATGTACTCCACAATTTTTTCAGTTGTATCAGTTTGGGAGAGCCAATCTCAACTGTAGGTAATAACTTATCTAAATGTTGATGTAAATATCGCGAAAATCCAATGAACCGTCTCGGAGTAAATGACATTTTTACTTGAGTCTACAAGACTGGCGCGGACGTTTTCCTGTAGTTAGCCAGAATATGAATTCAACGAGATTCAAGTCATTTTACGGTGACTCAACGTTAAGGCGGTTTGGTGCTTCATTTAAGGGTCGGACAGAAAAATATATACATTAGAAGTCCATTATGTCATTTCCGTCACACAGTCTGCCAAAGTTTGGGAGATGGTTTATAAATAAGATGGAATTCATAAGAAAAAACGAAAAACCATAGTCTTCTCGGGATTTCCATAGGATTTTTTACGAAAAAGCATTCCCTTATATCATCCATAAAATTTATTTACTTCAGAAGATAGATGCATTTTTTAGAAAACTGCGAGCAGTTTCCGCATCTTTCGAGTTTTTTTGTTCTTATACGATCATAGAAAGCTGTTACGTCATTTTCCCCATTTCTATCTATTAAAAATGCAATTAACACGAAAACTAAAAAGCGAGTTCTTTCATGAAATTAAATGGCAATCAATATAGTCCCCTTAGCATTTTACTTTTTGAGTTTTAAGTTAGTTTTTTCTATAATTAGAGTCAAAATGCGTTTGTTAATACAAATGCAAACAAAGTCGGCTCCTACGGCTGGATAAAGTGTTCGTTAATATTATATTCATCGATTAATGTTCATATATGGTACATGAATTTGATATCTAATAGTTAAGGAATTTCATCAGTGAAAGCAGTATCCTTTAAACAATGCAAGCGAAAAGGTGGTATCCAGTGTTTTTTTGACTCACAGAGTCGCAGTGAAACCTCCTTAACCGGAAAAAAATATCATGATCCCGAGGGATTCCGCTTAAGAAAGGGTTTATATAACTATCCTTTCGTAGATTTAACAGTAGACGCCACTTGTGACCGTAAAAAATTATATCGTTGAAATCTATTTGAGAAGCACCGCAATCCTTTTTCTTTGTTGACGAAAATCCTAATTTTGTAAAGCCTTTTATTAGCATAGGCTTTCAAAATTGACGGTCAGGTTTTCAGGAAGACAAGCCAGCCACGCGGAAATGAGACCCGGCGCTTCGTGCCGCTGGAATGACCGCAGCCGATTCATTAAGGGGCTCGCTGGTGCGGCGCGCGGACCGAGTCAAGCCGTGAAAGGCCTGCTTTGCCCGCGACCATGCCTTCCGCAAAATTTTCGGTGAAATTCTTGCGACGGAATTCCTTTTTGGATGAGCGGGCACGCGTGCCGGCTTTCAACCACCTGCGGATGAAATATATCGAGCCGTGATGGAGGTGTATAGGTGTACTATGCAGACGGCCACAGCGAAGAGAACATTAGATGGCAAGCCTGTCCGGTATTGCGATATATCTACTGCTTTATTTGCTACTAATTTAATACCACTCGTTAATGCGTGCTATATTACTCTACTATTTCATAAGTATCTAATTATTCGATACTAATTTATAAAATTTCTTTAATGCGTACTATAATACTCTCTTCTATCTAATAAGTTCATCACATCCAGTAGTTCACCGTTTTTGGGCTCGTTGCAGCGTGCGGTGTTTCTCATTATATTTCAACTGCTTTGGAGCTTCCACCCCAGTATTTCGACGGTTGCAAGAATTGAAACGTCCAGAAGTATAAGATAGTCTGAGCGTGGCATCTCTTCTCATTAAATATCTATCAGTTTGGTCTCATCATATAGAGTACTAATATATACTAATTTTAATTATACCAAATTACCACTTGCCGCACTAATTTTCGAGATATCTACGTCAATAACGAAGCCGTTTTCCATGGAAGTTTTTCAAGTATATGCGCTCCAGAGAGACATTAAAAAAATAAGGGACGCACTTCATATATCCACTCAATTATTTTGGCAAATTAACTGATTACACGCCGCAATGCTTATAATGAGATTTAAAATGAACCCTCGGTTTTGGAGGCGATTTTAGCGTAAGATGACTCACACACATACATATATTTAGTCAATGACGAAGAAGTTCTGTCTTCAAAATAAAAGTTTGTTGTCATTTATGTAACTATATTTTCTTCATGCTTGTAACAACTGCTGAAGCTTTAGAATAAATTTCAAATATGGCCTGTAATATCGCTAGGTGAAAATCTGGTACAAACTACGATAAAAAGGCCACTTACAAAGGGAATATCAAATCAAAGATGGACGACTTATTATTAAGCCGGCCTTTGTGGTGGAACGGCTAAGTCCTCACCTACCAAAAGGATGGTTGTGGGTTCTAGTCCCGTCCGGGAGGATTTTTTCCGGTCGTGGCTGTCCTACTATTAGTGTTTGTTAATTATATGTATAAAGCCATGCGTGCTACTTTCCGGGTCAATGAAAAAGAAATGAATTAAAAAATCAGATTTCCCAACACTTTGCCATCGGCTCGTGAATAAATCTTACTGTGGGAAATTACGAGTTTTTAATTTAAGCCTCAATCGATTCCTCAAATTTACGCTGGAAACTACAACCAACCATATTTTATGGGCAGTTTCTTCGTCAATCACCCAATTTTTTTGGCAACCTTTGAACCTATCGGACTCTCAATTTTCCCGTCAGTTAGTTTCTCTGAAGCTTCTCGTATTGCCGCAAGAACAGTCGGTAGACGTTTCCAGAATGGCCACTAGATACTTATAGCGTCTGGTGCTCAATCGACCGATAGTTTGTCACCGATGATTTCGCACTATCAATGGCTTTAATCGAGGCTTCAATTCTTTCTTTCGATCTTTTCTCGCAACATTTCTTGTAATCTTGGCCTAAATTTTTCATTTTTAAGATGGACACCATTTTGCCTAGTTAATGCAGTGTAAATACGAATCTACTGATACCATTAATCTGAGTTAGTTAAATAACAAGCCTTAAGCATAAAAAAATTAAAAAATTCCATACAACTTTCTGTTCAGTTTAACGATGATCACAAGAAGTTGGATTTAAGAAATTTTCGGAATTCGTCATATACATCGCAAACATCCTGGGGGGTTATTCGGGAATGTCGTCGGTCATAATGTCGTTACTCATTCATTGAGGCATTCAATGAACGGCAAAAAGACCCAATCGAACGACATTTTGAACGAATCTATGAGCTGATGTCAGAGCCGTTGGCTCAGTTTTGTTTTCCGTTTTTAGCGCACCGCTACGAGTTTCGCATTTGTTTTTGTAGAAATTTGGCGGTATAGAGAAATTGCAGAAATGGAAAACACTGAAGGCTGTGAGTTTTCAACCTAGGATTATGAATTATGTGTAATTTAGCATTTATGTTTGTGTTTCCATAGAGAGTTAAACAATGTTTTATGTCATGAATACATGGATTTAATTAATTAACGGCGGTTGAGGTTGTTAATAACGTTATCATCATTATCCAGTTCCGTAGTAATATTTATTTTTGTACGTCCGTTTTACTAGTAGAGGCAGAAAAATTTAGTTCTAATTAATCATAGGCACCAATTCTATCCATTTTCTGACAATGTTGCGGTTATTTAGGGCATGAGTAACCTCTTGTATTGCTCGGCTCACGCTCACTTGGCTCAGGCCAAGCCCTCCACTAGCGCCCTCACCATGTCCTTTGTTAGCCGGTAAAGTCCCACAAAAACGTTCTCCCGCGAGGCAAATGGATCTGCACCATCTCTTAACTGTCTCAACCTATTTCTCCTCATCGCATTTTCTCTCTGTATTTCTTCCTCCTCATTCCTACGCCGCCTCGCAGTTGCAGCTTCCAAAGCCCAGTCATCCATGTCTATGAAATATTAACGGATGGAAGGTTATCCATGAAAAATAATTCGTACGAAACTCTTTTAATATATGCTCCAACATATCCGCAAGTCGAAAATAACTTCCAATCACATGAGCGTCAACGGCATAATGAGATATCTTTGAAACTCAACAGGGAAGGGAATTCCTTTTTAAGTAACTCAAACGCAAGGCATACAAATAGTATTTTCAAATGAAATCACTGTTGGATGAGTGATATTCTGATTGCGTAGATCATACCCATTATCATGGCAATAATAATTTTTTCTACGAAGAAGACTGATTTTCCACTAGGTATACAACTATCAAAGCATGAAATAGATGAAATACGAGGATTTCTATAAGTATAAACGCCGGGATTGTCATTAATCAACCTCGAATTATGAAAATATGTTAGAAGTAAATAAGCATTACTTACTTGACTCTCAAATACCGCCAAAACAATAAACAAAACTCTAACGGAAAGCGCTTGAAAAGCTCGGCTGCGGAGGCGGGGCGGGGGGGATTTCCCATGATGCTCTTTAATTCCCGTCGCGACGCTAGCGCCGTCCACCGAAAAATTACGGTCGACACGGAAGCTTCGGTTTTGAGTCGGTCCGTGAACGAAGAACTGCCAAATGAGCCGTGGGCGCCATCTTCGTCGAGATTGATGACGTATTTCTAAAAATGAGGGAAGTGATGACGTAATGTCACCGTTATCGACATTCCCGGATAACCCCCCTGATGATCGTCATGTTAACCTGCGCGCCTGTAAAATAATTTACTCTTGGCAGAGTGTGCTGGGTTTTCAAAGTTTAATTTTTAGCCTAACAGTTTATTATGAAGGACCACGGAATTAGCTTTTTAGTTACAATTTTCTACATTAAAGGTACTCGGTCATAAATACCATCATTTTAGGTGTGTTGATAAAGAGGCATCGCGTGAATAGAATGTTTCAAGTTTTATTTCCTTCTTATGCACCCTCAGCTGTGAAAACTTATCCAAGCGATTAGAGCATTTACGACATCATTGATGGTTCAACTATAGATGTTTCAAGATAGATTTTTTTTAGATAAGCGGCGACTACACGCAGGATTTGACTCCCATACGAGTTCACTTGGAAGGAGTACTTGGAGGTGTATCATACCTACTCCTACACGAGTTTGACATCGATAGTGGCGGAGTTCGTTACTTGGGCCGCCGATAGCCTATAAAAATAGCCGCCGTCATAGTTGTGGAGGCAAGTATCGACCAACTTTTCAGTCGGACGAGTGGAAATTGGACGTTTAAAATAGAGACTGCTGCAAATATGACGGATGTGTAAAAGGTTTGCCTACTCTTTTTCATGATAGTAAAGTTCATTGAGGTCTATCTGAAATGTTTGATTTCCCAAGTTGATGTTGGTACAAGTTAAGAACCTTAAATTGAGGTATATATGAAATTTTTGCCTCCTCAAGTAGATGTTAGTTTAATTTGAGAACCTTACATTTAGGTGTGTTAGAAATGTTTCATTTCTCAAGTTGTTATTTGTACCAATTAAGAGTCTTGCATTGCGATGCACATGGTATGTTTCAATTCTGAAGTTGATGTTAGTGCAGGTTAAAAGCCCTAATCGCCGATGAATGTAAAAGTTTTGCTTCTTTAGAAGGATTATGAGGCGGTGGGGTACAAGTCGTACGAAAGGTATATCCGATGAGCTTTTTAAAAATTGAAAATTATGCTGTGAGGTTAATATAAAGATTTGCTGATTCATTTTGAATTTTGAAATGAGCTTAATACGAGCCTTCTGTTTTAAGAACGTAAAAGAAGTTCTAAAATGGTGTGAATTTCTGTTGTGTAATTTTGTCATTGTATTTTTATGTACTGAATGGAATTTTATCCGTTACTATTTATAACTTTTTTGCCTATAATTATGTAATATTCTTACTTATGCGTCTATGTTACGGCTCTTTTATATGTACTCATATTTTATAGAATATCTCTTCCTCTTATTTTTGAGGTAGTTGTTTTGGTTGGAAGTTCCACGTGGTGACACCGCGGCGCTAGCAAATTCGAAAATTGGATTTGTCGCGACAAGTACATGTGGACACATTCGGCCATCCGATGTTCTTTTTATTGGCTTCCTTTCGATGCTCATCCCTACCTTAAACCGGTCTATTACTGAATGGAAAACCAACGTGTGCAACGGCTAAACTATATTCAAGCGATCATCCGGGAAGATTGCATTTTAGAACTGTTTTTAGGAAGAAGATATACCATTTTGAACATAAAAAGGAGAGTGTAGGGCCAGATGTAGAATTAAAATGAGAGGTAATTATGGTTTCGGGACCTCTTTTTAGGCATGATGCACGCATGAACGCTGGCTCTATCCCCAACAAACCATAGCTACGGCGACAGTAGTTGAGTATGGGTAACAGTAGTTCATCGTTTTCCAGGATTACATTTCCTGAAAATGCTGCCTGACTAAATTTAGCATTGGAAAAAATTAGCAATGTATTTGCTTACGCAGTCGTCCTGAAGGCTTTCATACATTGTCAACGAGGCATAAAATTTCTCATCAACCCATTCGTATCAAAACAAGGAGTGTTTTGTACAATTAATAGAATCAGGAGTTCATTTTTTCGTCAATAAATTCTGCTGAAATGCATATGTTTCAAATAGATATTCTGAATTCGCTTGGCGTTGTGCTCCATCCACCACTGGACAGTATACGTCCATGATTCAAATGCGTTAATCCCCCGCACTGAAAGCGTTAAATCTAGGGGCTAGGGTTAACTTTAATAAAGGGGAAGTATGGTAAGTAGCTGGTAATTCTTGTTGAAAAGTGTGCTACCGCTTTTTTGCACGAAAAATCCCACGTATTTTTAGAGCCAAGCTCCATAAAAATATCAAGTTGTAATTACAAAAATTAACTTACCCTGTGATTGAACGATCATATGAATAGCCATTAATTTGCCGATTATTTCATTTCAATCGATTTATTCGGTATAGAGGCTCACAGTATCTTTGATTCGGGTGTCTCATCTTCTTGCGTGGACTGTTCGCGTCCATGCAGCCATGATCCCGTTCCCAACACCGCCACCACGCCGTGACGCGAGACGCTGACGTTTCAAGATGGCGCTGGGCGCCAACAGATCAATACTCTGGTTTCCCACCCCATGCGATTCACTAGGTGGAGGGAAGAAGCTAATTTAAGTGGTGCCGAGCCATCAAAGCGAGAGCTTCCGACGATGAGCCAAGAATGAACACAATGCACGCTTTCAGTGTTTTCGACGATCACTAGAGTCGAGAACACCGTTACAGAGGAAGACGAGTACCCAGCGCGGCCGCCTGGGTCTTGCGTCGCGGCAGTGACATTTAGGCAAATGGACAAATGCTCATTTAAAACCTTTACATCGACTAAAGTTTTTAAATAATACATTTTAAAACGATGCCATTACGTTCTCCCATCAATCACGCTCACACCTATGATGAAATACAGGCAACCCGAGCACTCAGTTGAGATGAAATCAATGCTACGCCATCTTAAGGTTTACGTTTACCTGACATTATACAGGCGGGAGTTACTGTGAATCTCATGCCTAATCATCCCTCAAGTGGTATTTGACCTCGAAAGCACATTACCTCCGTTTCTTTCTGTTTTCACCACCCTCCTCGTTTATCCTAACCATTTTCATGTCCAGCTTAACCAGGTCTTTTCATTGTTTCCCTGGCCTTTCTGGGTTTTCTTATTCCTGAGTTTTGGCTCCATGTTCGTTTTATCATGCCATCTTCTGCACTTCTGATGACATTTCCCGTCCACCTCAATCTCCTACTTTTGGCTTCTACTACCATATCAAATGCTCTGCTTAAATCCCTAAATTCTCTATTATCTTTTGCTCTTTAAGTGACGCCCTGCTTTGTTGGCCCAATTATCTTCGTAACTTAATTTTAGAATGTCATCAACCCCATTATCCGTATTCCTAACTAAAGTCCGTGTTTCAGCAAGAGTATTCCTGCGATAGTTTTATTCATTTTAAGTTTTGTATGGTTCGGTAAAAATGTTGATTTTAGCATTTCATTTCAAGCTCGCGGATTTCCAATGGCTAATTTTGCGGATTTGTATATCAATTTATTAATTGTTCCCTGAGCTGATGATGATCCCAAAGTATTGGAGTTGCAATATTTTAATATTTAATTATAATTATTCGTACTCTAGTATATATTTTACATCCGCCTTCATCGAATATTTTAATACAATATTACACACCGAGATGTTGTATACAAATCCATCTGTCGTAATAGATGTTGTCCGTATTTATGCAGAATGATGTTTAATGTTTTTGATTTTTGGTTGTAGACCTTTATATATCATGATTAGCCCTGAAGATGGAATGGTTAAGTTCCAAGTAGTTAGGTTGGCAGTGAGTAGCTGAGTTTTTAAAACGGTGTTTTTGTGCATCTTATCCATTTTCACCTCCACATTGTAGGCAACCATTACCAACTCCCTTCGTTCCCCATGGCAGAGGACATCATCAGGGCCGTGGTCTCTCTCGCCCACTCACCACAATCGTAGCTTGAGTTCAAAAAGCATCCTGAGGTCACTGCCATCATCCAATACCTCACAGTTCAGGCAATTTGCGCGAGAATTTCCTGTGATCATAATGGAGACCATATTCGAATTTTATTTTTGCAATGTAAGTAGCTATGAGAAGCATGACATAAATGTTGTAATCTAAATAACGCAAAAATTCGTTTTATATCGCAGGAAGTTTCAGTAATGAACTAAATACATTTCACATTTATAAGGATTTAACTTGACCCATTTATTTTCACGCCAAACACTAAAATCGCCTTCACAACCGAAGGTGATTTTGCGATTTTGTGAAAAAGTATTACAGTGAGTATTAAATTTATGTTAAAAATAGCTGAGAAAGCGTACACTTCTGCATTTCTGACGAGACTTGTGTGTCAGAAATACCTTTAAATTAAATTCTCTTAGGAGCGCAGCGCCGTACTGTAATCCCATGGAAAAAATGCATCTAACAATTAGTCAAATATATCGAAAGGCAGTGCGGTAAGTGGCTGGTATTTTGCTGAAATTGGAAATATGAGATCTTTTTCATCGTGATTCATTGAATTTTATGTGGAGTGATACTATGCTCCAACTACCTTTAGACTGCCCCTGATATCGACGGGATCAGCTACCGCTGTCTGTTGGCGCATCCCAAGTCCACTCCCTCTCCTGTTTATTCGCTGCCTTCTCCTCTCGTAATTTTCCTCCTCCCGCAAAAAAATCTGAAATAACTCATCACCCAGGACCACTAAAATATCTCTCCAACCCCCACCCATCCAAGAACCAACTCCATGTTGTATGACGATGGGACTGCTATCTTTTCCGGCTCCCTTCATCCAGACAAAGCTATGGACGACATCCAAGACCATCTATATGATCGGGTGAACTGGAGGCTCTGAGGAAACCCTTCAAAATGCAGCATAGTGAACTTCATTCAGTGAACGAAGAAGGGGAAAGGACAGCCGCTCTTCCTGGGATACCGTCCCATCCCCAGGGAAACGGAAGATAAAGTCATCGGGGTGATTCTCTGTAAACAAAAAACGTTTATTCCTCTGCAGAGGCGGGTAGCATGAGTTGTTAGGACACCAGCCATGTAAAGAGAAGGTAGGAAGGGGGAGAGGACAGGTTTAAACTGCATGTTAACGGAGTATCCTGGTATCACGCTGTTATTGTTAGTCACAAATGGCACGTAAGAAGGAGGAATCCTTGTTCACTTCAGTGAAGCAGGTTGTTACTCTAATTTCGCCGCTTCTATCAGTTCAAGAGATATATTGATAATTAATAATAATCCTTCATGTCGTTCTGATATTGGTCTGACCTGAAATTTTCAAGTAATCTAAGCCTAGGATGTAGCCCCGAATCCCTAGCTCTTCCAACGCAGTCCTTCCGCTCGCCTTCAGCTCTTAGCGACTCCAAATGTGGCCTAAGCAGAGCGAAATAGCATCGGTCTTTCACTTTTTTATCCGAGAACCTTTCTTTACTTGCTTGATACTTAATAGTTCTTTTAATTCAGAGCCGTTTATGGTTCCCAGGTATTTCACCCACGCTAAATCTGCAGGTACGGTGACTTCCAGGTATTTGACTTCAGCTGACTGTTTTATAATTACTTCTATCACCTAATTGATATGACGTCGGTGTGATTTCTTTCTTAGTAAGTTCTCTGCAGTTCCTTCACCAAATGCGGTTCCTTCACCTTCACCTCTCCTCCATCCAAATTCCTGCCACCCGCTCCGCAGAAAAAGGCTCCTCTATCCCTCTGTGTGACCCGACCCGCAATCACACGCCGCGCCGCTTCTGTCTGGATCCACGCCTCCAATGCTCACCTTACTGTCGGTAAAAAGTCTAGTCCATCAAACTTAAGAAACTATATCTTCATGTTGATCCAACCAATTTTAATGAAATAAATTGCAACTATTAAAGCGTTCATTTATACTTTCATGTGTGTAAGTTTAGATTTTACCCCACTGTAGTTGTACTTTTCCTAAATTTTGTTTGAAAAATGTCACCGTTTTGGGCGTTTATAAATCGGTGGCCAAATTTAAGTGATTGTCGTTCACTTATTTTTCATTATTTCAATTTGGATATGTGTCAGCCAAGAATGTTTTGCGCAGTTTACCGTAAAATAAATGTATACATCCAGGAGTTAGTAGTCCCGAAAGTAGTCGTTTATCCCGAATCCACACCCGTATCCTCCACTCCCTCGCCAACCTGATTCATCCTCAACGTCGGCACACTCCTTGATCTTAACATCCCTTCCTTCCCAGAAGCCATCCGACTGTTCGCATCGTCCCTCTACCAATGCATCCAACCCTTCTCCAGACCTCTGCTCACATCCATTTGATCTTAAGAATTACGCCGTCGACTTAATCCACACCCTAAGTTTGCCCTGACATTTTAAACTCCTCACTATCCAAGCCTTAGAGCCATGACCCCATTAGTCCATCGCCAGCCAATCATCATCTAGTAATTCCCGTGGATATCCACATTGTGCTGTGAACAGAACTTCCACTTGTGGGAGGCACTCGTGCTGCCATCAACGCAATGCAGTGAGAAAAATTGGAGAAATAATAATGATGCGCCGTATTATTATATTCGCGACTAGGGGGCCCTGGATGCCCTCTTTTCGCTCGCTCCTCCGCCAATCGTTCTAAGGAAGAAAAAATAGCAATAAACATTACTTTATTTAAAAGAGCTTCTTTTCAAATAACATGTTTATTAACCTTACCAGCATTTTGTACCGTCATATCAGTCCTTGATCAAAATCTTAATAGTGAAACGTACAACTGTCAATGACTGAACACAGGTCAATTAAATTCAAGAAGGGCACAATTGAAAAGTGAATATACACAAAATAATAATCCAAATTTTCAATAAATGCAAAGGAATTTAGACTGCTAAGTATGCATTTTGGTCATCCAGGTGACCATCGGAAGGGAGAAATTTAATCTCGTAAAAACATGCGTGTTGTAAAGTTGACTCAGACTTTGAACCTCGGACAACACGCACGTGTTTACGAGATATAAATTCTCCCTGTCGATGGTCCCCCTGAATGACCGAAATGCTACTAGGAGTCTACTGCTAATAAGAGTCTAAATTTCTTTGCTTTCATTGAGAATTAGGATTAATCTTTAGCTTAAATCAGCACAGGTCTATTGATGCACATGCCAACAAAGTCTGCAGGTGATAAAATTGATTTCTCCATTTGATCCTTTCGGGTGTTTTCTCCCACACATTTTTCAACAATATACCGGGTTGCTAAAGGGTTGAAATTAAGCGCTGAATTATAGTAAGTTTTGGAATAAGCACTTAGTAAAACGTTTTGCAATTTCGAATCGAAAACACAATTTTCTAATTACAGTGAAATAATTTTATCAAGAAACTTATCTGGAGACCGTGCGACCATTATTTTCTATTTAATACATCATTGGGAACAAATATGCAGGCGTTTCAAATGAATTTTACTTTCACTTCTTATAGAAGTTGATGTGATTGATTTGGAGTCGAACTTGGAATCTTATGTGTACAATAAGCAGCCTATTATCTGCGGAGTGAAAACATTCAAATTGCAATTCTATGTGCTAAGTTTGAAAGCTGTTAAACTTATGTTTTTGTAAAAACTTAGAGTTGCCTAAAAACGTTGCAATGAAAACGTTGCATTTTCGGTTTATTTTTTATCTGACGTAGGATCGAGCAGCGAGGTATAAGTATACTATAATGGGCTGATGTGCTAGGTAAAACAAGCTTACTGGGGCTAGTAGAATAGAGCGTCAAATGTTACTTTTTTTACCCTCTTAGCGACATCTATCTTCAATGGAATCTTTCAGCAATGATGTCTCTAGCAGCTTAATTTAGTCTGGTATGTGAAAGGTAAACCTTGAGAAAATGAAAACATTTTGTAATAACCTTTTTAATATTAATCTGCAGTTTACGTTTACCATCATATATTGGTTCAATCGTGAAAAATTTTCACATTTTTATCATGACAACAGCAAAGAAGCAACTCCTAGTTAGTTATAAAGATGTTATTAATGCATGAGCCGATATATCGCGTGTTTTTTTTCTCTTCAGAACCTGAAGCCAATATATTGCCTTAAGGCACTGAGAGGCACGTACAATGAGAGTTAAATCTTAATGGAATGTCTAGAAGGTATATCCCTGGTGCCTATGTGTCAGGGGAAAATATGTTCCTGTCATTCTAGAGCCATACAAAAATATTTATGTTTCTAGGAGCTTTTCTTTAATAGGACGAGACATAGTTCATGATATTATGATATTCATGAAAAAAAGTGGAATTCAAGCGATGAGAAAAAACAATAATCCTTATAGTTTAAATATATTAGTAGTATAAATTGAGCAACATGCAATTTAAATCAGCAAAATACAAAAAAACATCATACCAAAAGCCACGTACAAAATATATGATTTACATGTTACTGACATAAAAATTTCTCCAATAACACAAAAATATTTTATCAATTATGATGTAATATCGTATTCTTAGAAATCTGGGATTCTGAAGCAAAAAACATAACTTGGCCCAAAAATGTCATTTAAAAGGTCTCCCGAATTTCTCAGTTGAAAGGGCCGGAGCCTGGCAATCATAAAGCGAAGACCACGCTACTGTAGCCGAAACGAGCGTCTTAAGATCGGTAGCTATTTCAACACTTTCCAAATGTTAGAGCGAACTGTAGCGCCATTTTAATTGAATTGAAATATGTTGACCTCAAATATTGGATAAATATTCGAATGAATAAACCAATGTGAAGGAAAATGGTCAAAATTTCGTTAAAGTTAAATTTATTTGGAGAATTAGCTTCTTATTAGCAGTTTTACGCAAAAATGGCATATTTATTATACATTTGTATGGTGGAAGATTTATGTTTTCCCAATGTTTCACACAACCTCACATTTAACTCAATGTAATTTCCAGTTTAATTTGAAAAAAATAGCGTAGAAAGGCATAATTTTATTGCTCATATCAAATAAAAACCTCTTTTGAAGTAGCCAGAATATGATTAATATGACAAATAATTTGTTTTATGGTAGAGCCATATTAATTAAGTTAATGTTTCTGTTTTTGAACGAATCACCGATCATGCCGGCATATCGAAATTCGTTCTTATTAAAAAATCCGTTTTCCTTCATGTACGTTTATCGATATATATTTTTGCTTATCACGAGCTTTGTGAAATGAACTTTATACTTAAATGAAATATTTAAGTGTTCCATAAACATGTTATATTTTACTTTTCGGTATCTGTTTACAATCATAGGTTTAATTAGGCTTATGCGTGGTGTGATATGATCTCAGCTCACGAAGATCCCCAGCATCATAATGCTAATTAGTAACATTTTCTGTCAGCCTTGGAGACATTTTTTGCCCCACCTTTAACTTGTTCTGTTGCAACAAACGCGCCTACGTCTTTAGCCACCTATTAATAGCATAACACTGACGGTCATGATATTTTTCTGATACTTAAAGCTAGTTCACACGTGCCTCGTTTAAATCCTTAGTCTTTAACTTGGCAGCCACTTGAAGTCGAGCTCTGTCATTAAGCAGTTTTAAATTGCCCATGCATTCAATAAAGGCAAATCATCGAGAAACCCTAAGTTGGTATAATCTTGTTTTACGTAACTCATCATCTGCCATTAAGCATAGTACAGAAGCATCTCGTGCCAAGTTACTCTGTTTGGATATTCATCCAGTTATTTACGTAAGTAAAAACGGTAGCATAACTAGCGCACGAGTATTATTAGAAAAAATATAAGCAATTATCATAGTTGAATATCAACTTCTATGACCCATGATTTTCTTTCTGTAAAGTTCGCTACGAGACTTTCCGTAGATGATTCATCCCGTTTATTCGATGGATCATGAAAGTCACTTTTAAAAGTCGCACTTATTTTTGCCAGGAACTACATCCCGTAGTTACTCTAGTGCACTTATGTATTCATATTCACTGTTATCGCCTTGATAGAATGGCCCTAAATTACGCTCCAAGCATGTTCGCGGAGGGTGATAAAATTTGAATCGTGGGCATAAAATCGTGGGCATAGCTCCTGTAACAACCTACTTCTGGTGTTACGGGCGATACATAAAGCGCTCTCAGAGACCCCGGAAACAATACTCCTTGGGCTTTATAAGAAGTGTGAACGGTTACCACTTACACAACGAAGTGCCTATCCCTCCGCCTATAAATGGACTCTGCCAGACTAGGAGAATTCACTGAAGCAATTTCTTTCAAAAGTCGAAGATTGACAAGATATGTAAGAGGTCGTTATGATATTTCAGTCCTGTCCAACTACATCAAATAGGATGGGAATAGCTATTAGACCATCGACTTTAATGCACAAAAATGTTTAAGTATATTCCAAGCAGATTCATTTTGTGACGACGTCAAAAATATTTTATGAATCCCGGCATACAACAGGAGTTTAGATAGTGAACATACATTTAAGAAAACAAACTGCAGAATGAACAGTTTCTAAATGCTGTTTTTCCACGGACAATAAGCGATCATTATTGCTTCCGTTGAGATATCTGGTTGCTCTACTAGTACCTAATTTAGCTATTTTGTTTATTTACTATACAACGCTTCCGTTTTAATGTACTAAGAAGTACTTACTTTTAATGTCGCGTGCTTCCTGTATAACTGTCGTACCTAAGTGCATACATGAAATTGCGTACTGCATAATTACTCAAGTTTGATTTGATACTTGTTGCATATAGTGAAATGTACGGAGGTGAAAATTCACCCATGACACATATGTGCAGGCACTGGCATCATCAGCAGCAATCATCAATCCGAAGATTAATTTGCAGCAGCTCTCCTCTTCGTCACCCGCTTAATCCCCACGTGCTTATTCACTTTGACGTCCCTCATAATTTGCCTGATGCATTCCATTCTGGGTTTTTTCTGCAATTCTTCCCATTCATTTATCCTATTATTGTTTTCAGAAGGCTGCTGTGACACAATATGTCCTAGAAGTTTATATCCCTTTTGCAGTGTTTTCATTTTACTTATTTACTCTCCAGCTCTCCGTGGGACTTCTTCGCTAGTGATTCTCTCCGAATTTCACGACTACTAGTAATTTATTTAGCACTTGTGGCACAGAGTGTAGTGAATGTTGATGAGAATTCAGTCCCTGCTGCTCACCCTTGATGTGGCTAGCAGGCTATCATGTAGATGTAGATGAGGAAGGCGCACGGGAAACGAGTTGGACGCTTAATAGAGAGCTTTTGTTTGAAAATGCGTAAATAATTGCTCCATAACCTCTTGACTCCGTGCCCGCTTTCTACCGGTTGGAAAGGTTGGGCGGAGGTGGGCCCCCGCGAAGTAATTTGTGGCGCGGAAGTTTTCTTCATGCACGCCCCGCGCAAAGTGGCTTTGGGGCCGCACCGAAGCGACGATGGTCCCCTCGGCCGGCCGCACCCGCCGCCCCTGCCTCCCTCGGTCGCCCGGTCAGTAAAAATTGTTTTACTAGCGCACGCCACGCGAGCGAGCGCCCCGCTGCTTGGAGAGCGCGCACATCGCCGCGTGTGCGTACGTGAGTTAGCGGCCGGCCATCCTCGGGGTCGAGCTGAAAAAATCCCCCGAGTTGGCACGCCCACGGCATCAATTATGTTTTGAAAGCTTATTCCAAATATAACTGCCAGAAAGTTGCGAGGCCTGGGATATAAATTTCCTGCCCGCGGAAACCCAAAGCTTTCAGTCGTGAACCTCCACTTTATATATATATATATATATATATATATATATATATATATATATATATATATAACACACACACATACCTACTCCTTACCTTGAGAAAGGTGGATGCCATTCCCACCGAAATATTGGAAGTTTTAATTTGTGTCTTTCGCTTGTGTCTATATTTTTATCGAGACCACCCTCTTGGCATATTATATATATATATATATATATATATATATATATATATATATATATATATATATATATATATATATATAAAACCTTCTTTCTCTAAAACCTTTCACCGTTTCATTATTTGGACCCAATGGGAAAGGGAAATGATGATCGACGATGATTGTTACCTAAACTGAAAATGAAACATCGGACCCAACCATGGGAGCAAGGGAGGACTTCATCGTGTAATATATTTGGAGCACGCTCTTACATGGAGGTGAAGCTTGGAGGGCCGCAGCATCTGGGAGAAGGCAATTGGAAGGCACGGAATTGTGATGGGATCGAAGAATGAAGATGATCAAGAAGACGGAGAGAATTACCTGCGAAGGCGTCTTGCCAAGAGCTGTGGAGAAGTTCACGAGAATCCTCCAAAGGAGAAGAAGCAAAATTATTGGATGAAGCCGAGTCATGAAAGCCTCCTGAAATCTATGAAAGAATGGAGAAATCGAATGGGTAAAATTACCGCGACCAAGGATGAAATAAATAGTGTTGTCGGGAGAAATACCCCTAAAGCTCTGCGGAATTTGTGCAGCGGTGACGGGTTAATTATTTTGTTGCCATGCGAGAACTAAACAAGTCAGAGTACGGTTTTTCGTTTAGCTTGTGTTGATTGGATGAGAGCAGCTCTCACAAACGACCTCCGTTGGCGCTGCTCGCTTCCATCGCTGCCAAAACGTTTTTCAGTGCTAATTTCTTAAGAAGTT